>OY728122.1:500917837-502117837 GCA_963277665.1 Viscum album | reverse complement strand
TCTACTAAAGTTAGAAATATAATTCTTTGACCCTATGTATCTTCCAATGAATTATATTTGGTTCTTGGAAATCTTGTTCATTAAGATACTATACACAATAGGAATCATTTTTTTAAAAAGCGGTCCTCCACTTTATATAGTATTATTTACCTCGATAATTCATGGGATCATGAGCATCAATTCGTAATTCCCACTCAATTAATTCAGTATTCAGCTTCCTTCAATTCAATCAAGGATATTAGGTTTTTACTCAATAAAAAACAGTAATGTTAAACATCAACATCATTAAATTCGATAAAAAAATATTTCCTTGAATCAAAAATGTTCTTTAATCAATACAGAACTTTAAACATCCATCTTGGAATCATCATAATTGGTTTGAGTTTACATATATATAAATTCTTTTAGATTTTCAACGAATATACTATTGCATACTCCACTATATTCTTTTTCTAATTCCACCTCTACTTCAACTCAACTTAAAATTATTATACATTTAGTTCTAATCTCTCTCACATGATTCTTGTTTTCATGTTGTTCTGAATCCATTACATCTATACTAAATTAAGACTTCATCTTGTATAATACATATATAATTACATACACTTATGATCATCATTTTCTCTGATCAACTCAACTTGAATCACTATTTTTTCAACCAAATTGATTTTTATGAATTTAAAAAGCATCACATTCATAACCTGACTAAATATTATAAATATCTTCTAGTAGAACACAAATTATTTAGCCCTTAATGACCTTTTGTTAATCATAATTTTTATCCATATTTTGTGATCATATTAAAAAAATCTCATAGTACTCCACTAATCTCCTATTTAACTAATCATTTTATTTTTACACTTATCATTTGGTGTTCATATGAATGTATCTGTACTCAGTTATCTATACAGATAAACATTTACTTCTCAACAAAAAATATTCTTCCAAATATATTTAAAAACAAATAAAAACATTCAAAAACCTATAGTAACATCATTGTCGTGATTTTTATTTTTTGAAATCATAGATATTTTCTTTAATTAATACTTTTTACATTCCATTATAAAATAGCCTTTCTGAAAGAGAAAATTTATGACACCACATAGTTGGATAAAGAAATATTATTGATCGAATTCCATCTCTCAATGATAAGAAATTTATTCTATGTTATTTTGATATAATATCCATAAATTCATCCATGATAATTTTACTCCATTATCCAAAAATGAACTATATCCTTATATTATCATATGATAGAAAAGTTTTCACTGCTCATTTTGACAAATAATTTCACCACACTCCCCATTTGACAAGATATTCTAATTCATAGTGGTGTAACTTCCCCAAACATTCATTAACTGAGTGGGGATGAATGAACATGAATTTCCAAACTTAAATTTTAAGACCATTATATTATCATCGATTTAGAGAAAATATAAACCATTGGTTCCTTTATTGAAATAAACACTCATTTTATTTATCTAGAATAAATTTTCTCCATTATGAAACAAAACTGATGTTAATATGTATTTATCTATAGTTTTATACCTTGTTCTTCAACTGATCAACTTCACTTCGATTATCATAGAAATTTTTAAATGGATTTTTAATACAAACATTCAATAATTTCAAGTGAACATCCGTCCATGAAATTTGAGTGAAAGATTGGGTGAGAAACATATTCTGATTCTAATATACTCAAGTTTATAGAGTTTTGATTCTTTATACACCATCAAACCTAACACTCTACCAAAAAAAAATTTTCTATAGAAAATGAGTTTTAGTCATCAGAATCATGGGGAAAATAAGAATTCATGAATTAATGTATGTTTAACTTTTTCCTTCTTTGATACATCAATCCAATATTTGGTGTTCCATTGACATACCTCAAAATTGTTTAGAATAAGTCAAGTATGATTCCTTTGGATCACTATGATATCTGGTATATAATAATATTTTATGAAAAATTTCAATACAATATGTAGTTAGATATAGAATACATCTAATTAAATTCAATAAGCTTCATTGATTAAATTTTTTTGAATGTTTATTTTTTCTTAGTTTTACACTAAAAAATATGGGAGTATTAGCATTATTTAAATCTACTATATCAAACTTCCATAATTTCTATAGGGCATAGTTTTATTATTAAATAATGATATAAATTCTTCTTTTTGTAACTCATAGCCTGTGAAGAAAATCCATCTTCCGAAGAATCAATATTTCAAATTACTCTTTAATTTTCTCTAAGAACTCCTTAAATGATTTAATTTTCTCACAAGAAAATATTATATCATTATCATAAATAATTATTATCAGAGATTTGAAAATTTCCTCTTTTATATATAGGTTTTTAAAAAAATCACATAAAAATATCAATAACATCAAGAAAATATCATGTTTATAGTATTATTTATGAGTGGAATTATTTCATCCGTAAAAATATTTCATAAGTTTATAGACCATACATCATCCAAATCATGTATGAACACCTCAACTTATTCAATATAAAATTCATTTTTAGCTTTACCATTAAAGATTATTAAATTTACATCCATATGATAAACCCTATATTTTTGAATTACAGAAATCCCCAATAAAGTTTTGATGTTCTTGTGCCTTAGGATGTGGGAAACATATTATAAAAAATCAATAACTTCCACCTATGTGCATCCCATGGAAATATTCCTTTCTTAATTTCATGAAACTTCCCCTTTTTCCTTGATATTATTCATGAACACTAATTTATTTTTAAAAATATTTTTTCTATCTTAGAAAAAATTCTTCATTGCCATAATTCTAAATTTTATATAGCTACTCATTATCCATTATCATCTCTCTCTTCATTCTAAATTTGAGAAACATAACATAAAATGACATTAATTTTTACAACCTTCCATTTTAATGTCTCTAACATTATGGATTTCTTTATGATAGAACCTTCTCTATAATTAGATCCATCAAACCATGTTTGTTTGATATTATATTTATGAATTAATTTCTTATATATAGTTATTTTTTAATATTCCCTATCATCATAAATTGGTTCATGGTATTTTCATTTCTATTTATCCTTTTTATGGAACTTATTTTCAGTAACTTTAACATTATATGATTTAATTATTTTGTATAATCATTTTTTCCAGTACTTTTATCTTCTTATATTGGATGAGTAACCCAATAAAATTCATTACTTAACTTTTTCATCAAATTTTACTCTATTTTTATTTTTGATATTCTTTAGGCAAGGACATCCAAACACTTTAAAATATTTCACCTTTTTTTCTTCTTTTAAAGAAACTCATAGGGGTTAGTATCTACATCACGAGATAACAAACATCTATTGTAAATGTATAACATAGTACATATATCTTCCCTAAAAAATAATTTAGAGATTTTATTCTCTAAAATTATAGTCATTCCCATTTCAACCAAACTCTTTTGTTTAATTTTTGAAACCTTATTTTTTTGAGTTCTATAGGGATCACTATACTGATTTTTTATTCCATGATTTGATATATAAGATTTAATAAAGTTACAAGTAAATTTTAATCGTGCTCTATTTTTATCTTTTGGATATGTGAAACCAGTTTTATTTCATATTCCTTTATATAAAACATATACATTTACACTATATTAAATTTATTCTTTAAAAACATAATATCTTTCATCTAGGTGAAGTCATTAATAAAAGTAAAAAATTGTAATTCACACTTTTTGAATTGATATATCATTTGTCAATTTACATCATAATGTATATGATTAAGATGATTGGTAGATTATATTTTGAACATTTTATTTTTTCCTCGAGTCATCTTCCCATTAAGATTATATTCAAAAACAAGGGTTTTTTCTTTTTTCAGTAATGATAAATGTATCATATATTATTCCTTGGAAAACTTTCTCTTATTATGTTCACCAAGATAACAAATTCTTCTATGACACAATCTGTTATCATCTTTATCAATATGATAACATGTGTTACTATGTTCTCCTACCCAAAATAGATTTCCTTCAGTTATTACTTATTTGGAAATTTTTCCTCTATTATTTAATCATTGAATGATACAAAAATTTCCTCAAAATATAATATTGACTACATCCTCACATAGATGTATTACAAATAGTAAGTTATGTTTATTTCCATCAAAAAATAGAACATATTTTTACTTTTACATAACATCATCTATGATATTTGTGTCATTTCCTATTATATTTAGTGAACAAATATTTTGAAAACTAATGAATCCTCTATTATGTTCTATGATGTTTATCAAAATTTAATCATCACTAGTCATGTGGGATGAGTATTCACTATCAAGAATCCATGACGTCATTTTTCACAATATTTCATGGAATCTTTTATAAGAAATGAATTTTCTTTTAATTTTTGTTTTCTTATGTCCTTTTTATTATCAATATATTATATTTTTCCAAGTAGTTTATCTATAAACTTCTATACACAATGTCCTAGTTGATCCCACCTTCAATAATTTTAACCTATCCAAGAAAATTTATTTCTCTTAGAATTGTTTTTGGCATCCAATTTCTTTTATGTTGATACATTTCTCTCTTCCAAATGTTATTCCCTTTTCTTAGAGGGATACTCCCACATGACTCGTATATTTTCCCTGGGAGATAAATGTTGTGGTAGTAATTATAAATTCTGTGTCTAATTATTCCATATTACTAGTATTAGTCATTGAATCTCTATCTTTTACAATGAAAAAAAATATTTCTATAGAACGATTTATGTGGCTCATTCGATGACATGATATCTTTTGTCTCTAAATCTTCTTATCCTGCATCTAAACAACCTTCTATAAAATTCATTTCATTTATATATAGATTATCATAATTCATCAAAACCTAAGATACTCCATTTGTAGATGATTCACATTCATGGTTAGTGAATATAAATTTATTTTCATATTTAGTAGGAAAAAGATTCACCAATTTTTTAAAAAAAACAATTTTAGTAGTTTGTAAAGATTCAGTTTTATCTTATGTTTCATTGATAAAATCATTTATTAACTTCTTCAGAGTTTTTAAAACTTCAAGACATTTGGAATGTGTCTTTCCTAGTTCATGTTTTTTTCATCTTGATTCATACTTCTATTCATCAAAATTGTATCCTTCCAACACACCTTCAATGGAATTTTATTGATTTCCTCACAGTATACATTCTACTTTTTGAGAAACTCATCTTCATTATAATTTTTATTATATCCCATAATTTTCAATATAAGAAGTTCCTACTTGATTTAAGAATTTTTTTCAAGATAATTTTCAAGTACTAATTTCATCATGTGTTCCATATATGTTACATCACCTTCTTCTTTTTCTTCACTGGAGGATTCTTCATGGTTCACATCAGTCATGATGTTTACCAATTTCTCAAGAATTTATTCATCCAATGATACCTATTCTAATGATACATATATATTTTTATTTTTCTATAAAACTCCTTCTATTATTCTAAGAAAACGTTATTTTTTCCTTCATCTTATTTCCTAACATCCATTTTTCTTTTAGTCCACTTCTTCTTTAGGGTATTTTCATCTGGCTTACCATATTCATTCTCAACTCCTCTCCTTTTGAGGAATTTTATATAAAAGTTACCAACTATATCATACTCAAATTATTTTAATGGAATAGTTACCTTTTAATTACCATTAACTTTCAAAATATTTTGAGAGATACATGGAATTATTATCTTGTGAACCATATCTATATGATATTATATTTTGATTCAATTAAAGTTTCATATTTGGAAACATTAAGTCTATTTTTTGCATAGATTTAGAATCAATTTCTTAATTAATATTTTTCTTAAATGATGGATCCTTACTCATTTTACATATACATAGAATATTTTAAAACTAGTCTGGTGATAAATAATTTCTATCCTCCAAATATAATACATTTGGATTGAATTTTTATATTAATGTTCTCATTTTCTAATTCAAAATAGTTTTTTATTAAAGTATATCCAATTCCACTAATATTATTATTGATTCCATTGAATATTATCATATAATAATCTATGGTTTCCTCATTATCCGTATTTAATCCCTAAAACTAATACCTCCAAAAACAAATTTTCTTCCAATACATTAATATTACCTTCCAAGATACTTTCAATCTCATACCATGTTTCCTTAGATACTCATCACCTTTTTATAAAAAATATTTAACAGAGACATGGGAATTTATTGTTGATCCTTACCATTAACTTCCTCGATTTTTTCCATAAAATCCAAATTTTATCCTTTTATCGGGGTCAAAAACCTACCATAGTTGCATCCATTACTTAAAATAATTCAGATAATATATCTGGTATCATCTTTTTAATTTATCCATGAAATTTTTTTATATCAAATGTTTATCTACCACGTATGTTTACTTAATTTATTTTATCCGTTTTTGATATATGGGTATAATAAAGAGAACTGTCTCATATACCTCTTATGGTACCCATGAATGGGTGAACCACTCAGAAAGGAGGGTTAAATTAGTTGTTACTTTCTACAACTTCCTTTGAATTTTAGATAACAATTATGAATTTTTATTGTCTCAATCCACTAATGTGGTAAGACCAACTCTCACTCATAGGATGTATGTTAAATAAGAAATAAATTCACTGGTATTTTAACAAAGTGTTACCCCAATGAAGGATCCTAATCCTTATTATTCTTGGGGTGTATTTTTCAAATAGTTTCCACTATAATCGATTATCAATTAAAACGGTTTTTGAAGGGATAATCTATAACCAATATTTCATACCATAATAATGTCTTCTATCAAGATGATAATATTTTTTCCTCCTAGTTTCAAGGTATGGATTATCTTCTAATCCTTTTGAACAGAAAAGCATTTCCAATTCATAAACATAAATCACTAGAACTTAGACATCCAAAACATGTCTATGTTTAACCTAAAACTTTCAACATCCAAAAATAAATAACCTCCTTATTTGACATAGTATATCTTCCAAAGAATGTACATCGGACTCTGAATAAAAAACTTTACTAAGAAAAATTCATTATTAGAATATTTTTATTAAAATAAGTCCTCCTATTTATATATTTGGATTTAATATGATATATCTAGAGTGCATAGGAATAAATTTTAAATTCCCACTCACTTAATTCTTCAGTCAACCACCTAAAATACCTTCTGATTAAATCATGTTTTGAATTATAAAAAACTCCCACAATTCATATCTTTAGTTTCAATTAATTCAATTTCAAATATTATCTTTAATCATGGACTTATTTTGAATATATCACTTTAAAAATCCAGATCAACATCATCAAAATTAGTTTTAATTTTACATATATTTAATTTCTTAAAGCATCTTATGATGAACGTACTTCCCTAGAATCCCCTATGTGTTTCGTCTCGTTAAAACTCTAATTATTCTCTACATAATCTTCTAAAATAATTCAATACATTGAATATATCTAATATTATTCTTAATAATATGGAGGCATAATTCCATGTCACCAACAATATATTCGATCTATAGCTTCAAGCATCCACTTTAGATTTCATTAACTATTGATCTTCATATTTTCCGATCAAATCCAGTTGAATCATTTTTTTTCTTCCACCAATGTGATATTGATGACTTAAATAGCATCACATTAATCAACTAACTAATCTCTCTGAGAATCCTATTGTAAATCTCAATCTATTTATGTCTTAATGATCTTTCAGTCATCATAACTTATGGACTTATTTTTTTATCATCTTCTAAAAACTTCATAGCTATATTCGTGACAGATTTTTTCATTTTAAAAATTATTATTCATTGTAATTATGGAATCATATGAACACGGTTCTCTATAAATTCAAAATTTTATTGGTCAACATAAAAATATTCTATCAAAAAATGTTGAATAAAAATATAAAACCTACAAAATACCAAGGTAACTTCAATTATCAAATAAATCCAAGGATAATGTTAAAGGTAAAGTAATAGCCACAACAAATCCCTCATCATAAACTCCCAAACAAGAATTTTCAATTAATACTAGGAGTTATAAATATTCCAAATCATGTGAATTTTTATATTCATCTAGACTCTCTAAAATCAGGGATAAAACATCTAACTCATTTACATGTTAATATGGAGAAAAAATATCATACTCAGCCTCAATGTATTTATAAAGAACTAAAACACTTTCTCTTACAATAATTCATAATATCATAATATTAATTCATATTCATGTTATTATTTAACAAATTAGTGATATTATAAATAAATTTCAGAAAGAAGAGAGGTATAAAGTTTCATTCAGCTTCTCCTTAAATGATTCAACCTCATTTGTGACGTATTTTATTTCATGGGAAATGATTTCTTCTACCTATATAGAATGTTTAAAACTAGGAAAACATTAAACTATTTTGTATAAATTAATTCATTACAATAAATACTTTAGAGTATTTGATCATTCAAAAAATTCATAATCATAAATTTTAGCATAATATGTGTCCTTACACCCTTGAAAAGATTCTTAAAAACTTTATCATAAGATTTAAGTTTAGAATCAAATGACATATCTTGTTGAAATATGGGCATCCCAAACTCTTCCTCAAATTATTCTTATTTTTAAAAATTTTATTCTTTTTTTAGTGTATTGTACTTCAATTTTGATCCTCTTCATTTTATTTTCAGATTATTCAAATAATTGTCTCATTTGGTTCAAAAATTCATTTAATATTTGGTGAGAACTTTACCTTTCCATTCCTACTACATTTATTCAAAATCATTAACACATTCACTATATCATTGAACCTGTGAGTAAATATCCAAGTAAAATAATCAAAACCCATGATTATCTTCACTAATAATAGGTATAATTAATTAAAATTTGATGAATCCCCATACAAGACCTGCCTCCTCAAAAATTTCACTAATGTTCACACAACCTTATCACATAAAATGGTACAAAATAATTTATAAAATCATAAAATATATAGTAATGGATAAATTTTTGATCATATCAAGGGGGTATGTGTTCATTATATTTGAAACTTCAAATAAATTTTTATTTTTTTTAGTTTTCAAAATAATTTACCCTTGAAAAATAGTGATAGAAACAAAATGATAATATAATAAATAAGGCTTCAAAATGAATATTGATTTATGAATAATTAGAAATAAGGTTCACAATTACATTATTAATTTACCTATATATTTTCTATCATTGTTATATTGATATTTTTAAACATTAAATAATTATTATCAGTCAATTAAATGATTGGTGGATCATCTCAAATCGCCAATATCACATTATATAGTAAATATTCTTTGCATGTATCTCTAACACTTCTTAATATATCCTCCTAAGTTATAATAGGAAACACTCAAATAGACAACCACTCTCCAAGATTAATCACAATAAGATATGATATCATCATGTAAATCATATTGGAAAACTCATCTCACTCCACTCTATAAATACAAAATGAATAAATAATGGGGAAAAGGATTGAAGAAAAAATAAGAAGATAGAGTCTAGGTGTGAATGTGTTGTCGCATATCTCAACATTTAAATTACTACATGAAGAGGATTAAAAAAAATATGGTCTAATTTTTTTCTTATATTCCAATAAAATAAAAGGATTTACACCATTTAATTTATTACTAAGTTATCCCTTTATTTTTGAATGTTGATAATCACCACCCAATGAAAGAAGCATTAAATAATTTTAATTGAAATCTTGAAATGTTAACTAGAAAATTATATCATACCAAATTCAAAATATCACTAATGATATTAAAACACTAATGGAATCATCATAAATTTTACCTCTTCAAGTTTTCACTCTGTATGTATCATAATTTCTTTCAATATAAATAACCCAAGTTTGGGACTACATGAAATAATTTTCTATTATAGGAAGAACCTGATTGCTTCATTACATTATACCCAATAATTTTATTAGCTATGAATATAAATATATGATCCCCATGTATAGATGATTCAAAAAAACTCAACTCCAACTCATTTACACCTAGACAAAGTTATATCCATGATACAATCTTTATGTATGTTCGGTTTATCACCATTTGAAAGTATTTATCCACCATTTCCAATACCTTTTTTATAGGCAACAATATTGATTTTAAATATCTTATGTAGAATTTTCTTTTTATTTTTACACATATATTAAAATATATGTTAATATTATATAACATTAATAACTTTTTATTTGATCGTACATAGATTCGGCCGATGATAGTTAATTCTACCTAACATGTTGATTTTCTAGTTAACCCTTACATTCAGTATATTTAATATTATATTAATAATGATGTTAGTGTGATATTTTAACTAAGGATTATTTAGATATTTACACTTACTTAACCTTGTTACAAATTGGATTACGCTTAGAGAGCTACTTTTATAGTTAGGTATTAGTGTAAAAAATAAATTTACTCTGATACAACTTCTATATTTCCAAATTATTCATAATTTAATACCACCTTCAATAAAAACACCTACAAAACAATAAAATAATAATTTAAGGTCTAAAAAATATTGAAAATAATTCCCATAAATATTTATGTAATAAAATGATAAAAATTAGCTAAATCTGTGAAATGTATTAAAACAAAATAATACTAAAAAAGTAGTAATGTAAAAATATAAGAATTAAATATGGAAAAAAATAAATTAAATCCAATTATAAAATATATTAAAAAATGGAATTAACATCCAACAAAAAGCTTTCGATTCAAGGTATTTATTTTCATCCTTTGTTCCTTCATTATTCCCTTTTTTCCCATTTTTATCTTCATTTCATGCTATGGATTTATGGATTCCTCGGTTTTTAGGGTTCCTCAATTATGTTTTTATGGAGGTTTAATGGTGGGATTATTTTTTTAGTTTTTTTGTGTTCATTATGAGGATTCTTTGTAGTGTGTTCTTTGTTTATCATCTTACATGTATATGAAAATAATTAAATATTTTTTGAGTTAGGAGATTCAAAAATTCTCTAATTCTATTCCATGTGTAAATTTGGTATTATCATGAATTTTTTTGATGGGTAAATAGTTTTAATCAACATAAGAATATAATGATATGAAAATAAAAGATTAATGGGTTTTTTGAGAAGCACATGGATTAAATATTTTTCTCATGATATCAATTTAATAATTTTTCACGGACCGTGTGGTAGATATATCTGTGTTAATATTTTACATGATGTTTATTTTTCATTCTTGTAATTTCTTAAAAATATAATGTTGATATAGAAGGTTTTATATTTAAGATAGAATTATCTAATGTTCATATTCTTTCATATGATTGTTTACTATGTGTAATTCATGAGTAGAATGTAAATATTTAATGATTATTGATGCTACTAAAAAATTAATGTATATAATATGATGTTATTTTATAATTTTTTTACTAATAAAAATTATCATAAATATTTAATTAAAAACTGTAAAAGATGGGGTTGAGTGTGGGAAATAATTATTTGGACAATTATGTTTGGTTTACACATCCCCAAATCTTGATTTTTCTACTCAAAAATAATGTTGATATTTATAGATGTTGATTATTACTAAAATTGTTTTTTACAACCATAGTTCTATTTTTATAACTATATTTCAATTATTTAAAATAAAACATGTATTGGTTAGATATGGCATGGGATGAGATGTTTATAATGTTTTTGTGGTGTCTGTTGATGATGACAATGATGATGGGGTGGTATTTTTGAATTTATTCGTGACTAAAATTATGTTGTAGTGGTTGGAATGAATTTTTATTGATGTTTTAAAACTAATTAATTATTTTTATTATTGGATTTTATATATTTATTTTTAAATAGTTGAGTCTTGGAAATTCCAAAATTATGGAATGGTAATGCATTAATAAGTTAATTAACAAGAATGGGTTTTGATGATTTAGTAAATGTGCACTAATTTAAAAAAATTATATATGGATTTTTAAATAATGAAAATCCATTTTTTTTAAAGTGAGGTAATTTTAAATAGGTTTAAATGATTATTAATATGATGGTTAAACACTAATTGAAAAATGTATATTAGAGTCTGTTGTAAGGATAATAATAAAGGAGTACAGATTAGAAATAGATGGATTTTTTTGTGATTGTTAAGGGTGTTGTTTCATTATATTTTGGTTAGATTTGGATGTTGACATATGAAAAGTCATTGTTTTAAACATTATATTTTCTTTAGATTGTATCATAGAATATAGTTTTGATATATTATATATTCATTATGGTTTTTTTATTTCTTACAATCCACCATCCAAGTTAAATAACATGACTGGAACCCATGAAAGGCCTTTGGTTTAGGGTGTCTTCTCAACTTCTAGGACATGGGAGATATGGATGTCTAGTTACTCCCCATCCCCCTCTATCAACTTTATAAGGTTTGGTATGTTTATATTTTCGGACAATGAAATATTAAAATTATAGATTTTGTGCTCATATTATATATAATGACTCTAGGTCATGATTTACATTTATATATGGGTGGTGACATATTATTAGTTTATTGTATACATGTATCTAGGATATAATGGATTGTTATTATTATTATAGAATGTATTTAAATTTTACAATGGTTTAATGCATCATGTACACATACAAAGAATGTTAATTTATTTTGGTTATATTATGTTGTGATTGGTATATGTTAGGGATATACTTATGCTATGAATTTTTAGTAGTGATTATGTATATAAGGTTGTGATGTGGTCTAAGCAATATACAATACGATTTTTAGAGGGAATAGTAGGACTATAGTATGCAATTTATGAATTTGTGGTAATTATTCTAGTGGGAAATTATACTCATTATAAAATATTTTACATGCATCATTTAGATATTATATGAACATTATCTATGTGTTATTAGGTGAGTGCTACTTGTTGAGGATTATAACATAGTTGTCTAGTTTATGTAATGGGTTGGTTCCATTTTTTATTCATTAAGGCTTTAGTATGATTCTTCCTGATTTTCACAACAGGTTTTGGTAGCATCCCACTAAGTATAATTATATTATTAGAAAAATGAATATATAACTATTTTTTAATTTTTAGGGATAGGATTTTGTTAATGGTCTATAATTTACTAGCTCATAGGGTTTTTAGAGTTGGTCATAGGTCCATGAGTTACTATTGTAGGACTTTGTTTAGTGTATTTATCTATTAGTGTTTCAGATATTTTTAACATAAAATTCATGTTGGCATGGTTTATTTTGTTATGTTATGTATGTGATTCATATATCATAAATATTCCTAGGAATTATCAAGGCAATGCCTCCCTTATGGGAGTGTTTTAAAAACACATTGTCAAAAACAAACTTCCTACCTATTTTTGTGGTATATAGGGGTCATGCTTATCTTTACTACTTGGACATGAGTGGTTCTAGTGGAATCAGTAAATATAATTTTTCTATAACAATTATATATTATTATTACAAATACTACCAATTTTTTTATTCAATGATCAGAACTACTAGGAACCATGGGAACAAAAAATGTGATGCACCATCTAATGATTCTTACAACAAACAAGAAAATAGTATGTGTGTGGGATTCAAGAAAATTATTCTTCAAATAAGTGAACTAACACATTTTATAAGTAGTAACATGATTTTTTTAAATCACATTGGATTATAGAAGGAAAAATAATTAATTTCATTAATATTATGATAACCATTCTAATTTAACATATCTCAAGGTCCACTGATTTTTGAGATATTTTTTAATGAAAATTTATTTCTATTATACATAAATTAGAAGAAAAAATTCATCATATTTCACATTCATTTGGAATTTTAAGTGACTCTGTGGTGGAAAAATATAAAAAATATCAATCAAAAGGTTAAAATTAAGCCTATTAAATTAAAGTATTTGATGAAAATAATTCTCATAAAATATTTTTTACTCACACTCTCCACATCAAAATGTTGAGATATATCCTGGAACTCCTAAAAATTAAGATGAAGATATAGGGTATTTAAAATGAAAATATAAATGAATTTTAATTTATACCTCTATAAATTCATTCACAAGTATGAGGCTTATTATTTAAAAAAGAAATATATTTCAAATTCATTATTGAAACTAATGAAAATTCATTCTTATACATTTTTTGAGGAAAATTATATGTTTTTAAGTCGTACTTCAAATAGTAACATCATGTTATCAGTATAACATATACATGGATTCATATCTGTTTAATAATAATCCCACAAGATTACCATTTGGGAGAAAAAAATTAAATTTTAAGGATTCTATTTCAAATAGGGGAAGAATATAGAAACCCAAGTTTTATTTAGACTTTTTTTCCCTAATAACATTTCCACCATATTTATTTTATTATTCATATTATTATAAAAAATTGATCTAATTAATAAATTAAATTTTATGTAAAAAAATTAAAATATAAAATTAATTATTTTATTAAAAGATAATATTAAAAAAAATATTATTGTTATAAGAAACATAAATGTAACATAATTATTAAAAATATAATATTAAAATAAACATAATTAATTAAAAAATTACAATCATGATATATTCTTCCTACTAGTATCTTGTACAAAACATAACACAAATGATATCTATAGAAAGAATGAAAAATATTAAAAATATGATTGAAATTGTGAACTAAAAATTAATTTATAATATATTATGTTTTTATAAAGTTATTTATAAATATATATGGAAATGGTAAAGGTTAAAAAACTATTTTATGGTCTTTGGGCATGTATAACCATTGCATATACTTATGGTTAGTGGATATATAGAAATTGATATAATTAGAAAATAAACATATTTTAAAAGTGAATAATATATTATATATAATATATTTATTGTTTTTAATAAATAATTTTCCTCTATGGAATAATTAGTGAATTGTAATAAATAATAGAATAATCCTTCATTACATAAAACATTGTTTTTAAAAAATTGAAGTTTAAAATATCTAATTTATAATTTATAATTTAATTTTTTAAATTTTAATATATTCAAATAGATTTCAAATCTTGAATTTATATTTTAAAATTATATAATTATATCTCTTACACTTTTCGGAAAAATATTTATCAAGGTAAAAACTGAAATATGGTTGTACAATGTAAATTTAAGTAAATATTTAAAATAATAAATCAAGTTAAAAATTATCTCTAAAAATTATCAAATAATTTTTTTTACGAGGGAATAAATTGATAATATTTTTTCTCTATAAATTTTTATGTTTCCCACAAATCCAAATTATATTTAATATATATTAATTAATTAATATTATAAAAAATGTGACACAATCTCATATATAAATGGATTATTCCTCTACCTATTACAAGTAAAATCTATAGTTCAGTTATTAACAATCAATCTACCCAGATTATCAACAATCAAAGTGTTTCTCTATATTAAAATCCCTAAGTTTCATGATGTAATCCTACGTCTAACAAAATAAGGTTTCCAAGAGGATACTTGATGTTCTTCTTTGAAAGAAACGATACATTTTCATTCATTTTATTTTATATTTACATCCCTTTTCTAATTATATCTAAAAAACTAATATTATCTAAATAAAACCATTTTACATTTAAAATAATGATATTGATATAAAATCACATCACATTCATTCTCATTCATTAATTTTATCATGTTAATGTATCAGTTGGTAAAATAATATAACTGGATGATTCTCTAAAATCATCATAATGGATAATTTTGAAAATTTAAATATTGGAAAGATATAGAATTAATATTGAAATAATTTATTGTTCATTATCGTACAATAGTAATTTTAAAATTTATGTCATTATTAAAATAACAACTTTTTCTAATATTTGTGAAATATCAAGTTATAAAATCTGAAAATGAGAACCATACACTTAACTTGCACATAATTTACATTGAAATATAGAGATGTTGAAACAAAATGATTCATGCAGAGTTAATATTTTGTATATCATGAACCTATGAATATAGATTGATTATTGATACCAATATAGTGAATCAAGAATAAAAAAAATTATAATAATAACATTTTAGGATCAAAATAAACTATTACTTACAAATATATATGAAATAATAAAATATAAGTTATTAAAATAATATTTAATATATATATATACTTTATTCTTAAATATATAATTATAAAATAAATTTTTAATATGTATTGAGAATGACCTTGTTCTACTATTTAGGTTCTTAGTTAAAGGTATTTATTTACTCAAACATGTTTGTTGAGTTATACCCTATCTTATTTAACTATATTCATTTATGTTAGGTATATTTCACCCATTAACTGGAACACAGTTTATTTCTTATTTTTTTAATTGGTAATTAAAATTTCATCCTCATAATATCATTTATGATTTATTATTATCATATAAAGTAGGATATTGAAATGATAAAATATAACACCCCAACCTTAGATGCATGGAACCAGTTCATTATTTTATTACATTGGCCTGATTATACGGAATCAAATCCTGAAGGACCGATCAGTTTCACATCCTTGGAAATCCATTTTACATAAATAATACCCATAATTTATAGAGAAATGGAAAATAAAAAATTATACATAAAAAATGAAATAAAAAACATCCTTAAAACTAATTCAAAGGATTCATCTTCATAACCTGGGAAAAGGAAAAAAATAATAAGGGTAAGATTAAATGCTCGGTAAGGGTATGTAAAGTGGAAGAAATAATTAATTTTTGATAAAAATCAACATGGAAAGTTAAATAACTGATAACAAATTCCATTCAAATAACTAGATAAATAAATATCAATATGGCATGGTAAGAAACTCAAAACATATGACATGTAATCAATGAAACTAAATATAAAATGAACCCATAGATATATCGATGAAAATTTTCATGGATAAATAATAACTAAAGGTAAATAAGGGAAATGAATAATTATTTGACCCGATATTTCCTAGTTACATGGTACCATTACCGCCAAGATATTACACATTGATGGTTTATAACATACTTGCTAAAAACCAATTTGGTTTGTCCAACCTTATCTTTACTATCAAGATCTTTCTCAAGACAGTTTATAACATACTAGTTAAAAACCCAAAGGTCTTTTCCAACCTAATTTCATCCCATGACACTATTGGTGCATCCAAGGGTTTAATTTAAATGGTCCCTAACCCATGCCATACCATTCCAAAGCATTCCTCATTTATATAATAATAGATTTAATAAATAAAAAATGTTACTTATCATAAAATGTATATATTTAAAAAAAGATATAAATTTATCAATAATTTCTCAATGGAGGATATGTAACAATAAGGGTGATTGACATTGATGAATTGAAATACCCTTGAAATATAATTAAAACATTCTGGAGGAAAATAATATTTAAACATTCCAAAGTGTCCCATACCACTTTGAAACATTTGAATCATAATCCCCATGAAGGAATAATATTAAAGGAAACTTATAATATCATGAGAATAAGGTGATCCATGATATAACATGTCAAATGGTAGTACATATACATTATAAAAGTGAAATGGTGTATAAAAATGTTGATGCCCACTAGATGGACATCAAAAAAATCACAAAGGACGAAATACCTAAATATGGGTATTATTTTCCCAACAAAAGAAAAGAAAGAAGAGGATGGTTGAGACATGAAGATTTCATGATCCTCTGAAGGACTCAGGATCATGTGACCATTTAAAGGTCTTGTGAAGACTCCATTCATAGTACATAACCCACATGAAGTCCCATGGATCCCCCATCAATGAACCTTCCTACTCTCGTGAAGGCTCCCCAGGCAACAAAATGAGAACCCCAGGCCGTGTGTTTTTTCATTGTAATGTTCCTAAAAAACAACATAAATCCTTCTAAAATAAAGAGGAATGATATTCAAAGTCAAACACCCCCAGTGTTCATGAATCTCATGCACCATATCATCATTTGGAAGAATAAAATCCCATGGTTACATCTAGGAAAACTCACAAGGCCTTTGAACATTTGTAGGATAAAACAAATGAGATAATGGGGAGGAGGAAAGAGGTGTTTGCAGTCGTTGAAGGACATGTAACATGATCCGTGGGAGATCTATGAGACACTACAAGAACATAGTATCATGTCCACCTCATCTCACAGAATCCCTTTGGCTTGAAAACCCCACTGCATGGAAGTCCTAGGATATGTACAGGTAGCTCGTTTGGTTCTATAAGAATAGATGAATAGACCTGTCCACTAAATGATTGAGAACACTACATATGACCCATATTGGTCAGGCAAGACATCATTGAAAAAAACAAGCAAAAATCCCAGACACTACTCATAAAAACTCACATAATCCCTAAGCATTGTGAAATAAAACAAAAGAGATAGAAAGTGAGGTGGTGAGAGGTGTTCGTGATCAATGAAGGATATGTGATGTTCCCCTGTTGACCTATAAGATGATGCAATACCTTGGTGTCATGTCTTCATCATCTCATGGAATCCCTTTTGATTGTCATCCCCACTGCAAAAAAATCCTTAGGTATTTCTAGGAAACTCTATGGCGCACAAAGGGAAAAATAATGGAATTTTCCAATGAAATTATCATGCCTCCCCATATATTGGTCATCTGAAACATCACCAAAAAATAGAGAAAATTTCCATAACATTACTCATGAAATCCTACATGACTCCCAACCTTAATCACAAAAAACAAAGGGGATCGAAAGGGGGGAGGTACAAGGTACTCACAGTTTCAGAAACGCATGTGACGCGCCCATTGCACCCACAGTGTGGTCCTATGAGACCCCAAGAAAAGTCATATAAACTCTATTGAAAGAATTTCAATAAGAACATGGACCTTTTGATGTTTCTTCATAATTTCAATGTGACAACATCAAAGTCCTTTGACATGTCTACATGATAAAACAAGTATTCATTAATCATTAATAATCTAATAAACAGAGACTTGACGGAAGAACCTCACAATAATTGAAAACTAGGTGACACGCTCAGAGCATCCCATGATAGTGAATCATAAATATTTGTGGTTCCATACCCCTTCACCGACTCGAGCCTAGACTTGCACTAGATACGTCGTACAAAGCACTGGATAATAGGGGTAGATATGCCTACAAATTCACCACTCCAACATGAACAAAGGGTTGGACTCTATGACTATAGATGCTTATACTCTAGAAGATTTGACTCTCAACCTCTATAGATTTCTTGGAGAAACTGATCACAGGACCAGAAACTTTCCTTTAGGTAATATATCGGCGGACAGTCAGAGAAATCATGTACCACACATAAGGTGCTTTACATGATCATTCATAGATCGTGCTAAGGACTTCAGATAAGACATGTGAACAACATATTTCATGTCTTACTATTCACATGAGACTCAAACTAAATAAACCTATGCCCTTAATAATGAAAGGGATATAATTGAGATTATTATTGTAAGGATTAACCAAAATACATGCTCGATGGATTCTATTTGTTCCACGCGAGTCACCCAAAGACACATGATAGCACCCTGACATATCGCCTAGATCTCATGACACACCTCTAGCATGCCATATAGGACATGCATAATACTCCATAAATGTAAGAGAAAGTAACAAGTTTCCCATCGTGGACACCACTTTGATCCTGTGAAACCCTTTAGGTCTATCACCCAGGACTTGTGACGTCCTTTGGACACATAACCTCACTCGCATAACTATGTTTTCTCATATAAGTTGAGTCTCATGAATGAATGTGGACCTGATAACCAATATCCTTCAACAACCTCTAGGAAAGTTAGTTGGGAATCACGATACCCTCTAAACATGTGGGTTAGGTATCATAATGTTTTCAAGAGGTTTCAACTAAGATATGTGACACCCCTCAGACTATTCCATAATGACTCTTATGACACCCTACCTATGTGTCAAGCCAGGTCATGTGATTGCTCCCAGGACATTCTAACTAGGTCATATGATGCCACCCAGATAAGAAGGCCATGTAAATAGGGCATACTAGGATTGGATAACATTGTATTTCCTCAGTGTGTAATCCCAAGTATAGGGAAGCCTTAGTGTTTAAGCCCCAACATAAAGTGAACTACAGAGACTCCAATTCATACCATATTCAAGATACATAGGTGACCTCCCCCATAGGTTCGAGCCCTATATTAATAATCCAGGGAAATATTATCATCTATGACCCATATTCAAAGTAATGAAATTTAATACTTTCTATCCCTTATTTCCCAAAAGGATCATGGATCATGTGGGCTTAGGGAATTGAAACAATCATAACATATGCACTATAAACCCTCAAAATGGTATAGGGAAACCTTAGTTTGTAATCCCTGACATAACTAAAAGTATGATGAATCTGATTCCTTCTATGACCAGGATATGTAGAATGCCTTCATAAGGCCCAAGCTCAAAGAAAACACCCCTTTCAGCATAATTCCTTCCACGACTCTGATGTATCAACCAGTAGGACTCAGTTATTCCCAGGAGATGACCACCCTATATCATCCATCGATGGACTAATAAACCCACCTCCTAGGACTTCCATGGCCTAATGGTCATGGCCTCTATCTATTTCTCTCCACCTCCTGAGAGGGAGAGGGGTCGCCCAAGCTCATGTTCCCACTTTCTTTCTCTCCACATACAGTTCTGATGATGCTTAAACCCTTCCCTTTCATAATGCTCACCCCCAAGTTCCCCTCATATTTTTAGGGTTTACCTAAGCTATTTCTATCTCATCATGACTTCACTAATGCATTGGACCTGCATAGGCACTCTTTGGTGGCTCTCTTTGGCCAGAATTGACCATCTGTTGATTCCTTCTACTGGTGTATCTCTAATTCATGGGGTCTGAAACATCACGCACATTATTGGAAACTAGACCCAAAACATCTTCTCATCCATTTAGATACTGAGGAAGACCTCATCCCTCCCTGGATGGGAAAAAATGTTCCTTCAATATTTCACAGATATTTCTTTTCTGATGGTCTTTATACTTTAATTCATGCATGATACTTCAACAACACCAATCTGGTTGAGTTTCTATAGCCTTATTCTTCCATTTAAAAACCCCTTAGTGCTATCGATTCATGGAAACCAGGTTGGTAGGTTCTTATGTTTTTAAAACTGATCACGATCCCTTTTCCACCCTATTTCTCTACATATTTGTGTGGAAATTGATGATTCCACACCACCGGTTGAATTTGGGTGGATTGAAATTGAGAATGAATTCCTAATCAAACAGCCAGTTTGTTTTGATTTTGGGATTTATTTCTACACATCTTATAGTCTTCTGGGTCATATCCAATAGGCTTGAAGGTGTTTTGTAGTCAAACAAGTATAAGATCCCACATCCCAAGTTCATGAAGTTGATGGGGCACGTATTGAAACATTGAAATCATATGAAGTTGTAATGTCTCTACCCTTGCATAATAAACCAGGTTTTGTTGATGTTGATGATGTTAATAGAATTTTTTCTCTAGAATGTGTGAAGGGGTCCTTATGGATTTCATGTGTTCCGGGATCATCCATCCAGGGGATTGCATTTTTAGGGTCCAAGGCGCTGAATTTAGGTACTGCTTCAGGATTCCAGATCCCTAGTTCATTCCCTTTGAGATAGAAACATGTCTCTCTAATGTCTAAGACACCTAATTTACTTCTAACTCCTATAGATATCCAACTGATCCTCCTTCAAAACAAGTTTTCCAGTCTAAAAAATGGATTGTATAGGGAAGAGGGACAAGGGGGTGGACAACAGTAAGTTATAGGAAAGAAAAAAAAGATTGATCCAACCCCTGTTGAACAATCCTTAGAAAATTAGGCACTGTTAGTTGAGTCCCTATAGTCTCCCTAAGAGAATGAGGGCGATGAAAAAATTAAATTTTCCTCATATAATAGAATGTAAAAATGAAATTTAAAGCTTATTGATGTTTAAGATTATCCAGTGAATTCTCGGAGAAAGATGAAGACTCGAAAATATTATTCAAACCTTCCAAAACTAATGACTTCTCGATCAGTTGGAATGGGTATTAAATTTAAGGAGCCTATTCAGCTTATTCAAGACAGATATGAGTGAGAGGTTTCTTGTGACAAGGTCATGGAGTTTAAAGGTGATAGGCTTGAGGATCCTAACTGGTTGGTTGATAAGGTGGAATCTAATGGTAACTAGAAGGAGGCAAGTAAGTATAATATTGGACTGAATCTTCTCCTACACTTTGAGGAAGAGATGGAGGATAGAAATTTTGATATTAACATTTCAAAGGTGGAAACAGATAGAATGTATGAGATATCTATTCAACTGTATATTAATTAAGAGAAAGCTAATTGGATCGACAAACAAGACAGGATTTTGGATCATGGAATCAAGGAGGGGAAAATAAACATGGAAGAATACATTTAGATCTATTATAATTTTTCCTACCACTTTGAGGATCTCATCAAAGATGATCCAGATACGATGGTAACATATATCTCTTGAATCTTACATAGAGTGATTAATTCAAAAGTTTTAAGGTTTTTCTATAATAGTTCTATAATTTCTTATGAGGTTTGAATTGGGTATGACATGTAATCTTTTTGGGTTTCTCACTTTCCCTCAAAAGTGATTTCAAAAATAAAAAATATTAAATTGAGTGCAATACATCTCTTAAAGGCCTGAGTCCCATGATAAATCATCTCAAGGTAGTCCAAGTGCATAATCCCTGCATCATGAGCAACGAAATAATCATTTTCCATCCCTTTTTTCTCACACTGAACATGGTTCAAGTGAGCTTAGGGATTCCTAATAGTCATATAATTCACACTATGAGTCTCTATAATGACACGAGAAACCATAAGAACTATGAAAAATATGATTCTCACTATACTCGGGATACATAGGACACCCCTATAGGGTTAAACCTCAAATATTTGTTGTCTCAATACCGGAATATATGTCTTCACTGCTTGACATTAAACTACATGGTATGAACAAACTATGTAGGTTTTGATTCCTACAATAATCAAGATACGTAGGATGCCTCATAATGGCTAAATCACCTCCTTGGAATATTAACCACCTCATTACATGGAAGAATGCTCTAAACCACTTGGTTATATGTCTTCAGTATATAAGAATATTTCTTCTACTAAAAAATTATGAAGAACCTCGTATATATACAGATGGATTCACTAAATAGATCCCAGTCTTTTGCATAAGAAAGAGAATTATCCTATAATCATTTCAGTAGGGTAACCGGTCCCATATCGGTATTAGGAATAGATTCAAAAACACGTATTAAATATATAAGAGAGTCTTGGAGTAGGAAATAGTTCCCTCCAAAAGGGTTTGATGAGCCCAACCTCCCATCCTCTCAACCAATGAGAGTACCCAACATTTGATGGGCCTGAAAATCCATATGACCTTTGACCTTTGGAGAGAAGGTCCATACCCAACTATGGATGAGGGAACCATTGGGAGTTTCTAGGGAAGATGAAATAGAAGGTAAACCCATTGCATGTGATTGAGAGATAAAATAAAATATCCCTTAATCAAACCATTAAAGGGGGGACCCATCATATGTCCGTATCGAAACCTGATGAAAAATATGGTGGTCCTGACATGAATCTATCCAACAAAAAATGATTGGGTTTTAATCCATAAATCCATGTTTATTGAACCTTATATAAAAAAAATTCATAGGATATATTTGGATCACTTAGGAAACTTTTTTTTTGCAAACTATATATACAAACAAAGCAATACTACTCGCATCAACATACTTTCAACCTGAGGAAATGTCTTCATCATCCGGCATTTGATCCGGTAACTCATCTGCCATTATGACCCCCGTAGGTTATAAAGCAGTCTCACCAACTCAATAGATCCAATGGAAGGTTCCAAATATGACGGTCCAAGAGTTCCAATGACATGGTATGATCCAACTATGGAAGTTTCTCATGATATTCTCCTATCATAAAAGTTAGAGAATATTCACTGCCCAGCAAATGTTGATACTAAGACAGTATCCCTCATCATTATGACCAACCACTTCAAGAGATTATCCTAAGATAATTACAACTTCCACCGTTAATAATTGTTAAATGTGTACCCGAAGGCTGAATATGGCTCCCTTTCAGTTCAGGTTCCTCCGAGGAAGGAACCTGTCAACCGTTATCACTAAAGGCATCCCTCTTGTACCCCTCAATCGCTTGTTGAGGGTACCATCTGTAACACCCTGAATATTTATGAGAAATATTCTTTTTAATTTCATTGTATGCTACACAAAAATTACCTTGCGCTATACACAACATTGTATTAGCTTGTATTATACACAAACACTATTCTTATCTTATGTTGCACACAAGAGAGACCTTCCCCAATAGCGTGTGTTGTACACAATACTAGGTTTCACTAAACAACGATATATTTTGAACTAGCTATTATAAATATTATTAACCATATTTTTAATTTTATAACAATATCATTCATCTTAAACATATTCTAGATCATGGTATGAGAACAAAATAAATTTTTCGGGTAAAATACGTATTTTTAAAAAAAATATTATTTATAATTTTTAGGGATTAAATAATTATCATTAATGGTGACACAATAGTGTTGTTGAAATTATTTTATTGATTGAAATATCAAATAAATGGTTTTAATAATATGAATAAAATATTATATGAACTATTTAATGTGATCCACTAATTTTCAAGATTCATATTAGATGTTAGGGATCTATTAAATATTTTGGTTCGAATATATCTTCTGTGTGGATTTTATTTAAATTCAAATAATTTAATAGTGTAAAAATTGACACTATTGATAGTTTATAAAAATAACATATTATTAAATTGTTTAAAATTCTCAAAAATATTTAAAAATTATAAATTGAAATTTATATGGTCTAAAATTTCATAACTTATCCAATTATGTACAATTCATAACACATAAGTA
Source organism: Viscum album (assembly GCA_963277665.1). Lineage (NCBI taxonomy): Eukaryota > Viridiplantae > Streptophyta > Magnoliopsida > Santalales > Viscaceae > Viscum > Viscum album. The sequence goes on along the minus strand of OY728122.1, from coordinate 502,092,879 downwards.
AGTATTTATAACAATTTAGAATTTAGAATCTTATTTCCACAAATAAAATTAAATAGATTATATAAGGATAAATCACATAGATAAAGTTTAAAATAAATTCCCAACATGTATATATTGTATTTTATGATGAGATTAAAACCCTATATCATCTCATATTAGAATTTGAGTCATTTTGGAGGTTTTTAGGTGGGGTTTTAATTTATTATAAATTAATATTTTAGAGGTTTCCAAAAGTGCCCCTCTCCTCTTATAAAAGGGAACCTACTCCCTCTCGTATTCAAAACATTTTCAGCCTCGAAGCTCTTCCAAAACCTTTCCATTTCTCATATCCACTTCCCTAGAAACATAATAGAGGTCCTGGTATTCTTCAAAGACCAAATTTAGTGCCCTAAGAGGAGGTTTAGAATAGGCGTGTCGAAGAAGAGGTAATATCCTTTACCAATTTTTTCAAATTCATTTCTTCTTCTACTAACTCTTCTTTTGTTGTTTCATAATAAATTAATAACATCAGTATCACTAATATAATGATATGTTAATATAAATAAGAAACAACCCTATTTCACCTTCTATCCATCCTGCGAAAAATGAAATCATCGTGCGTGAATACGTACGGCTTACCGTCTCCACTCTGTGGTGTAATTTGTTTTTCCACCACCACCTTACATGGATGGGTATAATGGTGGAAATAATAACTATATATGATTATTATAACATTATACTAATTCTTAGATATTATATAATCCACTCCAATATTGTTCAATAATTATAGGAATGATATCATCACTCGTGCGAACATACGGATTACTATCTCCACGACGAGATGAGATTCATTCTCCATGTTAACCATTCAAAAATGATTATAAAGTATATATAATAAATAATCAGGAAATATATTACATAATAATGATACTGTATTTATATACATATATGTTTAATTTACTTAATTCCATTCAATTCAACAAGGAAATGAAAACAACATTCATGCGTACGCACGGCCTACCGTCTCCATGAACGGTGTATTTCATTCAATTTATCGATCTATCATATATATTTATATGCTGAATATATATTATATATAAACCATTTTTTACATTCTGGACTTATTTAAATCAGGATATAAGTAAAAATATCAAGAACAACAAGTCCAAAAATGTATGATAAATGAAACGATTTTACCCAAAATTCTGCTTTAACATGAAATTGACAAAAAAATGGGTAATATAAAGTCATAATTGAATCATATATGATATCATAAATATTATTATGGTTCTGTTACAAGTTAATAATATATTTAAACCCACTATAAAAAAATTTCGAACACGTACGGAAGAAATTGGACCTAAGGTAAGGGATAATTTTGCTATCTCATTTTTATCTGAGATTTCTTATATGTAAGTATTTACTGGGGTTATATTTATCAACCATGTCTATGTTTTATAGAAAATGTTTTCATAATTATTTTATGATTATTCCGTGTTTTTTTTAATCCTTTTTTACCTCTTTTTGACTTTTACTATATGGAGTGTAACGAATCCTTCTTTTGTTTACCATATGAGTTACTTTTTGAATTTTCCAGCAAAAGTACGAGGGGAATGTTTTTTTAACTTATACGGCATGAACTAATTTTTACGGTTTCATAATACCTTATTTACATGAATCTTATTCCAAAATATTTCATTATTATTTTTAATAAACAAAATTCTTTTAAAATTTCACAGCATTTGGAGAAAAGAAAATGATTTTGAAGAAGAAAGGTTATTTTCTTCAAGAATTCATTTCAAGTGTTTTATCAAAACTATTTTCCATGTAAGATGACATTATTTACTATTTTTATGTTTCAAGTATAATGTATCTATTATTTACATGGTTTTATATTTCTTATTATTAAATGATATCCATTTGTTTTATATGGATTATGTTATGAAGGGATGAATTTTATGAAACCCATTTTATTCTTTGGGTTATGATGAATGATTTATGATTGTTTTATGGAACACATAAGAATTATTTCAATATGAGATGGGTGGGACCTATATCTACCTAAAATTCATTGGGTAAATATTTATATCTCATGATATAGACATGGATGGAAATTTAAGTAAATCTAGTTCAGTAATACAGGGCTGGAATGGCAAGTAAACCCAGTTCAGTAATGTACTTTTACCACTATGATAGTCTTGGAAGCAATGCCTTGGATACTATGGAAATAATATCATGTGATTAATGGTTTTCCACAATTACATGTTTTATTCCCATTCTATTTTATCATGATTGATGTTCCTTTATGATCTATGCCTTATGAACTGCCAAAAAAAATTTCACAACTCAATATTTTGATGTTTAAACTTTATGTTCATGTTTATATGTTCAAATGTATATGGTTCATTTTATTTTCTCCATGCTTACCCTTACTGAGAATTTGAGCTCACCCTTTATATGTTTTCTTTTCCTCGAGATATAAATAAAGGTTTTAGGTAAGAAAACAAAAGAGGAATATCTTTATGGGATATATTGAAGATCTTTCACCGTGATTAGAAGATTATGTTCCACGTTTCTAAAGAAACTAAACTATTATGGTCCTTGGGAGTCTGTTTTGTTATGTATTAAGTATTCCAAAAAAGTAATGTAATGTCCATTTATGTCAAGATTGGGTCTCTACAGTTGGTATCAGAGGAAAGGTTAAGTTAACCATTGGAAACTAGGATTCAAAAACTTTAATGAGATCCCTGAAGATATTTCTTTGGTATGTCTAGGGATGTCCCTAAGGTTAAGTATAATTATAGGTTATAGTCCTATAATCATGGTAAAGTTCTTAGAATAAAACCTAAGATGTTAGATATTTAAAGTAACCTCCCTTTATTATATTGTTTTCCTAGCATGATTTTTTCCTCTCGTACTATTATTTTTGGGTTTTAGATAATGGTTGGAACCTGAAGGAACCATGTTAAAGATCAATGAACTGGGAAATGCAATGATTGTCTTCTTGAAAAACCAAATGTTATGGGAAATGGAGTGAAAAATCTTATTGTTATACTTACATAATCTATGAATCATTATGGACTTCCAAATGAGCAGAAAAAGGAACAATATTCTATTGAGCCCTTCATGAGGTAACGTCCACCTTCTTTTAGTGGGTCTTATGATCCATTTGTCGCTAAAAAATGGATCGGTACCATTGAAAAGATATTTTACATAATTCACTGTTCAAAACATGAAAAATTCATTTTGGTTGTTTACCATTTGGAAGGTGAAGCAGACCAGTGGTGGACTCTAATTAAGAATACAAGTCCCCAAGAAGAAATTGAATCAATGGAATGGGACGAGTTCAAGAACATGTTTTTCAATAAGTACTTCCCTCATATTCTTTGAAAAAGATGGAAAAGGAGTTCCTTGAGATTAAGCAAAAGGATGATGAATCTCTTGGTATATACTAGGAAAATTTTACAAGGTTTGCAAGGTATGAATCTTGCTTTATCATCCAACTTAAAGTAAAGTTGATCGATTATTCAGTGGCTTAAAACCAAGTCTTTGAAGGTAATTGGATATAAGAGACTTTAGTAGCTATGAAGAAATTGTGCATTGTGCTATCAAGGTAGAACTATAAGTTGGTGTTACATATCCATCTCATGGTTTTGACAAGAAACAAAAGATGGAATTCATGGAAAAATCTCAAAATAATGGTAAAAAGAAGAAGAATGTTTCATTATTCTCAAAGTGTCGAAAGAAGCATGGTGGATATTGTCTTAAAGGGAATAGAAAATGTTTTAAGTGTAGAAAAGAAGGTTATTGAGCAGATGAGTGTCGAAGTATAGTTAAAAAGGTAGCTAATGATGTGATTAGAGAAAAGACTATAGAGAACTCAACACCGACACTTCAATTCTACAAGTGCAAGGAAATGGGGCATTATACTAACCAATTCTCTAATCCAAGGGTTAATGATGATCAACATCAACAACCTCTTAATGCAAAGGACAAAGGGAGGCCACATGTAATCACTATTGGCGATGTTGAATATGACAACGAAGTGGTGGAATGATTAAGTGTTTATGTAATGGGATTCCGAAATAGTATTGTGGAATCTCATTTATAGTATCATGGAATTTTGGAATATCTATGTATTGGTTTATTATGGTTTTCAAAAAATTTATAGTAACGGTAACCATGAAAAGTGATTGAAATATTTTTGGAAAGAAGATTATATGTGCATAATCAAGGGATAAGGAGAAAATAATATGTTTGATAGTATTAATGAGCTCATGACTAATATAAGGACAAAGTGACATCATGGTTTGAGTATATAGAAATTTTGGTATTTTAGTATGTGGAAAGATTTAACTTTTGACAGCATTCATTTTTTCACTAAGGTTCTATGGTCATTCATGTTTCAAGAGAATACCTGATTAAGGTATTCACATGTATGGAATATGACCAACAAGATATATCTTATGATATATGGGGGATAAATGATGGTAATCACATGCTTTTTATATGACCTCTCTAGTAATCTTTATCTTTATACTTTGAGTTTGGACAGAAGTATTTTGGATAGGCCTATAGGTTTGATTGAATTAAGTAAGACATCAAATAGTATTTTTAAGGCTATAACTTTTTGATATTATTTCTGAAATGTTATAATAGTATTGTTTTAGAAAAAGGACAGCTCCTATGATGGGAGACAACTCGTTGCGTTGGACAAGGCTGCGGGAATTGAATCCACAACTAAAGTGTCACATGCCTTTATCGCATACCACTGGCCTACAGGAAGTCCCTGGTTAGTAGAAATTAGTTTAATTTTATTAAGAAGTATGATAGTTGAAGTATTAGTCCATTTTTGGAATCATATATGGTTAATCTCACCGTAGATGGACTTATATATATTTAATAACTTTTGTAAACTTTTTGTTTGAGGAAGATGGAATAACGTATCATTCTATCGCATGATCTACTAACATTTCAAGAATGAAAAATTCAAATTCATTTATTTAAATAAGAGATAAAGTGGAAATTGTTCATGGAATGTCCAATGATGATATTACACTGAAATCAAGTAAGTATTTATCCTTATGAAAAAAATTCATCAACTTTAGGGAAATGATCTTGAAAACCAAAAGCGTTGTCTTAGTACCCTCATATCTGATAAATTAGATGGTACCTTAGATCATCACAAATTTATGGCTTTCTGATTGTTGGCTTCTTCATATCTGTGTTCTCTACCGCTCTCCATCAGAACTTGATTGTTAGATTTCTCTTCTATATCCATATTTTCACCTATGTTCTCCTATATGGAAACCCAGTGATGAGTTAATTTGGGTAACCTTTACATTTCATACTTTACTTTTAAAAATTAAGTTTTATTATTCCTTTTTTCAATGTGGGTTTATATGAAAGAAACTTTCATGTAGTAAACCATTTACAACCCTGATGAATTTTGAGGGAGAAATTCATTTTAAGGGGGGTAGAATGTAACACCCTGAGAATTTATGAGAAATATTCTTTTTAATTTCATTGTATACTACACCAAAATTACCTTGCACTATACACAACATCTTATTAGCTTATATTATACGCAAAAACTATTCTTGTCTTGTGTTTCATGTAAGATCGACCTTCCTCAATAGCGTGTGTTGTACGCAATACTGAGTTTCACTAAACAACGATATATTATAAACTAGACGTTATGAATAGTATTAACCACATTTTTAATTTTATAACAACATCATTCATCTTACACATATTCTAGATCATGTTATGAGAAAAAAATAAATTTTTCGGGTAAAATACGTATTTTTAAGAAAATGTTGTTTTGTCACCTTTTGATGGCACACCCACATTAAATCTAGTTTTTAACACGTTTATAAGTTTAGTTGGATGAAATAAACTTATTTATTTCTATAAGGAAATTAAAATTAACTTTGGATAATTTTTTAATATTTTTCTGTTAACTTTCAAATTTTGATGAATAGAAAAAATACGATAAATTTTAATTAAAAACAACTTTTTTCATCAATATAATTTATATGGTTAAATTATAATATTGAATGGATATAAATTATAAATATAACATACTTTTAACATTTAATATTATGTATGTCACTATCATTAATTTTACATTAAATTTATAGGTAAAACATATCAATATTTTGCAATGTTTTAACTTTTAAAACTCATTTTCTAAACAGCGGGATTTATTTTAAATTAAATACTTAAAATTATGTGTTTTGAATTTGTAAAAATGTATTCCATATTTGGAACCATTAGTTCCAAATTATGTTAATAGTATACTTTTTATTTTTAGGCATTATGAATAGTAACTACGGTAAATTCTATTTAACACTATTAAAGGTAAATCAGGTAATTAAGGGTAAAAATAATATTATAAGATTACGCTAACACCTTAAAAAATTCTATTAAATGAATAAAAGTTGACCCATACCACCTAAGGGTCGTAATAGATTCATTTCATGGACTTTTGACCATGAAAATGATGTAATTATTATTAAAACAAAAGAAAGTGACAACATGTCACTCTCTTATATCTTATAAGTGTAATAATTTTAATTTAGTGAAAAAATTCATAAAACTAAGAAACTAAATAGTCACCATAAATATAATAAAATTATCTACATCATGTAAATTTATTTATAATTTTTAGGGATTAAATAATTGTCATTAATCGTGACACAATAGTGATGTAGAAATTATGTTATTGATTGAAATATCAAATAAATGGTTTTAAAAATATTAAAAAAATATTATATGAACTATTTAATGTGATCCACTAATTTTCAAGATGCATATTAGATGTTAGCGATCTATTAAATATTTTGGTTCGAATATATCTTCTGTGTGGATTTTATTGAAATTCAAATAATAGAATAGTGTCAAAATTGACACTATTGATATTTTATAAAAATAACATATTATTAAATTGTTTAAAAATCACAAAAATATTTAACAATTATAAATTGAAATTTATATGGTCTAAATTTTCATAAATTATCCAATTAAGTACAATTCATAACACATAAGTAAGTACTTATAACAATTTATAATTTAGAATCTTATTACCACAAATAAAATTAAATAGATTAAATAAGGGTAAATCAAGTTACTAAGGTTTAAAATAAATTCCCAACATGTATAAATTGTATTTTATTTTGAGATTAAAACCCTATATCATCTCATATTAGAATTTGAGTCATTTTGGAGGTTTTTAGGTGGGGATTGAATTTATTCTAAATTATCATTTTAGAGGTTTCCAAAAGTGCCCCTCTCCTCTCTTATAAAAAGGAACCTCCTCCCTCTCATATTCACAACATTTTCAGCCTTCATGCTCGTCCAAACCCTGTCCATTTCTCCTCTCCACTTCCCTAGAAACATAATAGAGGTTTTGGTCTTCTTCAAAGACAAAATTTAGTTCCCTAAGAGGAGGTTTAGAAGAGGCGCGTCGAAGAAGAGGTAATATCCTTTACCAATTCTTTAAAATTCATTTCTTCTTCTACTAACTCTTATTTTGTTGTTTCATAATAAATTAATAAAATCAGTATCACTAATATAATGATATATTATTATAAATATGAAACAACCCTATTTCACCTTCTATCCATCCTATGAATAATGAAATCATCGCACGTGCATACGTACGACTTACCGTCTCCACTCCTTGGGGTAATTTGTGTTTCCACCACCACCTTACATGGATGGGTATAATGGTGGAAATAATAACTATATATTATTATTATAACATTATACGAATTTTGATATATTTTATAATCCACTCCAATATCGTTCAACAATTATAGGAATGATATCATCACTCGTGCGTACATACGGATTACTCTCTCCACGACGCGATGAGATTCATTCTCCATGTTAACCATTCAAGAATGATTATAAAGTATATATAATAAATAATCATGAAATATATTACATAATAATGATACTGGATTTATATACATATATGTTTCATTTACTTAATTCCATTCAATTCAACAAGGAAACGAAAACAGCGTTCATGCGTACGTACGACCTACCATCTACATGAACGGTGTATTTCATTCAATTTATCAATATATCATATATATTTATATTCTGAATATATATTATATATAAATCATCTTTTACATTCTGTATTTATTTAAATCAGGATATAATTAATAATACCAAGAACAACAAGTCCAAAAACGTATGATAAATGAAACAATTTTACCCAAAATGCTGGTTTAACATGGAATTGACAAAAAACGGTTAATATAAAGTCATAAGTGAATCATATATGATAGAAGAAATATTATTATGGTTCTGTTACAAGTTAATAATATATTTAAACCCACTATATAAGAGTTTCAAACACGTACGGATGAAATTGGACCTAAGGTAAGGGATAATTTTGTTATCTCATTTTTATCCGAGATTGCTTATATGTAAGTATTTATTGGGGTTATACTTATCAACCATGTAAATGTTTTATAAAAAATGTTTTCATAATGTTTTTATTATTCTTACTTGTTTTTTAAATCCTTTTTTACCTCTTTTTCACTTTTACTATTCGGAATGGAACGAATCCTTCTTTGGTTTACCATACGAGGTACTTTTTGAATTTTCCGGAAAAAGTACGAGGGGAATTTTTTTAACTTATAAAGAATGAACTAATTATTATGCTTTCATAAGCCCTTATTTACATGAATCTTATTCCAAAATATTTCATTATTATTTTTAACAAAAAAAATTCATTTAAAATTTCACAGCATTTGGAGAAAAGAAAATGATTTTGAAGAAGAAAGGATATTTTCTTAAAAAATTCATTTCAAGTGTTTTATCAAAACTATTTTCCATCTAAGATGACATTATTTACTGTGTTTATATTTCAATTATAATGTATCTATTATTTAAATGGTTTTATATTTCTTATGATTAAATGATATCCATTTGTTTTATATGTATTATGTTATGATGGGATGAAATTTATGAAACCCATTTTATTCTTTGGGTCATGATGAATGATTTATGATTGTTTTGTGGAACACGTAAGAATGATTTCAATATGATATGGGTGGGACCTATGTCTCCCTACAATGAATTGGGTAAATATTTATATCTATTGATATAGACATGGATGGAACTGCAAGTAAATCTATTTCAGTAATATAGGGTTGGAACGGCAAGTAAACCCAGTTCAGTAATGGACTTTGTCCACTATGATAGTCTTGGTAGCAATGCCTTGGCTACTATGGAAATCATATCGTGTGCTTAATGGTTTTCCACAATTACATGTTTTATTCCCATTCTATTTTATCATGATTGATGTTCCTTTATGATCTATGCCTTATGAACTGCCATGATTTGTTTCACAACTCAATATTTTGATGTTTAAACTATATGTTCATGTTTTTATGTTCAAATGTAAATGGTTTGTTTTATTTTCTCCATGCTTACCCTTACTGAGCATTTTATCTCACCCTTTATCTGTTTTATTTTCCTCAGGATATAAAAAAAGGTTTTAGGTAAGAAAACAAAAGGGGAATATCTTTATGGGATATATTGAAGATCATTCATCATGATTAAAAGATTATGTTCCAAGTTTCTAAAGACACTAAACTGTTACGGTCCTTGGGTGTATATTTTTGTTATGTATTAAGTATTCCAAAAATGTAATGTAACTTCCATGTATTTCAATATTGGGTCTCTACAGTTGGAATCAGAGGAAAGGTTTAGTTAACCTTTGGAAACTAGGATTCTAAAACTTTAGTGAGATCCCAGGAGATATTTCTTTGGAATGTCTAGGGATGTCCCTAAGGTTAAGTATAATTATAGGTTATAGTCCTATAATTATGGTAAAGTTCTTAGAATAATACCTAAGATGTTAGATATTTAATGTACACTCCCTTTATTATTTTGTTTTCCTATAATGATTTTTTCCTATCATACTATTCTTTTTGGGTTTTAGATAATGGCGGAACCATAGGGAACAATGTTAATGATCAATGCACTGGGCAATGAAATGATTGTCCTCCTAAACAACCAAATGTTATGTGAAATGGAGTGAAAAAATCTAATTGTTATAATTACATAAGCTATGAATCATTATGGACTTCCAAATGAGCATAGAAAGGAACAATATTCTATTGATTCCTTCATGAGGCAACGTTCACCTTCTTTTAGTGGGTCTTATGATCCACCTGTTGCGGAAAAATGGATCGGTACCTTTGAAAAGATATTTTCCATACTTTACTGTTCAGAACATGAAATTTTGATTTTTGTTGTTTACCATTTAGAAGGTGAAGCAGACCAGTGGTGGACTCTAATTAAGAATACAAGTCCCCAAGATGAAATTGAATCAATGGAATGGGACGAGTTCAAGAACATGTTTTTCAATAAGTACATCCCTCATATTCTTTGAAAAAATATTTAAAAGAAGTTCCTTGAGATTAAGAAAATGGATGATTAATCTCTTGGAATATACGAGGAAACTTTTACAAGGCTTTCAAGGTATGCATGTGGCTTTATCATCCAACCTAAAAGTAAAGTTGATCGATTATTCAGTGGCTTAAAACCAAGTCTTTTAAGGGCATTATCTATAAGAGACTTCAGTAGCTGTGAAGAAATTGTGCATTGTGCTATCAAGGTAGAACTAGAAGTTGGTGTTACATATCCATATCATGGTTTTGACAAGAAACGAAAGATGGAATTCAAGGAAAAATCTCAAAATAATGGTGAAAAGAAGACAAATGTTTCGTTATGCTCAAAGTGTGGAAATAAGCATGGTGGATATAGTCTTAAAGGTAATAGAAAATGTTTTAAGTGTGGAAAATAAAGTCATTGAGCAGCTGAGTGTCGAAGTAAAGGAAAAAAGGTAGCTAATGATGTGAATAAAGAAAAGAATACATAGAACGCACCACCAACACTTCAATGCTACAAGTGCAAGGAAATGGGGCATTATTTTAACCAATGCCCTAATCCAAGGGTTAATGAGGACCAACATCAACAACCTCTTAATGCAAAGGACAAAGGGAAGTAACTTGAAATCACTATTCGTGATGTTGAATATGATAATGAAGTGGTGGAATGATTAAGTGTTTATGTAACAGGATTCCAAAATAGTATTGTGGAATCTCATTTATAGTATCATGGAATTTTGGAATATCTATATATTGGTTTATTATGGTTTTCAAAAATTATATAGTAATGGTAACCATGAAAAGTGATTGAAATATTTTTGGAAAGAAGATGATAAGATCATAATGAAGGGATAAGGATAAAATAATATGTTTGATAGTATTAATGAGCTCATGACTGATATAAGGACAAAGTGACATCATGGTTTGAGTATATAGAAATTTTATGATTTTGGTATGTGGAAAGATTTAACTTTTGACAGAATTCATGTTTTCACTAAGGTTCTATGTTAATTAATGATTCAAGAGAATACATGATTAAGGTATTCACATGTTTGGAATATGACCAACAGGATATATCTTATGATATATGGGGGATAAATGATGGTAATCACATGCTTTGTATATGAACTCTCTAGTAATCTTTATCTTTATACTGTGAGTTTGGACAGAAGTATTTTGGATAAGCCTAAAGGTTTGAATGAATTAAGTAAGACATCAGATAGTATTTTTTAAGGCTATAACTTTTTTATATTATTTCTGAAATGTTATAATAGTATTGTTTTAGAAAAATTACATCTCGTATGATGGGAGACAACTCGTTGCGTCGGACAAGGCTGCGGGAATTGAACCCACAACCGAAGTGTCACAGGCCTTTATGCATACCACTGGCCTATAGGAAGTCCCCGATTAGTAGAAATTATTTTTATTTTATTAAGAAGTATGATAGTTGAAGTATAAGTTTGTTTTTGGAATCATATATGGTTAATCTCACCATAGATGGACTTATGTATATTTAATAACTTTTGCCAACTTTTTGTTTGAGATGGATGGAATAACCAATCATTCTATCGCATGATCTACTAACATTTCAAGAACGAAAAATTCAAATTCATTTCTTTAAATAAGAGATTAAGTGGAAATTGTTCATAGAATGACCAATGATGATATTACACTGAAATCAAGTAAGTATTTATCCTTATGCAAAAATTCATCAACATTAGGGGAATGATCTTGAAAACCAAAAGTGTTTTCCTGGTACCCTCATATCTGATAAATTAGATGGTACCATAGATCATCACAAATTTATGGTGTTGTGATTGTTGACTTTTTCATAGTTTTGTTCTCTACTACTCTCCATCAGAACTTGATGGTTAGATTTCTCTACCATATCAATATTTTCACCTATGTTCTCCTATGTGGAAACCCAGTTATGAGTTAATTTGGGTAACCTTTACATTTCACACTTTGGTTATTAAAATAATGTTTTAGTATTCCTTTTTATGACGTGGTTTTATATGATAGAAACTTTCAAGTAGTAAACCATTTACAACCCTGATGAATTTCGAGGGAGAAATTCATTTTAAGGGGGGTAGAATGTAACACCCCGAGAATTTATGAGAAATAATCTTTTTAATTTCATTTTACGCTACACCAAAATTACCTTGCACTATACACAACATCGTATTAGCTTGTATTATACACAAACACTATTCTTGGCTTGTGTTTCACTTAAGATCGACCTTCCTCAATAGCGTGTGTTGTAAACAATACTGAGTTTCACTAAACAACGATATATTATGAACTAGACATTATGAATAGTATTAACCACATTTTTAATTTTATAACAATATCATTCATCTTACACATATTCTAGATTATGGTATGAGAACACAATAAATTTTTCAGGTAAAATACGTATTTTTCAAAAAATGTTGTTTTGTCGCCTTTTGATGGCACACCCACTTTAAATCTATTTTTTAACATGTTTACAAGTGTAGTTTGATTAAATAATCTTATTTATTTCAATAAGGATATACAAATAAACTTTGGATAATTTTTTAATATTTTTCTGTCAACTTTCATATTTTGATGAATAGTAAAAATACGATAAATTTTAATTAAAAACAAATTTTTTCATCAGTATATTTTATATGGTTAAATTATAATATTGAATGGTTATAAAGTATAAATAGAATATATTTTTACCTTTTAATATTATGTATTTCATTATCATTAATTTTACATTAAATTTATTGGTAAAAGCATTTCAATCATTTGCAATGTTTTAACTTTTAAAACCCGTTTTCTAAATAGTGGGATTAATTTTAAATTAAATACTTCAAATTATGTGTTTTGAATTTGAAAAAATGGATTCCATATTTTGAATCATTAGGTCCAAATTATGTTAATAGGATACCTTTTATTTTTAGGCATTATGAATAGTAACTACGGTAAATTTTATTTAACAATAGTAAAGGTAAATCAGGTAATTAAGTGTAAAAATAATATTATAAAATTACCCTAAAACCTTAAAAAATTATATTTAATGAATAAAAGTTGAAACATATCACCTAAGGGTCTGAATAGATTCATTTCATGGACTTTTGACCACGAAAATGATGTAATTATTATTAAAACCAAAGAAAGTGACAACATGTCACTCTCTTATATCTGATAAGTGTAATAATTTTAATTTAGTGATAAAAATCATAAAACCTAGAAACTAAATAGTATCCAGAAATATAATAAAATTATCTACATCATTTAAATTTATTTATAATTTTTAGGGATTAAATAAGTATCATTAATGGTGACACAATAGTGATGTAGAATCTATTTTATTGATTGAAATATCAAAAAAATGGTTTTAAAAATGTTAAAAAAAATATTATATGAACTATTAAATGTGATATACTAATTTTCAAGATTCATATTATATGTTAGGTATCTATTAAATATTTTGGTTCGAATATACCTTCTCTGTGGATTTTATTTCAATTCAAATAATTGAATAGTGTCAAAATTGACACTATTGATATTTTATAAAAATAACATATTATTAAATTGTTTAAAAATCATAAAAATATTTAAAAATTATACATTGAAATTTATATGGTCTAAAATTTGATAAATTATCCAATTATGTACAATTAATAACACATAAGTAATTATTTATAACAATTTAGACTTTAGAATCTTATTACCACAAATAAAAATAAATAGATTAAATAAGGATAAATCAAGTTTATAAGGTTTAAAATAAATTACCAACATGTATAAATTGTATTTTCTAATGATAGTAAAACAATATATCATCTAATATTATAATTTGAGTCATTTTGGAGGTTTTTATGTCAGTTTTGAATTTATTATAAATTAATACTTTAGAGGTTTACAAAAGTGCCCCTCTCCTCTCTTATAAAAGGAAACCTCATCCCTCTAATATTCACAACATTTTCAGCCTTCAAACTCGTCCAAACCATGTCCATTTATCCTATCCACTTCCATATAAACATAATAGAGGTCCTGGTCTTCTACAATGACAAAATTTAGTGCCCTAAGAGGAGGTTTAAAAGAGGCACGTCGAAGAAGAGGTAATATCCTTTACCAATTATTTCAAATTCATTTCTTCTTCTACTAACTCTTCTTTTGTTGTTACATAATAAATTAATAACATCAGTATCACTCAAATAATTATATGTTATTATATATACGAAATAACCCTATTTCACCTTCTATCCATCCTACGAAAAATGAAATCACCACGTGTGCATACGTACAGCTTACCGTCTCCACTCTGTGGTGTAATTTTTTTTCCACCACCACCTTACATGGATGGGTATAATGGTGGAAATAATAACTAAATATAATTATTATAACATTATACTAATTCTGAGATATTATATAATCCACTCCAATATCGTACAACAATTATAGGAATGATATCATCACTCGTGCACACATACGGATTACTGTCTCCACGACGCGATGAGATTCATTCTCCATGTTAACCATTCAAGAATGATTATAAAGTATATATAATAAATAATCATGAAATATATTACAAAATAATTATACTGGATTTATATACATATATGTTTCATTTACATAATTCCATTCAATTCAACAAATAAATGTAAACAGCGTTCATGCGTACGTACGGCCTACCGTCTCCATAAACGGTGTATTTCATTCAATTTATCGATCTATAATATATATTTATATGCTGAATATATATTATATATAAATCATGTTTTACATTCTGGAATTATGTAAATTAGGATATAAGTAATAATATCAAGAACAACAAGTCAAAAAACGTACGATAAATGAAACGATTTTACCCAAAATGTTGCTTTAACATGGAATTGACAAAAAAATGGGTAATATAAAGTCATAAGTGAATCATATATGATATCATAAAAATTATTATGGTTCTGTTACAAGTTAATAATATATTTAAACCCACTATGCAGGAGTTTCGGACATGTACGGAAGAAATTGGACCTAAGGTAAGGGATAATTTTGCTATCTCATTTTTATCCGAGATTGCTTATATGTAAGTATTTACTCGGGTTATATTTATCAAACTTGTCCATGTTTTATAAAAAATGTTTTCATAATTTTTTTATGATTATTCCTTTTTTTTAATCCTTTTTACCTCCTTTTGACTTTTACTATGTGTAATGGAACGAATCCTTCTTTTGTTTACCATACGAGGTACTTATTGAATTTTCCAGAAAAAGTATGAGGGGAATGTTTTTTTAACTTATACAGCATGAAATAATTTATATGGTTTTGTAGGCCCTTATTTACATGAAGATTATTCCCAAATATTTCATTATTATTTTTAACAAAAAATAAATCTTTTAAAATTTCACAGCATTTGGAGAAAAGAAAATGATTTTGAAGAATAAAGGATATTTTCTTCAAGAATTCATTTCAAGTGTTTTATCAAAACTATTTTCCATCTAAGATGACATTATTTACATTATTTATGTTTCAAGTGTAATGTCTCTATTATGTACATGTTTTTATATTTCTTATGATTAAATGATATCCATTTGTTTCATATGGTTTATGTTATGAAGGGATGAAGTTTATGAAACTTGTTTTATTCTTTGGGTTATGATGAATGATTTATGAGTGTTTTGTATAACACGTAAGAATGATTTCAATATGGGATGGGTGGGACCTATATATTTCTACAATTCATTGGGTAAATATTTATATCTCATGATATAGACATGGATGGAACTACAAGTAAATCTAGTTCAGTAATACAGGGCTGGATCGGCAAGTAAACCCGGTTCAGTAAAGGACTTTGTCCACTATGATAGTCTTGGTAGCAATTACTTGGCTACTATGGAAATAATATCATATGCTTAATGGTTATCCGTAATTACATGTTTTATTCCCATTTTATTTTATCATGATTGATGTTCCTTTATGACATATGCCTTATGAACTACCAAGATTTTTTTCACTACTCAATATTTAGATGTTTAAACTTTATGTTCATGTTTTTATGTTCAAATGTATATGGTTTGTTTTATTTTCTCCATGCTTACCCTTACAGAGCATTTGAACTCACCCTTTATATGTTTTCTTTTCCTCGGGATATAAAGAAAGGTTTTAGGTAAGAAAAAAAATGGGAGTATCTTTATGGGATATATTGAAGATCTTTCACCATGATTAGAAGATTATGTTCCATGTTTCTAAAGACACTAAACTATTACGGTCCTTGGGTGTCTGTTTTTGTTATGTATTAAGTATTCCAAAAAAGTAATGTAACATCCATATATGTCAATATTGGGTCTCTACAGTTGGTATCAGAGGAAAGTTTTAGTTAACCTTTGGAAACTAGGATTCGAAAACCTTAGTGAGATCCCTGGAGATATTTATTTGGCATGTCTAGGGATGTCCCTAAGGTTATGTATAAGTATAGGTTATAGTCCTATAATTATGGTAAAGTTCTTAGAATAAAACACAAGATTTTTGATATTTAAGGTACTCTCCCTTTATTTTGTTGTTTTACTAGCATGATTTTTTCATCTCATACTATTCTTTTTTCGTTTTAGATAACGGTTGGAACCCGAAAAAAACCATGTTAATGATAAATCCAATAGGAAATGCAATGATTGTCCTCCTGAACAACCAAATGTTATGGGAAATGGAGTGAAAAATATTATTGTTATACTTACATAAGCTATGAATCATTATGGACTTCCAAATGAGTAGAGAAAGGAACAATATTCTATTGAGTCCTTCATGAGGCAACGTCCACCTTCTTTTAGTGGGTCTTATGATCCAATTGTTGTTGAACAATGGATCGGTACCATTGAAAAGATATTTTCCATACTTCACTGTTCAGAACATGAAAAATTAATTTTGGTTGTTTACCGTTTATAAGGTGAAGCAGACTAGTGGTGGACTCTAATTAAGAATACAAGTCCCCAAGATGTAATTGAATCAATGGACTGAGACGATTTCCAGAACATGTTTTTAAATAAGTAATTCCCTCATATTATTTGAATAAACATGGAAAAGGATTTCCTTGAGCTTAATCAAAAGGATGATTAATCTCTTGGTATATACGAGGAAAATTTTACAAGGCTTTCAAGGTTTTCATCTGGCTTCATCATCCAACCAAAAAGTAAAGTTGATCAATTCTTCGATGGCATAAAACCAAGTCTTTGAAGGGCATTAGCTATAAGATACTTCAGTACCTATGAAGAAATTGTGCATTGTGCTATCAAGTTAGAACTAGAAGTTGGTGTTACATATCCATCTCATGGTTTTGACAAGAAACGAAAGATGGAATTCAAGGAAAAATCTCAAAATAATGGTGAAAAGAAGACGAATGTTTCGTTATGCTCAATGTGTGGAAATAATCATGGTGGATATTTTCTTAAAGGTAATAGAAAATGTTTTAAGTGTGGAAAATAAGGTCATTGAGCAGCTGAGTGTCGAAGTAAAGGGAAAAAGGTAGCTAATGATGTGAATAGATAAAAGACTACTGAGAATGCACCACCAACACTTCAATGCTACAAGTGCAAAGAAATGGGGCATTATGATAACCAATGCCCTAATCCAAGGGAAAATGATGATCAATATCACCAACCTCTTAATGCAAAGGACTATGGGAAGTCACATGCAATCACTATTGGCGATGTTGAATATGACAACGAAGTGGTGGAATGGTTAAGTGTTTATGTAACGGGATTCCAAAATAGTATTGTGGAATCTCATTTATAGTATCGTGGAATTTTAGAATATCTATGTATTGGTTTATTATGGTTTTCAATATTTATATAGTAACGGTAACCATGAAAAGTGATTGAAATATTTTTGGAAAGAAGATGATATGTGTATAATGAAGGGATAAGGAGAAAATAATATGTTTGATAGTATTAATGAGCGCAGGACTAATATAAGGACAAAGTGACATCATGGTTTTAGTATATAGAAATTTTGGGATTTTGGTATGTGGAAATATTTAACTTTTGACAGAATTCATGTTTTCACTAAGGTTCTATGGTAATTCATGTTTCAAGAGAATACATGATTATGGTATTCACATGTTTATAATATGACCAACACGATATATCTTATGATATATGGGGGATAAATGATGGTAATCACATGCTTTGTATATGACCTCTCTAGTAATCTTTATCTTTATACTATGAGTTTGGACAGAAGTATTTTGGATAATCCTAAAGGTTTGAATGAATTATGTAAGACATCAGATAGTATTTTTTAAGTCTAGAACTTTTTGATATTATTTTTTAAATGGTATAATAGTATTGTTTTAGAAAAAGGACAACCCGTATGATGGGAGACAACTCGTTGCGTCGGACAAGGCTGCGGGAATTGAAACCACAACCGAAGTGTCACAGGCCTTTATCGCATACCACTGGCCTACAGGAAGTCCCGGTTAGTAGAAATTAGTTTTATTTTATTATGAATTATGATATTTGAAGTATAAGTCCATTTTTGGAATCATATATTGTTAATCTCACCATAGATGGACTTATGTATATTTAATAACTTTTTCTAACATTTTGTTTGAGAGAGATGGAATAACCTATCATTCTATCGCATGATCTACTAACATTCCAATAATGAAAAATTCAAATTCATTTCTTTAAATAAGAGATGAAGTGGAAATTGTTAATGGAATGACCAATGATTATATTACACTAAAATCAAGTAAGTATTTACCCTTATGAAAAAATTCATCAACTTTAGGGAAATGATCCTGAAAACCAATAGTGTTGTCCTATTACCCTCATATCTGATAAATTATATGGTACCTTAGATCATAACAAATTTATGGCTTTGTGATTGTTGTCTTTTTCATATCCATGTACTCTACCACTCTCCATTAGAACTTGATGGTTAGATTTCTCTTCTATATCCATATTTTCACCTATGTTCTCCTATGCGGAAACCTGGTGATGAGTTAATTTGGGTAACCTTTACATTTCATACTTTAGTTTTTAAAATTAAGTTTTAGTATTCCTTTTTACTATGTCGGTTTCTATAAAATAAACTTTCAAGTAGTAAACTATTTACAACCCCGATGAATTTCGGGTGTGAAATTAATTTTAAGTGGGGTAGAATTTAAGACCCTGAAAATTTATGAGAAATATTCATTTTAATTTCATTGTATGCTACACCAAAATTACCTTTCTCTATACGCAACATCGTATTAGCTTGTATTATATGAAAACACTATTCTTGGCTTGTGTTTCACGTAAGAGCGACCTTCCTCAATAGCTTGTGTTGTACGCAATACTGAGTTCCACTATACAACGATATATTATGAACTAGCCATTATGAATAGTATTAACCACATTTTTAATTTTACAACAATATCGTTCAACTTATACATATTCTAGATCATGGTATGGGAACAAAATAAATTTTTCGGGTAAAATACGTATTTTTTAAAAAATGTTGTTTTGTCGCCTTTTGATGGCACACCCACTTTAAATCTAGTTTTTGACACGTTTATATGTTTAATTTGATGAAATAAACTTATTTATTTCAATAAGGATATTAAAATTAACTTTTTATAATTTTTTAATATTTTTCTATTAACTTTCATATTTTGATGAATAGTAAAAATTCGATAAATTTTATTTAAAAACAAATTTTTTCATAAATATAATTTATATGGTTAAATTATAGTATTGAATGGTTATAAATTATAAATATAATATATTTTTTCCATTTAATATAATGTATTTCGTTATCATTAATTTTACATTAAATTTATAGGTAAAAACATTTCAATCTTTTGCAATGTTTTAACTTTTAAAACCCGTTTTCTAAACAGCGGGATTAATTTTAAATTAAATACTTCAACTTATGTGTTTTGAATTTTAAAAAATGGATTCCATATTTTGAATCAGTAGGTCCAAATTATGTTAATAGGATACTTTTTATTTTTAGGCATTATGAATAGTAACTACAGTAAATTTTATTTAACACTATTAAAGGTAAATCAGGTGATTAAGGGTAAAAATAATATTATAAAATTACACTAACACCTTATAAAATTCTATCGAATGAATAAAAGTTGACCCATATCACCTAAGGGTCGGAATAGATTCATTTCATGGACTTTTGACCATGAAAATGATGTAATTATTTTTAAAACCAAAGAAAGTGACAACATGTCACTCTCTTATATCTTATAAGTGTAATAATTTAAATTTAGTGATAAAATACAAAACACTTAGAAACTAAATAGTCACCAGAAATATAATAAAATTATCTACATCATGTAAATTTATTTATAATTTTTAGGGATTAAATAATTATCATTAATGGTGAAACAATAGTGATGTACAAATTATTTTATTGATTGAAATATCAAATAAATGGTTTTAAAAATATTAAAAAATATATTATATGAACTATTTAATGTGATCCACTAATTTTCAAGATCCATATTAGATGTTAGGTATCTATTAAATATTTTGGTTTGAATATATCTTCTGTGTGGATTTTATTGGAATTCAAATAATTGAATAGCATCAAAATTGACACTATTGATATTTTATAAAAATAACATATTATTATATTGTTTAAAAATCACAAAAATATTTAAAAAATATAAATTGAAATTTATATGGTCTAAAATTTCATAAATTATCAAATTATGTATAATTCATAACACATAAGTAATTATTTGTAACAATTTATAATGTAGAATCGTATTACAACAAATAAAAGTAAATATATTAAATAAGGATAAATCAAGTTGATAAGGTTTAAAATAAATTCCCAACATGTATAAATTGGATTTTATGATTATATTACAACCCTATATCATCTCATATTTGAATTTTAGTCATTTTGGAGGTTTTTACGTGGGTTTTTAATTTATTATAAATTAATATTTTAGAGGTTTTCAAAACTGCCCCTTCCTCTCTTATAAAAGGAAACCTCCTCCCTCTAATATTCACAACATTTTCAGCCTTAAAGCTCCTCCAAAACCTGTCCATTTCTCCTCTCCACTTCTCTAAAAACATAATATAGTTCCTGGTCTTCTTCAAAGACCAAATTTAGTGCCCTAAGATGAGGTTTAGAAGATGCGCGTCGAATAAGAGGTAATATCCTTTACCAATTATTTCAAATTCATTTCTTCTTCTACTAACTCTTCTTTTGTTTTATATTAATAAATTAATAACATAATTATCACTCATATAATGATATGTTATTATAAATATGAAACAACCCTATTTCACCTTCTATCCATCCTACAAAAAATGAAATCATCGCGCGTTCATACGTACGGCTTACCGTCTCCACTATGTGGTGTAATTTGTTTTTCCACCACCACCTTACATGGATGGGTATAATGGTGGAAATAATAACTATATATGATTATTATAACATTATACTAATTCTGAGATATTATATTATCCACTCCAATGGTGTTCAACAATTATATGAATGATATCATCACTCGTGCGTATATACGGATTACTGTCTCCACGACGCGATGAGATTCATTCTCCATGTTAACCATTCAAGAATGATTATAAAGTATATATAATAAATAATAATGAAATATATTACATAATAATGAAACTGTATTTATATACATATATGTTTCATTTACATAATTCCATTCAATTCAACAAGGAAACGAAAACAGCGTTCATGCGTACGTACGGCCTATCGTCTCCATGAACGGTGTATTTCATTCAATTTATAAATCTATCATATATACTTATATTATGAATATATATTATATATAAATCATGTTTTACATTCTGTAATTATTTAAATCAGGATATAAGTAATAATATCAAGAACAACATGTCCAAAAATGTACGATAAATGAAACGATTTTACCGAAAATGTTGCTTTAACATGGAATTGACAAAAAAACCGCGTAATATAAAGTCATAAGTGAATCATATATGATATCATAAATATTATTATGGTTCTGTTACAAGTTTATAATATATTTAAACCCACTATACATGAGTTTCGGACACGTACGGAAGAAATTGGACCTAAGCTAAGGGATAATTTTTCTATCTCATTTTTATCCAAGATTGCTTATATATAAGTATTTACTGGGGTTATATTTATCAACCATGTCCATGTTTTATAAAAAATGTTTTCATAATGTTTTTATGATTCTCCCTTGTTTTTTTAAGTCCATGTTTAACTCTTTTTGACTTTTACTGTGTGGAATGGAACAAATCCTTCTTTTGTTTACCATACGAGGTACTTTTTGAATTTTCTGGCAAAAGTAAGAGGGGAATGTTTTTTTAACTTATACGACATGAACTAATTTTTATGGTTTCATTAGCCCTTATTTACATGGATATTATTCCAAAATATTTCATTATTATTTTTAGCAAAAAAAAAATACTTTAAAATTTCACAGCATTTGGATAAAAGAAAAGGATTTTGAAGAAGAAATGATATTTTCTTCAAAAATTCATTTCAAGTGTTTTATCAAAACTATTTTCCATCTAAGATGACATTATTTAGTATGTTTATGTTTCAAGTATAATGTCTCTATTATTTACATGGTTTTATATTTCTTATGATTAAATGATATCCATTTGTTTTATATGGATTATGTTATGAAGGGATGAAATTTATGAAACCCATTTTATTCTTTTGGTTATGATGAATGATTTATGATTGTTTTGTGGAACACGTAAGAATGATTTAAATATGATATGGGTGGGACCTATATATTCCTAAAATGCATTGGGTAAATATTTATATCTCATGATATAGACATGGATGGATCTGCAAGTAAATCTAGTTCAGTAATACAGGGCTGGAACGGCAAGCAAACCCGGTTCAGTAATGGACTTTGTCTACTTTGATAGTCTTGGTAGCAATGCCTTGGCTACTATAGAAATCATATCATGTGCTTAATGGTTTTCCACAATTACATTTTTTATTCCAATTCTATTTTATCATGATTGATGTTCCTTTATGATCTATGCCTTATTAACTGCCAAGATTTTTTTCACAACTCAATTTTTTGATGTTTAAACTTAATGATCATGTTTTTATTTTCAAATGTATATGGTTTGTTTTATTTTCTCCATGCTTACCCTTACTGATCATTTGATCTCACCCTTTATATGTTTTCTTTTCCTCGGGAAATAAAGAAAGGTTTTAGGTAAGAAAACAAAAGGGGTATATCTTTATGGGATATATTGAAGATCTTTCCCCATGATTAGAAGATTATGTTCCATGTTTCTAAAGACACTAATATATTATGGTCATTGGGTGATTGTTTTTGTTATGTATTAAGTATTCCGAATAAGTAATGTAATTTCCAAGTATGTCAAGATTGGGTCTCTATATTTGGTATCAGAGGAAAGGTTTAGTTAACCTTTGGAAACTAGGATTTGAAAACTTTAGTGAGATCCCTAGAGATGTTTCTTTGGTATGTCTAGGTATGTCCCCAAGGTTAATTATAAGTATATGTTATAGTCCTATAATTATGGTAAAGTTTTTAGAATAAAACCTAAGATGTTAGATATTTAAGGTACTCTCCCATTATTATGTTGTTTTCCCTGCATGATTTTTCCACTCATACTATTCTTTTTGGGTTTTAGATAATGGCTAGAACCCGAAGGAACTATGTTAATGATCAATGCACTGGGCAATGCAATGATTGTCCTCCTGAACAAACAAATGTTATGGTAAATGGAGTGAAAAATCTTATTTTTATACTTACATAAGCTATGAATCATTATGGACTTTCAAATGAGCATAGAAAGGAACAATATTCTATCGAGTCCTTCATGAAGAAATGTCCACCTTATTTTTGTGGGTCTTATGATCCACTTGTTGCTGAAAAATGGATCGGTACCATTGAAAAGATATTTTACATACTTCACTATTCAGAACATGAAAAATTCATTTTGTTTGTTTACCATTTAGAAGGTGAAGCAGACCATTGGTGGACTCTAATTAAGAAAACAAGTCCCCAAGATGAAATTGAATCATTGGAATGGGATGAGTTCAAGAACATGTTTTTCAATAAGTACTTCCCTCATATTCATTGAACAAAGATGAAAAAGTATTTCCTTGAGCTTAAGAAAAAGGATGATGAATCTCTTGGTATATATGAGGCAAATTTTACAAGGCTTGCAAGGTATGCATCCGGCTTTATCATCCAACCAAAAAGTAAGGTTGATCGATTCTTCAGTGGATTAAAACAAAGGCTTTGAAGGGAATTAGTTGTAAGAGACTTCAGTATCTATGAAGAAATTTTGCATTGTGCTATCAAGGTAGAACTAGAAGTTGGTGTTACATATCCATCGAATGGTTTTTACAAGAAACGAAAGATGGAATTCAAGGAAAAATCTCAAAATAATGGTGAAAAGAAGACGAATGTTTCGTTATGCTCAAATTGTGGAAAGAAGCATGGTGGATATTGTCTTAAAAGGAATAAAAAATGTTTTATGTGTGGAAAAGAAGTTCATTGAGCAGCTAAGTGTCAAAGTAAAGGGAAAAAGGTAGCTAATGATGTGAATAGAGAAAAGACTATAGAGAACGCACCACCAACACTTCAATGCTACAAGTGCAAGAAAATGGGGCACTATGCTAACCAATGCCCTAATCCAAGGGTTAATGATGATCAACATCAACAACCTCTTAATGAAAAGGACAAATGGAAGTCACATTCAATCACTATTGGTGATGTTGAATATGACTACGAAGTGGTGGAATGACTAAGTGTTTATGTAACGGGATTCCAAAATAGTATTGTGGAATCTCATTTATAGTATCGTGGAATTTTGGAATATCTAGGTATTGGTTTATTGTGGTTTTCAATAATTATATAGTAACGGTAACCATGAAAAGTGATTGAAATTTTTTTGGAAAGAATATGATATGTGCATAATGAATGGATAAGTAGAAAATAATATGTTTGATAGTATTAATGAGCTCATGACTGATATAAGGACAAAGTGACATCATGGTTTGAGTATATAGAAATTTTGGGATTTTGGTACGTGGAAAGATTTAACTTTTGACAGCATTCATATTTTCACTAAGGTTCTATAGTAATTAATGATTCAATAGAATACATGATTAAGGTTTTCACATGTTTGGAATATGACCAACAAGATATATCTTATGATATATGGGGGATAAATGATGGTAATCACATGCTTTGTATATGACCTCTCAAGTAATCTTTATCTTTATACTGTGAGTTTGGACAGAAGTATTTTGGATAAGCCTAAAGGTTTGATTGAATTAAGTAAGACATTAGATAGTATTGTTTAAGGCTATAACTTTTTGATATTATTTATGAAATGTTATAATAGTATTGTTTTAGAAAAAGGACAACCTGTATGATGGGAGACAACTCGTTGCGTCGGACAAGGCTACGGGAATTGAACCCACAGCCGAAGTGTCACAGGCCTTTATCGCATACCACTGGCCTACAGGAAGTCCCCGGTTAGTAGAAATTAGTTTTATTTTATGAAGAAGTATGATAGTTTAAGTATAAGTCCATTTTTAGAATCATATATGGTTAATCTTGTCACGACCCGTCCTCGGGGCCCGTGTCGTGACTACCCCAAGCCCTCCTTCCATAGGCCAGGGGATGGCGACTAGCACCAAGGCGTAAATCCCGGTAAAAAGGGAAGGCATTGCCTTTGTAAAGTAAACAAGCACCACAGAGTAAGCAAGCGGAAAAAGTAAACACTAAGTAAAAACTGAGTACAACTGAAAGTGAGGAAAGTAAATGGGCCAGTATAAAACCCCAAACTGAAATTAAAGTACAACTCGAAAGGGAAAACAGCAACTGAAAAGTAAAAGCCGCTACACTGAGCTGTCCACTGGAAATCCCACCTGAAGGGTGGGTACAGATAGCTCCTCTGCTCCTCGGGTCCCACCGTCTGCTCCGAGCACGTCCCGCCCAGTGGTCCACCTCTAGGTACCGTCCTGCTCTGCGAGCCTCAACCACGATCAACATTGTTTGTCATCTACAACCAACACAACGTATTGCGGGCATAGCCTGTGAAGGGGTGAGTATAATCTACTCAGTAGGGACCCCGAGACCCCTGAAGGTCTCCCAAAATCCACAAAGGATAAACCACAAAGTAAAGTTACAATCACGAAGTGACAACCGACACTGCTTAGGTATATGCCCATACATATACCTAAGTCATCAATTTCCAATACGCTCCAACCTCCGAGCCCAAGTACAACTCAATCCACACAGGAAAGTATACGTATTACACAAAGGAAAGCAAAACGTAATCCACACAGGATAGCACAACACAATCCACACAGGAAAGAAAAACGTAATCCACATAGGATAGCACAACACAATCCACATAGTAAAGTAAACAGGATTCATCTCACACCGGTATACTTCTTTGAAGACGATAGAGATGATCACTGATCCATCTAAGTCATCGGACCCACAAAGGATCGATAGGTACTAACCCCCGCAAAGACCAACACAGGATCGGACCCACACAGGATCTGTAGGCGCTTGCTCACACTGAACCGCTGAGCGCTGACCCACACAAGATCAGACCCACACAGGATCGGTAGCACTGATCCACACAGGATCGCTGAGTGTTGTAGTTGTCGTCGTCGAATCCACTGAGGATCTCTGCACAGTCGTCGTCGCAGTCACAGTAGCAGTCGCAGCCAGCTCTAGGGTTCCAGCACACAGCAAGCTCGTTCGGGAGGGTCCGCTCCACGAGCCGAGAGGCTGATACATCAACTGTCACATAGTCCAGAGTTGATGTATCCAAAAGTTCTGTATCGTCAACAGGAACTCAACGTCGCAGACGGCGCATCGATCGGACGCACGGTCTGAGAGTTATTCGCTTTTTTGTCCCAGAGGCTCGGTTGGTTTTTTAAGGCAAAACCAACCCGACCATACTCCACCTACGTCCAAACCTCGGGCGGAGTATGCCAAAAGATCTGTCTCACTAATAGGAACTCAATAAAGTCTACGACATGTCAATCGGACGTTCGTAGCTCAAGATATGAGTGTTTCCACTCTGAGGGCCCGGTTGGTTTCGTGTATGAACCAACCCGGCCGAACACAATGTATTCCGAAACCTTGAGTGCGATATGTCGAAATGACCATCTCATTCTAAGGACCGTGTATCCATTGATGGCGCATTGATCGTAGGTATGTAGCCCGAGTTATGGGCAAGTGAACCCAAACGGTCCGAAACGGGGGTTTCGGGCCCGGACCGACCCGGCCCGAGACCCCCCGGTTGGCCCGAACCGGGTCGACCCACCCCGGACAGGGTCGCCCCGGCCCGGCCCGGCTGGGCGCGGCCTGGAAGACCGGCCGAGCGACGGTCCAGCTGGGGACAGCGCGCCCAGCGCGCTGTCTGGCTCGGCCTTTGGCTGATCCGTTTCGGCAAAGGGGGGCCGTTTGAACCGGTTGGGGGAATTTAATTCCCCCGGCCCCTCCCCTTCCGGCTGGCCCGACCTGGCCAGCCAGTTCCTTCCCAACGGGACTGGCAGTGGCTGGTCCCCTTCCAGCTCCATCACCGGCAGCCTGGTTCGGCCGCCGGTCACCTTGCTCCGCCGCGGCCCGGAATCGGCCGCGGCCCTTGTCGTCCGGCGCGGTGTGACGATACCGCGCCCCTCCTCTGTGGCCCCGCTCTGGCCGCGGCGCCTTCGATTTTCTTCGACGCGGCGCGACGGCATCGCGTTCTTAGACTTCGTTCCACGGCGTGGTGCAACGGCGTCGCGTAATACTCGCCGTGTGATTTCTGCGTGGTGCGACGGAACCACGCCATTCCGTTCCATCCACAAAGAATCAAACATTAACATATGAGCGGGTTCGGCCATGTTAGTGCGGTCCGGCCCCCCTATCGTTAAATGATATCATCTAGTTGAAAATCCACGATAATAGATAAACTAGAATCATCAAAGGAAATAATTAAATAAAATAATCCCCTACCTCGGTTCAGGAACGGTGTTCGTCAACGAGCCGCGGAAGACGAGCGTCGCGGAGGTCGGGCGTCGCGGGAGAACGTCGACGTCGTGAAGCAAGGATTCGAAGTTGTTGACGGAGATTTCGTCGTGGAAAACCGTCGCGGAAGAGACGACGCGGAAGAAGAACGTCGTGTCGTGGATACGGCGTCGCGGAAGAACCGTCTTCTTCGGCGGAGAAGTTCTTCGTTGAAGAATGGTGTTCTTCGCAGTCTTCGTCGAGGTTGAAGAAGAAGAAGAAGATGCTTTCCCAATCCTCTCAAGGTTGAAAAACTCTAACATAATAAAATAAGACAAAGTCTTATTTTATTAACACAACCTACCAATTGAATTTCCAAGGTTTGAAATTCAATAACCACACAAAACTCACCTCATTAAACTTATTACATTTAAGTCATAAGTTATAACTTAGGTTAACAAAATTAAAGTGGGAGTTGAGGGGGGTTTTAGAGGATATGAAGGGGTGGGGTTCGTGTGGGCCCCACCACCCTCATAACCTCCCAAGGGAGGTTGGGTGGTTACCCAACTTCTATCAAGAACTAACACTTAGAGTAAAATAATTAAAATTGTAGTGTAATTATAAAATAAACTTCCACAATTTTTATTATCAACACTCCTGTAAACGCAACTCCGGAACAGGAGTTCCTAAGCAATTACTGGCGCTGCAGTTCCATCGGTGCCCTCGGAATTCGATTTCGGGCACCGGTTCAAAAGTTAGAAATTCCCGCTCGTTCGATCACTGAACGTGCCCGAGCCAAACTTCGGAAATTGATTACGGGCAAACCGGGCCTCAGAATCAGGTGCCGTCAGAAACCGCGCTCTAGTAAAATTCCAAAGAAAATTAAGAAAAAATTTCCCTTGAACTTTACGGGTCTTTACATTACTCCCACCTCAGGGATTTACGTCCCTGTAAAGATACATCAAAACTAGGGAAACAAATGTGGGTACTGAGCACGCATCTGAGCCTCCCGCTCCCAAGTGCTCTCCTGGAGGTTCCTGTGCTGCCATCTGATGCGCACTAGAGGAATCGACCGTCCACGTAGGACCCGCTCCTGTCGATCCTCGATCTCCACCGGGACCTCCGTAAAAGTCTCCCCATCGTCAACATCAATCTCCCCATGGTCAAAGATGTGTGTCGGGTCGTGCACGTATCTCCTCAGCTGGGATACGTGGATGACGACGTGCACCTGGTGCAACTGAGGTGGTAGATCCAGGCGATAATCCACCTTTCCAATCCTGTTGAGGACCTGGAATGGTCCGATGAAGCGTAGAGATAACTTGCCGCCTCGGCCAAATCTCTGTAAACCACGTCGAGGTGAGACACGCAAGAAGGCGTGGTCGCCATCCTCGAACTCTAGTGGCCTCCGCCTCCTGTCAGCATATGACTTCTGCCGGCTCAGAGCTGTCCTCATCCGCTCCTGGATGACCTGGACCTTCTCTGTCGTGGCCCGGACCATCTCTGGTCCCATAAGTGCTGACTCCCCAGGGTCGGTCCAGCACAAAGGAGATCTGCAAGGTTTGTCGTACAACACCTCGTACGGTGCCATCTCGATGGTGGAGTGGTAACTGTTGGTGTACGCGAACTCCACCAAGGGTAGGTGGTCCTCCCAGCTTCGACCAAAGACGAGGACACATGCGCGGAGCATATCCTCGAGAGTCTGAATGGTCCTCTCCATCTTACCATCCGTCAGCGGGTGAAAGGCTGTGCTCAGACGTAGCTGCGTCCCGAACGCCTCCTGCAATCCCTTCCATAGCCGGGAAGTAAAACAAGCATCTCGATCGGAGACGATAGAAGATGGCACACCGTGAAGCCGTACAATTTCCTGAACGTAAATTCGTCCCAATCTCTCCACTGAGCCCTGCTCTCTGATGGGTAAGAAGTGTGCCGACTTGGTGAGTTGGTCGACAATCACCCAGATAGAGTCGTGACCTCTGGAAGTGCATGGAAGTCTAGTCACGAAGTCCATAGATATTTTGTCCCACTTCCACTCTGGAACCTCCAAGGGTTGTTCCAAGCCTACTGGTACCTGATGCTCTACCTTCACCTGCTGGCAGGTGAGGCATCGAGAAACGAACTCTGCCATAGCCTTCTTCATGCCCGGCCACCAGTGTTGTCATCTGAGATCTTGGTACATCTTCGCCACTCCAGGATGTACTGCCAAAGGAGAAGTGTGAAACTCTCTCAGCACATCCTCCTGTAAAGCTACTGGTACCATGGTACGTCCTCTGAAAAGGATTTCGTGCTCTGCTCCCAGAGAGAAACCATCAGCTGCCTGTCTTGAGGATATATGTGCACGTCGCGTCTCACAGTCAGCGTCCCCACGCTGTGCCTCTCTGACCTGATGTATTAGTAGAGGAGTGACTGTGAGAGACTGAAGGAAGGCTTCTCCATCTTTATCCACGAAGGATATCTGCAAAGAGGCTAGCTACTCTATCTCCTCCTCAAGTATCTGAATGTCCGTCCTCCTACTGAGAGCATCGTCTACCACGTTACCCTTCCCAGGAGTATAGACTATCTCAAAGTCATAGTCCTGGAGGAACTAGAGCCATCGCCGCTGTCTCAGGATCAGGTCCTTCTGCGAGAAGATGTACCTGAGACTTTGATGGTCAGAAAAGACTGTAAAGTGCCCGCCCATCAGATAGTGTCACCATGTCTTCAGAGCGAAGACAACTGCTGCTAACTCCAAGTCATGGGTAGCGTAGTTCTGCTCATACAGGCTCAACAATCCTGATCCATAGGCGATCACTGCCTGCTCCTGCATCAGAAGACATCTGAGTCCCGTCCCTGATGCATCGCAGTAGACTACGTACCCTACTCCCTCCTCAGGCAACCTCAAGATAGGTGCGCTGGTCAATCTCTGTCTCAGCTCCTAGAAGCCCTGCTGACATCTGTCTGACCACATGAAGGGTTTCCCCTTCTTCGTCAAGGATGAGAGTGGTGCCACAACTCTAGAGAAGTCTAGAACAAATCTACGGTAGTATCCAGCTATTCCCAAGAAACTCCGCACCTCCATCACGCTCCTGGGTGGCTCCCAAGCTAACACTACCTCGATCTTCACAAGATCCACTACAACTCCCGCCTCAGAGATGACATGCCCCAAGAAGTGGACCTCACGTATCCAGAACTGACACTTCAAGAGCTTACCATAAAGCTGGTGCTCTCGGAGTGTGTCTAGTACAACCCGTAAGTGGTAGGCGTGCTCCTCCTCAGTCGTTGAGTAAATCAAAATGTCGTCGATGAATACCACGACAAATCGATCGAGGTATGGCTGAAATATCCTGTTCATGAGGGCCATGAACACTGCTGGAGCATTGCTTACGCCGAATGGCATAACCAAGAACTCATAGTGGTCATACCGACATCTGAAGGGCATCTTCTGCACGTCCTCATCTCGAACTCTGAGCTGATGATAGCCTGACCTGAGGTCTATCTTCGAGAACCATCGTGCTCCCTTGAGCTGATCAAAGAGGTCATCAATCCTCGGTAGCGGATACTTGTTCCTCATTGTCACCTGGTTCAGGCGATGATAGTCGACACAAAGTCGCAAGCTCCCGTCAGCCTTCTTGGAGAACAATATCGGGGAAGCCCAGGGTGAAACACTGGGTCGGATAATCCCCTTGCCCTGCAAGTCCTCCAACTATACCCGTAGCTCTCGAAGCTCGGCATGGGCCATCCGATATGATGTAGTCGATATCGGGGTTGTCCCGGGGTACAGGTCAATATAAAAGTCTACCTCTCTGCAAGGAGGTAACCCTGGAACGTCGTCGGGGAAAACGTCCGCAAACTAATCCACCACTGCAGGAAAACCAGGACTCCGCACGTCAACGGCTCCTAGGATGAGGCTAGCCAACTGATGAGTGATGGGATGTCCTCTCCTCTGTGTGAGTCCATCCTGTGCTGCGAAGGCTCCCTTCTCGCCGGTGAAGGTGAACCTTCTCCCGTCGGTGCATACACATCGCACCTTGCGCCTAAAACAGTCAATTTGTGCATTGACCATAGATAACCAATCCATTCCCAAGATGATGTCGTAAGGACTCGACGCTGCTACAAGAAGATCCCAGCCGAAGCTATCGCCTCCTAGAGTAATCTCACACTGCCGGCACCAGTGCGTAATCGTCGAGTCTGCTCCCGTAGGAGTCTCTAGCCGTAAGGATCAAGCCAACGGCTCTGTCGGAATCTCCGAGCTCCGAACAAGGGCAGCGGCTATGAAAGAGTGACTCGCTCATGTATCTATAAGTACTGCAGCAAGGGTGGAATAGACACAGATAGTACCTCGAATCATCTCGGGCACGCCGTGGTCATAGGCCTCTACTGCCAGGAGCTGTGCATGTCTCCGCCCGCCAGCTCCCTGTGGTCGGGGTGGACCTCCTGGTGGTGGTGGTGGTAGAGCCTCAAAGCGTCTCCCACCACCTGCTGCTCGGCCAGCTCCTCTTCCTCGTCCGCCTCCTCCCTGCGGACTGCCACGGTCAACCCTCTTCCTCTACCTCAGTGGTCCCTCAACCGTCTTCTGCTCCTCGGCACGGCGGGTCGGGCAGTCACGAGCCATGTGGCCCTACCCACCTCACGAGTAGCACTGTCTGCCTCTCGAAAGACTGGCTTCGCGCTGTGTGCCCCGCACTGCTGATCCAGTGTCCTGAGGTCGTCTACCTGAGGGTCTGGTCTACCTGGACCCCTGAGTCATCCGCCGACTGCCTGCTGCAGAAGAGTCTGCCACGTGCCGCCCTGCGGTGGGTCTCGGCGCTGTTGTAGACTCAGCAAGGAATCTCTCGATCAAAAGGGCCCGCTCCAGTACTCCCATCTGAGTCGGTATGCTGAGGGAGATCAGCGATGCCCTGATCTCGTGTCACAATCCCTGCTCGAAGGTCCAGTCCCAGAAGAATGGGTCCCATACCATGTCGGTCAAGTAGCGCGAGAGATCTGTAAATCTCGTCGAGTATTGGGCGACCGTCATGCTGCCATGCCGCAGCTGAAGAAGCTCCTGAATGCGCACCGCAAGGAGGGTGGCTGGGACGAACTCCGAGCGGAAGAGGCTCTCAATGTCCGTCCAAAGTAGAGATGCCTCATCGTTCACCTGGAGCATCAAGGTCCACCATCGGCCCGCTGCTGCGTTCAGTAGGCTCGCAGCGAGGATCACCATGAGGTCTGCTGGTGTCCTCACTAGCCTGAAAACTCGTACCACTGCCTCCAGCCAGTCCTCGGCTACCTGGGGGTCCATCTCCCCGCGGAACCTGGGCCGTCGCTGGCGCTGGAACTCATGCAGTGCACTGATGCGACGTGCATCATCAGCGACTGGTGCTGGAAGCATCGGTGGCTCAGCGGGTAGAGCTACCGCCGGTGCCACTGCTAACAAAGGGCCCTGCACCGAGGCCTCATCGCTCGGTGCGCTGTCGTCACGCTTGACTCTCGGAACCCTAGCTTGCTGCCATCGTGGGGCCATCCTGAAAAGGAAAGAGGTGCACCATGGTCAGAACAGTATACCTGGTGAGCTGATACAAAGTAATCACAAAGAAAACTTGAAACACTCATGCAATCAATGTTTTCATGTATTAAGTCAGAAATCAGAAGTCAGGGTCCTGGTGTACGGATACGTTGGCCGCCGCACCAACACTGGACTCCCTGGACTGATAACCACACTCAATATGCTAAACACTATTGCTTCACATAGAAAAGATCAGAGATCGTGGTAGAACCGAACTCCTTTGATACCAATTTGTCACGACCCGTCCTCGGGGCCCGTGTCGTGACTACCCCAAGCCCGCCTTCCATAGGCCAGGGGATGGCAACTAGCACCAAGGCGTAAATCCCGGTAAAAAGGGAAGGCATTGCCTTTGTAAAGTAAATAAGTACCACAGAGTAAGCAAGTGGAAAAAGTAAACACTAAGTAAAAACTGAGTACAACTGAAAGTGCGGAATGTAAATGGGCCAGTATACAAACCCAAACTGAAAGTAAAGTACAACTCGAAAGGGAAAATAGCAACAGAAAAGTAAAAGCCGCTACACCGAGCTGTCCACTGGAAATCCCACCTGAAGGGTGGGTACAGATAGCTCCTCTGCTCCTCGGGTCCTGTCGTCCGCTCCGAGCACGTCTCGCCCAGTGGTCCACCTCCAGGTACCGTCCTGCTCTGCGAGCCTCAACCACGATCAACGATGTCCGTCGTCTGCAACCAACACAATGTTGTGCGGGCATAGCCCGTGCAGGGGTGAGTATAAGCTAATCAGTAGGGACCCCGAGACCCCTGAAGGTCTCCCAAAATCCACAAAGGATAAACCACAAAGGAAAGTTACAATCACTAAGTGACAACCGACACTGCTTAGGTATATGCCCATACATATACCTAAGTCATCAATTTCCAATACGCTCCAACCTCCGAGCCCAAGTACAACTCAGTCCACACAGGAAAGTATACGTATTCCACACAGGAAAGCAAAACGTAATCCACACAGGATAGCACAACACAATCCACACAGGAAAGCAAAATGTAATCCACACAGGATAGCACAACACAATCCACACAGGAAAGTAAACAGGATTCATCTCACACAGGTATACTTCTTCGAAGACGATAGAGAGGATCACTGATCCATCTAAGTCATCGGACCCACAAAGGATCGATAGGTACTAACCCCCGCAAAGACCCACACAGGATCAGACCCACACAGGATCTGTAGGTGCTGGCTCACACAGAACCGCTGAGCGCTGACCCACACAGGATCAGACCCACACAGGATCGGTAGCACTAATCCACACAGGATCGCTGAGTGTTGTAGTCATCGTCGTCGAATCCACTGAAGATCTCTGCACAGTCGTCGTCTCAGTCACAGTAGCAGTCGCAGCCAGCTCTAGGGTTCCCGCACACAGCAAGCTTGTTTGGGAGGGTCCGCTCCATGAGCCGAGAGGCTGATACATCAACTGTCATATAGTCCAGAGTTGATGTATCCAAAAGTTCCGTATCGTCAACAGGAACTCAATGTCGCAGACGGCGCGTCGATCGGACGCCCGGTCTGAGAGTTATTGGCTTTTTCGTCCCAGGGGCCCGGTTGGTATTTTAAGGAAAAACCAACCGGACCGTACTCCACCTACGTCCAAACCTCGGGTGGAGTATGCCAAAAGATCTGTCTCACTAAGAGGAACTCAACAAAGTCGACGACACGTCAATCGGACGTCCGTAGCTCAAGATATGAGTGTTTCCACTCCGAGGGCCCGGTTGGTTTCGTGTATGAATCAACCTGGCCGAACACAAAGTCTTCTGAAACCTTGAGTGCAATATGTCAAAACGAACGTCTCGTTCTAAGGATCGTGTCGCCGCTGAAGGCGCATCGATCAGAGGTCTATAGCCTGAGTTATGGTCAAGTGAACCCAAACGGTCCGAAACGGGGGTTTCGGGCCCGGACCGACCCGGCCCGAGACCCACCAGTTAGCCCGAACCGGGTTGACCCGCCCTAGACAGGGTCGTCCCGGCCCGGCCCGGTGCGACCCAGCCCGGCCTGGCAGACCGGCCGGGCGCCGGTCCGGCTGGGGACAGCGCGCCCAGCGCGCTGTCTGGCTCGGCCTTTGGTCGAGCCGTTTCGGAAAAGGGGGGCCTTTTGAACCGGTCGGGGGAATTTAATTCCCCCGACCCCTCCCCTTCTGGCCGGCCAGTTCCTGCTCAACGGGACCGGCGGTGTCCAGTCTCCTTCCAGCTCCATCACCGGCGGCCTGGTTCGGCCGCCGGTCACCTTGCTCCACCGCGGCCCGGAACTGGTTGCGGCCCTTGTCATCTGTCGTGGTGTGACGACACCGCGCCCCTCCGCCGCGACCTCGCTCCGGCCGCAGCACCTTCGATTTTCTTCGACGTGGCGCGACGGCGTCGTGTTCTTAGACTTCTTTCCACGGCGTGGCGCGACGGCGTCGCGTAATACTCGTCGTGTGATTTCCGCGTGGTGCGACGACACCACGCCATTCCGTTCCATCCACAAAGAATCAAACATGAACATAGGAGGGGGTTCAGCCATCTTAGTGCGGTCCGGCCCCCCTATCGTTAAATGATATCATCTAGTCGAAAATCCATGATAATCGATAAACTAGAATCATCAACAGAAAAAATTAAATAAAATAATCCCCTACCTCGGTTCAGGAATGGTGTTCGTCAACGAGCCGCGGAAGACGAGTGTCGCGGAGGTCGGGCTTCGCGGGAGAATGTCGACGTCGCGAAGTGAGGATTTGAAGTCATTGACGGCGATTTCGTCGCGGAAAACCATCACGGAAGAGACGACGCGGAAGAAGAACGTTGCGTTGTGGATACAACGTCGCGGAAGAACCGTGTTCTTCAGCGGAGAAGTTCTTCGTTGAAGAATGGTGTTCTTCGCGTTCTTCGTCGAGGTTGAAGAAGAATAAGAAGATGCTTTCCCAATCCTCTCAAGGTTGCAAAACTCTAACATAATAAAATAAAACTAAGTCTTATTTTATTAACACAACCTACCAATTTAATTTCAAAAGATTTAAATTCAATAACCACACACAACTCACCTCATTAAACTTATTACATTTAAGTCATAAGTTATAACTTAGGTTAACAAAATTAAAGTGGGAGTTGAGGGGGGTTTTAGAGGATATAAAGGGGTGGGGTTTGTGTGGGCCCCACCACCCTCATAACCTCCCAAGGGAGGTTGGGTGGTTACCCAACTTCCATCAAGAACTAACACTTAGAGTAAAATAATAAAAATTGTAGTGTAATTATAAAATAAACTTCCAAAAAATTTTTTATCAACACTCGTGTAAATGAAACTCCGGAACAGGAGTTCCTAATCAATTACCGGTGCTGCAGTTCCATCGGTGCCCTCGAAATTCGATTCCGGGCACCGGTTCAAAAGTTAGAAATTCCCGCTCGTTCGTTCACTGAACGTACCCAAGCCAAAATTCGGAAATTGATTCCGGGCACACCGGGCCTCCGAATCAGGTTCCGTCAGAAACTGCGCTCTTGTAAAATTCCAAAGAAAATTAAGAAAAAATTTCCCTTGAATTTTACGGGTCTTTACAAATCTCACCATAGATGGACTTATTTATATTTAATAACTTTTGCTAACTTTTTGTTTGAGACAGATGGAATAACCTATCATTATATCGCATGATCTACTAACATTTCAAGAATGAAAAATTCAAATTCATTTCATTAAATAAGAGATGAAGTGAAAATTGTTCATGGAATGACCAATGATGATATTACACTGAAATCAAGTAAGTATTTATCCTTTTGCAAAAATTCATCAACTTTGGGAAAATGATCTTGAAAACCAAAAGTGTTGTCCTAGTACCCTCATATCTAATAAATTAGATGGTACCTTAGATCATCACAAATTTATGGCTTTTTTATTGTTGGATTTTTCATAGTCGTGTTCTCTACCACTTTCCTTCAGAACTTGATGGTTAGATTTCTCTTCTATATCCATATTTTCACCTATGTTCTCGTTTGTGGAAACCCAGTGATGAGTTAACTTGGGTAACCTTTACATTTCATACTTTAGTTTTTAAAATTACGTTTTAGTATTCCTTTTTAAGATGTGGGTTTCTATTAAATAAAATTTCAAGTAGTAAACCATTTACAACCCCGATGAATTTCGAGGGCGAAATTCATTTTAAGGGGGGTAGAATGTAACTCCCCGAGAATTTATGAGAAATATTCTTTTTAATTTCATTATATGCTGCACCAAAATTACCTTCCGCTATACGCAACATTGTATTAGCGTGTGTTATATGCAAACACTATTCTTGGCTTGTGTTTCACGTAAGAGCGACTTTCCTCAATAGCATGTGTTGTACGCAATACTGAGTTTCACTAAACAATGATATATTATGAACTATCCATTATGAATAGTATTAACCACATTTTCAATTTTATAACAATATAATTCATCTTACACATATTCTAGATCATGTTATGAGAACAAAATAATTTTTTCGGGAAAAATACGTATTTTTTAAAAAATGTTGTTTTGAAGACTTTTGATGGCACAACCACTTTAAATCTAGTTTTTGACATGTTTATAAGTATAATTTGATGAAAAAAACTTATTTATTTCAATAAGGATATAAAAATTAACTTTGGATAATTTTTTAATATTTTTCTGCTAACTTTCATATTTTGATGAATAGAAAAAATACGATAAATTTTAATTAAAAAAAACTTGTTTCATCAATATAATTTATATGGTTAAATTATAATATTTAATCTTTATAAAGTATAAATAGAATATATTTTTACCATTTAATATTATGTATGTCATTATCATCAATTTTACATTAAATTTATAGGTAAAAACATTTCAATATTTTGCAATATTTTAACTTTTAAAACCCATTTTCTAAATAGTGGGATTAATTTTAAATTAAATAATTCAACTTATGTGTTTTGAATTTGGAAAAATGGATTCCATATTTTGAATCAGTAGGTCCAAATTATGTTAATAGGATACTTTTTATTTTTAGGCATTATGAATAGTAACTATTATAAATTTTATTTAACACTATTAAAGGTAAATCAGGTAATTAAGGGTATTACCCTAAAACCTACCAAAATTCTATTGGATGAATAAAAGTCGAACCATATCGCCTAAAGGTCTGAATATATTCATTTCATGGACTTTTGACCAAGAAAATAATGTAATTATTATTAAAACCAAAGAAAGTGACAACATGTCACTCTCTTATATCTTATAAGTGTAATAATTTTAATTTAGTGATAAAATTCATAAAACTTCAAACATAAATATTCACCATAAATATAATAAAATTATATAAATCATGTAAATTTGTTTATAATTTTTATGGATTAAATAATTATCATTAATGGTGACATAATAGTAATGTAGAAATTATTTTATTGATTGAAATATCAAATAAATGGTTTTAAAAATATTAAAATAAATATTATATTAACTATTTACTATGATCCATGAATTTTAAAGATGAATATTACATGTTAGTGATCTATTAAATATTTTTTTTGAATATATCTTCGGTGTGGATTTTATTTAAATTCAAATAATTGAAAATAGTGTTAAAATTGACAATATTGATATTTTATAAAAAACATATTATAAAATTGTTTAAAAATCACAAAAATATTTAAAAATTATAAATTTAAATTTATATGGTCCAAAATTTCATAATTTATCTAATTATGGACAATTCACAACACATAAGTAAGTATTTATAACAATTTAGATTTTAGAATGTTATTACCACAAATAAAATTAAAAAGATAAAATAAGGGTAAATCAAGTTTATAAGGTTTAAAATAAATTCCCAACATGTCTAAATTGTATTTTATGATGAGATTAAAACCCTATATCGTCTCATATTTTAATTGGAGTCATTTTCGAGGTTTTTAGGTGGGGTTTGAATTTATTATAAATTAATATTTTAGAGGTTTCCAAAAGTGCCCATATCCTCTCTTATAAAAGGGAAACTCCTACCTCTCCTATTCACAACATTTTGAGCCTTCAAGATCGTCCAAACCATGTCCATTTCTTTTCTCCACTTCCCTATAAAAATACTATATGTCCTGGTCTTCTTCAAAGTCCAAAGTTAGTGCCCTAAGTGGAGGTTTAGAAGAGGTGTGTCGAAGAAGAGGTAATATCCTTTACTGATTCTTTCAAATTCATTTCTTCTTCTACTTCCTCTAATTTTGTTGTTTCATAATAAAGTAATAACATAAGTATAACTCATGTACTGATATTTTATTATAAATATGAAACAACCCTATTTCACCTTCTATCCATCCTATGAAAAATGAAATCACCGTGTGTGCGTACGTACGGCTTACCATCTCCACGTCGTGGTGTAATCTATTTTTCCACCACCACCTTACATGTATGGTTATAATGGTGGAAATAATAACTATATATGATTATTATAACATTATACTAATTCTGATATATTATATAATCCACTCCAATACTATTCAACAATTATAGGAACGATATCATCACTCGTGCGTACGTACGGATTACCGTCTCCAGGACGCGATGAGATTCATTCTCCACGTTAACCATTCAAGAATGATTATAAAGTATATATAATTAATAATCATGAAATATATTACATAATAATGATATTGGATTTATGTACATATAATTTTCATTTACTTAATTCCATTCAATTCAATAAGGAAACAAAAATCGTGTTCATGCGTACGTACGGCCTACCGTCTCCATGAACGGTGTATTTCCTTCTATTTATCGACCTATCATATATATTTATGCTGAATATATATTATATATAAATCATTTTTTTACAATCTGGAATTAATTAAATTATGATATAAGTAATAATATCAATAACAACAAATCCAAACACGTACGATAAATGAAACGATTTTACCCAAAATGCTTCTTTAACATAGAATTGACAAAAGAACGGGTAATATAAAGTCATAAGTGAATCATATATGATATCATAAATATTATTATGGTTCTATTACAAGATAATAATATATTTAAACCCACTATATAGTAGTTTGAAACTCATAGGGAAGAAATTGGACCTAAGGTAAGGGATAATTTTGTAATCTCGTTTTTATATGTGATTGCTTATACGTAAGTATTTACTAGGGTTATATTTATCATCCATGTCCATGTTTATAAAAAAAATATTTTCAAAAAGTTTTTATGATTCATCCATGTTTGTTTAATGCCTTTTTACCTCTTTTTGACTTTTACTATGTGGAATGGAACGAATCCTTCTTTTGTTTACCATACGAGGTACTTTTTGACTTTTCCAGCAAAAGTACGAGGGGAATGTTTTTTTAACTTATACAGCGTTAACTGATTTTTATGGTTTCATAATTCCTTTTTTACATGAATCTTATTCCAAAAGATTTCGTGATTATTTTCAACAAAATTATTTTCTTTCAAAATTGCAAGGCATTTGGAGAAAAGAAAATGATTTTGAAGAAGAAAGGATATTTTCCTCAAGAATTAATTTCAAGTGTTTTATCAAAACTATTTTCCATCTAAGATGAAATTATTTTGTATGTTTATGTT
Organism: Viscum album; assembly: GCA_963277665.1. NCBI lineage: Eukaryota > Viridiplantae > Streptophyta > Magnoliopsida > Santalales > Viscaceae > Viscum > Viscum album. The sequence goes on along the minus strand of OY728122.1, from coordinate 502,051,467 downwards.
TCAAGTATAATGTCTCTATTATTTACATGGTTCTATTTTTCTTATAATGAAATGATATCCATTTGTTTTATATGTATTATGTTATGAAGGGATGATGTTTATGAAACCCATTTTATTCTTTGGGTTATGAGGAATGATTTATGATCATTTTGTGGAAGACGTAAGAATGATTTAGATTTGAGTTGGGTGGGACCTATATCACCCTAAAATGAATTGGTTAAAGATTTATATCTCATGAGATAGACATGGCTAGAACAGAAAGTAAATCTGGTTCAGTAATACAGGGCTGGAACGACAAGTAAACCCGGTTCAGTAATGGACTTTGTCCACTATGATAGTCTTGGAAGTAATGCCTTGGATACTATGGAAATCATATCATGTGCCTAATGGTTTTCCACAATTACATGTTTTATTCCCATGTAATTTTATCATGGTTGATGTTCCTTTATGATCTATTCCTTACAAACTGCCAAGATTTATTTCACAACTCAAGATTTTGATGTTTAAACTTTATTTTAATGTTTTTATGTTCAAATGTATATGATTTGTTTTATTTTCTCCATGAATACCCTTGGTGATCATTTGAGCTCACCCTTTATGTGTTTTCTTTTCCCCAGGATATAAATAAAGGTTTTAGTTAAAAAAACAGAAGGGGAATATCTTTATGGGAGATATTGAAGATCTTTCACCATGATTAGAAGATTATGTTCCAAGTTTCCAAAGACAATAAACTATTACGGTCCTTGGGTGTTTTTTTTGTTATGTATTAAGTATTTCACAAAAGTAATGTAATGTCCTTGTATGTCAAGCTTGGGTCTCTACACCATCTGACACACAAATGCCTATGACACCCATGCATGGGCTACAAAGAAGACTCATTGGAGGAGAAAGGTATTGGATAACTAGGAGAGGGGTCATATCCCTACTCCTGCTAATGATTCCTACCAGTATAATCTAGTAAGAACCAACAAGAAAGTTTATATCTGTGCAAGCTCGGAACAAGTATGCGGGAATATTCTCATAGAAAATAGGGGGAGGCTCATACTCTCACCCTCATTCATGAATCCCATTAACATAATCTGATGGAATAAGGAGGAAATAAGTGAGTGTATATCTCCACTTCAATCGAATATATCCATCAATAGATAATAGAGACAGAGAATGTGCAGGCTTATATCCCTACAAAAACTTTTTAAAATGAAAATATATTTTTTCAATACTTGAAGATCTTCACTGATATATTCTGACAATGTTATAGATAAAGGTATAGACACATACTTCAATCCCTACAACCAAGGAAACTAAACACTCTGATCATTGAAAACAAGTGGTTGTACTGGAGTAGGCACACATTATTTCTCCTACCCAAGAGTATTATCATAATATTCTAATAAAGGGGGAGGCATCGGACTGGACTCATTCTCACATTCCAAACAGGCCTCACCAGGTGTGATCAACACACACCTCGGGACTAGGGAACATGCCTTTCAAAATATCCAATGGCATATTCCAAAGGAACAAGATCGAGATCATACCCTTATTCTTGTAGGGGATCACCTTGTGAGAGGGGTACAAGCCTTAGGACAGAATCATATTCCTATCAAAAACTTCCAGTGGCATACTCCAAAGGGTCAGGATCGGTCATATATCCCCATTCATTCCAAGTCTAACCAAGTGATACTGGAACAAGTCTCAGGATAGGATCATATTCCTATCAGTGAATCTTCCTGGAATACTCCAACAGATAACAAAAGAAAGGACTGTATTCAAACTTCCACTGATGAACGACTATGTCAGCATCATTCCAAGTCAATAAAGGAGTAGGTTCATATTCCTTCTCTGATTTCAGAATTATATCGATATATTATGATGGGGAATTAATATTTGGATTAGGCTCATATTCATGTTCCAGTTGAGGCTCACCAGGTGATAGTGGTACATGCCTTGGTTTAGGCTCATACTCCTACCATGAAAGGGAAATGGAATATCCTAAAGGCTTAGGATTGGGATCATACTTTCATCATGACCAAGTATCACCAAGTGATAATGGAACATGCCTTAGGATAGGTTCATATCCCTATCGATAATGATATGGCTTATTGAAATATTCCTACATCTTCTTAGTAGTGGGAGCATACTCCTGTAGGACTTGGTGGTTATATACATGTTTCTGAAACTATCACCCAGCAGGCTCATATCCCTATGCAATCACAAAATGTAGGTCGACATATTCTATACATGATGAAAAACATGACCCATATTCCTAATCTTCTCAATGCCAATGTCCTTGGGATCATTCATGACACATTCTCAACACCACCAGGTCTGTCAACTCTTTTATCAAAGAAAAAGTAGAAGGAATTCATTTACATGATATTCCTCCTCGTGGTAGTGTGGAGAAGGATTATAGGGACTCTACTCCTAACATCCAATGTGGTCAACCTCCACACAATGATATCTCACATGGGAAAGGAAATCCTCCCTTTTTTCAGACACCTTTATATATAGAGGTGAACCAAACCCGGCACCTTTATATAGATAGGTGCTTGAAATATCAGCGTCAACCATATATGGTTCCCCATCAAATTTCGACAACACTCCACTCACATTAGTAGGATACCATCAGAGCCATCTTCTATGGTCTAATCATATGGAGGCATGTAAGTCTGATGAGAAGGATTATGACATTTCCATTAGGATGGAGTTATCCGGAAATAACCTCCCCATCATGTTTTTTCCCCTCCCTACATCCATCTATGAGATCATAGATTATCTAGAAAATGAGATTATTCCTTACCTGTGAAAAAATATGTGGGATAATCATCAATTACTGAAGGATAAATTTCTCCCTTATTGAAGATATGAGTGTCACCTTTATATGATTAATATGATCTATTGTCGTCAAGACCTAGCTTCTATCTCTAGGGCCTGGGATCCCAAACTAGAAAAGAACACAGTGAAAATTTTCAACATGCTTTTCATCATTGCATCATGATTATTCAGATGTTGATCTCTAAATCCGTCTTAGGTATCTATATTCAAGGATGGGTATAGTATAGAGTTTTGAACTTTTTTTCTCCCCTGTAATAGCATATCCCTTCAGATATGGATTCCTTTAATGTTATAGTATCTGGTGAAATCAGGGAATCGGAAAATGCTTGGGATTTTTTGTCACTAAAATAGAATTCCCCCATTCCAACGGTGCCCAGATACCACAGAAAAGGAGAGGTAATAGTTAACAAGACTACAAAATGGTCCCCTCAAGATAATAGGAGGACATTCCAAACATGTAAATTGTAGTTGCAATCACCCAGACAACTTCTCATAAGGAGTAATTCTCACCATGGGCTATCAATACACCTTGATCCCACATGAGAATAGCTATGCCACATCACCCAAACTGTAGTAGCAGCTGCCATAGTAGCCATCCAGGAGCAGAATCATCCCCTTGTGCTAGGATAATATCTACCACTACCTCTACCCCTAGGGTATTCATTCCCTAAGAGGATTTATTAAATACCCTTGTAAATCTCAATAGAACCCCATCCCACTGGGCTAGGGACATTTATATCACAATCACCATCACCAGGATCATTTTTTCCTACAAGGACCCTGAAGACATCAGCAGTGATTCCAGAGCACTCCCACCCCACTGGCCCGGGATCATTTATATCTTCATGTCTATCCCTTGAATCATCAAGTCCCCAAATGGAGACATTAATTCCTCAAGAACATGACCAATCAGTGACAATGGAGGACCCAAATGACCCCCACCTCACAAGGATGGGGTAATGTTCATCATCATCATCACCGTATAGGGAATCTGTCTTCTTCAGGTTGTGGGGAAGAAACAAACAGTCAGCACCCCACCTCTTCCTCCCACTATAATAAAAACCTCTATTATTCAGTCCTCACTCAAAAGTCAGGACTGGAAACTCCCTCAAATTAATTATTCTTAGGATGAGATTGGAGGAGCATATGTAAAAGGAAATCAGACCCTACTGACTTCAGAATCCAAAACATTCCAACAAGGCTGAGGGTTAAAATAACAACCCTAATAAAATTTCTGAAAAATCATATTGTTGCATAGAAAGAGATGGAACAACCACCATTTCTTGATATTCCTCTATGAATGATGTAATTTCATCACGAAATATTCTGATCAAGAAACAAACAAAGAGGACCACAAAGTGGAACATGTACCCTAGGAGGAGGGTGATTTGGATGCACCAAATAAAATTGCATGCACCCCGAACCAAATAAGCATTCAAAATTTGGCACCTTAGTGCAAATATTTTCCACCTACTTGGTTAAATAATAGAAAATAAAAAGGAAAAATACACATCTACATCTTAGTTTCCATCCAAATTGGAATAGTCGTCACAATATGAGAGTGAAATACGAGCTCTCCGACAACACAATGAGGAGCTACTCAGGGGAAATATTCATCTTGTTTATTATATCCAAAAAAAAGATGAATATTCTCCCTCCCATAGCAAATCTTCCATAGAGAGTGATATCTGGGTTTTGGGATGGCTTTGGATCTAGACAGTCTGCTTATATAAATGATTAAGCCAAAAATGATTGGGACTTCACTCCATTGTAGTGATAGCCTCTCCCTCTCCAAGGTAATCATTAATTCATAGGATGAATCAAGGATCAATAGTATATAAAAGTGGGAACACCTCTTTGGGCCCCACCAACTCCTTATAGATGAGAGGCAGCTCAAACATTTGTTCCCTCGAAGTTACTTACCACCATTGAATCCTTAGCTACTCGGATGGAAGCCACATAAGGGAATAATGCACATATAAAGCCTGAAAGGAATCCATATACTAAATGGGTGAATGATACTACACTTCCACCCAAATTTTGAAAACCCAACTTTTCTATCATTTATGGTATAGGAGACCCAAAGCAATATCTCACACACTTTGTATCCCGGTGTGGGCCAATGATGGGACCTTAAGATCAATAGGATGAAACCAAGATATGGTGTTTCATACTGACTATAATAGGGCCAACCATTGTTTGGTATAGTATTAAAACAATGGGATATATCATGGGATGGGAAGACCTTATTCATTAGTTCCTTTATCAATTCTATTAAATACTAAGGAAAATGAAGATCATCGACTTGACGAACTACATGTAGTGTGAGAATGAGAGGGTTTCTGATATCATATAAAGGAGGAAAGGTTTAACCTATTCACTTAGAATTACCCTCTAATAAAATAAATTTATGGAACTCTTTGATGAAAATATCAGGGATGATTTATAGACACACCTAAACCCCATTAAATATCCAGGTAGGTTCTGAGAGTTTGCTGAAATGACACAACATCTTGAAGAGACCATTCAACCAACCAAATCCAAGTATCAACTCATGCATGCAGCATAGGAGAAGAAGATAGGAAAATCATAAGTCATATATTTCACTCTCAATCCTGAAGTGCTTCCCATCCAAGCACCCAAGAAATCTCTAAACCACCCAGCACCTCATGTCGAGCGGCGGTCACCACAAAATCTCTCTCGGTTGAAAGCACAGAGAAATCGGGGTCACCCAGAATTGAGTAACGTATGAAAAATGTATACTCTTTCCAAAATGAACAAGTACTAGGATATTTATTTACACACATGGATAATAACTTACTCACTCCTGAAACCTTGAAGGCCTGATGAAGTCAACCTCACCAACCATCTTGATTACTTCCCTTTCCATAAAAGGTTGGGTCACAATATCCAGAATTGCTTCATCTTCAAAGAGGTCGTTCAAGGAATGGAAGAATCTAGATGGGTTACGCAATACAATTATCCATATTATTTGGTTTCTATAACCATCACCTAGTTAGAAGAAGTGGATGGTTAGTAGAAAGTTTCGGTTAGGTGAGGGAAAAATTTTGACAACTGGATGACTTGGGGAACAGTTTATCGAGCTCATACCACTCTAAAAAACAGTGGACAAACTCCCAACAGATCCACCACCTAAAGGTATATTTTATATGTTACTTCCATGAGTGGGAGAGACCACCTAATTCAAGAAGATATATAGGAGGAAGAAACATGTTCTCCTCTAAAGAAATCCCAAAATCTTCTAAATTTCTTCCATGCAACACCTGTGGCATGGGCACTGTAACACCTCGAGATTTTGTGAATTTATATTTTCAAATTAATATAATATTTTTGATATTTTTCAATTCATGTAATACTAAATATATATTTATATTATCATATAAAATCACTAAGTTTGGATTATGTTATACACAACACCAAGGAAAGCTTTCACTACACCAACACTGACTTGGCTTGCACTACATAGAACACTGGGTTTATGTGAAACAACATTTTACTATTATAATTATTTGAATGATAAAGTTATAACTTTGCTTCTAAAATTTTAATATGGATAACTAATTTGAAAAATATTATTGGTAATGGTTTTTATAATGAAAAATATAAATTTTTCATAGTCTTTATATGTTTAAAACTAGTATTTTCTCAAATGAACTTCTTTTCTTGTACTTCTATGAAAAATAAAAAAAATATTTTTTTATACACACATAGTTATTTAATTTTACAAAATAAACATTATTTTTTAATTCATAAGTTCAAACAAATATAGGGTTAATTTTTTGTATTTTTCAAAAAAGTTTCAATTTTTGATGAATAGTGAGAAATACTACAATGTTGTTAAAAACTAACTTTTTCATTTAGATAATTATTTTAATTTAAATTGATTTTAAAGTCACAATAGATAAATAATACATATATTAATTCAATTTAGTTTATTTGATTCATTATTACAATATAATTAGATATAAAAAATTATTGAACTTTGGAATGTCTCTTTTACCCACCTTTTAGCCACATTTACGGGACTAGCATTAAACATAATTTTACCACTTATGTGAATTGACTTAAAAAAAACATAAATGGTTGTAATTATTATGAAAAACTCAATCTAATATGATCAAAATATTTTTTGGTGAATAGTATTTTTTGAATTTTATTTACCAAAGTTAAAGGTAAATAGGGTAATTAATTGTAAAAATGATATTATAATAATTTAAAATTACCCTAAAACTAGTCCTAATTTCTTTGGATAAGTTGCTTCAACCAAAATCAACCTTAGGTCAAAAATATGATCCTTTTTAAGCTAGTTTTATTAGATTATGGCCTTTATTATTGTATATTTAAAGGAGAGTTGAACAAATTTTAGTAAATATATCATTTTTATTTAGAGTTTATATAATTGATTTGGTCAATTATAAATAGTCATTATAAATATAAAAATTTTATCGACATCATAATAATTTATTTATAATTTTTATAAATTAAATAATTTAATTTAATTTTGACATGGTGATAATGTAGTAATAGATTTAATAATGGAACAATCAAACAATGATATTAATAATATTAAAATGAATATCATTTGGGATATTTGATGTCATCCACAAATATTTTGGATGACTATGAAATTTTATGTATGAGTTAATGTAGTTTTTTTAACTAATAAAGTTTTTATGATTTCATAAAAAGTCAAGTAATAAATAGTGTCAAAATTGATATAAATGAGATTTTAAAATAAATAATATTTTATTAAATGATATATAATTCATAAATAAATATATCTCAACAAAATAACTAGTATAATGTTACATATATCATAAATGTTCCAATTGGGTTTATTTTGTCATTTTATAGTAACTATATTAACCATATGGTGTAAAAAATATAAGTTGTCACGGTAAGAGTAAAATTGTTTAACAAAGGGTTAAATCCAAAAGATGAGGATAATTTTGTGACCTAAACATGTCTCAATTTCATTGGTAGAGAAGATTTAAACAAATATGAATCTTATACTCAAAATAAATCACTTTGTATCTATTTGAAATCGAAATTCAATTTATAATAAATTAATAATTTTGGAGTTTCCTAAAGCGCCCATCCCCCCTCTTATAAAATGGAACATGTCCTTCTCTTTTATTCAAACATCTAAAGCTTTTGTATCAGCAAAAACCTAACAATTTAACCTCCCAACTTCCATCACTTAATCATATAGGCCATAATTTGGGTAAAACCCCAACCTAATGAGTCCTTTTGTGAAAATGAAAAGTGACTCTAGAAGAAGATGTAATTGTTTTACCAACTCTTTCAAAGTTATTTTATTCTTCTACTTCCTTTTCCTAAGTTGTTTCCATAATAAAGTAATAAATCCATAATAAAATATATTCTTATATGTTTTTATTATTATGTTAAAACTATATTACTTATTTTACCCACCCTATAAAAAACAATATCACCATGCGTTCGTGCATACAACATACCATCTCCACGTTGTGGTGTTAACTATTTTTCATCTATATATTATTTAAATGGATATAAATATGAATATAAAGGATTTAAATAATTAATATTACATGATAATAATTATTTATAAATAATATACAGTCCAATTCCATACCATTTAACCATTAAGGGAATGATAATGTCGCTCGTTCATACGTACAGCTTACCATCTCCATGACGTGATGACATTCATTCTCCACACTAATCATTCAAGAATGATTATGAAGTATATATGATAAATAATAATGAAATATATGACATAATAATGATACTGGAATAATATATTTTTGTGTGTGTGTGTGTGTGTTTCATTTTCTTTCTTCCATTCAATACGATAAGAAAATAGAAACAATGTTCATGCGTATGTACGGCCTACCGCCTCTATGAATGGTGTATTCCATTTCATATATATATCAATTATATATATTTATATACTTAATATATATGATTTATAAAAAAAAAATTACATTATATATGTAATTAAATCACGATCTAAGTAATATTTTAAAAAAATAAAAAGTCAAAACATGTATGATAAAAAAAGCGATTATTACCCATAACATTGCTTTAACTTGGAATTGCCGATAAATAATTAATTTAAAGTCATAAATGAATCATAAATGATATAATAAATATTATTATGATTCTGTTATAAGTTAATAATATGTTTAAAACCACTATAAAGGAGTTTGAGACACATATGTAGGGAATCAGTCCTACAGTAATGGATTTTTTTCACACCTTTACTTTTGGGAGACACATGCCTCATACACAGCTTGTTTCTTATACGTAGTGTATATAAAACCCATGAAAATATTTTATCATTATTATCTAGAATATTATGATATTTCCATATTCTTATAATTTTATTTTTATATGGTTCATATGATTTTATTGATTATAAAGTGATGAGTGTTGATTGGACGATCACTTCCATATTTGGGATTGTTTTCATTGGGTAATCTTTATCATCAATGTCTATGTTTTATAAAAAAATTTCATAAAATGATTTATTATTCTACTATAGATTTTTAAAAAAAATTAAAATTTTTTACTTTTTACTACATAGTTTTAAATGAATTTTTCTTTCATTTTTCAAATGATGTACTTTTTGGAATTTTCTAGAAAAAGTATGAGAAGAATGTTTTTTTAACTTATATAGAATGAACAGATTTTTACTCTTTTATGATGTTTTATTACCTTGAATATTACCCTACAATATTACAAGGTTATTTTCAAATAAAATTTATATTTTAAAATGGTACGACATTTTATGAAAAGAAAACTATTTCAACATATAAATGTTATTTTCCTCAATAACTATTTTAAATTATTTTCATGATTCCTTTATATGTTTTAAAAGTGGTTTAAAAGAAAAGGGGTTTGAAAAAGTTTTATGTTTTAAAAATTGATTTTTAAGGAAAATTCATGTTTCAAGTGATCTTTCAAAATACCCCCCCCCCAATGATGACATACTTTTTTATAGTTCAAGAATAACATTCATATTATTTCCCTAAATGGTTTATGTTTTAATGACATGATGTTTAAGAAATCCCCTTCTTTTCTTGGGTTATGATTTTGATGAAATTATTATAAAATCTATATTTTTTTCATTGGTTATTATATTATTACATATTTTTGACACCCATTCCATTTTATGGGTTATGATATGATTTTTTATGATCTTGTGGAACATGTATGTATGAATTCATTATGAGATGGGTGGGACCTATATCACCCTTTGATGTATTGGGTAAAGATTTATATCTCAAGAGATAGAAATGAATAACTTTGTCTGCTAATATGGTTATGGGAGTGAACCATGACTACCATGATGGTTATGGGAGTGAACCATGGCTACCAAGATCTTATGGGGAGTGAACCCATAACACTAATATGGACTTGGAAAAATTACTTGACTAATATGGAAATCATTATTATATTCTCATGTGTCTTCCACAATTCCATTTTTTATTCATATGTTATGCTTCCATGACTCAGGTTCTTTATTTCCTCATGATTCATGTTTTATGAACTACCAATATTTATTCCATGATTCGTGTTTATGATCTTTGATATATAGGGTATGATATTATATTTTCATAAATGTATTCCCATACCCTAATTCTCATGATTATGTTTACATGTCTCCATTGTTTACCCTTACTAATCATCTGAGCTCACCCTTTTTATTATGTTTTCTTTTCCCCGTGTTATAAAAAAAGATTTTAGTTAGGGGTACTAAAGGGGAAGATCTTTATGTGAGATGTTGAAGATATTTCTCCAAATTATAAGAACTTTTTCCAAGTTTCAAAAGGTACTAAACTACCATGTTCTTTGGAAATGTGTTTTTATAATGTTTTAAGTATCACAAAAAAAAAAGTGATTTAATGTCCATGTACATGAACCTTGGGTTATTAAAGGCACTGCTCCACCAAATAGAATCCTCATTAGATGAGGAGCTCATATTCAGATATCTCAACACAATACACTTGACAAACCCCTTCTATGGTGATGAGTATGCCCCCAAATATGGTTTCCTTATGTATAATTGGGGAACAGGTGGCCACGTACATTGGATATGAGGATATAGGGGATAGCATGGTCATGGTTGGACTCAAAATTTTGATTATATCCCAATGGAAGATATATATATGCAGCTGAGACCTATGGGAAAGCGCTCTAGCAGTCTCAAAAGAGGCAAGGAGGTGCCTTAGATCCCTCGAACAGTCTTCCAAACCTGATTGTATTTCATGATCTCTTGGATGGGGTTAAATATGATCAACCCAGGAAATATGGAAGACTGGAATGACTTGCACTATTGGTAGTAGATACTCCCTCAACCTCTACATAAGCACCAGGACCACCTCCCTCAGATGCTCCATCCCCAAAACAACATGTCCAGGAGTAGCCTCATTTTAGGTTTCACTGACCTTTGGCACAAAAGTACGATGTTCTCAAATACCTAGATGTAGTCACATATAAGCTCTCAATCCTTGATGTGATTTTTCTTTCAAGACAACTCAAGTTGGAACTTTTTGAAGCCCTCCTAAACCCACAATAATTCGATACAGAATTCGATGCAGCCATGGTATATCAAGTGGGTAATATGTCCTTAGGATGTCATGTTTCCATCTCATTCACTAATTAAGATCAAGAGGAGGATATCCAAGGTAATATTAAGCCCTTATACATTTTGGGAAGACTCAATAATGTCAAATTCAAAAGTTTTCTAATTGATAATGGATATGGGATCAACCTCATCCCATTTCTAACCCTCCGGCACTTTGGGTATAATGAAGGGGACATATCCCCTACAAATATGATCATTTAGGGATAATATAAGAGTGAAAAATACCCCTTGGGAAGAAAATAATTGAGGAACAATTTAGGTAACTCACATATTATGTTGATTTAATGTTTTTCCAGTAAGTCATGACATACAATTCTCTACTTGGAAGGAACTGGATCCTTATCCACATGGTGGTACCATCAATATTCCACCAATTTATGAAGTATCCCTTCAATGGAAAGGTCGGAATAATACATGGAGGCAAAGCCCCTAGAGACTTGTGAATCCACATATGCCGAAGTATATTTATAAAAGAAGGGAGGAAATCAACCAATGGAAGATATTGATATACAAGTTTCAACTCTCAATGGACTAGGGAACGGACCTTTGAATCCTTGTAGCTTGATCAATGATGATTATGTGCTCCCCATAAACATGGTTTAAGTAGAGGATCCAATCCAGAGGCCCATTCCTCACCTATCCTCAGCGAAAATAACCAGATCTGGCATCTCTCAATAAAGACTTAGATATAAAGTGATGATGATTTCTCTTTCTCCCTCACCCTGATATTGACAAACAGGGTCCCATACTTCCATATTCACCTGAATATGTCTCCCAAAACTAATAAATGGACGAGGATGATCTTAGGAATTACCCTATAGCATTTTAGGATGGTTTATCCACCACCATAGATGACCTCACGCAGATAAATATTGGAGTAGAATAAGACCCGCAGCCTATACTGATCAGTGTCACCATGCCCCTCGAGGAGCAAGATATGTACATCTAATTTCTAAATCAGCCTTGATATGTGTTCTCTTTGAATTATATATAAATTCCTATACTCAATTCAGATGTGGATACACACTATCTCAAACTTCTTGATGATCATCGAGGCTTCAAACAAGCAACCAGGAGAATACCCATGGTTAGAGTTAACCCGATGACTCAGTTTCCCACGGTTCCCAAAACCGTGGGTATACCCTATACCCACGGTTTGGGGGGAAATACCCATGGTTTTGAATAGTGGGTATAGGGCCATTTTTCAATAGGGATTATACATAGAGTTCTTGTGATGTAAAAGGAAACACATCATGTCGGGGAGGTAGTATTCAACAAGTCCATGGCCGACATTATCACTTTTAAGTGTGTGAAAATGGTAAGAAAAAGGATATATTATGTTTCCAGAAAGGAAATTATGTCTTTAATATCATATAGATGTCATTTATGTTACATATGTTTAATTTAAACCAATATTTATATATAACCTCAATCCTTTACACATATCATAACATGATTTTAAGCATAATTAAACATTAAATTACAAGCCAAGAATTGTAAATTCTAGTGTATTAGAGATTAGGTATAAAATTAAACATCATGATTCCAAAATAAGAATATCTTTTATTTAATATTAATAAAGTGCTCCTAACTTCCTTTGATCCCTTACATAAGAATAGGATAACCAAGGTATAACATGAACAATTGGAAGATATAAAATCCCAGTAAGGGAATAAAGATAATAATAAAGCTTATCACATGGGTTATAAGGCATAACATAATGATATAAAAATGCATGGAACATGATTAAATATAAGGAATCATAACATGGGATCATATAATCATGGATTCATAGTAATGCGTCAGCAACATAAAACATGAATTTTTCATGACTCAAGGCTCATTTCACATAGAGGTTCACAATTCAAGTCTAACCACCAAGACCATTTCACATAGATCATGAGTCAAGGATAACCACCAAGATCATTCCACATGGAGCAAAAGTCAAGGCTAACCACAAAGACAATTGCACATAATGGCTCATGAGACTAAACATTACTCAATACATTGGATCACTATCTATGCATGACCATAATAACATATTAATGAATATATTTTCCACATAATGAATCATACATGAGCAGTCAAACATAAACATAACTTTCATCAATGGAAATAATTGAGTATCATAATATTTTCATAAATCATAATGAATGGGTGTATCATAAAAGTGTCCATGAATGAAAGGGATGAAATTTTGCATGGATATTCATAGAGGAAAATTAGAATATTTCATTATTAGTGATGTCAAAATTAAGTGATAACATGTAAAAATAGTATTTAAGAAACTTTATAATTAAAAAACTTTAGTGCAGTTTAAGGAAAATATTAAAGAGAATTTAATGTAGAAAAGGGAATAATATTTTATATAAACCCCATAAGTGAAGCAAGAATGTTTTAATAATAAAAATAGTGATTTTAGAAATATAATTGTGTCTTAAAATATATTATATAATTCACTTTAAATTTTGTAAGAATTCGGGAAGTTCCTTTAAATCGGGGTTGCATATTGGAAAAAATTTAGTAGGTAACCTTTTAGAAACATGTATGTCCCCAAAAAAGAAGGATGAATGGATCCTGATAAATGAGTTTTGTACATATAAATAAAATTAATAATATGTGTATAAAAATAAAAGATAATTTCATTTGGGTGAAAAGAGATAAATAGTAGCTTGAAGGAATAATGGAGGTTCAGGTAGAATCCCTTACTTTATGTTTGAAGGTGTTCTTCACTAGATCTTAATGTCCTGGAAAATAAAATTAGATTCATTAATTAATTATTACATAACCCTTTATACATTTATTTTATTTATTTTCTCTTTATTAGGTTCATTTATGGAGTTTTGATGGGTTAATAGGTTCAATTTAATCATTTTGGAGCGTTGGTTTCCTTGGTTTTCAGGATCAGTTTACTTGACACATGTATGAAAGGTCATATAAAGTGGCATTAATTATCAAAAAAATAAACTTATATGTTATTAATGATCTTAAATAGGTTAAATTGGACTTATATATCATTTATTTTTATGTAATGAGGATGAATCAATTGATAAATAGTTAATGATAATCGTTTTGGATTATTTTGGTAGTTTTTTATCACAATGAACTCATTTTTTTTTACAAATTAATATCATCTATAGAGAATGATTCCAGAACATTAAATAAGATATAATACATATATTATAATCTGGTTCAACTATAAAAATGGTTTCATGACCATCCATGAATATGGTAATGAAAATTAAAAACACAGTCGTCCTTCAATGTGATAATTTAAAACATCATAGATGATGTTTTCACTTTTAGTATAAAGGAAGGGAGAGAGAGATGATTATGAATTATCCAATTAGAATAAAAAAAATTACAGTATATGTAAATTACTATAGTTATCATATCATTTGGTTAAGGGGAGGTGAGGATAAAAAAAGAAAATAAAGGAACATGAAAAGAAATTTAATGAAAATGAAGAAGGTTTTAGCTCTTGATACCTTCTTCTTGAGAACATTATTAGGGGATTGGTTTTGATATTTTATTAAGACCAAAAGCTCATAAATGTGTGGGAGGGTATTGGGAGGATATTTTAGCAAAAATTGGACAAGGCTCAAGTCCTGAGAGGTGTGTGTATAAGAGGTGGTGAGGGGTGGTATTTATAGTGGATGAGAGGGGTGTCTTCTCATTATTTTACCAAATATTTTATTATTTTGAACAATAAAATAAATAGTGCTAATTATTTAGAATAAATACAATAATTAGTGCATTTTAATTCGAATCAATGGTCACTGACATCATCCTTGACATAATCATGACTAAAAAATCATTTATTTACTTGTACTATAAATTAATGTATTTCACTATTCACCAAAAGTTCAAGTATTTTAGAAAAATACCAAAAATTCACCCTAACCATTTTTTGAAATATATCATTAAAAAATTAACTAAAATTTATGAAAATAATTTTCTAAATATGAGAAATTTTAATTTTAATTAAAATCATCATTTACTTGGAAAATACAGATTTTAAAATTATAACCGCTTTTATATAACATTGAAAAATTAACTAGAAGGATTTAGAAACTTCGATAGCTCTAAGACGATCCATGGACTTCCTAGGGCCTGATATTTGTTTGGTTCCTTCTGTTTCAAGTTCTTCCATTATTCATCCTTCTACTTTCCAGTTACAATAGCAGTAGAACACACAGTAGCAGTACAAGAAAACACAGATGTTGTTATTCCAAAAGTATATGCAAGCCCAGAAGCAGTAGAGTTGGACTCCTGTTCATGAACACCTCCCCCCATCCATGGCTGCTGGCAACTTCCCAAGTGCCCCATCTAGTTTTCCCTAGAGCCTGGTTCAAGCCCCGTGAGCTCCTTCCTAGTGGAAAAACGCTCCAAGGCCCATCAAAACTCCAGTTGCTTCTCCATTTGAGAACTCGTCAACCCTAAAAGGCCAGGAAAAAATATCATTCGGAAGTGGCATTAAATCATCAACATTTCCCGACTCTCTAACAGGTTCTTCAGTGTCCCAGAGTGGAAGCCCAAGGAAGACAATGAATAGAAAAATTGGCCCTTCCTTGTCATTACAAGGAAGCAAGAACTCTTTAAGTAGTGCAACAGTCCTTGGGAGCCACCACGATGTCATCACACCTTCAAGAAATGGAATGAAGGCCGCATTGATGTAGTAACAGATGAAAATGAAGAAAAAATCACAAAAAGCTACACCGTACTTTCAGAATTCTAATTTTCAGGTTTCATATGCATCGAGAGTGACTTGCACAGCTTCTGGAAGTGGCGGGTACCATTTACAGAGACTGCGATTGGAGTAGCAGGTGCCACCAGGGTCATCTGCAATGACCAGTGACCCTGCAAAGGCAGTGGGTGTGGGTATTAATGTCAAGGGGAGTGGATTTCTGCCATCCAGATCTTCCATTCTGCTCAGTTGGCTGCTACATAGTCTTCTCGTGGGGTTGTGTCAGTAAGTAGCTTCCCCATTTCTCAGGAAGTCCATCTAAAACAAGGAGAGCAGAAGGAAGGAAGTGTTAAGTATATTTAGATCAAATGAGAGGCTTGTGAGTTAGTGGAATTACAAGTTGCAGTGTCCTCTAAGAAGGGGAATACGACTAAAGGGGGAAGAAGACGGGCTCAGCAGTTTTGTTTGAGCTGGTACTTGATTCAGAGACGGGTTCAGGGGATATAACATTTGGAATTTGCGATGCCCGCTTGGCCATCATCTCTTCATGGCTGTTTGTTGGGGGAGGATGAGTTGGAACATGGAATGGGAAAGTTAATTTTAATTTTTTTGTTGAAAAATTAATTAAAATAATGTTTTTAATGATTATATGTTTGCTTTATGAAAAACAATTAACTAAGGTCTCATAAAATTATATTATAATCATAAAACATCAACATAATAATTTATGAATACATTTTATGAAAATAAATTTTCTTTTAAATTATTAAATTATTAATAAAATTCTAATTAAACATTTATGACTTACTAAAATATCAACACATAATTAATAATTTTTAAAATATTTATTTGTTTATACTGTGATATAATTATATCATATCATCACTTATAAGATGGATATATTTTATATATAATTTCATTGTTGACAATACTATTCAATTGAATATTTTACTATTCATAAGGTTCATGTTAATAATCCAAAGGTCAAGTTAATATTCCTTTGGTATATGTACCTTAACTTATTGAAATGCCTTTTATTTCAATAATTGTTGGTTTATAAAGTCTTTATTGTGTTTTTAATGTGATTTTATGTGATTATACTATATTAAATAATTATAATAATGAAATTTCATTGATAAATGTTTTGGGTTGTTACATTCATTCCCCTTATGAAATTTCACCATCAAAATTATGTTTTACATTCTCCCTTAAAATAGGTGTGGGTAATTTTCCTTTATCACTTTGTCCTGTTACCATGTTACCTATTCTTACTTATGGTTCTGTCATAGTACTTTGACCAGGTGAGTATTCTTGTTTCATAGAACTTTATCTATACGATCCAAGATCTTTAGTTGATGCTCCTCGTAAAAAAGATCATTCTCCAACTATACCCCCTATGAATTCAATACATGTGAGGGATACAATATGTACTTCCTCAAGAGGGATATATGGAATACATAATATACTTGATACATGGTTGGTGGAAGAGATAGTTGATATGTCATAGCTCCAACATGATCAAGGATCTCAAAGGGGTCAATGTACCTAGGACTTAGCTTCCCTTTATTCCCAAATCTCATGATCCTCTTCCATAGAAATTGTAGAGGAATACCATGTCTCCAACCTTATACTCCATTTCCCATAAACGATTTTATGTATAGATCTTTTGTCGACTTTTGGCTTCCTTAATGTGATGTTGAATGGTTTTCACCTTCTACACCATTTCTTCAACCAATTCAGGTCCTAGAAGCTTACCTCCACCGACTTCATCCTCGCATGCCAGTGTTCAGCACCTTTTCCAATTAATGGCTTTATATGGAGTCATTCCTATGCTCTATTGGAAACTATTATTGAAGAGAACTCAGAAAAATGCATATTTTGGTCTCATCCTCCTTTTAATTCCATAGAACACTCTCTAAACGTGTCTTGTAGTGTTTTAATAGTTCTCTCACATTGGACATTAGTTTGAGGATGATATTTTGTACTGAAGTTCATCTCAGTGCTTAGAGAATATTGGATACTTTTCCAAAACATTAAGTTGGATTTAAGATTTCAATCTGATATAATCGATAGTGGTACTCCATGCAGCCTTAAAACTTCTTTGATATATATCCATGCAAGTTGATCCTGTGAGAAGTCCTCTTGAACTGCAATAAAGTGAGACATCTTTTTAAGAGTATCCATAATAACCTATATATCATTATTTCCTCTAGATGTCTTCCAGTGACAAAGTCCATGGTTATGTTTTCCCATTTCCATGTTGGTATGGGTAATGGGTGCATCATTTCCTTATAATTTTTCCTTTCATCCTTCACATGATGAAATACGAGGAACTTTGATTTATATTCAATAATCACCTTTTTTATATTGTCCTACCAAAAGTTCTCCCATAGGTATTGATTCATCATTGTGCTCTCTAGGTAAATAGAGACGCTTGGGCTATGTGAGTCATTTAGAAACTATTTCTTTATCTCTAGATTGGATGGTACACATATTTGTTACCGAAATATTATGACTCCATACTCATCAATCTTGAACTCTAAGGATTTACCATTCTTGATAGCTTCAATATTTTTGTGAATTTTCCCATCATTTCTTTGAGTATCCTATATATTCTCTATAAGAGATGGTTGAGAAATAATTTGAGAAAGGATTGATGATATTCCTCCTTAACAATTCCCATGTCCATAATTATTAAGTCTATGAATATTGGATCCTTCTCAATTCTCATCATTGATAAAGATGTAGGATTATTTTTACTTAGAGCATCCAAACCTTATTTTGCTTACTAGGATGGTAGTGGATTGATTAGTCGTAATCCTTGATAAGTTCTAGCCATATTATATAGCACATATTAATCTTCGTTTGTGTTAATATATATTTGATACTCTTGTAATCAATTTATATCTCACACTTCTCCCCACAGAGATAATGCCGCCAGATTTTCAACATGGAGATCATAGTCGCCAACTCCAGATCATGTATAGGATAGTTTTTATCTTTAATTTACATCTTCCTTGATGTGTAGGATATCTATTTATCATTTTTCCTCAGTACACATCCAAATACTTTATTTGAATCATATTTTTACACCACAAATATTTCTCCACTTATCGTTAGTGTGAGTACTAGAACAATGATAATCCTCTTTTGGAGCTCCTTAAATATTTTCTCATTTTCTTGAGTCCAGAAAAACTTCACTTCCTTTCATGTCATCTTGGTTATTGGGTTTTAAAATAATGATAATTTCTTCACAAATCATCAGTAATACCTAGATAGGCCAAGGAAACTATGGATATCTATTACTGAAATTGTACTGTGCAACTCTTTGATTACCTTTATCTTAGAAGAGTCTAAATATATCCCTTTGCTAGTAATAACATTCCCTAGGAGTGATACTTCCTCCATATAGAACTCACATTTGTTGTATTTTTCATTGATTTTCTCCCTTCACAATGTCTGAAACATAGTATTCAAATGCTCCTCATTTTCCCCCTTTCTCTTGGAATATATCAGAATATCATAAATAAGGACTACCAAAAAATTTCAAGGTAGTCCCTGAACACTCTATTCATTAATTCCATGAATATTTCGAGATAATAAGTGGGTCCAAATAGAATAACTATGAACTCATAGTGTCCATACCTTCTTATAAAGGTAATCTTGGGAATATCTTCTTTCTTTACCTTTAATTAGTGATATCCCAGCCAATGGTCTACCTTAGAAAAATAACTACCCTCCCCCCCCCCCCCATAGCTAATAGAATAAATCATCAATCTGAGGAAGAGGATACTTTTTCATTATCATTATTTTATTGATCTCCTGAATATCAATGTAGAGGTGAATTAATCCATCCTTATTATTGACAAAGAGGACTATTGCACCGCATGGTGAAGTACTTAGGTGTATAAAACCTTTTTCCAGATTCTCCTATAACTGCTTCTTCAGTTCTTCTAGCTCAATGGTGGGAATTCTATAAGGTGATTTTGATATACGCAGAGATCCAAGAATAAGATCAATTGATAAATCAACCTATCGATCAGGTGTAAGACCGTGTAATTCCTCATGGAATACATCAGTTTAATCTCTCACGATGGGAATGTATTCAAGTATGATCATCTCCTTTGTCTTAATCATTTTAGTGAGATATGCTTTCTCATAAGGAAGTAATATCCACACTTGAGATGATGATTCTAAAGGAGATTTATCTTCCTCCTTACACTTGTAAAGAATTGGAGGATGCTTTGGGATGTGAAGATTTATCTCCCTTTCTAGACAGATGATGTTGTATTTGTATAAAGATAGTCAATCCATGCCCAAAATAGAATCAAACTCCACCAAAGAAAGTAATACAATATTTTTTGGGTGGTTTATTCCACAAAAATTAACTGGGGAGGATTTATGTACTTTTGATGGAATAATTACTCCATTATTTTTCTCATAGATAACTCAACCTCTATATTTTGAGGTGGTGTTTGAATAGTTCTACTAAACTTGAAAGATATGAAAGAATGAAAAGAATAATAATAAAATAGTATGTTTTCTATTCTTGAATGAATAACCAGCATACCTATCAGCACATTATTGTCTAGATCCACCTCAACAATAGTGATAGCACATTCCCTTCCTTTTTTACTGATAGGTTCTTATTGATTGCCTCTAATAACCCTAGGCTTAGGGAATTGGTTTGAAAAATTCCCATGTTACTTGTAGTTGAAACACTAGACTACATACTAAATGTTGATATGAACCTTTCTTTCTTCTTCCACAATAGTGGAATGCTTCTTGTCCCTTCAGTAGTTCTTTTCTAGATCCACAATTCTTCCACATTTTAATCATTTCCTGGTACCCATTAGATAGTTCATTGGATGCTTCTTGACACTTGGGATATTCAGTCTTCATTTCATCATGGTATTTATTTGCTGATCCACCCATATTAGACTCCATTTTCCCCTTTTTTCACCAGACCCACGGGATAATTGAGTCTCTAATCTCTATTTCAACCTTGAGGGCACAAAAAATCCTCCTCATAACTGTCGAAATCTCAAATCACTAATGCTTTTCATAGAGTCATCTTTAGTACACTAATGAATCAATAAACCTTTCTTTCAGTGTTCATGAAAAATCTAGAGGCATATCTTGAAATCCTTGTAATGTTTCCTTCATACAGCCTAATTGAATCATCTTCCTTTTTCTTAAGTCCGAGGAACTATCTTTTGATCTTGAGATGGAGGGTTCAGGGAAAATATTTATTGAAAAAAAATTTCTTTCATTTCTCTCAATACATGGAATCAATTTCCTCTTTTCACTTCATATTTTCGATCAGTTCCCACCATTTATCAGCTTCCCCAACAAAATTAAATACCACCAGCACAACTTTCTATTATAAGAGCATTGGAAGAGAGAGGATATCTTTTCAATGGAGTTAATCCATTAATTCACGAGGAGGGGATTAGAATATGCAATAGACATGGGAGGTGTTTTCGGAATTAAGGATTTGATGTAAACATTTTCTTTCCTTGGAGAAGGAGGGTGTTCCATATGATTCAAGTTATTATTCATAACATGAGATAACTGAGAAAGTATAGTCATAAAGTTTTTAGCACCTATTCCCAACATATTTGTCATATCATTAGGGAAATAATTTCATTCCCTATCACATTGATTGTTGTCACATGTTATTCCATTTCCCTCCATTAACTAAAAAAGTAATTGAAATTAGGGGCTTGAATACTTATCTAATAGCATAAAAAGGAAAACTTTAAACATAAAAGGATAAACTCTTAAAGGAAAAGTATATCCTAACATGTGATTACCTAGATTTCAATATAGGTTATCCATAATATTTTTCCAAATATATATTCTTAGAGGAATTTTATTTGTTTCCTAAATAATGTTTTTCAATGAGCATATTAATTTACCAAAACATATCCTCAAAGAGTGTCAAACCTGGTGCATAGTAAGGCCCATTTTCGTGTACCAGTTTACCCCGAGTTAGTCCTGAAACACCATGTTAGAGTTGTTACTCCTAGGTACATATGTTTCAGAACCATTTCCACTTGTATTATCTAGAGAGGGATGTATTTTCTTGATAAACCACTTAATATATTCTTACTAAAATTTAGGGATGTTTTCTTATACTTAGTTTTATCCAAAGGTTATTACTATAGTTCTCGATTCCTAATCTCTAAAAATAACTAAACTTTCACCTCTAATACCAACTATAGCAACCCAAGACTTTAAACAAATCATTACATGATTTTAATCATAATTAAACATTAAATTACAAGCCAATGATCATAAATTCTCGTGTCTTGGATATTGGGTACATAATTAATCATCATGGTTCCAAAATAAGAACATATTTTATTTAATCTTCATAAAGAGAACCTAAATTCCTTTGATCCATTACATAGGTATAGGATAACATGGGTAATAAATGAACAATTATATGAGATAAAAGCCCAAAAATTTAATAAACATAAGAATAAAACATAGAACATGGGTTATAAGGCATAACATAATGATATTAAAATGCATGGAACTTGATTAAATATAAGGAATCATAACATGGGATCATATAATCATGGATTCATAGTAATGGGGAAGCAACATAAAACATGACTTTACCATTATTCAAGGATAAGTTCACCTATAGTAGCATGATTCAAGGCTAACCACCAATACCATTTCACATGGATCATGATTCAAGGATAACCACCAAGACTATTGCACATGGAGCATAAGTCAATGCTAACCACCAAGACCGTTGCACATAATATTTCCTGAGACTAAACATTACCCAATGTGTTTGAGTGCTATCTAGGAACACCCATCATAAAATGTTCATTAATATTTCTACCACATAAATAATCATACATAATCAATCAAACATAAACATAAGGGTCGCCCCTGGAAAGAATTGGGTATCAAAATCATGTTCTGAAGAATAATAATTGGGTGTATCATAAAAGTGTCTATAAAATAAAGGAATTAAATAATAAATAGACATTAATAAAGAAACTAGTCATAGATAATTTTTATTTATGTCAAACTGAAGTGATAACATGTTAAAATAGTATTTAAGAAACTTTATAATTCAAATATTTTAGTGGAGTTTAAGGAAAATATTAAATATAATTTAGAGAAGAAAAGAGAATAATATTTTATATAAAATCATAATTTAACCAAGAAATTTATCATAATAAAAAGAGTGATTTTATAAAAATAATTTTCTCTTAAAATATATTATAGAGTGCACTTTAAATTGGGAAAGAATTCGAGAATTTGCCTTAAATCGGGCTTGCTTATCAGGAAGAATTGAGTATGGAACCTTTTAAAAACATGTATATCCCCAAAAAATTAGGATGAATGGATCTTGATACATGATTATAAAAAATATAAAAAACATTTAGAATGTGTACATAAAAATAAAATAGAATTTATTTTTTGTAAAAATAGAGAAAGAGTAGCCCGAAGGAATAATAGAGTGTCGGGTAGAATCCCTAACATTAAGTTTGAAGGTGTTATTAACTTGATATTAATGTCTAGGATAATAAAATTAGATTCATTAATTAATAATTTCAAAATACTTTATACATGTATTTTATTTATTATAAATTTATTATGTCCATTTGTGGCCTTTTTGATGGGTTAATAGGTTCAATTTCATTATTTAGGAGTGTTGGTTTCCTTGGTTTTCATGATTGGTTATCATGTATACATATATAAAAGGTCATATAAAGTGGTGGGAATTATCTATAATTGAAATTATATGTTATTAATGATATTATATAGGTTAAATTGGTCTTATATATCATTTATTTTTATGTAATGAGGGTGGATCATTAGATAAATAGTTAATGATAATTGTTTGGGTTTATTTTGGCAGTTTTCGATCACAATGAACTCATTTTGTTTTATAAATTAATATAATTTGAATAAAATGGTTCCAAAACATTATATATGATATAATACATATATTATAATCGTTTTCAACCATAAAAGTGGTTTCCTGAATAGCCTTGAATACATTAATGGAAATTGAAAACATCATCGTCCTCGAATGTGATAAATTAACACATCATAGGTGATGTTTTCATTTCTAGTATAAAAGTATGGGAAAGATAGATTATGATGAATTATTCCATTATAATAACATAATTAAATTATATATAAGGTACTTTATTTATCATGTCATTTCGATGAGGGGAGGTGAGGATAGAAAAAAAATAAAGGAACTTGAAAATAAATTAAAAGAAAAGGAAGAGGGTTTTATGTCACGACCCCCTCCCCAAAAAGAGTACCCCTCCTGGGCCGGCAATGTGAGAAGAAAGATAATGACCCCCGAGTCCCACCTCCAGTAGGCCTCGGGTTGGCGACTAGCACCGAGGGTATAGTAAACACACAAATGGGAGGCATTACCCTCTAAGAGAACACATGCGGAAGAGAGAGATAAGATATACACCAATCAACTCCAACTAAGAACTGAAATATAAAATAAAACCATGTACATATATGAAATGTCATGAAAAATTACTATAACTGAAAGGGGAATGTAAAAGTACCCAAAATAAAGTAAAACAGCAGCGACCACAAGCCGAAACAGCTCCTCCATCCACAAGCTAGTAGTAACCAGCCTGATCTCCAACCTGTTCCATGTGACCTGAAAAAAATAGTTTATATATACATAGGGTGAGTATAACAGTATACTCAGTAGGATCCTCCCCAAGCTTCTTGTGTAAAAGTAAATAAAGCATGCTAAAGCCTAGTGAACAACAAGTGAAACTAACTCGTCACCTAAATAGGTATACTAAGTTCCCAACCTCTCCATGGCCACTCTCTCCAAGTAACACATACAAGAATATAGCATATAATGAAAAATATCAAGGGTACCCCGCTACTACTTCCCCAATGGTTTTCCGATTTTCCCCAACGACATAAGTCATGTGCATCTCTCTCTGAAGGATTTCCCACAGACACCTTGGATAAACTCCACAATTTGCACCTTGTGCACCACAAAGGCTTGCCTGTAGACACCTGGGAGAAGCACCACACCATCCTCACAACCAAAAGTAACCAGGTAAGTTCTGGGAGCCACCACAGCCCACAAAATGTGTATCATGCATTGGGTATTATCCCTCAAGACATTATAGCCCATACACTGAGTAGGGATCCTCAAGCCATCACAACCTATACATGTTACACCTATAGTAATCCATAGGATACTATATCCAGAATATATGTGTGTGAAATAACAACAAGCCATTACAGCCCTCTACACACATATATGGGGAATCTAACGGTTGTGCCTGTTGGCACATGTATCTACCAAGAAAAGAGAGTGGGGTCAAAGGGGGTAGTCATCCATTCGACCTCCCATCAGAATGTTGGGGAAAACACCCCCCCCCCCAGGGCTTAGAATCCCAAGGGTGTCAGTTGCCCTTACCGACAGGGTGGAGTAGCGTATAGAAACACAAAAAGTACAGAATATATATATAACTCACATCCACACTATGGGAATTACCTATTCTTAGATACAACTGTAGCTAACCTCTCTCAGACTCCAGTCTACTACTTCTAAGACTAGGTGTCCTATAAGCACACAAAAATTTGAAGAGCTTTATTAGATTACTCCATTCCCATTTTATCAGTTCCACTATACGTTAATTAATTCTTTAAACATTAATTAACCAGGAATAATTGAACATTAAACTTCATTAGCACCACACCCAAAATCAACTTCTCCTTTTAAGATTCACATCACCTTCAAATTCCAGTATCTCCCTCCCTGTGGATTATCACCATTTAATCAATCTTTCATTACAGAATTACTTTCCCATATTCCCAGGAATTCTAGAAAGGTATCATATGCTACCAAACACAAAGGGAGCTCAACACGGTGAGTAGATATACTACCCGTCGAGTCTTTGCCGCCTATATCAAGAGCATAGACCAATTCTCCCTCTAGAGGCTAAACATAGAAAGCACGTGGAATACCCCACGTGTATTCACCTCCTTCGGAAGGAGGGTAAGCGAGACCAGCTACCTTGAGAAGTGGGGAAAATTAAAGCAGATAAACAACCAAACAAAAACACCAACATCCAGCCATCACATCCATACCATACCATCATCCTTGGTGTCATCCCCGACACCCACATGCATAAGCCGATGCATCTCTCCACCCTAGGCGTCATCCACTGCCACAACCACAAGTCCCCATGCCTCCACATATCACAACAGCCATCCAGGCTTATATCACAACACAAGAAGCAAGAAAACACAACATCACATAAATGGGTTCTTGACCCTTTAACAATCAAGAGGGTAACTCAGAACCCTTTAAGAAATTCTCACACAATCTTTTCTTTAATCCATATTGAATTAGCAGATTTGTTATTCGTAGGTTCCAATTATGGGATACCTAATCAGTAAGCTATCACAATTAAATAACCATGTTTACTTCCCTATTTTTATTAACCTCAAATTAGAACAACTACAACAACACCAACAACCAGATTCATTTACATGCCTCTTTATCTTTAGCCAATTAATTAAGAATTAATTACAGCTTTACATTCATTATCAATTTCCATCAAGAACGAACAACTAATCAAAGAAACCATAGATATCACTCTATCTAGCAAAACATGAGGCAAACCATTGTCACGGTACAAAGCAACAACATGATATCAACCAATTCTTTTAATCCGGTTCAAGTATTTAGTTAGGTCAATTTCATTGTGATCCAAAGGGATAAATCAGGAAAATTCTACGATTGCCCATATACAATTATAGAACCCATGAATCCCCTACCTCAAAGAGTTCTTGAAGTCCTTTATCCACACAAGGGGTCAAAATCCTCCTCTCACGACAACTGTATCCACCAGAGGATGCCACGGTACGAAAGTACCAACCAACCCCAAGAAAAACCCATTAGAATCTTGGAAATTACATAGTATAATATGGAAAGGAAAAACAAGAGAGTATGATCCCAAAAGGAACGACGATAAAACATACCTTATTGGGAAGATTGACCGATACAGCTCGGTTGCATCCAAAATAGAGCGGAACCAATCGGAGGATTAGGGTTTGATTGTGAAACTCCTATGGGAATGATTGAAAAATTCTAGTGCCTCTTAGCCAAGAACAAAGAGGAATAACAAGGGAGAATGATATATGGTTCTTTTTGAAGATTTAACGAGGCGACGGTTTAAGATCCGGTTAATTCTCTATTAAAAACGGATCGCATTAACCCATGCGGTTTGACCAAGTAAATACATCTCGGCCTTAGGAATAATTAATATAGGATTTATGTCCTTTGAATCAGCCTTAGAGTCCTTAAAATAAAGCTTTAAATGTATTTTACTTCAAAAGAAACGTCAAAAGGGGTGAAACTATTGGAAGATTGAACACTGTTCATATACTCAAAATCTGGAAAAGGAACGAATAGGTGACACTTAGAAGGTCACAGTTCTGGAAACACTGTTCACAAACGTGAAATTTGGCAAAGGAATGAAAATTTCACCGATGGAGCTCACCATTCTAGAAACACTGTTCACAAACGTGAAATTTGGCAAAGGAAAGAAGAGGTCACCGATGGAACACACCATTCTGGAAACATTGTCCACAAACGTGAAATTTTTAAAAGGAATGAAAAGGTCACCGATAGAGCTCACCATTATGGAAACATTGTTCACAAACATGAAATTTGGAAAAGGAAAGAAAAGGTCACCAATGGAGCTCACCGTTCTGGAAACACTGTTCACAAAAGTGAAATTTGGAAAAGGAAAGAAAAGGTCACCGATGGAGCTCACCATTCTGGAAACCCTGTTCATAAACGTGAAATTTGGAAAAGGAAAGAAAAGTTCATCGATGGAGCTCACCATTTTGGAAACACTGTTCACAAACATGAAATTTGGCAAAGGAAATAAGAGGTCACCGATAGAGCTCACCATTCTGGAAACACTGTTCACAAACGTGAAATTTGGAAAAGTGTTGGGGATAAGTCACCTTGACCTCCAGGAACACCTCCAACACCACATTTTCACAAAGTAATGGACTGGAGAGGTCTGGGCCATTACATTAGATACCTCTCAAAAGATTCTCATCCTCAAGAATTCAAAACCAACATAAAGAGAAAAAAAAGAAACGGGGCCTGAACAACCACCCATCGAGATACCTCTCAAAAGAGAGAAAGCAACAAAAAGGAACAAAATAAGTTCATAAATAAAACATGAAAGGTCTAACCACAAAGGAAACATCATTACATGAAAGGAGTTAAACATTAAACAACTCTGGGTACTGAGCACGTATCTGTGACTCACGCTCCCAGGTACTCTCCTCCATGCCACTGTGTCACCACAAGACATGAACTAAGGGGATAGAACGCCCATGCAACACCTTCTCCTTGCGGTCTTGGATATCCACAGGTCGCTCCTCGAAGGTTACATCACCATCAATATTGATCTCTCCCCAATCAATAACATGAGATTCATCATGAAGATAACGACGGAGCTATGATACATGGAAAACATCATGTATCTGACTCATCTGAGGGGGAAGTGCTACTCGATACACCATAGCTCCAACAAGAGCTAACACCTCGAAAGGCCCAACAAACCGGGGAGAAAGATTACTTCCACGACCAAACCTTTTCTTTCCATGACTGGGAGTCACCTTCAGAAACACATGATCCCCAACATTAAACTCTAAGGGTCTCCTTCTTTGATCATCATATGATTTCTGACGATCTTGCATTGTCTTCATCCTCTCATGAATCACCTGAAACATCTCTACTGTATTCTGCACTAGTTCTGGTCCGAGAATTGCTGACTCTCTGACCCCAGTCCAGCACAACGGAGAACGGCATGCCCGGCCATACAAGGCTTCAAACGGAACCATACCAATGGTAGAGTGAAAACTATTATTATAAGCAAACTCTACCAAGGGTAAGTGCTTCATCCATGAACCTCTAAAATAAAGAACACAAGAGCGCAACATGTCTTCAAGAGCCTGGATGGTTCGCTCTGTCTGACCATCCATTTGAGGATGAAAAGCAGTGCTAAGGCATAGTTGAAAGCCAAAAGCACGCTGGAGACCTCTCCACACCCTGGAGGTAAAATAAGAATCTCGATCAGAAATGATCGTCCTAGGTACTCCATGAAGTCTCACCACCTCCTCTAGATACTGCCTCGACAAAACTTCCACTGAGCTCGACACCTTGATCGCTATGAAGTGGGACGATTTTGTTAAACGATCCACTACCACCCATATAGCATCATGTCCTCCCAGACCTCAAGGTAAACCTGTAACAAAGTCCATTGATATGTCCTCCCACTTCAACAAAGGAATGTCTAATTAATGGAGAAGACCACCAGGAACATGGTGTTCGGACTTCACCTTCTAGTAGACTAAACATCGAGACACACACTCTGCAACCGCACGCTTCAGCCCAGGCCACCAAAACTGACTCCTCAAGGATCGGTAGATCTTTGTCACACCAGGATGTACTGCCAAGGGTGAACTATGGAACTCTCAGAGAACTGTCTCATGCATCACCAAGGGAACAAAAAGCCTTCCATGATAAAACACTCAGTTTTGTTCATCCTCCAACCAACCATCAGGGGCCTCACCACAAACAACTCTGTCTCTCTAGACTTCCACCTATAGATCACCCAACTGAGACTCTTCCACATTATGCATCAGGGATGACTGCATCGCCATCTGGAAAAGACAACCTCTACCCCAAACTTCTCCCATATCAAGATGCAAAGTTGATAGATCTTCCATAACTCTCCAATAATCACCAGATTCACGCACAACACCATTAAGTGACTTTTGGCTCAGTGCATCAGCTACAACATTCCCTTTTCCAGGTGTATACGATATTTCCAAGTCGTATTCCTATAAGAACTCCATCCATCGATGCTGCCTTAAGTTCAAGTCATGTTGTGAGAAAACATACCTCAAACTCTTATGATCGGTGAAAACCACAGAGTGCTCACCAATGAGGTAATGTCTCCACAACTTCATAGCAAACACCAAGGCTACCAACTCAAGATCATGGGTGGAATAGTTGCATTCATGGGGACGCAACTGCCAAGACCCATAAGAAACAACTGAACTCTACTACATGAGAACACAGCCTAGCCCCATATCTGAAGCATCACAGAAAACATCAAACTGGACTCCCTCTGCTAGAAGACAAAGGACTGGAGCACTCACCAACTTCTCCTTTAGATACTCGAAAGCTTCCTGACACTGATCAGTCCATATGAATGCTTGATCCTTCCTGGTCAAAGATGTCAGAGGAGTCACAACTCGGTAGAAATTGTCTACAAACCTCATATAATATCCTGCAAGACCAAGGAAACTTTGCACCTCTGAAATGGTCTTAGGGGCTGCCCAAGAAACCACTTCTTCTATCTTCAACGAATCCACAGCTACTCCCTGTTGGGACACAACATGCCCCAAGAAACGAACTTCTCGAGCCCAAAAATCACACTTTGACAACTTCCCAAACAACTGATGTTGGTGAAGAACTCCCAAAATAGCTCGTAGATGCTATGTATGCTCCTCTTGAGATGTGGAGTACACAAGGATGTCGTCGATGAAAACCACAAAAAACTTGTATAGGAATTCATGGAACACAGCATTCATCAACCCCATGAAAACAGCTGGATCATTTGTCACACCGAATGGAATTACAACAAACTCATAATGCCATGATGACAACGGAAATTAGTCTTCGGGATATCCTCATCATTTACATGCATCTGATGATATCCTAACCGCAAGTCGATCTTTGAAAACCAACTTGCACCCTTCAGTTGATCGAATAAATCATCAATCCGCGGAAGAGGATAGTGGTTATTTATTGTCACTTTGTTTAATCGACGATAATCGACGCACAACTGCAAACTATCGTCAGCCTTTTTCACAAAACAAAACTGGCACACCCCACAGTGAAACACTTGGCCAAACAAAACCGCGCTACAACAGACCATCAAGCTGTATACATAGCTCTCGTAACTCAGAAGGGGTTATCCTATATGGAGACATAGAGATAGGAGACGCTCCCGGTTGTAGCTCGATCCCAAACTCGATCTCTCGTCGAGGGGGTAAGGCTAAAACCTCTTCTGGAAGGACATCAGGGTACTCCTCTTCAACCCTAGAAAATGCCAACTGCTGAACCTCTGAAGAACTCAGCATCATCTCAACCATCATGGATGATAAGGATTGAACTCGTCTATGACTCATTCGAGGATCTCGCTCACCAACAAACACCACTTTCTCTCCATATTCATCAAAGAAAACGACCTTCTTCCTGTAGAAATCCACAATATCCTGCATCGAATACAACCAATCCATGCCGAGGATGACATCATATGGTTGTATTCAAAAACATAGGAAATCTCCCCAAGAGAGGTGTTTCCCCAACACTAGCTCACAGTCTCTACATACTTCAAAGAAGTCGGCTCGACCTCCAACTGGCGTAGTCAACGCCAAGGGCACTGGAAGCCTCTCTACCTGAAGTCCCAAAGCATGGACAAGGGTAGGTGATATGAAGGAGTGTGTTGCTCCTGAATCAAAAAAGGAATACACCAAGGTATAAAATAAGCAAACGGTACCTCGAACGACTTCTGGCTCACCTGGGGCTGGCAACCCTAGAGCATGAAGCTGACCACAACCTCCTCCACAGCCTCTCTGACCCTGATGACGACCACCACCATGGCCGCACTCTACTCTCTGAGGATGGGGAGCGTCATGGGTCTATCCTCTTTCTGCTCCATCTACCCTCTGGTGATCTAAAGCTGGTGCAACCTTCTGTTGTTGCCTCGGCTGGAACTGCCTCAATGGAGGAACCTGGAGCGGAGTGCCTGGTGCACGATGACTGCTATGAAAATTCGGGCACTCCCTCTGCTGATGACCATGACCACCACAAGAAAAACAAGAACCTGATCCCTTGTCATAGTCCTGAGAGTTGTTGGCTCCAGATAAACGAGATGGGAAGGGTTGGGACCTACCCCCAGGTGAACGGAAACTCTTATGCCCTGAAAACCGGGAACCCTGGACCACATCTCTGCTTCTTGAGGAATCATGATGATTCCCCTCTCGTGATGATCTGGTCATGGCCAAAGTCCTCTCAAAAACATTTTCCCTCACCAGCACCTCAAGATATGTCTTCAGCATAAATTGGGTGACCTGGTGCTGG
The DNA here is from genome assembly GCA_963277665.1 of Viscum album. Classification (NCBI taxonomy): domain Eukaryota; kingdom Viridiplantae; phylum Streptophyta; class Magnoliopsida; order Santalales; family Viscaceae; genus Viscum; species Viscum album. The sequence goes on along the minus strand of OY728122.1, from coordinate 502,019,079 downwards.
ATATCTGGACGCAAAGCCTCCTTGAAATGCCTCGACCTGTCCTCCTCATCTGGTAACAGGTCTGAAGCATATCGTAAAAGGTTACTGAAATGGATTCCAAACTCTCGAACACTGGAGGTCCCCTGTCGAAGGTTAAGAAGCTCCTGGCGACTGGATGCCTTCGAAGTTGATGAAAGAAACTCAACTCTAAACCTGTCTTGAAACTACTCCCATGAGATCGCTGACTCCTCATGATCCCCTAGGAACAAGAATCACCACTGCCTTGCTGCTCCATGCAGCATTGTCACAACCAAGGACACCCAGTGTTCCTTCCGAGCACGAATCAAACTAAAGCCTATCTCGACCTCCTCCAACCAGTCTTCTGTGAATGCATCTGAAATGGAGCCCTCATACTTCTGTAGACTCTGGCACTGAAAATCTCGGAGTGTCTTCCTCCAAGTGTCATTTTCGTCAACCTCTACCCAGTGGCGATCTACTAGAACAGCCTGTTGGACATCTTCGGCGCAAACCTGATGAGGACGTCGACCTGGAGCCATACCGATAAAATAACAACTGTTAGAGCTCCTAATCCTGGAATATGGAAGACTCAAAATTAATAAATTAATTGTTTTCTTTTATTAAATTTAGGTTAACCTATCCCAAGGTCTACCCATTCAAACACAAGTGCAATGAGGAATGATGCATGATCCTTTCCTAGGTCTCTACCCTACAACCAGTATCACTTTGTTTAGTAGCCATCGTAAACTTAAAGGTTCGTGCAACAGATCATAGGGGGCCCTAAACACCTATGTCTCTGTCGGTCTCTAGTGTTTACCCCACTTTCTAAACATGAATGACCCTGTTTCCCTACCATCCCATTCAACCTCACCTGTGCCTAACTCCAAACCCCATCCTATCCCTCAACCTCCCTTTGATACCACTCTATCACGACCCCCTCCCCACAAAGTGTACCCCTCTTGGGCCGGCAATGTGAGAAGAAAGATAATGAACCCTGAGTCCCACCTCCAGTAGGCCCCGGGTTGGCCTCTAGCACTGAGGGTATAGTAAACACACAAATGGGAGGCATTACCCTATAAGAGAACACATGCGGAAGAGATAGATAATATAGACACCAATCAACTCCAACTCAGAACTTAAATATAAAAGAAACTCGAGTACATATATGAAATGTCATGAAAAATTACTACAACTGAAAGGGGAAACTAAAAGTACCCAAAAGAAAGTAAAACGGGAGTGACCACAAGCCCGAACAGCTCCTCCAACCACAAGCAAGTAGTAACCATCTTGATCTCCAACCTTCTCCAAGTGACCTGAAAAAAACAGTTTATATATACATTGGGTGAGTATAACAGTATACTCAGTAGGATACTCCCCAAGACTCTCGTGAAAAAGTAAAGAAATCATGCTAAAGCCTACTGAACAACAAGTGAAACTAACTCATCACCTAAACAGGTATACTAAGTTCCCAACCTCACCATGGCCACTCTCGCCAAGTAACACATACAAGAATACAGAATATAATGAAAAATATCAAGGGTACCCCACTAATACTTCCCCACTGTATTTCCGCTTTTCCCCAATGACATACATCCTGTGTATCTCTCTCTGAAGGCTTTCCCGCAGACACCTGGGCTAAGCTCCACAATCTGCACCTCGTGCACTACAAAGGGTTGCCTGCAGACACCTGGGTGAAGCACCACACCATCCTCACAACCAAAAGTAACTAGGTAAGTTCCATGAGCCACCGCAGCCCGCATAACGTGTATCATACATCGGGTATTATACCTCAATCCATTATAGCCCATACACCGAGTAGGGATCCTCAAGCCATCACAGCCTATACATGTTACACCTATAGTAGTCCATAGGATACTATGTCCAGAATATGTGTGTGTGAAATAACCACAAGCCATTACAACCCTCTACACACATATATGGGGAAACTAATGGTTGTGCATGTTGTAACGTGTATCTACCAAGAGAAGAGAGCGGGGTCAAAGGGGGTAGTGAGCCATTCGACCTCCCATCAGAATGTTTGGGAAAACACCCCCCCCTAGGGCTCAGAATCCCCAGGGTGTCATTTGCCCTTACTGATAGGGTGGAGTAGCGTATAGAAACAAAAAAAAGTATAGAATATATATATAACTCACATCCACACTATGGGCATTACCTAGTCTTAGATACAACTGCAGCTAACGTCTCTCAGACTCCAGGCTGCTACTTCTAAGACTAGGTGTCCTACAAGCACACAAACATTTGAAGAGATTTATTAGATTACTCCATTCTCATTTTATCAGTTCCACTATATGTTAATTAATTCTTTAAACTTTAATTAACCATGAATAATTTAACATTAAACTTCATTACCACCACACCCAAAATCAACTTCTCCTTTTAAGATTCACATCACCTTTAAATTCCAGTATATCCCTCCCTGTGGATTATCACCATTTAATCAATATTTCATTATAGAATTACTCTCCCATATTCCCAGGCATTCTAGAAACGTATCCTATGCTACTAAACACAAAGGAGGCTCAACACGGTGAGTAGATACACTACTCGTCGAGTCTTTGCCGCCTATAGAAAGTGCATAGACCCATTCTCCCTATAGAGGATAAACACAGAAAGCACGTGGCATACCCCGCGTGTCTTCACCTCCTTTGGAAGGAGGGTAAGCAAGACCAGCTACCTTGAGTAGTTGGGAAAAGTAAAGAAGATAAACAACCAAACGAAACCACCAACATCCAGCCATCACATCCATCCCATACCATCATCCTTGGTGTCCTCCCCGACACCCACATGCATAAGCCGATGCATCTCACCACCCTAGGCATCATCCACTGCCACAACCACAATTCCCCATGCCTCCACATATCACAACAGCCATCCAGGCTCATATCACAGCACAAGCAGCAAGAAAACACAACATCACATCAATGGGCTCTTGACCCTTTAACAATCAAGTGGGTAACTCAGAACCCTTTAAGAAATTCTCACACAATCTGTTCTTTAATCCATATTGAATTAGAAGATTTGTTATTCATAGGTTCCAATTATGGGATACCTAATCAATAAGCTATCACAATTAAATAACCATGATTACTTCTCTAATTTGATTAACCTCAAATTAGAACAACTACAACAACGACAACAACCAGATTCATTTACATGCCTCTTTATCTTTATTCAATTAATTAAAAATTAATTCCAGCTTTACGTTCATTATCAATTTCCATCAATAAAAAACAACTAATCAAAGAAACCATAGATATCAATATATCTAGCAAAACATGAGGCAAACCGTTATCACGGTACAAATAAAAAACATGCAATCAACCAATTCTTTTAATCCGGTTCACGTATTTAGTTAGGTCATTTTCATTGTTATCCAAAGGGCTAAATCATGCAAATTCTATGATTGCACATATAAAATTAGAGAAGCCACAAATCCCCTACCTCGAAGAGTTCTTGACATCCTTTATCCACACAACGGGTCACAATCCTCCTCTCACGACAACTGCATCCACCAGAGGATGCCACGATATGACAGTACCAACCAGCCCCAAGAAAAAACCATTAGAATCTTGGAAATTACATGGTATAATATGGAAGGGAGAAACAAGAGAAGATGATCCCCAAATGAACAACGATAAAACATACCTTATTGGGAAGATTGACTGACACAGCTCGGTTGCATCCAAAATAGAGCGGAACCAATCAGAGGATTAGGGTTTGATTGTGAAACTCCTATGGGAATGATTGAAAGGTTCTATTGGCTCTTAGCCGAGAACAAAGATGAAGAAAACGGGAGAATGATATCTGGTTCCTTTTTGAAGATTTAATGAGGCGACGGTTTAAGATCCAGTTAATTCTCCATTAAAAAGGTATCGCATTAACCCATGTTGTTTGACCAAGTAAATACATCTCGGCATTAGGAATAATTAATATAGGATTTATGGCCTTTGAATCGGCCTTAGAGTCCTTAAAATAAGGATTTAAATGTATTTTACGTCAAAAGGGGCGAAACTATTGGAAGCTGGAAACACTGTTCATATACTCAAAATTTGGAAAAGGAAAGAATAGGTGACACTTAGAAGGTCACCGTTCTGGAAACACTGTTCACAAACGTGAGATTTGGAAAAGGAAAGAAAATGTCACCGATGGAGCTCACCATTCTGGAAACACTGTTCACAAACGTGAAATTTGGAAAAGGAAAGAAGAGGTCACCGATGGAGCTCACCATTCTGGAAACACTGTTCACAAACATGAAATTTGGCACAAGGAGAGAAAAGGTCACCGATGGAGCTCACCATTCTGGAAACACTGTTCACAAACGTGACATTTGGAAAAGGAAATAAAAGGTCACTAATGGAGCTCACCGTTCTGGAAACACTGTTCACAAACATGAAATTTGGAAAAGGAAAGAAAAGGTCACTGATGGAGCTCACAATTCTGGAAACACTATTCACAAACGTGAAATTTGGAAAAGGAAACAAAAGGTCACCGATGGAGCTCACCATTCTGGAAACACTGTTCACAAACGTGAAATTTGGAAAAGGAAAGAAGAGGTCACTGATGGAGCTCACCATTCTGGAAACACTGTTCACAAACGTGAAATTTGGAAAAGTGTTGGGGATAAGTCACCTTGACCTCCCGGAACACCTCCAACACCACATTTTCACAATGTAATGGACCGGAGAGGTCTGGGTCATTACATTTTACCTCTTAACTTCTTATTTTTGAGAACCCCCTTAGGGTATTGGTTTTGGTATTTTATTAAGGGAAAAATATCCTAGAAGATGTGAAGGGTCTTGGGAGGATATTTGATTAGAATTTGAATAGTATCAAGGCTTTTGAAGTGTAAAGATAAGAGGTGGTGAGGGGTGGTATTTATAGTGGAGGATAGCGGTGTTTTCTCATTATTTTACTCAATATTTTATTATTTTTCTCAAGAAAATAAATAGTGATAATTTTTTAGACTAAATAAAGTAATTAGTAAATTTTAATTCCAACCAATGGTCACTTACATCATCCATGACTAAATCATGACTCAAAAATTCATTTATTTACTTATATTGTAAATTACTATATTTCATTTTTCCCCAAAAATTCAAGTATTTTAGAAAAATCCCAAAATTTCACCCAAACTATTTTTTGACTTTTAGAATTAAAAATGCACTAGATTTTCTGAATATAATTTTATAAATATGAGATATTTTAATTTTAATTAAAATCATCATTTATCTGGAAAATATAGATTTTAAAATTATAATTGCTTTTATATCACTTAGAAAAAATAACTAAAGTTTCGTAAATTGAACTTATAATCATAAGAAATAAAAATACTAATTTAAGAATAAATTTTATGAAATTAAATTTTCTTTTAAATTATTAAATTATTCATAAAATTATTATTAAATATTTATGACTTACAAAAATACCAACACATAATTAATAATTTTTAAAATATGTATTTACTTATACTATGATATAATTATATCTTATTGTCACTTATAATATGGATATATTTTATTTATAATTTCATTGGTGAGTATACTATTTAATTTTTCTATTTACTATTTATAAGGGTTGTATTACTATTCAAAATTTATGTTACTATTCCTTTGGTATATTTTCCTCAACTTCTAGACGTGCCTTTTATTTCATTAATTCTACATTTATAATGTATTTATTGTGTTATAAATGTGATTTTATGTGATTATAATATATTAAATAATTATAATAAGGTAATTTCATTTATAAATGTTTTTGGTCATTACACTTTATACGTTCCTTGTATATTGTGAATGAGTCTCATCACTTTGAGGTGGTGGTAGCCCACACTTACACAAAAGATGTATTCATATTTACACAAAATGGGATCCATAAAGGTATGTATTATAAAATAATTAAAAACTAATAAATACGTAATAAATATCATATATATCATGTATTAATAGTTTTTCCATCATAATACCAATGCATGAGAGGTGGTAAAGGAAAAACAAACGACATTTTTTTGTGAGGCGGTAGTTCTCCATACACATAAATGATAGGTTTGTTACCAATTAGATGTATGTGTGTGTAAGTGTAGGTCAAACCCTTAACATAAAAACATATCAGTATATTTAGGATACTTTTTTGTCATATAAACATGTAATAAGGATATTTTAGGGGTGTATAATTAAAATAAAACTAATGATCTTGAGGAAAGATGTTACCTCTTCTTTGGGTAACTCCTTTAGTTTTGCACTAAAGGGCTTCCTTGGATGGATTTTTTTTCAAATTAGAGGCTTCAAGAAGGATGGGAGGGATGTTGGGAGACTATTTGGGTTGAGTTTGGATGATCCAGAGGGTCTGTATAGTTTTTAGTAAGGGGAATAGTGAATTTCTTTTTATAGTGCAGGAGGAGCGGCACTCTTGAAAATACCGAAATGTATACATTAATGGGAGATATCATTTACCTAATGTACCTCCCAAATTTAAAAATAAAATTTTAAAGGATAATAATGTTCTATAAAACCATCTACCACACAAAAATAATTTCATTTTTATAATTTGGTTCCTTAACATTTAAGATTCCAAAATTTCATCATTTTGGTTTTTATTAAAAAAACTAGATTTCTAACCTATGTAAATTAACCATTAAGAATAAATTAAATTGAAATTTATTAGAAAATATAGATCCAATTAATTATTAATATTATATATAATTTACAAAATGAAAATCTCATGTGTGTTTGATATTAATTTTTAAAAAAGAACATGCAACGTGCAAAAAATACTACTTTAACTCAGACTATGCTAATAATGTTTTTATAAATTATGGGTCAATAGGTTAATTATAAAAGATCAATTGGTTTCACTAATATAAAATATTTAGTATTTATTAAAACTTAAAAATAACTTGAAAAAAATACAGGTTTTTTATTAATTTTAAATCATTTAATAAAATATTATTTATTATAAAATAACATTATTGGAAATTTTGACATTATTTATTTAATTTTAATTTTAAAATATCAAAAAAAAAAATTTAATTAAAATATATTAAATTCATAGATTTTTAAAAATATATATTCTTCTATAAAAATAATTAAATACAATACTTCGGTAAATTTTCTTCACTTTAATATTTGTAGTATCATTTATTTTAGTTGAATATTAAATAAATAATCACTATATTGGTGTTTCTAAATAATTTTAATTAAATAATTAATCTGTAAATATTAATGATAAATTATTATGTTAAAAATAACCCATTTATATATCAAAATTATATTTATAATTGAAAATATGATATTTTTTACATATCTCCAAGTTTTATAAATGTTAAAGGTCATGAAGGTTCTCTTTTTGTATTTTTCCTTACTTAAATTATCAAATCGAGAACTTTCATGAAATATTATCCAAATAAACAATAAAATTAGAACCAATAGGGGATATGGTTGAAATATCAGCATCTAATGGATTTTGGAAAATTTTCCAAGTCATTTTGGCCCTTAAGATTGAGGTTTAGTCCCTTGTTAAGATTAATTTTACCTTAACCACCGTAGTTAATTTTAATCACATTCACAAATCATTTTGGTCAAAAATTATGTTGATCTTATTAAACCAAAATATTGTACTGATTAAAAAATTTTATGTCTATTTTTAAAAATTCAAAAAATAGGATTTCGAAAATTAATATTAACACTAATCCCGTAGATGTGGCGAGAAAGAGGATTTTTAAAGTAAAAACGTTCAAAAGTTCAAGAAGAATTTATATCCAATTTCAGTGTAAAAATGATTGTAATGACATAAATTAGATTAATATATCTATATTTTATATATTTTTACTTTAAGAAACAATTTTAAATATATTTTACCATTAATAATTATTTAAACTAAAAGGCGGGTTTTAACTAAAATTTAGTTTTTTTCACTATTCATAAAAAAATGAAAATTCATAGAAAAATACAAAAATAAATCACCCTAAAATAATTTTTTAATTCAAAATATAAAAGTGATTTTTTAAAAAAAAATTATAAAATTTCCAAAATTTATTTTTAAAATAGATGTTTCACTAAAAGGTGGTAAAGCTCAGTCTTGTGTGTAATGAAAGCTAACTCTGTGTTGTGTGTAGCATAAGATTAACATGGTGTTTTTATAAAGAAAGATAGAAAAAAAATTAATTTTATACAAAAATAAAAGTATATTAATGTCAGAGGGTGTTACATTCTCCCCACCTTAATTAAATCGTGTCCTCACAATTTAAACTTTATCTTGGTAATCAAGAGTTTAATATTTGAAAATACTATTTTTGAAAAACCCACATCTTAAATAGGATCATAAACACATATCATTAATAAGAGGGAAAATGAAATGTGAAGTTCACAACAAGAATCTTCTTTATAATAGAAAAACATTACAGAAAACCTATACATGGAAGAGAAATCTAACCATTAAATAAATGAGGTTTCAGCCCCAAACTTTTAAAAAAAGAGAAATCTAACCATTATATTTTTATGGAGAGTGATAGAGAACATTTTGGGATGAAATTTATAGACAATAAAATCATAATCTAGTGGTGTGAATAAATGTCATTGATATCATAAAAAATGATGATAATAGGACAACATTTTTTTTCAAGACCCTTTTTCTGGAGTTGATAAATTCTTTAACAATCTTTTCCTTTGATTGTGCCTTGAAATATTTCTTCTTCATCTCTTGGAACAAGATGCTTCATATAGTGATTTAATACAATAATATCTATGGCCTCATCCAAAGATCAAATTAATCAATTTCATAAATGGTTGAACTTATGAACCTTCTCAGTATTATGATTAGAAATCATATAATTAATTATAAGGTAGTTACCAGTATCCAATTTACATTGTCCATATTAATCATCTCTTTATCCAAGAATCACTATATCTACATCAGGAACATTTTAAGTGTTTGTTTTGCACTCAACCATGTATTTTTTTAAGTTTAACTTATTACTGAATCACATTTATTGGTACTATTCAACATATGATACCAAATCCTTATTTAAATAGTATTGTAGTATAATCCTTACATTTTTAATAACTCTGATAACCAGTACATCATTGATAAAATACTTTTACAACATTATTCAAGAATCCAAATACATAATCACATTAGTCATTACACTTCAACAGAATAAATAACATAATCTTGACCTTCATCCCTTAGCTTATTCTGAGGTATACTCCCTTAAAATTTGGGGTATTCATTTTCATATTTCCCAGTCTCCTTATAGTGAAAGCATTGCACATTTTAATTTTCTATATTTCCCTTATAATCAACAACTCGGTGGCCTTTTTTCTCTACACTTATAAAAAAATCTCATTCCCTTCAAGAATGTATTGGGGATTTAATTTCCATAATTATCACATGTAGTAAAATCATTTACTCTATTATTTCCCTTATCCATTTTATGATATACCTTCTTCTTATTCACTGGCTTCCCTTAGAATCCATAATACTTAGATAATTCCTTCTCCATCTATATGGCACATAAAACTATTTCAACATATGAAATAAAATTAAAGACTAGTTCCCTTTGGAGACTGGGCTTAAGCCCTTCAAAAAATTGATCAATCTTGCACTCTGTGTTCCATATATAATCTATAGCATACCCGACTAAACTTGTAAAGGTGTCTTCGTACTGTACATCAATTTATTCATACTTTTTCTTTAAGCTAAGGACCTCTTTATCTCATTTTTTTCTCAAGGGGGAAATATTTTTCGAATAATTTCTCGTTAAATGATTTATTTTCCATGAGTTATATTTCTTCATCCTCCTTAGTATTCTAGATTTTTGACCACCATTAATCATTATAACTTTTGAGACAATACACTGCAAGTGTAACCTTTTTCCTTTTCATTGTATCCCAAATCCATAAATATTTTCTCCAATGACTTAATCCATTGTCCAGCTGCGATTGGATTAGTAGTCCCACTAAATGATGGAGGCCTCTATCTCATAAAGTTATCCAACATTTTAGATTCTCATTGTGGTACTGGTCGGTCCATCCTAACAAGGTTGTGTGTCATAACCTAGTCATGTTTCCCTAATATATCCATTACTTTCTCAGTTCCAAAACCAGCTATATCTTATTTCTCATCAGGGAAAACTCTATATTGGCTAAGAGTATTGGTACAATTATTTCTTTTAGGTTTCTTTTCTAAAAAATGGCATATACTATATTAGCTTAAAAAATTATGAACTTTGATAACTCTAAATATTGTGTAACACTTAACTAAAATTGAAAAGTTTCTGCATATATAATCTCATAATCATAAACATGGTTTCTTTAGGGATATATTTACCTTTTAATCCTTCATAATGGTTTGTATAGAATATGTGAATTATCCTAAGAATACCAAACGATAGTGTCAAACTTGGTGTGCAGTAAGACTATTTGTTGTGTACCAGGTTATGATGAGTAATTCATAACACACCTTATCATAGTTGTTATTCCTAGGTACATCTGTGCTAGAACCATGTCCAATTATAGTATCCAAATCGGGATATATTGCTAGGAAGACCCACATAATCTCTACCTTACCAAAATTATAGGACTTTCTTCTATAATTATTCTTAAATTCTATCTTATGGTTATGTTCCCTAATATATGTTTTCCTAAATCTAGTTACTAAAGTTTCTACTAAACTTCCTCTGATAAAAACTGTAACACCCTAACCCCAAATTATTGAATATAGTGCATTATTTTATTAAATTGTCATGATTACTAGGAATAAAATCTATAAGGACCTAATAGTTTAGCAGTATTAGAAAGAAAAATTACATACATAATCCCCATAATACATTAGGAAATATAAAATATAAACATGATATATAATAAAATGAAATAAACAGCATCCTTGAAACTCATTCAAAGGATTCCTCTTCATAATTTGGGGAAAGGAAATGTAATAATGGTAAGCTAAAATACTTAAATTTGTTATTTAATGTGGAAAAAATAATTAATTGATGATAATAATCAACATTCCAAGGAAAATAACAGATAAAAAATTTATTCAAAAAGCTAGATAATCCAATATCAATATGGAATATAAAGAAACTAAAAACATATTCCATTGAATCAATGAAAATAAATATGAAATGAATCCAAAGATATATTGATGAAAATCTCATGGATAAATAATAACTGAATCTAAATGGGGGAATTCTTAATTATTGGATTCCAAATTTCCCAGGTACTTTTTACCTTTACCAACAAGACCTTTCATAAGATGGTTTATAACATACTGGGTGCAAACCGATTTGGTTTGGACAACCTTATCTCTACTGTCTAGACCTTTCACAAGAAAGTTCAAAACATAATGGTTACAAATGTGAAGGGTTTTTCCAACCTAATTTTTTCTCATGGGACTACCGATTCATCGAGGGGCTTACTTTAAATGGTCCCCAAACTATGTCATACCAATCCCAAGTATTCCTCATATATAAAATAATCGATTTAATAAATAAAAATGTTTATTATCATAAAATTTATATATTGAATAAAAGATATATATTTATCAATAATTCATTAGTGGAGTATAACTATAAATAATGGTTTTTTATGTTTATGAATGGAAATACCATTGAATTATCATTAAAAATTCATAAGGAAAGTAATCTTTAAACATTCCAAAGTGTCTCATACCACTTTGAAACATTTGAATCATAATCCCCATGAAGGAATAACATTAAATGAAACTTATAATATCATGATAACAGTAATATTCATGATATAACATGTCAAATTTCAGTATATACACCTTTAAAAAGTGAAATGGTTCATAAAAACACATAATTCTCAATATAATGTAAATTGATACAAAATCCATTACATTGAGTCTAACTTGTCATGTGTGTCTTTATATTCCTAAATAATAAACTTATGTTAATTATTTTCATTATTTAGAAATTTTTTTATTTTTATCATTAATTTTATTACACTTACTACAATTTTTTATGAAATTCTTAAAAAATTAAGTTTACATTAGCTGTTTTGACCAAATTCTGTTCATTTGTTAAAACGACTTTGGTAGGTTGAATATGGTCAAAGGGGTAATTATATAAACATATCAAGAATAATAATCAAGAAATAATTATCATATTTATACATAAATTATACTTTTAAAACCAATCATAAAGGATGGTTATGAAAAATGAACCAATGTTACAACCATGGAGATGGTAGGTCGTATGTACGCATGAGTAACATTCTCATTCTTCACTGATCATTATAGTAAGAAGGTAATTAACACTATAACTTTATATAATTATAATTATATAAAAAATAACATGTTATCTATTCATATATACTTATACATATAATTCTTGTGATATAAAAGTAATCACATCGTGTTGGGGAGGCGATAGTCCACAAGTCTACGGCCGACGTTACCACTTTTAAGTGTGTGAAATTGGTAAAAATTTGAATGATATATTATGTTTCTAAAAATTTAATTATGTCATTAATATCATATAGATTTAATTTTTGTTGCATATTTTTAATTTAAATCAACATTTATATGATCTATGTATTGTGTGAATGAGTCAAATCGCTTTGAGGTTATGGTAGTCCACACTTCTATAAATGATATTATCATATTTACAAAAAATTGGAATTCATAAAGGTTTGTGTTATAAAATAATTACATAAGTATAAAGACATAATAAAAATCATATATATCATATATTAACATTGTTTTTATCATAATTACCAACCATGAGAGGTAGTAAATGAAAAATGAATGACATCGTTTTGTGAGGCGATAGTTCGACATACACATAAACAGTAGGTTTGTTACCCATTAGATGGATGTGTGTGTAATTACAGGACTAAACCTAAACATAAAAACATATAGGTATATTTAGGATGATCTTTTGTTATTTAAATATGTAATAAGTTAATTTTAGGGGGTAGATAATTGAAATTAAACTAAATAGCTTGAGGAAATAGGTTACATCTTCTTTGGGTAACTCCTTTTGGTTTTCACCAAAGTTCCTCCTTGGATGGATTTATGCCCAAATGGAGGTTTCAAGGAGGATTTTATAAATTTTTGGAGACTATTTGCATAGATTTTTGATGATACAAGGTGGCTTGATAGGTATAAGGAAGTGGAATATTGAATTCCATTTTATAGTGGAGTAGAACTATTGTAAATATCAAAATGTATACATTAATAAGAGGAATAATTTAACTAATGTGAAAAAAATGGAAAAATAATGGCATAAATGGGAATATTGGTCGATAAAAACCTCCACCACACAAAAATAAGTTCATTTTTATCATTTGATTCCTTAACTTTTATGTTTCCCCAATTTTATGATTTTGGTTTTTATTAAAGAAACTAGTTTTCTAACCTGTGTAAATTCACCATTAAGAATAAATTAAAGTGAGATTTATTAGAAATTATAGATACTGTAAATTATAAATATTATATATAATTTAAAAAATAAATATCCCACATTTTTTGGAAATTAATTTTAAAACAAGCGGATGTAACGCGCAAAAACACTATTTTAACTCGGTTCATGTTAAAAATGATTTTACGAACTATGGGTTAATATGTTAATTATAAAAGATAAATGAGTTAATTAATAAAAAATATTTAACATATATTAAAAATTAAAAAAAACTTGGAAGAATATTGCATTTTTTATTAATTTTGAACCATTAAATGAAATATAATTTATTCTAAAGTAACATTAATGTCAATTTTGTCATTATTTATTTAATTTTAATCAAAAATTATAAAAAAAATATTTGAATTAAAATATATTAAGTTAAAACCTATGTAAAATTATATATTAATCTAATAAAATAATTAAAGGCAATAATTCAATAAATTTTCTTCACTTTTAATATTTATAGTATTATTTATTTTAATATATTATTAACTAAATAATCACTAAATTGGTGTTTTTCAAGCATTTTAAGAAACTAATTCATCTCTAAAAAATAATTATAAATTATTGGGATAAAAATAACCCAATTATATCACAAAATGATATTTATCGCCGAAAATATGATGTTTTTTACATATCTCAATGTTTTTTAAATGTTAAATGTAAGAAAGGTTCCCTTTTTGTCTTTTCCTTTCTTAACTTATCATATAGAGAAAATTCCTGGAATATTATCCCAATAAACCATAAAATTCAAACCAAGAGGGTCTATGGTTAATCTATTGGTATCTAATGGATTTTGGACAAGTGTTTAGGAAATTTATTCCCTTAATATTAAGGTTTAGTCACTTGTTAAGATTAATTTTACCTTAATCATCGTAATTAATTTTAATCACTTTCACTAATCATTTTGCTAAAAATTTAATTTGACCTTATTATTCCAAAAAATATTATACTAATTACAACCATGTATTTCTATTTTGAAAAATTAAAATCACATAAATGGAAAAATTATGTTTAATTCTAATCCTGCATACCTAGCGAGAAAATGGATTTTAATGTAATAACGTTCAATAGTTCAATTATTATTTATATCAAATTTCAATTTAAAAATAATTCCAATGACATAAATTGGATTTATATTTGCATAATTGATATATTTTGACTTTAATAACAAATTTTAAAATGAATTTAACAATAATACTTATTTAAAATAAAGGCAGTTTTTAACTAAAATGTAGTATTTTTTACTATTCATCAAAAAAATGAAACTTCTTAGAAAAATAAAAAAAAATCACCCAAATATAATTTTTAAATTCTGAATTCAAAAATAATGTTTACTTTTAAAAATAAAATTTATAAAATTTCCAAAATTGTTTTTTAAAATAGGTGTGTCATTAAAAGCTGGTAAAACTCAGTCTTACGTGTAACAAAAGCAAACTCACTATTGTGTATAGCGTAAGATTAAATTGGTTTTGCATATAAGTAAAGATAGAAAAAAATTATTCTAAAATAAAAAATATATTAAAGTCTTTGGGTGTTAGAGAAAACTTCCAAAATCTATTTTATGTATTTATCTTTCTTTTCTATATTAATTTATTCAAGAATTATTATTTTTCTTATTTCAAAAGTTGATTATGTATTTTTTTATTCACATATAATATGTCTCTTTAATTCTATTTTAAATAAATTTTTATAAAAAAAATATATTTTCTATTAATAAAAATATAACTTTGTAGTAGTTATGAAAATTTTATGAAATTTACTTCTTTTAACTTTCATATTATTTCATATCCATCCCTCTATCTTGTTTCTACTTTAACAATATTATTTTTAAAGGATACCTTGTTCAGATATTTTTTTATTAATTTATATATTTATTTTTATTTATGTTTCGTTCTAAAAATGATTCAGAAAGTTACATTTATCTATGTTTTTATAAATGCATTACAAAAATAATAAGAAAACTCTTCTTTTGATTTATATTCCATTTTCACCCAATATCTTGAAGATACAACAGCTAATAATATTGTACCATACTATAAATTATATATTATGTCATTTTTATTTTGTTTCATTGAGTTTTGTAATCATCTAATCTAATTTTTAACTTCTTATCAAGTGATTATCTTAAAAGTTTATATATCGCATTTTATTTACATGAGTTAATCAACGATTATTTTAATATATTTGTGATTATTTTCTTATGGATCATATATGTATAGATATTTCAATATGTGATGGTTTAGACAGGAATTATATATCCCTCATATGAAATGGGTAATTCATTATATCACCTATGATCAAAACATTTATAATATTAGGGAGTGAACCTAATCAACAATGTTTATATTAATAGGGAGTGAACCCAAATATACTAGGTTATGATGTTCTTAGAATTTATCCTTGATATGTGCCTATGATATACTATAGTTATGTATGTTCTTTATTCCAATGTCATGTCACAATTTTATGTTATGATTAATGTTAATGTTTCCATGATTCATTATTATCCCAATATGAGTTCCTCCTTCTAATGTCATATACCATGGTTATGTTTTTATAAATATATGTTTTCTATATTACCATTCATTTATGACCATCATTATGATAAATCGAGATTTATTGATTGATATATATGATTATTTCTCCTCACCAATCATCTGATCTTACCCTTATTTTATACTCTACCCCTAGACAATTTATTTGTATTAATAAATCTATAAGGGAATACTGTCTATGGAATTTTTACAAAAGAAATAGATTTCATGTTTTAAAATAAGATGAATATATAAAAATTATCTAAATATATTAATAAATTATTTTTTATAACTATTCTTATCATGTTTTATATTATATAATAGAGTAAAATTATTTAAAATACAAGGTTTTTCTCATTTGTTAATAGATTATGTTAATAGTGTACGTACTTACTGAAATAGATCTGAAAGTTTTAGTTTAGAGACACTTCACTTGAGATATGTGTGTCTATATATATAATTATATTTTTATTCAGTTATTACTTAATATTTAATTCACCAATTCTAGAAAACACCGACTGATTTATATATCCTAATTAGCAACCATGTAGATGTAGATATAGGGTGTACCCAAAACATTAAGGATGTTCTAGAAACAAATGGCTGATTAGTCCCCCTATCATTCTATAACAGACCATTTAGTGTTAAGATAAATTATTTTAATTTGTTATTAATATTCATTAACTATATTATATAGAGTTTCATTTATTATAATAATATTAGGTAATTTTTCAGCTAAAAGGGAAAAGTCCCTTATTTTTAATCAAATTTGATTTTCATGAATTATATAGTTTTATTTAAAATATTTATTTAGAAATTGTAGATTTTTAATTTCATAAAATTAGCTTCATTTTTTAATTCATCATGAAAAAATTATCTTAGGATGAATTTTTTTGAATTTTTTGAAATGTTTGATTTTTCAATGAATAGTGATAAATACTAATTTTTATTGAAAATTGTCTTTTCTTTTCAGGTATTTTCAATGTCATATTGTATTTGGGATTAGTTTAAATTTTTAATTAGTTCCTTTCTATTAAACATAATACAATATTTTTTATTGGAATAAAAATTATACTTCAATTTGGAATAAAGACGTTTTTATACTTAAAAGTGCATTTTTATGAAAAATCATTTTTTATCACATTTTATGGGTATAGTTTTAAATTAAATTCTTCCAATTATATGAAATTAATTTGAAAAAATGTATTACATAATTTTAATGATCATGATTAATATTAGTTAATAATTTCTAATAATGTTTTGATCAAAATGAATAGTAAAAATAGTAATGTTTTGATCAAAATGAATAGTAAAAATAGTAATAATTTGTTACCATGTTTTGGTCCAAAGAGGTTTACTAGGGGTTAAACTTAATTAAAAAGCATTAAAATTACCTAAAAACTTGTATAAATTTCATTTTGTGACCATATTTCAACCCTACCTCATATAAAATTATAAAATGGTCCTTTTTATCTATTCTAATTAAGTAAGACATTAATATATTTTTATCTTTTTAAAAATTCTAAGTGTGTTATCACCCCAAATTATAAAAGGAAACCAAATCTCCTATTTAATCCACACTTAAAGAGAATTTAGTTTCACCCAATCTTGACCCAAATCCATTACTTAAATCCATTATCATTTTCTAAAGTCCCTAGTTTTATCTAAAAGCCAACGTATGAAGCCTTTAGGTATAAACCTAAAAATGTTGTCCATAGAAGAGATATAATTCTAAACCGGACATTTTTGTTTTGATTCTTTTTCTTACCCGTTCAATACATGAGCAAAATAACACCAATATATTCCATAAACGTATTTTTTAAAATTTCAAAACCTATATCCATTCCTTTTTTCCACCAAAAGAGAAATGGAACCATCATTTTTGTGTATGGAGGACTACCTCCTTGAAAAGAGATGTAATTTGTTCCATCACCAAAAAAATAGATAGTTATAATGATGGATTTAATGTATATATATGATATTAAAAAATTATCATTATTTAACTATAACATATCATCTACATTCTTACCTTTTCATCCATTGGAAAATGATAATTTTGTTTGTACATACGTGTGGATTACCACCTCCACAAAGCGATGTGATTCATTTTCCATGACCAAAATAGATAGATTCTATATATAATCATATTTAAAGAAATATTATTATTTTTATTATATAATAATAATTATATAAATATAAAATAACACTTACCTTATTTCCATCATGGTTATTAAAAAATGGAAACGTTGCTCCTATATACGTACGACATACCATCTCTATGATTGTAACATAATTCATTTTTCTTAATAATATTTTATGGTTGGTTTTAAAAGTATGATTTATGTAAAAAATAATAATTATTTCAATATTATTATTCTTCATATTATATAATAATTATCTATTTGACCATATTCAACCTACCAAAGTCATTTTGGACTTATGAGTCCAATATCATCAATAATCTTGACATGGAATTAATTGATTTAGTAATTAAATATGTCCTTGAAATAAATGGTATAATGATAAGGTATTAAACCACTAAAAGGTTCTTAATAAATTAAATAATTTATAAAAGTTTATTATATATGAGATTAATAATATATTTGATGATTCAGACTAGGGGTAAGGGATACTTTACCTTAAAAACCTCATTTTAAATATTCTAATGATTTATTTTAAAAATGTTTTTCTTCCATGTCTATATTATTAAAATTATTTTCTATATGTGTTTATATGATATATATGAATTAAAAAGGACATGTTTTACACTTTTTAATTTTTTCAAAGTTTTTAAAATTAAATATTTTAACATATTTTATATGGAATGTTTTGAAAAAAATAAAAAGGAATATTATAATTTAACATATATAGTGTCAAGATTTTTTTATAGCACCATAACTTTATTTTATGTTTGGATTAATTTAAAATTTCCAATGTTTTCTTCAAATAAAAAACCTATTTCCCTTTTTTCTTTGTATTTGCAAAAAACATTAAATGGAATGGATATTCTTATATCCAAAAATATTTTTCTTATGGGTAAAAAAAATTTATGAGTATGCTGATAAAAATGACAGATTTAATTTATTATGATTATGTTATAGTTTTTGGGATATTTTTATGATGTTGTTTTAGCCTAATATATCTCATGATAATGTTTGATACCAATATAGCTCATGATGATGAGTAATCCTAATATAGTTCTTTAATTGATTATGTAAAGGGATGGAGTCAACCATCTAGGTTTATCCTAATATATTATTGAAATTTCCATTTAGGTTATTCCATTAGTAAAATTGATTATAAGAGTGATATGGAAATGATACCTCAAGTTAACTATATTATTTATCTATGATTTCTATGGGTGTTTATGGAAATATTATGATTTAAAAAGGTAAACAAATTAAATTATATTAAAATAGATGTTTATGCTACTTTTTTAAGGGGGAAACGTTTTACTTTTAAAAAATAATGAGTTTTTTATGATTTTAAGTAAACCTTTATGAGTTTTATTTTTCATTTAACATTTATTATGAAATTTCATGTGAACATTTTTGGGCAGAGAAGATGGTTTATTGGGAAATAAAATGTTTATTTTGATATCAAAGATTATTTTGATAAAGGTATATTTTTATGAGTATTAATAGAATAATTGGTTCCATTCATTATTTTTATATGTCTCATACTAAGCTTATTGTTCTCATACTAACTTTTTAAATGTTTTTCAAGGGGTTTTGAGGATGATTAATGGTAAGGATAAGGACTAGAGGAAAATTTTGAAGATATTTCCAGAAATAAAAACATGTTATATCATAAAAATTTTGTATTGGATGAAAAATGGATACTGAGTGGTTGTTTCCACCATGTGATGTCATATTTATTTATGTAATTGTAATGAAAAAATACTACAAAACTCTAAAACATGAAGATCTCTATAAATACCATAAAATTAATTCTTTCCTAAATAATAAATTTTATGGATTGTTTAAGACAAGGCCTTATACCTTATCAACCTTTAGTGGAGTGATGTGGTTTTAATTTTGTAACAATGTAGACACAGATGTAGTTATGGTATTATGGGACTGATGTTATGATACGGTATGGTATATTGAAATGATAATGGATGTGAGAATCTGGAAAACTTAATTTAGGATGATAGGGAGACTAAATTTGAACGGAAATGTTTGTAGGGTACACATATTCCTATATTTTCTTATATTTTATTCAACTTAATCAATTTTTTTATTTTATAGAGTTTGATTATAGGGATATGGGTTTATATACTTCACTTGTGATGTGTTAATGTGTTATTTTTATTTTTTATTCATTTAATATTTAATATGATTCTTCTATATTGATTTCGAAGTTAATGGAGAAGAATATAATTATTATTTGTTATACTCACCCCTATTTCTCTATTTATTTTCTTATATTTATAGGAAATGGTAATATAGATTTTTTTACATTACTAATTATTGATTTTATTTTTTGGATGATATTATAGGAATCACATACTGTTTTTAGGAAGTGGTTTCTTTCTTGGAATTGAAATTGAATTTACATTGTTTATTTCATGATTTCATGACATTAATTTCATTTTTATAACATTTTATTTGGGTTATTAGGTTATACATTCTATTATAAATTCATATTGAAAAGTGGATTCATGTATTAAATTATCTTAAAAATGGTAATTCCTCACATATTATTATTTCATATACTTTCTTTTAACCACAACCACATCGCCTATTTCAAGTGGGATTTTAGCATCACAACTAATGCACTATCCAACTCATGAGGGATACTAGAAGGGTTTGTTGGTGAAAATACATTCCCTTTAAAATAAAACATATTATTTTATTCTCCTCATTGCAGTTTTTGGTATTTTTATCCACCAAAATAAAAAATAGACATTTTCTCCACTAAAAATCCCATGAATCTCCTTTCTAAATTCCAATGATAATAACATCACATAGAGTCGCCTTTTAATTATGTTAGGAGAATGAAAATCATTCTATACAAATAATCATTATAATAATAATTAATAAATATAATATTAAATATATCCATAAATGTTTATAATAAATTCCTTGTAATATTCCAATAAATCTTGTAAGAATAACTCTTCATATTCCAATTTCAAATTTGAACTTCGCTCGCATTTATTTTCCAAATAAATAATCCATGTTTATTTTTTCAGAAAAGAGTGATAATTAATATCTACATGAACTATCTCTCTATATATATTTTGGAGAAATTAAAAATAGTAGTTAATAACAAGTATTAATATTATTTAAAAAAAACCTAAAAATATTTGAAAGAAACTTTATCTATTCCAGCCTAAATAAATTTAAATATATAAAGTTCCAAACTTTTAGTGTGAATATCCATACATTATAAATCCCATTTGAATAATATTTAATTCCTCATAAAACAATATAAAACATGGTTCTATGGGTTCTTGATAATTAAGAAGTAATTATAGAATAAAAAACATTGATTATATCCATAATAAGAAAGTAGTAAAAGGAAAAGTGAAATGTTACGTAAAACATATCAGATTTATAGATTTTACAACATCATGTATAAAATCAAAAATAAACATATGAAAATTGACATATGGGGTTCATGTTGGATATTTATGTAGGGGGTTCACATAGGTGAATCTACATAGATGAATCTACGTAATGAAATTCACATACCAAATTTCACATAGGTGATTCTAGAAATTTATAGAAAACATAACTTATAATGTTTCATACAGAAAACATATAGTGGGTTCTATGGTAGGTTGACATGGTTAGGTTACATGGTCAGTTGACACCCATAGTAGGTTTCAAATTCAATATATTTTATTCATGTTATAGGTTGACATGGCCCGTTGACTCCCACGGTTGGTTCCAGGGTAAGTACATTTTGTTCATGTGGTATGTTAACATAGTTAGTTAACTCCCATGGTAGGTTACATGGTATATTGACATGGTTAGTTTACTCCCATGGAAGGTTCTAGATGTCCAAATTTTTTATTTATAGACTTTTCCAACTTTTAGTTATAGAACAAGTAAAATAATATTATAAGGTCTAAAATGACATATTTATCCTAAGAACACTTCATGAAACTTATATAACTTGTTATTAACAATAAATAAATTCAATATAAATATAATTAACATAGTTAAATATCATCATCGAAAAAAATTTAATCATACTTTAATAAATACATATGATAAAAAACTAAAGATAACACTTAATTGAGACTTAGGGCTAAAGATTAAAAAAGTAATGTTATAAAAATTATAATTTAACATGAGATAATATTTTTGTAATTATCAAAAAAAATGAAGTGGCTCAATGAGCCACTCAACAATATCCCCCTTTTTATAATTATAAAACCATATATAATTTCAAAACTTTTCCCCTTTTTGAACTTATGAAAAAGTTTCAATAGAAGAATTGTCTCATTTAAAGTAATACTTAAAATATTAATTCCCTTTAAAAATTAACATTTTAATAAATCAAATTGTATTCCATTACTTTTTAAAACATTCATATTTAAAAAAAAAGTATAAAGGAGCCACCAAAAACCTTCCATTTTCAAAAAAATTATTAAGAAACAAGTATTTAACGATCCAAATTTTAAAAGTTGATTGTAAAAATTAATGATAACCCTTTATAAAATACCGTTTTTATAACTAAAATTTAGATAGTAATTTTACATTATTTAGTATGTATGAGAAGTCCCAAAATATAAATATAGTGAAAATTATGTACATAAATTAAAATTTGTAATCTGAAAATACCGATTTTGGATTTCAACTGATTGTATGGAAATATAAAAAAATTTAGCATATAAATAATCTTTCTCAAACTCCCCCTAAATTTAAGCATAAAATAGGATTCTCCATGAGTGTAAGGTAATTAACAATTCTCTATAGAATAAAACTAAATTTATTTAAATTTACACAACCAAACATTAAAAATTAAAGTCTGAATTTATATTAAATCCATGATAGATCATTTTTAAACATTTTTAAAAATACATTTTATAAATAGAAAACATCACTTATTAATTATAAAAAACTTATTACATTTAAAAACACTTTAAATTACCTTTAATTTACCATTTTATGCACTAATGTGCATACTTAAAATTTCATCATACCTAGAAAAAAACTCTACATTTATTCTAAATTAACTTATCTTAAATAAATACACTATTCTTACACATAGATTGACTATCAAATTAATTAAACTATTTAAGACACTATTAAACTATATAGACGATAAAAATGAATTAAAAATATGTAAATTGAATATTTTAAATAGTTCATAAGTATGAAATAAATATAAAAATAGGAAACAAGTATTTCTTCCCCAAAAATTTTGTTTCATCCTATCCAAGATGAATTGAGAATTAAGAACAGGGGTAAATCCCCCAAAACTAGAGATCTCTTTCAAAATGAAAATATCAAAACAGTATAAGAAAATTTTTAATTCCATCAGTAAACATTTATCCAAAAACACACTTTAATGTCACATGGAAACATGAAATAAGTTATAATATACTTAATGAATTTTGAAAGTGACCAAATGATAATATCATAAAAGTAAACCAGAATTTAAAAATAAAATAGCATATTCATAATCCATATATAGATATTACTCATATTAATGTGAAATCAAAAATTTAAGATATGGTAGCATCACAAAATTATAAAGAGTATTCAAGATTAGCCAAAATGAAATACTAAATCTCATAATTCTTATGTCTATATACAAAGGATAAATCTATAATGATATGAATGTTTAATATAATAATCTAAAATAATAAATTACCTAAGAATAATGAATGGATTTATTTTACATGAATATGAATACATAACTTTAGGTACCCAATTACTAGATGATCTTGACAATTTTTCCTTAAAATAAAATTCAAACATAAAGGTATTTTTGTGAAAAAAAATATTGAGAGAAATTAAAAAGGAAAATCACAAGAATAATGACCATAATATCAACATTTAAAGAAACTAATTGAAGAAATTCTAACAGATATTCATTTCACAAAAATGTTTCTAAACAAAATAGGATTAAATGAATAACCACTATGTTCATCTATTTTATCATCACATTTATTTAAATAATAAGTCTTTAAAAAATTAACATTCAAACCAAATTTATTATAAATTTCCCTTTTCACGAAAACCATTTCATTTATAACTTTATCTAATTCATTCTTTAGCCTTTCATTTTATTTTAAAAAACTTCCAAATCATCACATACCTTTTCATGTGAGAAAGAAGCTTCATTTCTAATATTCTCATTTCTCTTTTTAGGATTCTTACATCGATCCTCAAATTTAGTCATATCATGAAATAATAAATTAAATCTCCATTCTTGATATTCATTTTTCATGAAAGAAAATCCTTAATCCTATCATTTTTTGATTAAAACTTTAATATTTTAAAATAAATATTCTTTAATTTAAGAGATAAATCCTTTTTCTTTTAATGAACCCTTATATATTTTTATTTGAGTGACCCATGTATAGAATTCATTTATTTTATTTTATCTTCATATGAATCACACATTTCTTTTAGATCTTAAATACATGGCTCATCATTTAAAGAATTTATATATTCATAAAAATCAGAACTAAAATCATTATATTTAGTTATACTTATCAAAAATATATTTCTATCTTCTATTTAAAGTGAACCAAGATCACATGAACAAGAATGTGGAGTTGAAAATGTTACCTTTGAATACTTTTCCATAATTGTGACATTACCATTTTTTTGTACTTTCAAACATATTGGATAAACATTAAGAATCACTCCATTTAGTCATATATTTTTTTCATTTATTCTCGACATTCCATGAATTTATTAGATTTAGAAAATTTGGTTTAATATTTTCTATCTTCCCACAGCCTTAAAAATAATATTGGAACAATCCAAAATAAAATTCAAATTACCTTTAATGATATCCCCTTGAAGAAAATAGTTTTTTTTCATTTTCTTGGATAGAAACTCCATTATCATATGTCTAGAATTTTTATAACAATGTATAGATTTTATTGAAAAATCCTCTTAAAAATTAGTTATTTTAATTTTTTTCTAAATCTCACAAGTAGTGTTGGAACTACAAATATTGTCAAAAATATTTCTAGAAAAACAATATTCATGACATTACAATTAATATCATTTTTAATAACATCTTATCCTTTCAAAATCAATTGGGTTGGATTTAGGTGAATTATAATATTTAATCATAAAAACCGAAAATTGAATATCCATACTCTTTAGATTAGATTCCATTCAGATTATACACTGAGTATATTTACTAGAATTGAAATGTAGTTGTAATATAGGATTCAAACCATTTTTATTCCTCAATTCATCCATCACTAAAAATATATTTCCCTTAGTCTTGTTAAGGGTTGGGATAAAAAATTAGCCCAATTTATATAATCAAAATGAAGAACAATATATTAGAAATGATCCAACTTCTGATATCAATTATTAGGTATCAAATAAAGTGACAAAGTAAATTTACTTCAAAGGGTCCTTTTCTATTACCAATTGTTAGGTATCAAATAGATCAACTAGTTATACTTATCCTTATGAGATACACCCTCTGATATCAAGTTTTATGTCTAGGATAGGTGATGTAATTGGACAAGAGGGGTTGAATTTTATATATATATAAATTATTTAGAGTTAAAACATTAAGAGTGGAAAGTGATCAGTATAAATATTAAATAATTCAGTCACACTGATATAATAAAATAAAAATAAAAGATAATGCAACAAACTAAAAGAAAAACATAAGATATTTTTATAGTAGTTTAAATATAGATGATCATATTTATACTCTTCACTCCCCAACCTAGTGTATGGAGCCTACTTTGGATTTTTTATTTTGAGGGAGAGTGATAACTCTTTAAATATTCCTTTTTTACACCAGTAGGATCAACCCAATTCTCTTTTATTTTACGGGTTCGTACTAAAACAAAGAATTTTATAATAAAATACCCAACCTAAACTTTTATAGGCTTAATCCTAATATATTTAGATTTTCTAGTTTTAATGAAACCTGGTCTTTTATAGGTATGTACCCAACCTAGACTTTCATGGGCTTAGTCCTAACCTCTTTTATGTTACGAGTCAAGAGGAACCCCTTATTATATGGGAACAAACTACACCCAATATCTTACAGGTGTAGTCCTTTCCTATGCTGTTTTATAGGTTAAGGGAAACCCAGTCTTCTAAGGGGATATACTAAACCTGGTATTCTAATGGGATTGATCAAACCCAAATATACCTTTTGTTAGGGTAATATAACCTCACGAAAGATGCACTAAGTGAGACAATATATCCTAGAAGGTTACAACATAATTAAAGAATTAAATTGTTTAAATTAGTAAATTATTTTTGATGAAGATGTTGGTGAATTAATCAGTTAGTTCTCGGGCCCTTCTAGATGTCAAAATAATGAAACTTGGGCATTTAGTAGTGTAATTTAGTAAGAAGATGAACAATTAATCTCTAGGAATAAATTTTAAACTGTACAACATTTCAAATAAAACCAGAGTCACATCTATATTCTCTTTACTGCATGATTTGGTCTTTTTATCCACTAAAATAGAAATAACTATTTTCTTCCCTAAAAATTCCATAAATCTCCTTCATTAATTTCAATGATAAAAAAATTTCATGTAGAGGCAACTTTTAATTATGCTTTGAAATTGAACATCATGATATAAAAATAATCATCATAGTAATAAAAAATTAATATAAAAGTAAATATATCCATTAATGTTGATCGTAAATTCCTTTTAATATTCCCCAATATCATGTTAGACAAACTATTCATATTCCAAATTTGAATTTGAATTCGTCTCATTATTTTTTCAATATAAATGATCCACATCTATATTTTCATAAAAGAGAGAATTAATATCCACGTGAATTGTCTATTGATATCAATTTTTTAACAAATAAAAACATTATTTAATAACAATTACTAATATTCTTGAAACTCTCACTAATAATATTTTAAGTAAACTGTCTATATTCATACTAATTTGAATTTAAATATCTCATATTCCAATCATTTAGTGTGAATATCGATACACACTTAATCCCATATAAATCATATTTAATTCATTATAAAATAATCTCAAACTTATTCTCAAGGGTTCTTGTTAATTAAAAAGTAATTATATAATAAACTAAACACTGATTATATCCATAATAAATAATCCCCAAATGGAAAAGTGAAATGGTAAATAAAATAGAGCATATTACCAGAGTTTACAAAATCCTGTATTAAGTTAAAAATCCACACAAGAAAATTCATGAATGGGTTTCATGTAGGATATTTCTATAGGGGTTCACATAGGAAAACATATATATCCAAATCTACATAAGGAAATTCACATTACTTATTTCACATCAAAAATTATGGAAATTTATAGACAATATAACATATAAATTTTCAAACATAAAACATACAATAGGTTCTATGGTAGGTTGGAATGGTTAGGTGAAATAGATAGTATACTCCCATGGTAGGTTATATGATGAGTATATATTTTTCATGCAATAGGTTGACACGGTCTGGTGACATAGTCCGGTGACCCAGTCAGTTGAATCGTACGGTAGGTTCCATTTTCAGTTCATTTTGTTCATACGGTAGGTCGACATGGTTAATTGAATCCCTTGGTAGGTTAACATGGTCAGGTGACATGGTCAGTTGACTCCCATGGTATGTTCCAAACTTTTCCAAATTTTCTATTTCCAAACTTTTCTAAATTTTACTTCCATAATAAGTAGAATTATATTTTAAGGTCTCAAATGACTTATTTATCCTAGGAAAACTTTATCAAAACTTATAAAACATGTTACGAACAATCAATAGATTAAATATAAAAATATTAAAAATAATGAGATATTATGATCCAAAAAAATTAATCATACTTTAATAAAAAAAATTATAGAAAACTAAATATAACACTTAATTAAGACTTATAATTAAATATAATACTTATTAATGTTCTGAAAATTATAATTAAATATGACATGATATTTTTTAATTATCAAAACATAAAGAGTTTCAAGAATCCACTCAATACATATATATATGTGAAATATTCTATAAGGTCTTCAATAACTACTAGTAACAAATATGTTTTCCTTGAAACTAATTCCAGGTCTTATTTGATATGGATTTTCCTCAACATTATGAATACTTGAGGTCTTAGGAATTATCTTCATATTGAATATCTCTTAGCTTCATCCTAACTCAATTCTCTCCTTGATAAAAAATGTATTAGGCTCTATGTATTCTTCTATTCACTAGAACTCTCTCACACACTTCCTCCCTATAAGTTGCAATTATCCTGACTCAAATAAATATAAAAAAATCTAATTACGTTTTCTACCTAGAATAACATTATGGGTTAAAAAATAAACCACACATAACTCCTCAAATTAACTTATATTCAATATCCATCAGTGTAGTATTATTCATGTAAAATATTATCTCTCCTTGAATTGTGAATTAATTCACTAATTAATTAACTATTTGAATCACTGTAAATTATTCCTAATCATGCTAGAATAATTTCCTAAAACCAAATCCTATTATTATTGAAGAATTAAAGATCTATCCAATCATCTTCATAATCAATTCTCTTGATTTTGAAATGTTATCGATGGATATTCACTTTACCATGGTGTGGTCAAAAAAATTAAATTGTTTTGTCCTCAACATTCTAAACACTACAGCATGGTCATCTCCTATTTCCCATTTTGTAGTGGTGCTCCTCCACCACACCACCAGATGACGCACCCTTCCCCATGGTGTGGTGAAAAACCTTTGTCTATACTTCCCTTAACATTCCAAACACTTTGTTATGGTCCTCTCATGTTTCCCTTTTTTCACAGGCACTCCTCTATCACACTAATATCATTCTTATGGTCA
This sequence comes from Viscum album, assembly GCA_963277665.1. NCBI lineage: Eukaryota > Viridiplantae > Streptophyta > Magnoliopsida > Santalales > Viscaceae > Viscum > Viscum album. The sequence goes on along the minus strand of OY728122.1, from coordinate 501,990,117 downwards.
TTTTAGCTTTCCCTATGTTACACCAGGAGACATATTGATCACCATGCCCACCTCCATGGTATGGGAATATCAAAACTAGACTTTGAAAACTCAAGGAGAAAATTTAATTATTATTCTTCAAACCATGTCCACTATTGTACTAGTTTTGGGTTGAACTGTGTTTCTCTTGTGATATGGAATCTCTCCATGGGGACAACCATGGTGTGGTCCCTTTCTAATTTTCTATGTTAGTAATTTTCTTCTCAACGCACCCTATTCTATGGTTGTGGCCTTTACATACATTACTCAATACTATTCTTTATAATATTATTCATCTTATCTCAAAACATATTGACATCAAAACACTTTTCTCTTATTGAAAAAAATACAACTAAATCTAATCATCTCAACAATCTACCCCTTGTATTTTTTTTCAATACCACCATCTTTGATAAAACCATAAAGCATTAAAAATTTAAACTTGCCAATATGAGAATTATTTTCTTTTTAGATCATATATGAATTTATCTTCTTCTCCACCTTATTGATAATAAAATAAAAATATAAAATAATGGAGTCTTTATATCTCATCTCCTCATAAACATGTCCTCCTAATTTTTTTCACATTATGGAGAGGGATGAAATAACCTGATTCTATACAAAAATATCCATTTATTAATACACTATGCATATAGGTGGTATCACCTACTGTATAAAAAAAGATATATAACCATGGTTTTATAAGAATTCTATAAAAATTCATCATGTGAATACATTCTTAGAATTTCATTCTAGTGGTTCTTTTAAATATGAGTAAGTCTATATATAATTCAAAAAAACCTCAAAACAATTCAATTTCAATTATATAACTCTCCCTTTCTCACCCAATGATAAAACAACACTCCCCATTGATAAATGTACTATTAATATTCATAAAATAGAAGTATAAGTGTGAATTTTATACCTTATATCTAGATTTCTATAAGTTTTCCAGAAATTCCAGCTTTGAAAAATCTATTATCAAAGGAGATCCCCCTCAAGGGATGTGATTTACTCCTATTAACCATAGAGAATTACTCTATATATAACTCATCCTATTTACTATCAATAATTTACATCCTCAATATTTTATTTCAATTCCCTACAAGTTATCATAAATAAATAAGAATAATAGAGAACAAGGAGGGGCCACTTGTTTCTTTACAAGAAACATTTAGGGTGATAGTTTCTTCTCATCCTTACATTATTATTCTTTACAAGATCATTATGGGATGTGATTTATTCCATGTTGATATGATTTATGGATTATGAATATATTATCATCCCATGAATTGAATCCTCATATAGAGTTATTTTCTCTATCTCATACTTTTAAATTTTTAAGCCACTTCTTATGAATGACTTCTAATGAACTTCAGTAGCCTGTTTTTCTTTATTCCTAGAAATTAATAATTCTTCCTAAATTTTTTATTATTTTCAAATTTTTTGGGAAAATCCAAACAACATTAATTTTATTTACATATAGTTTTAGTGATTCTCACATTCCTTCTTCACTTATTTCATCTTTCATAACTTTTATCTGGTTATCTTTTGAGTTTTATTCCATTTCATAACATAGGGACATGCTATTTTAATTCAAGTCGTGTGATGCTCATAATTATAACCATATTGAAAATATATTCTATATAATTCACTAAATATTTCAAATATATTTTTTGTGGATATATTTTTAGTACTTCTATCCATAACTTCCTTACTTTAACATTTAGTACCTTTTTCCACACTATAACCCCCTTAGTTAATACCACTTTCCTATAAAATAAATATTAAAACAAAAAACAGTAGTCTTTGTGTCCATACATTCTAAAGAACCAGCAGAACCCTTGGTGTTCAAAATTTCTAGGTTGATTCTAAATTTATTTGGTTTTATATTATTATTTTCCTGCTAAAAATTAAGCGTTTTTTCTAGAGAGTTAGAATATTTTTTTCTTTTTTTCTTATAATGTTTATAGGGAAAAATTCCTCTCATATTTCTTGTCCCAAGAATCTTTAAATATTTTTTAATAGTTTCACTACAATAAATAAAATATTTACCTTGTTCCTTTGTAACTCTCTTCTCACCATCTTGAGAGGACCCAAATTTTACTTAGATTGAATTTATAAATTCTTATATATCTTTTTTAGCCCGTATTAAACTAGAAGAAACATTGGTTTTATCTCAGTTAGTTATTATTCCCTTTTATCCAACTTCTCCTTGAGATATCTCACTTTCTTCTCAAGGTTGACCATATTCATTTTATTCTTATTTCTCAAATTCTTAAAAATGTCAATGAGATTTATTTCATACCTAAATTTTTTTCTTGAAAATGATGAATCAATTTTTTCTTTTCTTCTTATCAGATTATTTATTGGGAAATTTATGTAAAATGTTGATTTCTATTACAATTTAAATCCATTAGTAATTCTTTACACTCTATTTTCTCTTTACCCTTTTTGAAATTTCTTTAAATAAGGGAAATTATCTTATTAAAATCCTCAATAGATTTCATCTCCAATATTTCGTTCATCTATATAGGTAACCTCCCTTTGATGCCACCTATTAGGATCCAATAAGAATTATGAAATGGGGATGGGTTAAAACAATGTCCCTTTTTATTTTAGTAGTTATTCCCTTATAAACTCTACCTATTAAACCTATAAAGGTTCTCAATCCACTAAATATAGTCTCTCAACCTTGAATCATATGCATAAATAAATACAAATCCAAGATTTTGATTTTTAAATGATTTTTCAACCCTTTTCTACTCCTTTATATATGGGTTACTCCCCCCAACATATATTCTCCATTATTTCCACAATCCTATAACACAGATTCCATTGTCTTCTATTTAATTACAGAGTTAAGTGAAAGATAAAAATATACTATATTTATGATTCATTAAAGAAATATTATTTTTCTATCCTTTTTTACACATAAACCAAATGCAAATTCAATTATCCTCCATGAGCATATGGGTCAACAAATTTGAACATTTACCACTCTCAAATTCCATAAACAACTACCATTGGTAAGTCCTTTTTCATTAGAACATCTTCCAAATTTGGTGCAATATGTATTATCTTTATCGTCACAAATAATCAGGGTCTTTGGATTTCTCTTCCCCCTAAATATCTATTGGCTTCACCTTAATCACTCCTATCTTTAATATAGGATATATCAGACCCTCTGAGTTCTTTTGTTCACATGAACTCCCTCTTTCTCTTCCTCTCGACGGGTCTCGATTATCCTATATAAAATATAGAATCCCAAATATAATTAAGTTGTATAACTAGAAGTTAATCATGGGTTATAAAATAATCCACCTATAAATCCTAAAATTAAAATCTCTGTAGTATTAATAATTTCAGTCAAGTTCGTAACAACTTCGTCGAAAATATTTTCATTCCTTACAACGTGAATTAATTTGCAAATTAATTCTACATTTGGATCACTATAAACTCCATTTAATCATGCTAAAATCATGGTTTAAAACCAAAACCTATGATTATGGAAGAATTTGAGATCATTCCATGCATCTTTATAATCATTAATCACAATTTTGACCAGTCATAGGCCGATATGCCTTTCACTATTACTTGGTAAAAACCCATTGGTTGTGTTAGCCTCAACATGACACACAATATAGTGTGGTCCCCTATTGTTTCCCATTTTCATATTAATTTATCCATCCCACCACTTCTTGATAAATAGTTCATTGTAATTTGGTGAAAAACCTTTGGTCATGTTGGACTCAACACATCGAACACTACAGCGTAGTCCTCTCCTATTGCCCATTTTTTATAGGCACACCTCCATCACACCATGATCATCACTAGAAATTTGTTGGCCTTCCCCGTGTTACACAGAGAGACATCTTAATTACCACTCCCATATATATGGTGTGGGACTTTCTGTGTTGGACTTTTAAAACTCATTTATTCAATGTAAAGTTTCTTTATCAAACCAGGACCACCATTATGCCTGTGTTTGGTTGAACCGTGTTTCACAAGTGATCCGAAATATCACCATAGTGATCACTGTGGCATAGAACCTTTCCAATTACCCATGTTGGGTATTTTCTTCACAACACACCCTAGGTTATGTGCATGTCCTGCACCTACCATACTCAGGCATCTTCCCCATTGTCTTCTTTATTTCATCCCAACACATATTGATATCAGAACACTCATATAAAATTAAACAAAATTCAATCAAATCCAATAGTAAAAATATGAGTGATAATATATTTTCATATATTTATAAACATCCTCTCAATGAAATTATATAAAATTGATCAGTTTAATTTATTAAATAAAAAATTGCACAACACTAAAAAAATTTTTGAAAATAACCCTCTCACCAGTATCATGGTCATTAACGTTAATCTTAGTAATCATATATTAATTTATAAAACTAAAATTTAAATTATTACAAAATATAAACATACTGATCTAAAATATAAAATATATATTTTTTATTTAATTTCAATAAGTAATAAAAAAATTAATATAGTGAAATAAAAATAGTTTTTTGAGTAAAATATTACTTAGGTTTCTGAAATGTTAAAGAAGGTTTTTATAAATTCAATATAGTATTTTTAAAAGAATCATTTAAATCCTAAAATATATATTTTTTATAAAAAACTATATGTTTTTAAGAAATTCTCACTTTATGATAAAGTTACCAACATTATAGTATTAGTAAAAAAGTGTATTTTTTAACTATTCACCTAAAATAGATTATTTTAGAAAAATTAAAAAAAATTACTATGAGATAATTTGGAAATTCATAATTCAAAAATGAATTTAGTTTTAAAAAATTTAAATTATATATTGTTTATTAATATTTTAAATGAAAAAACAATATATAAATAAAAACTACATTTATTGAAAAATTCCCTTTTAAAACTATATGTGTTCTTAATCCTGTTTTGTATGAATTTTAATTGATTATTTTTTATTTATTTCCAATAGGTTTTATTATTATTATATTTTCTTAATAATATTCATCTAATATTTTGTGGCTCATTTAATTTCAGAGTTGTGTTTGAAATAAGCTGTCAAACATTTTATTAATTAAGAGGAAAAATATATTACAAAATCTCAGGGGGGGTATATTCTCACCCACCCCCTAAATAACTATGTCCTTATAATTTCAATTATCCCATACTAATGAAAATATATAAGGTAATGTTAAATATACTAATAATTATATGTACAAGTTATAGGGAAATATCAACCTTATAATCTTAAGGGACATGTCATTTTCATCAAAATAAGATTCTTCTTAATGTTCCGTTTTTCCCTAATAAATTGAGGAAAAAATACCTCATTATTCTCTATCATTTCTCCTATAAATGTATTAGTTTTATAAGATAGTTCATAGTTATACATGTACTGATATATGATCCTAGTTTGTTTTGAGATATGAAATTTGATTTCACAATTTCATTTATTAGTATGGACTCTATATGGACATATAAAATATATATCAAAAAACACACCAAATTATTCTAAAGGAAGTATAGTAATACTTTCATGTACCATAATCCTATAATCATTGAAAGATATTCAAGTACTATAGAAACAATAATGATACCACAGTTTATTTTTATTTATAGTTAAATAGATAATAGTTGGTGAAAACCGACACGTCATACAACATCCAAAAATCAGGAATGGAGAATAAGTGTCATTATCATGAATTAATTATCATTATACATGTCAATAGTAGTAATTTAATAGGATTTTACGTGTTTACTTGGTCTAGGAGGTCACTTATCCCTATCATTCTTAGTATTTTAAGTTTAGGTCACCAATTTGAATAATGCCCAATCTCTATGCATTTGAAGCATTAAAGTGTGGACGGTATATTATTTGATACATTTATACCTTATATTAGATTGGGTAACCTATTCATCACTCTTTGATAGTTGTGAGATAAATGTTCAATCCATCCCCAGTTGAAATATTTTTTTTATTCCATTGATACATTCACATGGGTGTTTCTTTCTACATTTCTGACACATAGGAAATTGAATCTTATTTCCTTAATCATATTCATCACTTGAACCTCTATGATACTCCATTATTCTCTTCATTTTTATGTTTTAAAACTCAAAGAAGTATACATTTTCAATGATAATTATTAATAGATGGTTTTCAAAAATCATAATATATCTCACTCCAAATCTTCTCTTGTTAGGTTTCTAATTGATACAATATCTGCAATGGCCTTGGAATCCATTATTAAATTGTTTATTTCGGGATTTAACCAAAACTATAACCAAAATGGGATTATTAAATTGATGAATAATTAACATCATAAGAGAATTATCTTAAGTGATCTTATGAAATTCTCAACCTCAAAATTTATTACACTTTAAAACTATCCCATTTTATTTTAGTTTAATCTAAATAACTCTTAGTTTAAATTAGGTTTATTTAGGTTGGGTTTTATAATTTTAATTGACCTAATAACGTAATAAATCCTTCATAATGGATCATAAAGATATTTTTTTGAAAAAATAACATCCCTAGAGAATGTATTTCTATGTTTACAGTCTAAGACCCACTCATTGTGAACCTAGTGAAAATCAATTTGATACTAGACTACCCTTTTTAAGGTTATTACCCATAGTTTCATTTGTGTCACATCCTAATCCACTTTCCATTATCTGGATAGGGAAAAAATTATATGGAAAACTACTTACTAAAAACATCACCAGCATTTACAAAATTATATCCTAAACATATACTTATCTCTAAGGTTTTCAATAAATTTACCTCATAATAATCAGCAAAATTAATAAAATAATCCCAAAAAATAATTAAACCCAACACTGATGCCAACTAATATGGCCAAGAGTGACACACTTGGTTCCAATGTTGAAAACATATTCTTTATGAAATGTATTTGATATGGAGTGAGATGACCCAAGATAAATATATCTTAATTTTACAACATTTATATAAAATAAAAAACACATCTCATAGATAAATACATAATCCAAAGAATGTAATCTATAGTGTCTTTGAGTTTCGTCTACATAAGTAATTTATTTTATGGTACATGTAAAAATTTCATCATAATTGATCCACAATATACTACCTTATATACTTATCTTAAGTTATAATCATCTTCATAGCATGGGGAATGAAAATTTAAGGAAGGGTTGAGCTCAAATGCTTGGTAATAGAAATACTAATCAACATGTCTTCAAGGGTTTAGATCATAAGCATAAGATAATAAATGATCATGACATAAATATATTTTTGAAAATAATATGTAAAAATAAGTGTTTTCTATGGATCATGATAAACATACATGTAATCTCAAATGAATAAATATGTTCCATGGAAAAGTATTGTGAAAACATGAGATAATAAAAATGATCCTTGGAGCATAATCATAGTCATATGAAATTGAAATGTAACATTTCCTTGAAACATACTATAGAAAACTTTACCACAAACATATTCATAAGTAACATAACCATTGTGAGTTAAACACTTATACCCATTCATCCAAGATAGCTTAATTATACCCTCATATACATCACCTTCACGATTCTTCCACTTTCATTCATTCTTGTGAGAAAATTTAATTTCACTCATCTATATATATTTCATGATATTAAAACTTTTAACCAATGCATTGGAGGGTGATATATGACCCTACCTGTCAAACATACCCACATATATGTGCCACTTGAAATAAATCATTCATCATATCATGAATTAACCAAAGAAAAAAATGGATTTTATATAATTTTCAAATGTAATCACATAAATAAATCATTTATATTTTTGTCAATAATAATAACATGATAAACACATGGAAAATAAATGGGTATCCAAATATATTTATAAAATTCCTAGATAAATACACTTCAATTAATATAATGAGATATATGATATTTATAGTGAATAGATAAAAGTTATAAATTTTAGATTATAATTTCCCTCAATCAATCAATTTTTTACATCTAGGTGAACACACTTGAATCAATGGAATGAAATATAGAGTGTTCAAAGATTAATTTCATTACAAGAAAAATCATACTTATATATAGTGTATAATTAAGAATGATTAAAGCAATAAAATATTTTTATGAGTTTAATCCCAAAAAATAGTGTAATGGAATTTAGTTTATAATTTATAAAAAATAATTTTTAATAAAATAAAACCATTTTTATAAATATGAAAATTTATGTGAAAACATAAAAGAGTTTTTAGAAACTATTTTTAACATTATCATAAAATAAGAATTTTTGGGTCACCTTCATAAGAATTTTTTAAATAAGGTAATGTAAAAAAAATTTAAAACTTTTATCTTTAAAAATAATCCTCAAAAATGTATCTGGGAAAAAAATATAAAGGTTATCCCAAGGAAATATGGGTTGGAATATTAATCAAATTATCATGAAAGGAAACCCTTTTTAATATTTTGAAATACTATTGTCGAAACCCACATCATAAAAATGGTTAAATATAATCCTTTTCAAAAGAGGAAAAAAATATATAGGTCATATGAGATAATGAAAAATTTTATTTACTCATATAAATTATAAATTTTGTGGGAAAGGAAGATATGGACAGGTATGGGAATCTGTCTTTAAAGAGGATGAGATTTCTTCTCAATAATGATATGATTTTTGATAAAAAAAATTAATCAAGGTAAAATATTTGAATTAAAAAATAATTTTCAACTAAATAGGAATATATTTTAAAATGAAATAAATTTTTATTTTGTAAGAAACCAATCTTGGAAGAAATAAGTTTAAGAAGAAAAATTTTAACTCAATAATGGGAGTTCAGTTAACAAAAACCCTTACAAAATTGGTATCTTTTGAATAAAAAGAACATAAAAGATAAAATGTCATATGGATTTTTAAATAACTTATATTTCATGAAAATTATGACAAAATAAATCCATGGATAATATATACACCATAAAAATAAACAAGTGGTGAAAATGCATCATATCTCAATATAGAAAATTGAGATACAAAAACTCATAACTTTAATCCTTCCTAGTCAACCATTCTCTAAAATCCTATATTAAAAAATTATTATCTTATTTGTATTTCATAACATTACTCATACCTAAAAAAATCGAAAATTCATTTACATTCATTCATTAAAAATATTTTATTCATTTATGTTTTATTTTCATCATCAAATATTATTGTTTTCGATAGGTTTTTTGTACTATCTTTATTATGTAAGTGTAGATTCTTGTTTATATATAAAAATTAAATCATTATAAAATAATTATAGGTTATAGAATAGTTTTTTATAATTATTTTTAATTACTTATAATGTAATAATTTCATTTCATAAGAATTTTGGTTATTATTTTCAAGGATGAAGTTGGTGATGAGGTTGTTTTGATAATTTATAACAAAAAAAAAGGTGGTATAAATAATAATGTGTTAAAAATTAATATATCTTTTATAGGAACATAAATAAAAAATTATTTTCTCATTAATTTATAATAACACTGATATTTAAGTTTCCATGGTCATCTATGATAAAAATTTATAGCATTGTTCGAGTAGGAAGTTAAACCAACCCAAACATAAACAAGATATAATATATGGGTGAGTATGTTTAAGAAATAAATAATTTAAGAATAATATATTTATAAATAATAATAATGGTATTATATATATATATTAATGTTTAAAAAAAATTAAATATAATTTGATGCATAATAAAAGTATATCGTGAAAAATGAAATATGCCACTTTGGTTTAGGCGGTAGTTTGCACGTACCAATGAGTGAGGCATTCATATCCATAGAACATGAGGAATATAGAGAGTTATTTATAATTTCATAATATTAATTATGTTATAAATATCATATTAATCTTTTAAATAGAAATTTAGAACAATTCATGTGAGGAGTTGATGAAAATTTAGGGATGATAATCATAGAGGCAATGGTATGCACGTATGCATGACAACATCTATATTTTTAATGGTTTTTGAGGAATGAAGAAAAGAAACATTTTATTAGAATAATATAATTTTATAATATTATTAACACTAATTTTATCATACATTCATGGATATGATATTATTGAGATATTAAAATAAAAAATAATTAAAAGAGTTTAGTTGAGAACATTACATCTCCCTTTATAAATTCTCGCTTGGGTAACACCTTAAGGATCCCTAGAATAATATTATGGAAATAAAAAGGATTTTATGAATTTTTTTGGGATTTTAGGAGATAATAGGGTAGATGTTTGTAAATATAAGGTGTCGCTACAGGTGGATAAATGTGGTGGAAGTAATCTCCTTTTATAAGTGAAGAAAATTTCAATTTTTTAAATACCCTTTATGTTTTGAATAATGGTATGATGTTATTAAAATTTCAATAGTTCCAATAGTGGTAAATAATGAATTTTGGCATGATATAATGATGAAAAATCCTCTAGAATCCATTTTTATACATGTTTAATACTATTTAAAATCTTTTACCACTATATTTCAACATTTTACCTTTTTTTACCTTGGTAACTAGTTTTTACCCGAGTAATTTATATTTTATTAAAAATATAAATTAACCCTTCTTATAAACTTTTTATTTTGGAAACTAAATATAATCTCAAAATAATATAATTATATTTATAAATAATAGAAAATTGTCTTTTATATTAACAATTTTAATATATAGAAAAACTAATTTATAAGAAAATGTTTGTTTCACCATTAAGTGTTTTTAATCTTATATAACATTAATTAAAAATTAAATGAGTGATAGTAAATTTTTATATTTTTATAAAAATCATATAATATTTATTATATAATATTGATTAATTTAATTTATTATATAAAAAACTACACAACATTAATAAATAAATTCTCTAAAAATAACTCTTTCACCATTATCATGGTCATTGACTTTAATCTTAGTAATCATACTTTTATACAAAAAAACGGAAATTGAAATTATTACATAATATGAAAATTATAATCTAAAATATAAAATCCAATTTTTTAGATTTAATTTATTTAAGTGATGAAAAATAATTTTTCATATAAGTGAATTAAAATAATTTTAGAGCAAAATATTACTTATGTTTCCCAAATATTAAAAATGTGTTTTTTAAATTACACATAGTATTTTTAAATGAGTCGTTCTAATCCTAAAATTTATTTTGGGTATAATGAAAAATTTTATAAGTTTTAATTAATACTAACTTAGTGATAAAGTTGTAAATAAAACATTGTTAGTAAAAATGGATTTTTATACTAGTAGCCTAAAAATCAAATATTTTACAAAAATCTCGAATATCCACCTTGATAGAATTTTAACATGGTGAATTAGAAAATAAATTTTTTTTAAAAAATTAAATTTCTAAAATTTTTTAAATTAGTTTTTAAATAAAAATATAATATATAATGAAAAACTGATTTTATTTAAAAAAATTAAATGTTTAGTTTTATTAATCTTATTTTTTATAAATTTATAATTGATTTTATTCTATTTATTTTATATAGGTTTATTATTATTTTTATTTTCTTAATAATATTCATTTAATATGTTGTGACTCGTTTTATTTTAGTCTTTAATGTGAAACAAGTTATCAACCATAATATTGTGTTTGAGAGAAAATTTTCCCTAAATCCCAATGTGTTACATACATTCAAATTTTTCTATTAATTATTATTACACATTCCACTTTTTTAACAACCCAAAATTCTAAAATAATAACATTGTATTCAAAAGCATATATGACACGTAACACCAAGCATATAAGGTAATATATTATCCTGAGACATTCCAATACATTTAATATTTTAAATAAAATAAATCCATGATATAGTTTTCAATGAACTTAATTCTGAGTAAGAGTTAATCTCACACAACAAAGAGTTTTGTCAATGACTTGTGTTACACACAAGACTAAGTTTTATCAAACAAAAATATATTGTTAAAATATTATTACTTAATATAATAAGATATAACCATGGAATTAAATTAGTAATTATGAATAGTATTTACTAATTTATGAAAATATATGGTTTACGCAAATATAAAAAAAAGTTACTTGGTTATAAATTAATTTGAAATAAATATAAGAACCGATTGAACATAAAGGGAATGTTCTATAAAAAACTATTTTTATGCTCACAAAGTCATTTTATCATAATAAATTAAAATTAGTGAGTGATATTAATGTAATAAATATATGAAATATTTAATCAAATATTTTTTAAATTCATCGAATAGATTATATAGGCATAAGATAAGAACCAACCTAGTATTACGCATAAAAATCGATATTTTTATAAAGGCACTTTTGTCGCCTTTTAATGGAGAACCTATTTTAAATACAATATTTGGAACTTTTAAAATTTTATATGTCCAAATAAACTTCAAATTTTAAATATTAACATAAAAATTATCTTAGAGTAAATTTTTTTTATTTTTCTATGAGGTTTCATTTTTGATGAATAGTGAAAAATACTGAATTTTAATTCAAAACTGCTTTTTCATATAATTTATTTGTAATGTTAAATAAATTTTTTAATTGGTTTTAAAGTAAAATTAGTTAAATTTTATAACAATTAGTCCAATTTAGGTGGTTTTAATCAATTTCACTTTGGAATTGGATATAAAAACTTATCAAACTTATGAACATTTTACTTTAAAAACCCGCTTTGTCGTCTCGTCTACGGGATTAAATTTAAATTAATTTCTACCACTTCTATAATTCCAATTTGGAAAAATATATTAAATATTTATAATATTTATAATATTTATAATAATTATAATTTATAATGTCTAATAAGGTAAAATAATCACCAAAAATATTATTGAAAGTAATTAAAATTAATTATAGCGATTAAGAGAAACATTAGCATAACAAAGGATAAAACCTTAAACATAAGGCCAAAATAACCTAGAAGATTTTACAAAATCCGTTATATTGCAATATTTGGACCCAATACTCCATTTTATTTAAATTTTAACATTATTGGATCCAATTTTCAAAGGAAAAACGTGGGTGGAATTCCCTTTTCAAAAATTTACAATAATGCCACTCTTCCTCCACTATAAATAAGCACTCACCACTCTCACTTACTCACACCTCTCAAGACACTTATTATTGAAGAATATCTTCCCAAATATTTTTTAAAAATACCTCCTATCTACCTATAAGCATCAGCTTGTGGAGAAATACATCCATGGAAGCCCTTTAGTTCAAACCAAAAGGAGTTACCCTAATAAGAGGTAACATCCTTCCTCAAGCTATTTTATTTTATTTTAATTCTCCACCTCATAAAATATTATCATTACATGATTATATGATAACACTAGTGTCATAAATATAGATATATTTTTAATTATAAGGGTTTTACCTACACTTACACACACTTACATCTAATGGGTAACGAACTTACCATTCATATATGATGAACTAGCGCCTCACAAAATGATGATTGTTTGTTTTTGCTTTACCACCTCTCATGGTTGGGAATTATGATGTAAAATATATTTATATATGATATATATAATATTTATAATGTCTTAATTCTTATTTAATTATTATATAACACATACCCTTATGCTTTCCATTTTGTGTAAATATGATAATATCGTTTGTGGAAGATTGGACTACCACCTCCTCAAAGCGATGTGATTCATTCACACTATACATGGAATGTATAAAGGGTGGTTTTAATAAAAATATTTAATATATATGACATATATATTATAATATAATCATAATTTACATAATTTACATTTCATTATTTTAATATGACAAATAAATGAAAATAGTGTTCATGTGTATGTATGGCCTACCATCTCCATGAATGGTACATTTCATTTCTTATCTCCAATCATTATTGATTATTATAAATACATATATAATGAATATATATGATATTTAAAAAAAATTAATTCTTTATATGACTAAAACATGGTCTAATTGATATTAACAATAAGTAAAAAGTCAAAAAATACTCGAAAAACAATAAATTAACACCCAAAATAGTGAAAATAGTAATAAATGGGTAATAATATATTATAAGAAGATAATATATGATATTTTAAATATAAATATGGTTATGGATTAAGATATTAACATGTTTAAAACCATTATCTATGAATTTAAAGTATCTTCACACAAAAGGAAACACAAGAAAAGGGATTTTCATCTCACTTTTTACATCTGTCAAATAAATGTCATATTCACCAATTATTTCTTTTGTGTGGTGCAACTACTTCCCATTTTGTTATATTATATCAGAAATTTATTTATCTTAATTTTATTTTTAGTTTTAAATTTAATTATTTCTTCTAAGGGGATTTTAATTAAAAGTTAAAAAGTGGTAAATAATTTCATATTCATATTTCTTTTCATTGAGTTATATTACTTCCTCGTTGTCATAATATTATAAGATTATGTGTGTAATAAATTTTTAATATATATTATTTTATTTCTACTTTTTATGTGGATTTAAATTTTACACGCATAATCTATTCATTGGCTAAGTCTAACATCAATTTTATGGTCTTTTTAAGGGTTTACTACACAATCTCAATTTATTCAGGATTATTTAGACTTGAATTTCAATTATAGGAATCTATTTGATCATTTAATACAAAACAAATTAATTTTATTCTACTATAGTTATTAATGTACATTTTCAAGTAATAGTATAAATTTTATACTCTTTGGTACTCAAAATGTTTTATAAAATATTTTTCATAAAACCCGACTTTATTTCTCTCTTTAGTCGAAGAACCTATTTTCCTATAAAAAAACTATTTTCTAAAAAGGTTTTAAAAAAATTTACCATACCAAAATGATTTAATAATTAAATTTTTACCCTTTTTTCTTTAACTAATGTTTTTTAAGTAATTTTCTTTTCTCTTTCTGAATGAGTCATTTTTTATCCTTTTTACCACCCAATGGGAATATTATTTTTGCCTCCTACAGCATGTATATATTTACCCGTCGTTATTTCTTCAAAGATTAATTTTAAATTTCAAAACATTATTATTTAAAGAAAAAAAATTAAAGTGATTTTCAATGGAAAGGTTTTTCAAAAAAATACAAAATAAAAAGTATATTTTCCTTAAACATGTTTTCAAAAGATCTTTTTATATTATTTTTATTCATCAATGACAATATCCATGTATTTTTTTCAAAATACTTGGGCTATGTTGTATTGATACCATTCTGATTATACCTCTAGATGGTTTATGATTTATTTTACCAAGGATATTATTGACATTCACTACCTTGATTCCTTTTAGTCCCTTTGAAATATTCAATTTCCTCAGATGATTTGACATTGATTTTCCCCAAATTATCCATATTATTTATCATGGATATCTTTATTACCTAAATCATATGAAATTTTTACATACAGTGTTTAATTTAACATGTTATATCATGAATCTTCTTATTATCATGATATTATATGTTTCATTTAATTCATGATGAATTATGATTCAAATGTTTCAAACTGGTATAGGACACTGGAATGTTTATAGATTATTTTTCTCAAGAAAGTTTTAATGATATTTCAATGGCATCTCAATTCATCAACATTAACAACCCTTATTGTTAGTTATCCTCTACTGAGGAAATATTGATAAATATGTATCTTCTACTCCATATTCATATTTGATCATCCCCATTATTAAATATATTATTTTATGTATGAGGAATTGTTTAGACATGTATGACACAGTTGGGGCATAGTTATAGATATAACCTTGATGCATCAGTTGTATCATGGGATGAGTTAGTTGGAAAGACTTAGATGGTTTTTTACCTAAAATGTTATAAACCTTGTTGTGAAAGGTCCTGATGGTAAAGGTACCATGTTCCTAGAAAATATGTAATCCAATAGTAATGGATTTCTATCATTTAGATGAAGATATTATTAATTCTTGAGACTTTTCATCGACATATATATGGTTGCATTTCATTATCAGTTCATTGATTAAATGGAATTTTTTTCAATTATTTTCATTTCCATATTGATTATGCCTTATCTAGTTATTTTAATGTCATGTGTTTTCAATTATTTACCATTCCATATTTTTTATGCACTTCTTTCTCAGTTTATTGATTATATAGAAAGTGTCTTCAATTATTACCTTCCCTATTTACTATTTTCATTGATCCATTATTACTTCTCCTATACTTACCCTTAATGAGAATTCGAGATCAACCTTATTTTATTTCCTTTAACCATGAATCTAAGAAGTATACTAAGAAAGATATGTAGGGATATTATAGATAGAATAAAGTTATTATTCGTGAAATAAAAAAAAAATATGTTGTAATTAGAGTATTTATTTGTAATATAAGACTCATGGATATATCTGGTTTTCCAATAATACTAAACTATTCAGTCCTTCAACATTTGATTCCTTGAAATCATTCTTATGTATTGGTAGTAGAAAACAGCTCTTGGATTCTAGGGTTGTATCACTATAGTTAGTATCAAAGGAAGTTTAGTAGAAAACATAGAAACTGGATTTTAGAAAACATAGATTATAGAATATATATCTAAGGTATATTTTGAGGATAAGTATAAAAGAACATCCTATAATTTTTTTAAGGTAGAGATTATGTGGGTCCTCCTAGAAATAAATCCATGTATAGATACTATAAGTGGATGTGGTTCTGGTATAGATTTACCAAGGGGTAACAAATCTAATAAGGTGTGTCACGCATGACTCAAGCATAACCCGGTACACGACAATGGGCCTTTCTGAACACTTGGTTTGACACTCTTGGGGGATATTCTTATGATAATTCACATTTTCTTTACAAACAATTATTAATTATTTTAATAGATAATAACAATGAATTACCTAGGGTAAACATTATACCAAGGAAGTACCTATGTGAAAATAAATGGATAGTGTATTTATATATTGAGGTTGTATTAAAAACCATAGTTAAAAGTCTGTTTAATGATTAAATTTCAATTATTTCCAACATATTTTTTGGAAATGTTATAGAAATTATATTAATATGATTTTAGAAAAGGAAAACTTAGATGTGAGGTGAAAACCCATCAAATCCTGTAAGGTCATGGGACATGAACTCCTGACTGAAGGACAATAAGGGTTTAATTCCAACCACTGAACTACACAATTTCCTTGTTAATATGTCCTTTTTTCTAGTTAAAAATTGAATGAATAACTATTAATAATTAACTAGTAGTATAACTTTTTATGTTTAGAGATTAATGTACTAACCATTTTTTATTTGAATAATAATTAGAGAAGAATTGTTAGATTTTTCACTCTTTTATAGGCCTTATGTTGTGTTAAAATTTTATTTTAGTGGTTTAGGAATCAAAGATAATTTTTGGATGTCTATTTAATGAAGTAATGTCTAACATAGAAATTAATCAAAGTAGAAAGAAATGATGAAAATTGAGTTTATAGAAATATTTCATGTAAGTAAATTTTATTATATTCATAGGTAGTAAAATAATTACACAACATTAGGAAAATGATTAAAAAAATGTTATCCTAATAATTTTTTTTAACAGGTCATCTTTTGAATCATCAAGGATTCATGGATTTGAGGCCCTAAACTTTTCACTGATCATCCCCTTGTTTTTAATTGATGACCTAAATCACTCCCTATAAATATTTACATTTTTCTTTATGTACGTATCTTTACTTTACACTAATTATATCCTACTTAGAGACCTAGTAATATGTTAGTCTATGTGACCATTTTACTTCCCATTCTATCTTTTATAGAGGATGTTTTGTGAACCCTTCTCATGATATGGGATTTCAATAAGGGAAATATCAAAAAGAATTACTACCATGGTCAAGTTTAGATTTCAAGGATTCAATTTAATTAATTTTGGGATAATGTAATGCCTCGAAATTCTAAAATAATAACATTGTATTCGATAGAATGTATGACACGCAACACCAGAAGTGTAAGGGAATAAAATATCATAAGACTTTATAATATATTTAGTATTTTAAATAAAATAATTCTATGATATATTTTTCAATGAACATGATTCTAAGATATCATGTGTCATACACCACAATGAGTTTCTTTCATGACTTTCATTACACACAAGTCTGAGTTTTACTGAAAAAATATATTATTCAAATATTATTATTTAATATAAAAAGATATAACCAAGACATTAAATTCACAGTTTTGAATATTATTAAATAAATTATGAAAATATATGGTTTGAAAAAATATAAAATTAATTCATTGGCTATAAATTAGTTACAAATTAATATAATAACTAGTTTAATATAAAGGGAATGTTTTTATAAAAAACTATTTTTATGCTCATAAAGTTATTTTATCCTAATAAGGTAAAATTAGTGAGTGGTATTAATGTAATATATTTATATATATAAATATATTTTAAATATTTTTTAAAATATTTTTTAAATTCATCTAATAGATTGGATAATCATAAGATAAGAAAAAACCTAATATTATGCATAAAAATCAATATTTTTATAAAGGTACTTTAGACGCCTTTTAATGGAGAACCTATTTTAAATCCAATTTTTGGAAGTTTTTATAAATAATATATATAAAAATAAATATAATTTTTTAAATTAGAACATAAAAATTATCTTTGGTTTATTTTTTGTTATTTTTCTATGAGGTTCTATTTTTTGATGAATAGTGAAAATACTGAATTTTAATTCAAAACTGATTTTCCATTTAATTTATTTATAATGTTAAATTATATTTTTAAACGGTTTGAAAGTTAAATTATATAAATGTTAAATCAATAAATTCAATTTATTTCATTGGTATAAATTTCAATTTGAAATTATATATGGAAACTTATTAATCATTAGAACATTTTACTTTAAAAACCTGCTTTGTCGTCCCGTCTGTGGGATAAAATTTAAATTAATTTTTTCCACTTTCATGATTTGAATTTGGAAAAATGGATTAAATATTTTTAATAAGAATAATTTATAACTTATAATAATATAAAATTATTTTTTAACAAATAATATTAGTGAAAGCAATTAAAATTAATTACAGCAATTAAGAGAAAAATTAGCTTAACAAGGGACTAAAACATAAATGTAAGGTCCAAAATAACCTAGAGACTTGTCCGAAAGTTATTTTATATCCATATTTAAACCCTATAATCCATTTCATATAAATGGTTCCATTATTTGAGCCACTTTTCAAAGTAAATACATGGTTGTAATTCCCTTTTCAAAAATTGACAAGAATTCCACTTCTCCTCCACCATAAAATGGCACTCACCCCTCCCACTACCTCGCACATCTGAAGACACTTTCTATAAACCAAGGTCTTCCCAAATATCTCCTAAAAATTCCTCCCATAAACTAAAATCCTAACCTTTGCATAAATAAATCCATGGAATCTTTTTGGTGAAAACCAAAAAGAGTTACCCAAATAAGAGGTAATATCCTTCCTCAAGATCTTTTATTTTATTTTTATTCTACACTATAAAAAATATTCTTATTATATGATTATAAAATATAACTAGTATCCTAAATATACTGATATTTTTTTATAGTAGTTATACATGCACTTCCACACACTTTCATCTAATGGGTAACAAACTTACCATTCATGTACAACGAACTAACACCTCACGAAATGATGATTGTTCATTGTTTCCTTTACCACATTTCATGGTTAGGAATTATGATAAAAAAATATGTTTATATGAGATCTATATAATATTTATAATTTATTTATGCTTCTTTAACTATTATATAACACATACCCTTATTCTTTTCATTTTATGTGAATATGATAACATCGTTGGTGGAAGTGTGGACTATAGTCTTCTCAAAGTGATGTGATTTTTTCACACTATACCTGGAATGTATAAAGTATATTTTTAATAACACTATTTAATATATATGACATATAAATTATACTATAATTATAATATACATAATTTAATTTTCATTCTTTTAATTCTAAAAATAAATTAAAGTATTATTCCTGCGTACATACGACCTACTGTCTCCATTAACAGTGCATTCCATTTCTTATCTCCAAACATATATAGTAATATAAATACATATATACTGAATATAAATTATATTTAAATCATTGTATAAATTCTTTATATGATGAAACAATAATCTAATTAAAATGAACAATAAGCCACAAGTCAAAACATACTCAAGAAACTAGGTAATTAAAATCTGAAATAGTGAAAATAGTGAAAATTTGTTAACAAATGGGTAATAAGATATTATAAGAATATAATATATGATATCATAAATATTAATATGTTTATTTAATAATTTATTAACATGTTTAAAACCATTATATAATAATTTAAATTATTATCACTTAAAAGGAAACACAAGGTAAGGTATTTTCATCTCGCTTTTTAAATCCATTAGATAAATGTAATATTAATAACTTATTTGTTTTTTGTGTTGTACATACTATAAATTTTGATATATTATATTTTTAATTGATTTATCTTCATGTTATTTTTATTTTTAATTTTAATTATTTCTTCTAAGGGGTTTTGAATTAAAAATTACCAAGTGGTAAATAATTTCTTAACAGGATTCCCTTTCATTGGGTTATATTACTTACTCATTGCCATTAATATTATAATATTACATTTTTAATCAATTTATACTATATATTGTTTAATTTCCAATTTTTTAATGTTTATTTACATTTTACACACATAATATATTCATTGGTTGAGTTTAATGTCAATGTTGTGGTATTTTCAAGGGTTTACTTTACAATATTATTTTATTCAGTATTATTTACACTTGAATTTACATTCAAGGAAATTATTTGATCATTTCCCAAAAACCCATTTAATTTCATTCTAATTTGGTTATTCATGGACTTTTTCAAGTAATAGTACCATTTTTTAACACTTTATTACTAAAAATGTTTTAGAAAATGTGTTTCGAATAACCCGACTATATTTCTCTCTTTAGTCAGAGAATCTATTTTCTTATAAAAACACTATTTTCTAAAAAAATAAAAAAAATAACCATTCCAAAATTATTTATTAAATAAATTTTTATCATTTTTATCTTTTACCAATTTTTTCAAGGGAATCTTCTTACCGCTTTCCAAACAAGGAATTTTTCTAAGCTTTTTACTATACAAAAGGAATGATCTTTTTACGTCGTATAACATGTATGAATTTACCCTCTATCATTTCTTCAAGTATTCATTTGTGAGTTTAAAATTATGTTTTTTAAAGAATTTTTTTTAAGTTCTTTTTAAGTGAAATTATTTTAAAAACAATTCAAAATAAAAAATATATTCTCCTCAAGAATGTTTTCAGATGATATTTTTATAGTATTTATATTTATCAATGACAGCAACCCTTTATTTGTTACACCACTTGGGGTATTTTGTATTGATACCATACTTATTCATCCTATGTATGGTTTATTTTTTCTTTGACCAATAATGGTATTTATATTCACTAACTTCATTCCTTTTAGTTCCATTGAAATAGTCAATTTCCTATGATCATTTAATATTGAAGTTCCCCTAATTATCCATATAATTTATCATGGATATGTTTATTTCCTAAAATGTATATCATTTTTATATACAGTGTTTACTTTGACATGTTATATCATGAATCTCCTTATTCTCATGATATTATTTATTTCATTTAATTAATGGGGAATTATTATTCAAATGTTTCAATGTAGTATGGGACACTTTGGAATGTTTATAGATTGTTTTTCCTCAAGAATGATTTAATGATATTTCTATGGAATATCCCCTCATCAGCGTCAACAACCATTTTTTTAGTTATCCTCCACTTAGTAAATATTGTTAAATCTGTATCTTCAAATCCATATGGATATTTGATAAGGCACGTTACTAAATCTATTATTCAATATATGAGGAATTATTTGGATAAGTATGACATGGGTGGGTACTAGTTATTGATATCCCCTTCATGGATTGGTAGTCTCATAGGATGAGTCGGCTAACTAGCCTTATATTGGTTTTTACCCAACATGTTATAAACCATATTTTGAAAGTTATTGATGGTAAAGGTACCATATACCTAGTAAAAGTGGAATCCAATTGTTAAGAATTTCCCATATTTAGATATTATTTATCCATGATATTTTTCATCGACATATCTATGGATGCATTTCATTCTCTTTTCGTTGATTAAATGAAATTTGTTTTAGTTATTTTCCTTGTAATATTGACTATGCCTTATCTAGTGATTTTAATTGAATGTTTTTTCAATTATTTACCTTTCTATATTGTTTATGAATCTATTTCTCAGTTTATTAATTATATGGCATGTAACTTCAGTTATTACCTTGTCATATTCATTATTTACATTGATTTGTTATTTATTCCATTATACATACCCTCACTGATATTGTTAGCTCGCCCTTATTTTATTTCCTTTCCCAACTAATCCAATAAGTATAATAAGAAATTTGTGCAAGGATATTCTAGATGGAACAAAGTTATTATCAAAGAAAGAAAAAAATTATGTTGTATTTAGTGTATATATTTATAATACAAGACTCATGCATGTATTTGTTTTACCAAGACTACTAAAATATTCATTCCCTTATGATTTTATTCCTTGTAATAATTTTAATGTAATGGTAGTGGACAGCGGTTCTGAGATTCTGGGGTTGGATTGCTTCAACTTTGATATCTCCATCACTATGAAAAATTTCTATCATCACTCTAGAGACACATTTAATTATAGTAATTATTATAACTTGGGTATATTCTTCCTAATCATAAGTATTAAAAATCCTCAAATATATACCACATAATGATAAAAACCCATTAATCACAAGGAATTCACAATAGGGATCAAATTAAATAGGGGTTAAAGTTAGTGTGTAATAGATGCGAAAAATTATATATCTCAAATAGGTGGTAAAACTATAAAAAAATGTGTAATAAATAATATGAAATATCAATGAAATTAATCCCTTATAATTACATGTACTTCAATCCTCAAATCATAACAAGGATCACAAATTAGATGAATAATCATAATGGATATCTACCAACTTTTGTCCTTTTGATATCAGTAATTTTTTAATTTTTATTTCAAATATGATTTTTTAAAATTGAATAATTTTTAAAGAGGGTAGACAATGAAACATAATGAAAAAAATCTAGGAACCTTTACTCAAACCTAATGATAATACCTCACAAATCACATCTTCAATAAAAAAACATCATATCTGGACCATTGAAAACATCTTACCCTATACTCATTAAATTATAAATCATGAAAAATACCTAGAGTATAGTGAGAAGATTATAATAGTATTGTAATTTATTTTTCCCTATCAAGTTCAATCCTTCTATAGCTATAAATATGAGACTAAATTTCATGGTGGTTCTTAATAGAATAAAGGGATCGAAATAAGAAATTACTCAATAATTGTAATATAACTTTGTTCAATCATATATTTAATAATATATGAATTCATTTTCAAGTAGGTTTACATTCTTGATGTATCTCTCTAGAAATTGGTATAAGAAAGAATATGAAAATTTATATTAGAACCCTCTATGGAATGGGAATAAAAAAAATTGGACAATAACTCATGGTATTTAAAACAATAAAAAACCAGCGAATATAAACATTAAAAAATAAAATCATGACTAATTTTAGAGAAATTTAATCAACATAAATCAAATAATTCCCCCAAATAATATTTCATTCAATTAATACCCCCATACATATCTCCACTCATTCATCCCCATCATACTCATTAAATATTACTAAAAATTATATATAAAGCATGGCATGATGAGTTCCTAAATAATTTTTTTTGAATCATATATCTTAAATGTAGAAAAATATATTTATAGAAGAAAAATTATATTTAAATACCCAAAAAATATAAATCATCTAAAAATTTAGTGGATTACATTTTAAATAATTAAAAAAAGTTGTTCCATTTCCAATGAAGTGTCTATTTTCCCTCACATCTTCACTATTATAACCTTCATTTCCATGGACCTACATAATCAAAATAATCAAACAAGTTTAAAATATCCATGTACATAAATATCATAAATAAAATGTGAATATACCCAAATTTATAAATAGAATTCCTAAATTAAGATCCTAAAAACTATTTCTAAATATCATAAAAAAAATAAAGAAATCGGGTTTCATCCTATAAAGTTATTTTTTTTGTATTTTCGATAGACCTTATTACTTTTCCTCATATTATAGTAGTGTGTAATAAAATTACCTGGTATGGATCCATCCAACTCTACCCATTTTTCTTGCCTAGTATATCTCTTTTCCTAATCATAATTTAAATCATATTGAAACTTTGTTTAGAATAAAACAAGAATGTTCACAGACATAATGATTGGAGAAGGATCTCATGGTCTATCCAAAATATATAATACTCCTTTTCTTCACATTATTATTTATGTATTAATTACAGATATTAATTATACTTTTATGTTTTGGTATCCATCACCTCATCCTATTTTTATTAACCTTTTTCTTAAATAAAGGATTTTTCTTTTTCTTTTTCCTCCTCAAAAAACAAATGATTAAGGTTTCTTCCTTTGGTTTTGATTAAGATACATAATTTGATGTTAGATCAGATTAATCCTTGAATTTAGCTTACTCATTGGATACCTCCTTAGATCCCTAAGCCTCATCTTCCATCCTCTACATGTTATGATAAATTGTTAAAAATAAAATATATGATATGGAGGAGTGACTTATCGTCACATTGGTATGTTTATGGAAAAATCCATCCTTGCGATTGGATCTTCTATTTGAAATAATCTATTTGAAATAAAATATAGACCACTTCAATGGTAAAAAAGGATGTGTTCAGTCAATATGAATTTTTTCCTTCCATCACAACTAATAATACCCCATTAGTAAAAAAATAAAATAAATAATATTATAAATTAAAATAATAAAATAAAATAAGAGAGGTCAAATCACCTTCCTAACCAGTAAAATTAAAGGTCTCCTATATTGATTCACCAAAATGGAATTAAATTTTTTTCTCAATTGTACGGTATTATTAATTCTACATGGGCTAACTAGTTGAGAATTTATAATCAAGACACCCCAAAAAAATAATTCTACTGATATATATTTTTGTCATTGTAATTCCTAAGGTCGAACCCACATAAATAAGACATAGGAAATACTCCTACATGATATTTAATAATTTATCAAAGATAAAATAAAGATATGATTGATTTGATTGTGGAGGACTAAAGAAAGATGAAAATTACTGGGAAATTGAAAATCCATGTTTATGAAAAATTCAGGCATAGAAAATGAAATAAAACACATTTGATTATCAGAATGGAGTCCATGTGAATCCATTGGTCTAGGTTAGTACTCTCTATCTCCAAAACTCCTCTATTATCATTGTTAGGTACTTTGGTTTGTTAGGAAAATACTTAAACCAAAGAAAATTTTAAACATAGCCTATTGAAAGAGCACTGTCGTGGGCGCCCTCAAATGATTAATGTGATTTTGGGGTACTTAGGTGCAGCAGAGTGGCTGACCAAGGTCGTCTCTCAAAGGAGGAAGTGAATTTAACAACTTATTAAAGGTATTCTAAAAATAAAATAAAAGAGAATAAAATAAAAACAATACTTTGAAGGATTGGGGGTTTTTTATAGTTTATGAATCTAGAAGAAGTTTTCTAGAAGAAGATTGTATAGATTTTTTTTGTTTTTAGTTTTGAAATGAATTTTGATTAAAATGACACAACAAGAAGATGTTTTTTTAGAAATCTATTTTAAAAGGCGTAATCGATCTAAGTCTACCTCTTCATTCACTTATTAATAATTATCATTTAAATCAATATCCACATAATTATGATCCCCTAATTTGTTATCCCTCGAACCCTACGAGAGTTAACTTAACCACAAAGATGAAATTACTTAAACCCTAGGCTAGCTTCGGAACACGCAATCGCAGCACCCGGCTTTGATTATTGATCAAAGGATAGCTTATGGTCAGTGGTTAATTAGAGCACATATCCATTCTGGAAATGAGGATGAATTGTGTTTAGGTATTATATTTGAACTCTACAAATTTATCCCGTGTGGTCTTGTATTACCGATTAAGATTACGCTATCACAATTTACACAAAATCCCGACCTCGTGTGTTTTTCTGTTAATTATTCAATTGCTTGCTTAGTTTTTGTAATTTAAAAACACAATTCTTGGATCATATTATGTTAATTATAGTATCTCATTAATTCAAAATAATTAAATGAATAGGGTAGAAGATAGATCGATTACTAAAAGACTACTTTTCCATGGGTGGCGTAATCATCGTAGAAGCGTTTTGCATGTGCAAAGGTTTATAATGGGTATAACCCAATAACGCTTCTACTCAAGAATTCCAGCCCAAATAGTAAGATTAAGATAAGAAGAAATTTAAACAAAATAGAAGAAAAGAGAAGAAATAAAATAAGAACAAAGAAGTTTATTACATAAACAAAATCATTACAACATGAAGGAGAAGAAGAAGGCTTCGTCGAAGGGATCCTTGCTTCAAGAGATACCCTTATTTAAATGGTTGGAGGAGTGGATCCACTTCTCCTATTCCCTCAACTTCCCAATGCACGTCCCCAACACCTCCAAATGAGAAAAACTCCTATTTATAGAGGGGAGGGGAGGAGAGGTTACAAGTGGTTTCAAGTGTGAATGTGGAAATTCGGCCAAATATTTTATTCCAAATTGTACCGCCTATTTGACTTCCAAAACGCGTGCATTGACCGTCCTTCGAGAAGGAGTATTTGTGCCATATCATGTTCTAGAGCTTTTCTCAAAATTTAGGCTCAATCCAAGCCCTTATGAAGAATATATGGCCCAAGTACAGAACCCATGTCCATTCTGCCGAGTCCAGCCCACCATTGGATTAATATCCCATTTACTCCATACAAATGCACTCTTTAGCTCTAGTGTACTGAATGAAAGTTGTAGAAAGTTAAGTTAGGAACAATTTTACAAAATTTCAAATTCAAATAATAAATATAAATATATTTATCTTCGAAATACTACAGTGCACTATTAAGGGTAAAACTAGAATTTTCACCAAATTTTCAAATGAATGATCAAATCCCAAATATTTTATAAATAAACATATTTAACACAATGTGAGGAAATTATTTAATTTATTATCAATAAAATATTAAACAAAATATTGTTTTATCAACTCCCCCACACTTACCCTTTTGCACTCCTGAGCAAAATCTCATATCAAGTAAACATCAATATCAAATCAAAACCAATTTTAAAACACATATCTTTGAGATCAAACAATTACACACCAAGAAAAAAATGATATCATGCCTCATAAAAAACCATTATTTAAAGTTCTTCATTTATATCATTCAATATATTTCCACTTTATTTATCCTCCCATGCACAAAACACTTAGCTCGCTTGAATTTTCTCTCATCACTCAAATATCATTTTTTTTTGCAATGTCTTTCTCATCCAAACTCATAAAAGAGTCACCATAGGCTTGATAGATTCCTTCATCACCACTCGATGTGAGTCAAGGACATATTTTTATGATGAGGACTTTTCAGGGTTGTTCTATGGCTTCCGGTTGGTAGGATTTAGATGTGAAAAATTCTGAGGCTGAATGAGGAGGGCTTGACTCTTTTTGAAGAAAAATTGCATTAATCTAATTTTCAGATAAATATGGTCTCCTAATTAATCCCCATAGTATCAATTCAGCTCCATCATCATGAAAAGTCAGGTAAATTTTACACCATTAATTATTTCAGCATCCAAAATTTCAATCTTCTCAAACATGATTTTCTTGAAAGCTCCAGATGGGCACAACTTTCCACCTCAATTAGAAGCTCCAGAAAAGGCACAGATTCAATATAATGGATTTCTTCAGTAGAAAACAAATCTCTTTAGAATTTAATTTTCCACCCATAGTATCACAGAATGTGGTGGCACAACACAAGACAGCTTCCCCCACACTTAATCTCAACTAGATTAGGAAATTTCACTTCAAGAGTTGGTTGGATAGGGAAAATTGGCTTGTAATGTGGCTAACCTAACAGGCTATCCATGGATTCTAAGGGCTGAAAGGATTAAATATTTAAGGTAGGCCATTATAAAAAAGGATTCTTTGAAATAGGGGCTTTAATACCAAACAAATGCCTCAATCATTTAAACATATGTACCTCAAACCCTCAAGTTTTGACAGGAATAGATCAAATTATGGTTAAATCAATCATGTTTTGGTTCTCTCAAGAAGTGAGGTGAATGTAAATAATATGAAAATAATGGTTCAGAAGCCTCACAGGAAATTGATTTCAAATATAAAGATAGTGATATGTGGCATGGGATTCAAAATTCAGTGTACTTTTCATGGAATTACTAAATATTTGAACTTGAAACAAAGTCATTTCAGCATTCATTTCAGCTTAGTTTCAAGGGGTAAGTTGTTTCACTTATTGATATGGATTTAAAAATGGTGATGAGAATCATTTCAGCTCAAAAGTTTCAAAAACACACAGAAAATTGTAAAATAAACACACAAAATTGGAAAAACACGCAATTTTTTTTGTTTTTTTTTAAACAGGACAACAATTGAAATTACTAAACTAAAAGGTTCCCTCCCCCACACTTAAAATATTGCATTTTCCTCAATGTGAAACTATGAGATGATATATGCACATGAAATGCTGAATTTTTAAATAGGACAAATAATATAAAAGTGAAAGGGTTAGGAACAGCCTGATGTGATCAAGTGATGATGGGGTCATGCAGTGTGATAGAATCCACTGCATCAGTAGGAAGTCCCTCAATGTATCTCTTCAAATGTTTCCCATTGACTGTAAAGCTCCTTCCAATGTCCTCTTGTGTGATCTCCGCTACACCATAAGGAAAAACATTAGTCACAATATAAGGACCTAACCATCTGGAATGCAACTTACCAGGCATCAGCTTGAGTCGTGAACTATAGAGAAGGACTTTCTCTCAAACATGAAACTCCCTTTGTTGGATCATTTTGTCAGGAGCTTCTTTTGATCGTTCCTTATAGAGCCTTGAGTTCTCATATGATGACATTCGAATCTCCTCAAGCTCTTGAATTTGCAACTTCTTTTGAATTCCAGCTTGGGTCAATTCCATGTTGCATTTCTTTAAAGCCCAATATGCCCGATGCTCAACTTCCACTGGGAGATGACATGCTTTCCCAAACACAATCCGAAATGGGGACATACCAATGGGGGTCTTGTATGCTGTCCTATAAGCCCACAATGCATCATTAAAGTGCTTTCTCCAATCCTTCCTATTTGGCTGCACGGTTTTCTCTAATATTTGTTTCAACTCACGATTTGAAACCTCATCCTGTCCATTTGTTTGGGGGTGGTATGGTGTTGATGTTTTGTGTGTCACCCCATACTTCCGAAGGAGGGAATAAAAATTCCTATTGCAAAAGTGTGTCCCTTGGTCACTAATGATGGCCTTTGGTACTCTAAACCTGCAAAAAATTAGTTCTTTGACAAAGTCCACAAAAACATGAGAATCGTCAGTCCTGGTGGCCTTGGCCTCCACCCATTTACTCAAATAATCAACAGAAACCAAAATATAAAAAAATACAAATAAACTAGGAAAAGGACCCATAAAATCAATGCCCCATACATCAAAAATCTCACAGAATAGTATGGGTTGTTGGGGCATCTCATGTATCCTAGAAATATTCCCAGTGTGTTGGCAACGAGAGCGTGACTTACAAAACAGATGGGCATCATGGAACAAGCTAGTCCTATATAATCCAGATTCCAAAACCTTCCTAGCTGTCTGTTGGGGTCCAAAGTGTCCACCACAATCAAGTGTATGACAGAAATGAAAAACAGACTCAAACTCATGATCGGGAACACACCTCCTAATGACTTGGTCACTACACATGTGCCAGAGGTAAGGATCATCCCACACATAATACCTAGACTCACTTTTTAATTTTTGGACTTGATGCTTCTTCAAATTTTCTGGGATTTCAGAGGAAAAAATGTAATTAACTAAATCAGCATACCAAGGATGCGTACCTGAGATGGTATAGAGATGCTCATCGGGAAAAGTGTCCCAAAGTGGTACCTGGTCCAAGGTGTCATCCTCTAGTGTGTGAGTAAGCCTACTCATGTGGTATGCCACCAAATTCTCTGACCCCTTCTTTTCCTTTATCTCAAGGTCAAACTCTTGAAGAAGGATCATCCAACGGATAAGTTGTGGCTTTGCATCTGGCTTCTTCAGGAGGTACCTCAAAGCTACATGGTCAGAAAGAAACAACTACTTTAGAGCCCAATAAATATGAACGGAATTTATCTAAAGCAAATATGACAGCAAGAAACTCATTTTCCGTGGTTGTGTAGTTTTATTGGGCTGAATCCAATGTCCTTGATGCATAGGCAATCACATGTGAATGTCCTTCCACCCTCTGAGATAAGACAGCTCCAACCGCGAAGTTGGAGGCGTCACACATAAGCTCAAAAGGAATCTCCCACCGAGGGGGTTGTATGATAGGTGGAGTGGTCAGACACTTCTTTAGCTCATCAAAGGAAGTCCTACAAGAATCATCAAACACAAAATCAGAATCTTTTTGAAGTAATCGTGACATAGGAAGAGCGATCTTACTAAAATATTTGATGAAGCGCCGATAAAATCTTGCATGCCCTAGGAAAGATCTAACATCACGCACACATGTAGGATATGGAAGGGATGAAATAATGTCTATCTTAGATCTATCAACCTCTATCCCATGTTTTGACACTACATGCCCTAAGACAATGCCTTGCTCTACCATGAAATGACACTTTTCAAAGTTCAGGACCATATTCTTCTCAATACAACGATTCAATACCTTTCCCAAACTCTTTAGACATTCATCAAATGAGGATCCATACACTGTAAAATCATCCATAAATACCTCCATGCAAGTCTCAATAAAATCAGATAAAATACTCACCATGCATCTCTGGAAGGTACCTAGGGCGTTTCAAAGTCCAAATGGCATCCTCCGATAGGCAAATGTGCCAAAGGGACAGGTGAATGTAGTCTTCTCCTGATCCTCTGGAGCTATAGGAACCTGAAAATATCTAGAAAATCCATCCAAGAAATAATAGTGTGTCTTCCCAGCTAGTCTCTCAAGCATCTGATCAATAAATGGGAGGGGGAAATGGTCCTTACGAGTGGACTGATTTAGTTTCCTATAATCAATACACACACACCAACTGTTTTTCACCCTCATTGGAACTAACTCATCTTTCTCATTTTTAACAACAGTAACACCACTTTTCTTAGGCACAACCTGAATAGGACTTACCCACTGAGAATCTGAAATGGGAAAGATTATACCTACCTTGAGAAATTTCTCAACTTCTTTTTTAACAACTTCCAGGAGGGTGGGATTGAGTCTCCTTTGTGGTTGTCTCACCGTTTTAGCCCCATCCTCCAAGAGAATCCTATTCATGGAAATTGAGGGGCTAATACCTGATATGTTAGCCAAGGTCCACCCAATCGCCCTGATGTTCTCCCTCAAAATATTCAAAAGCTTTTCTTCATGTTCAAAAGGGATATTGTTAGCAATGATAACAGGTAATCTCTCACCACTCAACAAGTATGAGTATTTCAGATTTGGTGGCAATGGCTTGAGTTCTAATGAATGAGGGTTTAGTATGGATGGAGACATTGAAGGAACTGAAATATGTGCACAAAGAGCATCAGTATCAAAATAGACATCATCAAAATCAGAGAATAAAGCATCAAATCCATCAGCATACTCAACAGCCATGTCATAATCAGAGTGAACATGATCAAAATCAGAATATGAATCCACATCAAAATCAAATCCAAGAAAGGATTGTGTATCAGAAACATGTGTGGAAGTGCTCTTAGACATCAAACTCAAACCAATACTCGTAATCTCCCTAAGAATAGGACAATAAAATTCTATGGAGTTTTTATTTGGTGGTTCAAAATGGGAGATAACAAAAGCAGAATGGTCCTCTGAGGGGTACTTCATAGAATCTATAACATTAAATTTCACAAATTCATCTCCAAATTCCATGGAAAGTGTACCCTCATTGACATTTATGATAGTTTTTGCAGTTTTGAGGAAGGTCCTACCTAATATAATGGGGGAATGAGAACTTACCTGATCATCCTCTATGTTAAGCACATAGAAGTCTACTGGAAAGATCATGTCTCTTACCCGGACAAGTAAATCCTCAAGGACTCCCGCTGGATATGTCGTAGCTCTATTTTCCAACTGCACCACTACTCTTGTCGGGTTCAACTAACCAACCTATAAAGAAGAGAATACAGTGTGAGGCATCACATTTATGGAAACACCTAAATCACAAAGAGCATCAGAGAAGTGCAACTACCCTATGGTACATGGGATGGTGAATGTCCCGGGATCCTTGCACTTTGTTGGCATTGCTAGAGTTGGTGTAATGAGTGTCGAGACATTCCTTCCAAGGTTGATCCTCTCATTTCCCTTGATCAATCTTCGATTGGTACAAAGTTCTTTTAAGAATTTGGCATACCTTGGGATTTTCTTAATGGCTTCAAGTAGAGGAATGTTGATCTCCACATGCTTGAATGTGTCCAAAACCTCCTTTTGTATTGCTTCTTCAGCCATCTTCTTGGTTTGAACAAGCCTGTTTGGAAAAGGAAGGGGTTTAGGAGGAACATCATCAATATTTTTCTTACCTTTATCTTTCTCCTTGGATTTCTCATCAGTTGGTTTGGAATGTGGCTTCTCCGGAGTTGAGGTGAATCCCGGTGGAATGGTAGGTACATATGTATTGTTCATTTGCTTCCCACTTCTCAATGTGATGGCACTGACATTCCCCTTTGGATTTGGAGTGGGTTGGGAAGGTAGATTTTTATAATTCTTACTCACAAGTTCATGGAGGGCGGTGGCAATCTGGCTCATTTGAGTCTTCAACTCCCTCAGCTCCGAAATTTGACTCTTCAGCTCATTCTGTTGATTAAGAACAATTTTCTTCAAAAGATCATCAGTATTAGTATCTACCTTTGGTAGAGGATTCCCTTGTTGCTGACTTGTTGATGGTTGAGCTTCAAATATCCTTTGGGGTTGTTGGAAACCATGTTGGTAAGGTGGAGGCTGCTGGAAGTTTGGTTGAAAAGGGGGCCTTTGTTGTTGTCCAGAGCCATACCTCAAGTCCGGTTGACCTTTCCACCCTTGGTTGTATATTGGAGCAAATGAATCAAACTTATTTTGGGGATAGGGTTGTTGTTGCTACTGAAATGGTCTCCCTAGGAATACTGCTTCACAATCCTCTGTCTCTTGTAGTTGTGGGCAATAGTCAGTTGGGTGGCTTGTCTTAGTGCAAATGCCACAAGGCCTTGATGGAGGGGGTAGAAATGACTTTTGTGCCAAATCAATTTGCCTCACCATAGTTGTCAATTCTTCTAACTTGGTATCAATAAAATTACTCTTAAGAGAAGAAGGACTTACCTGATGTACTCCCCTAATATGTGGTGTACCTCGATCACCAAATTGTTGGGTGTTTTGGGCCATCTTGTCAATCAATGCACATGCGGCTGATGGTGTTTTTTCCACCAATGCTCCTCCAGCTATAGCATCCACCATGCTCCTCTCCATGGGTGTGAGTCCTTCATAGAAATACTGAATGAGTAATTGCTCATTGATTTGGTGATGTGGGTAGCTTGCACGCAACTTCTTGAATCGCTCCCAGTACTCGTACATTGACTCCCCTTAGGCTTTCTTGATCCCTGATATCTCCTTTCGAATGGATTTTTTCCTTGATGATGGAAAAAATCTTGGCAAGAAAAGACATTTCAAATCATTCCAACATGTTACATCTTCAGGTTGCAAATAATACATCCAATCTTTTTCAGCTCCATCAAGTGAGAATGGTAATGCTCTTAATTTAATTTTATCTTCAGATATATTTCTTAGTTTCAAGGTTGAGCAAACCACGTTAAATTCTATCAAATTTTTATTAGTATCCTCACCAGAGAGTCCATGAAACTTTGGAAGTAAGTGAATTTACCCAGATTTCAGTTCAAAGTCCGATTCGAGATTTGGGTATGCAATACAATTTGGTTGATAATTAATATCAGGTGCAGCCAATTCTCAAATGGTTCTATTAAGTTAATTTCCATTATTTTCAGCCATTGGTTCTTCTTTTATGTTTGAATTTTAATAACTTACAATTTCAACGTTTCCAGAATAGGGTAATTCACCAACTGGTTGAATATTGAAACTTCCCGTAGACTGAGAATGTCTGATTCGAGCCCTAAGGCTATGTTCAATATTAGGGTCAAGATCTAAGAGATCTTCAGGATTAGTTCATGTCATAAATCAAATAAATATTTAAAGAAAGAAAGTGGACCATAGTAAAATAAAAATGAGAAGTTTGAGTTGATGGTCCAAAAATAAGTAGAAGAAAATAAAAGAAGAAGAAGAAAAAAAAGATTGTGTGAAGAAGGAAGAAAGAAGAGAGGAATAGAATAAAATGTAAAATAAAATAAATACCTCTAATTAGTTGAAATAATTACTTGCCTCCCCGGAAACGGCGCCAATTTGAAAGGGTGCTGTTGTGAGTGCCCTAAAATGATTAATGTGATTTTGGGGTACTTAGGTGCAGTAGAGTGGCTGACCAAGGTCGTCTCTCAAAGGAGGAAGTGAATTTAACAACTTATTAAAGGCATTATAAAAATAAAATAAAAGAGAATAAAATAAAAACACTACTTTAAATTACTGAGGTTTTTTTATAGTTTATGAATCTAGAAGAAGTTTTCTGGAAGAAGATTGTATATTTTTTTTAGTTTTTAGTTTTGAAATGAATTTCGATTAAAATGACACAACAAGAAGATGCTTTTTTAGAAATCTATTTTAAAAGTCATAATCGATCTAACTCTACCTCTTCATTCACTTATTAATCATTATCATTTAAATAAATATCTACTTAATTATGATCCCCTAATTTGTTATCCCTCGAACCCTACGAGAGTTAACTTAACCACAAAGATGAAATTACTTAAACCCTAGGCTAGCTTCGGAACACGCAATCGCAGCACCCTGATTTGATTGTTGTTCTAAGGATAGCTTATGGTCAGTGGTTAATTAGAGCACATATCCATTCTGGAAATGAGGATGAATTTTCTTTAGGTATTATATTTGAACTCTACAAATTTATCCTGTGTGGTCTTGTATTACCGACTAAGATTACGCTATCACAATTTACACAAAATCCTGACCTTGCGTGTTTTTGTGTTAATCGTTCAATTGCTTGCTTAGTTTCTTGTAATTTAAAAACACAATTCATGGATCATATTATGTGAATTACAGTTTCTCATTGATTCAAAATAATTAAATGAAGATGGTAGAAGATAGATCGATTACTAAAAGACTACTCTTCCATGGGTGGCATAATCATCGTAGAAGCGTTTTGCATGTGCAAAGGTTTATAATGGGTATAACCCAATAACGCTTCTACTCAAGAATTCCAGCCCAAATAGGAAGATTAAGAGAAGAAGAAATTTAAACAAAACATAAGAAAAGAGAAGAAATAAAAGAAGAACAAAGAATTTTATTACATAAACAAAATCATTACAACATGAAGGAGAAGAAGAAGGCTTCATCGAAGGGATCCTTACTTCAAGAGCTACCCTTATTGAAATGGTTGGAGAATTGGAGTGGATCCACTTATCCTCTGCCCTCAACTTCCCAATGCACGTTCCCAACCCCTAAAAATGAGAAAAACTCCAATTTATATAGGGGAGGGGAGGAGAGGTTAAAAGTGGTTTCAAGTGTGAATGTGGAAATTCGGCCAAATAATTTATTCCAACTTGCACAGCCCATTTGACCTCAAAAACGCGTGTATTGACCGGCCTTCCAGAAGGATGATTTGTTCAAAATCATGTCCCCGATCTTTCCTAAAAATTTGGGCTCAATAAAAGCCCTTATGAAGAATATATGGCCCAAATACAGAACCCATGTCCATTCTGCCGAGTCCAGCCCACCATTGGATTAATGTCTCATTTACTCCATCCAAATGCACTCTTTAGCTCTAGTGTCCTGAATGAAAGTTGTAGAAAGTTAAGTTAGGAACACTTTTACTCATACTCCTTGGAAATCCTATCCATATATTGATATGATACTTTGAATAAAAACTCTAGGATATCTATTAGTGCCTCAAAATAATTTTGGTATTATTGTGAGACACATCCTCCTTGACTTTTTATTTTCTTATTTATTTTATCAATTTGATGTGAAAGATACACCACTTGAATTTTAAAGCATATGTTCTCAGTTAATATTAATTTTTTCCCATAATCACAAAATAAAATACCCCTTTCATAAAAATGAGGTATCGAAAAATATAATTTAAAACAAGAAAATAGAAATTGGGAGGGAAAATTCTTATCCTAAACAATCGAATTAAATTTCCCTTGAAAATAGTCCCTTGTAGAATCTATGAAAACATGGTCACTCATGGGACATTGTTTATTCCTTATGTTTTAACTAGTTCATAATTTATAATCATGTCACCAAAAACATAAAAACTATTTATAAGTAGAATAGGAAATGTATGTCTGAAGATAAAACCCATAGAGGTGAGGTGTAGGAAATACTATAACTCAATATTTTAGAATACATTTTAAGATGAAAGAAAACTATAAATAATTTTATTTTGGTAGAGTGAACAATGATGAGAATTATTAGGAAATTGAAAATCAAGTTTTATAAATCAATGAGGTGAAAAATAATTAATTTACACTCATGGTATTATCATAATTTATTCTATGTGAATCCCTAAGTCTAGGTAAACAAAATTTATCTCCAAAACCCTCCATTTTTAATGTTTAGGTACTTTAGTTATTTAAGGAATCATATAATATGAAACCGTGTTAAAACATATAATATAACTAACCCAATAATCATATAGGAAAATGAGATAAAGTTAATGTACTAAAAATCACTCTCGCACTTGAAAAAAATATTGGTCTTGCCTTATAAAATGATATATATATATATAAAAGAAAAGAAAAATATAGAGACTATAACATGAAAATCCATAAAAAAATAATTATAAATAAATATCTATTCACATTTCTTATAACCAAAACTGAATGAAAATATACCCTCTCTTCCTAACAAATAAAATAAAGAAAACAACAACAATAACTATGATCAAATTAGAATCTTATTCCACCAACCCTATATCCAATTCAATACCCTATTCAATACACAATAACACATTATTTATAAGAAAATTTCCTCACAATTGGTTATATTTCCATTTAAAAAATCTAATTTAATATTTAATTAATTCTTATAGTCAAACCCCACTTAATCCTATTTTAATATTAAATATGTTCATTTTTTAAATTTTCCTTGACTTATCAAGTTGTATCCTAACAAATTCCACTCACGGTGTGATCCTACTCAAGAAAAAACAACCTTCCCTACAACTTCCATGATTTTTTCATAGATAAAGAGTGGAACATAAATAGTTATTCTAAATCCTTAACATATATTTTCACTTCATCCTATAATATATAGTGTGGTGTGAACCAAAAACTCATAACCCATGTAGAATCTTGTTTGGATTCCACTAAACAAGTGCCCTGAACTAGTGCTCCACATGACCTCAAGTGTTCCTCCTCATATTACAGAGGCTTACGAGTAGCTGTATGGATCCAAATAAATAAGAGGGCGAGACAATACCCTCTTATTATATTGGAATAATAATAGAAATATTAACAAAAAAATAAAAACCTTTTCAAATGGAAAGAGTAATAACATACGACCAGTTCCAACAATAAGCTAAGTGGGTACATGTAAAAATAGTGAGACACATACACTACATGTTAGGAATTAATACAAAAAAACCCAAATAATGAAACTAATAAAAATCCCTAAACACTTCCCTAAGTCCAAACTCAGTCTTAACATCCCCTAATCCAACCCACCATTCCATGCATAAACCAAAAAACCAAGTCTATGTCTTGAACCTATACCAAAAAATAAGTGGAATATTCTCAAGTACCCAATTGTTATGGACACCAGACTAGGGTGTGAGTACAAATCAGTAAGAAACCACCAATAGTGTCAAAAGAAACAATCAGTCTAAATAATTGTTTATGATCATATGTAATGATTGGTACATAATGAATTAGTAACCTTATTTATCCTTTAACAATTTACCAGTTTCATAGGTTCTACTGTGTCGCCCTAACCAACCAAACCTACTTCATCCATGCCATAAGTCTCTGTCACATGCCAAGAGGGGTAAAACTATGGGAATTCCTTAATCAATTCAATTTAACTCAATATACCTTAGAGAGTCATTCTAAGT
Organism: Viscum album; assembly: GCA_963277665.1. Taxonomy (NCBI): domain Eukaryota; kingdom Viridiplantae; phylum Streptophyta; class Magnoliopsida; order Santalales; family Viscaceae; genus Viscum; species Viscum album. Next base: position 501,951,711 of record OY728122.1, on the reverse strand, counting down.
ATCCAAACCATGAAATAGATCAGTGGGCCTATGGCATGAGTCTAGGAAAACCCATGGATGGATATCCTCAGTATAATATCAAAATCACATAAAAAATTGGTGGGATAAGAGAATCAATTTGGAAAAACCAAATGATAAAGAGAATCAGTTTATTGTCTAAATTAAACCATTATTCATATATTTCAAGGTTCACATTAATGAACATTTTATTATTGTCCAAATCCCCAAGGTAAAACACATTTTTCCTTTTCAACATAATAAGAATAAAATGTTCTCCAAACCCATTTAATAACATTAACATGCCCCTTTAACCATTTCTAATTTTAAAACCTTATCACATCATTTACCAATATCCCAATGGACCTTTAAAACCAAAAACATGGATCAAATAAAATATAACCCCTTTTGCAGGGAATAAAACAAAAAAAACAAATACTCTTTTAAAATCATCTTTAATACACCCTTTAAAACATGGTAATTCCTCTTTGAAAAACCAAACCATGCCCCATGGCCTTAATTTCCATTTCCAACCATTTAAAATAGCTATTGAATAATTTTCACAAAAATGGGAACTAGACCCTCATTTTTAATAATCATTTGAAATATAATAATAAACCCATTATTGAAATAACTTTGAGGTAAACACATCCTTTTAAAATGTTATCCACTTTTAAAACAACATTTTCCTTCATTGAAAACCATAACCAAATTAGAATCCATAAAAATCATTTAAACAATTCCAAAAGCCTCCAAGGCACATCACAAAATATGGAATATAAATATTTTAATCACCCCTCTTACTGTGCCCATTTACTATGTAGAAAATCCTACCCATTTTCTCTCATAATATTCTTATCTCAACATTTACCAATTCATTTCATCATTTAAAAGGTATCGACATACCCGATGGGTAGCCTTAGGTCCAGTCTTAAATCATCAATGGGTGAAACGGGGTCTGTGAAGGGTCTCACGCCTCAATTTAAGGCCCAAATTACTTTTATTATCCAAATACATAAAAATATATAAATATAGTGAATTGGAAAATCTACATATATATAATAAACATTAATAATATGGGAAAATATTATGTATAACACATACTTAATTATCATAGACAGCCACTCATCGAACCACAAGCCTTGATTTAAACTAAAATGTCCCAAAAAACCAAGGAAAAGAACACCCTAGAAATAGGGTTCCTGAGATTTGGAATGAGAGGAGAAAACCAATAATACTCTTTTAAAAAATTGGAGTAAATAGATTTGATGACTTACTTAGAGCTTTAATTTTCACTAAAAGGCACTCAAAATGCCTAATAATTGAATGATAAACATTCATTGAGATGGATGAATCCCCTAGTTTGTACCCTATGCTATTGGGGGTCGAATGGGGAGGAAATTTGGGGGATAATCCTTAAATCATGAGAGCTAAAAATGGGAGTTTTCCATCCTTTAATCAGGCACATGGTTTGGCTCCATAGTTTCCCAAACATTGTTCCAAACATGTGGTTCCCTCTGTCCAAGAGGAAACTGAGCCACACAGTTTTCATGACCACTCGCATAGTTTGAAAAATTGTGTGGTGGTCATGCACTTTCTACTATCCATGGGGTATCTTTAATCACATGTTCTCCTAGGATACTTGACATTTTATTCAAAACTGTACACCCAGTTCTATAGGCCACATAGTTATGGTGCACGATTACTACTAACCATGTACCAACCAGTCTCTTAGAATATATTGGCTAATTTTTCCTCTTTTCCATGCTTTGAACCCATGGGATTCCCCTGAGGCCTTCTCAACTCATAGGAAATATTCCATTAAACCATTTAGGAGGGTTTTATCCAACAATTAAAATGAAAAAAAACTCATCAAACATGAATACCTTATAACCTTCACACGTTATAACAACTCATCCTTGACATTTACTTTTAAAAATCCCTAAACCCCCAAGGAAAAAAGTTTTGGGCCACTAGGCCTACATACCAGATTCCCTTTCCCAAGTTACCTCTTGAACATGGCCATGCCTTTATAACATTCATATCAAAATCATGGTCTTTCTAGAACCCCCCCCCCCCCCCCACCCCCACTGTGATTCACAACACAAGTCAGACACTCCTTAAAGGATGCATCAGCCTCAAAAACATTTTTACCAACATAAAACACATCAAAAATGTCTGAGTAATACCACTAAAACTACCACAAAAAGAGATCATTGAGAAAATAACTACACTACCCTAGGATATCCAATTAGTACACCTCCAGTCCAATTCCACCGATAATCTCAAATAGCCCAACACACCTAGAATCACCCAAAGGAACATACGATTATCCAACCAGAATACATATCCTATTACAATCTATAACTCAAGGACCAATGGCCCCATTACATATCTAAATACCTGAAACCCAACAAAATCACAACCTTCAACCCAACACACTCAACTGATCAAAACCCAAGCTGAATCCCATTTCAAAAACTGAACACCAAAATGGAGCTTACATAAATCCATTTAAACCAAAACACTAATCACCTTATAAACCAACCACTCTCCTACTATGGTGATCTCCACTATATGGTTAAGATTATAACCACAAACTTCCAGTGGTTGTCACTTCCACCATCAGAAAAGGACCACTAGAACCTCAAACTCAGGATTCAAAATGTACCCCATGAAATTCCCAACTCACCAAACCCAACATCTTCAAGAGTTCCAACCCACATAAACATCCATCCATACCATCAAAATCCAATAGAAATGGATGCATTCCTACTATCCATCCACAAACCAAGGACAATCCATTTTTTCTTAATATCCTATTTCCATTTCCAAATAATATTTTTCATTAAAAACATCAAATTGAAGGTATTTTATAATTCACCACCTCCATTCCATTTACCATTTCGTTTTGTACCATCCCCAGCCAACTCACCCTAAAAACCCAACTCCCACTATTAGCACATTACAACTTTACCTGTCTATGATGCCTTCACACTTAAAGGAATTCCACGATTATCCAAGAACCTACCTGAGTTCATACCCAACTCCTAGTGATATTCTAGGACCAAATCTCTACTACTCATGAACTATTTCCATGCCCCACCACACCCATCAACAACTCTAACACAAGAACCTTTAATTACTTTTAGCATTTCCTCGAGCATAGAGCCTATTTCTAGCTTGACCAACCACAACATTTGATTTCCTCAAAAAATACCCATAAAACATAATATATAACCTTGATGGTTCCCCAATGGAATCCCAGTGACACCTTAACCAACCCATTATCATCTCTACACACTTTTAAACCTACTAGCGTGACATTTTTAACCTAGTACTACCACATCACTCCCCACATTATAGGTGTCGTCTCCACCAATTATGTCACTCATAACATTCAAAAACTTGAAAACCACTATAAAAACCCCACTTGAAGTTGACTGTTAGTGCACCTCCCACCACATGGATTCACTTGCCTTTCTAAAAGGGAGAAACCTCCAATAAACCCCTTAATTTAACCAGAATAAAAACCTTGAAATATCTTATTGTATAATAAATTCTATCTCTATGTAATTAGGAAAATTTTAAGATGTTGGGAATGATCATCTTTAATATGAGAGTACACTAATATGTCGTCGATGAATACCACCATAACTGATTCATTCCCAATGTCACCTCTCATTTCAAATTAACATTAACCCACTTGTAATTCAAAGTATTCCTCACTATAATATGTCTTATCAACACCCGGCCATCACAATAAGGTGTTATTTTTAACCAAAACTCACCACCACCTCACGACTTTTTATTAATCAGTTGTGACCCAACATTCCTTTTAGCACTACCACCACCACACCACTACAGCACTTGTAGCACAACCCGAGTGATTCCAAATGGAAACAAAATTATCCATTACACTAATCCCAAACCAAATGGTCTCACACATAATTAGTGCTTCCCACTTTGATCTCATGGAAAATGAAAGGCGCTCACTCTCGATTCACCTACTCACAAGTACCAAATGGTATTGTTCATCTACATCATATGCCTATCATCCTAAACTCACCAAAACTCTGAGTTCTCATTACTTCCTATAAACATTCACTCAACCCAACTCAATATCCCATGAGTCATATTCACTAGTTCCAGGCCCATATCCCCACTTAAACTCCTAACCATGCAACATGTTCCATCGTCATCATCAAACATGAGGCATTCATGGTGTTCTAATACAACAACCCAACATTTCGCATAAAAAAGACCAACCAAATAACCACCCATCCTTCTAGGTGTCACTTCCATTTCAAAAAATCTATCCACACACTTTGTACCATTTTCTAACTTTTCCAGGTTTAATACTAATACCCTCATCAAACATCATCAACACAGCATTGTTAAGCACTTGAATGATCTATCCCTTAAAAACCAACCTTATAACCATCCAAAAGAACTCAAGTGCTTCCATAAGAAAGAAACCAAGGAATAATTATTCCCTTTACCCAAAATATATGTCACTTAATATGCATAGATTTTTCCTCTAAAGAATCACATGTGATTTACATTATAAGGCACTTGTAAGTTTGGGATAACCACCCTCTAGGTTAACCATATTTGTACCAAGGTTGTTATTCACAGGAAATAGATTTTTATTTGAGTTTATTTTCAATACACATTAGTTTGATTAATTAGTTTTCAAGATAAGGGGTCTTATAGTATAGGCTAACAATAGTATTGAATGTGGCATCATTTCCCGGTGTTTGACAAATTTTTGGGGTCAAAAACATAGAGAAAGGGATAGCATCACAAAGTCTTGTTTTCTAGAATAAATTATTCATAAATATGGTAAATTTGTGGGTTTCTCGAAGACTGTGTTATGGGTTGTGCAAATTTGAAGCATCGCGGATGGAGATGGCGATCTCTACGATTATGGGAAGTGGAGGATCATGACTGCACGATGTGTTGACAATGATCTCCATGACTAGATCAAATCTTAGTGGAAATCACGAAGGAAGGAGCACAGAAAATATATTTTTGAAAGATCCTAAAAATTAATAAGATGTGGTGGAGTATCATGAAAAAATGAGACTATATATATAAGGTTACCCCTCCCTATTCCATAAAAATTTATTCAAGGAAAATTTGGAATCGCTCTAATTTCAGAAAGCCAGGGGAGCTCAGTGAACTTGGATTTATATGAAAGTTTGAGCATCGAGAAAAGAATATTTAATTCTTGACTGATGGTAGTGATTATGAGAAAAGGGTACTTCACGATGATTGGGTATTCCATGTTGACTCAGTGAGCTTCATCAAGGCAGTTTGTTCTATGAAGGTAGGGTGTTTCACGAAGGTAGTGAGATTCCTGAAGGAGATTCAGGAAAGGCAGTTTTGAAGATCAATTTTTTAGTGAATAGGGATTTCAATGTGCATCAACTAAATTCTACAGTGCAGGTAGAGTATTATGCTAGATATGTAAAAATGACTTGAATAAAAATCTATTGAAGGGACCTTCAAGTCAATAAAATGAGTTAGACTTCTCTCAAAGTAGTGAACTAGGGGGAGTCAATGGAAGTGTTCCAAGAGACATCATGTTCTGTCTCTAAAATATTGTAAAGGCATTATTCTGGGAACAAATTAAATGTTTATGGAATCTTTTATTCCAAAAATAGTGAAGATCAGTGTATTTTGGTACAACCGATGCATTGTTGGTGTATACTCCTTGTACTAGACCTTAAGTGGTTAACTAAGTAAAATTTTTGTGTGATCTATTTACATATGGTTGTTTTTTTAAAACATTCCATTTATAAAGGTTTAATTGGTTCCTACCAACATGGGAACAAGATCTGTCGCATTTGAAGAAAACTTTGACACCCTAATTAACACATCCCAAATCATAGTGTTTTTGGGTCCTTCAAGTGGTATCAGAGGGTACGGGTTGTTGGTGTTAATTATATACTTATTTTATATCATGGAGAACTAAATAAATATTAGGGTATTACCCCTATTTAATTGGATAAACTTTCATATTTGTAAGAATATGATGATATCTCATTTAAAATCTCTTATAATGGAAGAAAAAATTTCCACTACACTAGGGATTCAAGTAAATGAAGCAACAAGATTGTTTATAACTGAAACCGATAGGAAAGTTCTTGATATAGATGCCAAAGTACAAAATTATATTACTGCAGAACTTTATGATCAAATATATCTAAAGGTAATGAGATTCACCTCATCCAAGTTTAGGTGGGAAAAGCTAGAAAATATATATGAAGGTGATAAAAAAGTTAAGGAATCCAAACTTCAAGTGTTGCAAAATAGGTTTTATGATCTAAATATGAATCCTAATAAAGATAAAGATACCTTTTTCAATCAAATTACTGAAGTCGTAGCAGAAATTTTAGGGATTGGTGAATAAATTAAAGACATTGACATTTTAAAGAAAATCTTGAGAACACTTCCACCTCTTTACAATCCAAAAGTTCTAACTCTTGAGGAAAGGGAACTTTCAAAACTTTCCTTTGATGATCTGTTCAGTGGTCTAGTATCATATGAAATGTGATTCAAACTAGAGGATACAAAATGTCATGTTATCAAGGATATGGAATTCAAATCCATGAAAAAAATTGATACTTTAGGATATAGTGTTAATAAATGTAATGAAGAAGAAGAAATCGTTTATTTCTTTTACAAGAAATTCAAGATAGGAAAATCGATATTTGAAGTAAATCTACCCTTGACATGTTTTCATTGGGGTAGAGTTGGTTACATTTTCTCTCGGTGGTTAAGGAAGTTAGATGATGAAAAAGGTGAAGTAGGAAACTTACAAAAGCCTCAGAATTGTTTTTCTCAAAAGGGATACTTCAAATATAGAAATAAATTACAGAGAAATATTTTTATCTGTAAAGAAGATGATTATGAAAATGAATTTTTTGATGAAGAATAGCCAGAATTAAAATCTGAAACCCAAGAATCTATGTTTGATATAGTTGAAAAGTCAGATCCATCAAATAATAAATCTAGACATAATCTGTTTATTTATGATGCTGATATCCAGACGAAACTTGAGGATAATCTTGGTGTGCTTGAGAATTAAAGAAACTGAAGAAAAAAAGGAGACTAGTTGTGGAAGATTCATCAGAATATGTTTATTGACTAGAATCTGAAATTAATTGACTAAATAAGTAGTAAAAGAAGATTTAATATCTTTTGTAAGTTCACAAGATATATTAGAACTTAATCTTGGAATTAAAGAATGGGAAAAGGTAATCAATGAAATTACATCCAGACTGGAGGATAAGTCCATGACTATTGAGGGAATTGAATAAAAAGTTTTTACTCTTAGGATTAAACTTGAAAGTGAATTAAACTCAAAAGAATCTGAAAAGAAAATACATTTTGGAAGATTAACAAATAATAGGCTTCTAGAGAGATCTAAGTATGGTTCTAAAGTTCTAGAGAACTCGTTGAATGATCAATGATATATATGCATAGGAAAATTTGAAATTTGTTTTAATGATGAAACATCAAATGCTTGAAATAAAATATTCTAAAATAAAGGAAATCTAAAAGTTGAACATATCATGAATTTACCTGAATTCCTAACAAAGAATGCCTCAAATCAAACTGAAATGATAATTGAAAAATATAATTGGTTATACAAAAATGATCGACATTAAAACTATGTTCCTAAGGAAGGGTACATGATGAGGAATATAAGTGATAAAACATTCCCTCTTATGAAATGTCAATTTTGTGGGCCCTACATCTCAACCCAAGTAGTGTGCTGCACTTAAGTTTGGGTACCACCTCTGATACCAAATGTGACAATTGGGTCTCGGTGACCGCACAGCCACCCCTCCTAAACATGGTCATCAGGTCCTAGCCCACCAGGTACCACCAGTTTCCACGAAGACACATGGTCCCCACCTAGGGGCCCACCCATATGCCTGAATGGGTCATCTGACTAATAATAGTCCCCACAAGCTAACACATGTCCTTTCTAGTGTGCTTTTGTCCTCACTCACACACATCCTGGGAAACATCCCAAAAGTTCGCTCATCCTGATCACTAATCTAGACCAATCATGCTTAACTGTGGAGTTCTAATCAGGTAGGCTCCTTAAAAGGAAGGTGCACCTTGTTGACATGAGTCATATCATTTATTCATTTAACCCTTTATCATTTTGGGGTGTTATACAATCACCCCTCCCCCCATAACACAACGTTCTTGTTGTGGGACCTACATCTCAACCCAAACAGTGCGCTGCACTTAAGGCTGGGTACCACCTCGGATACCAAATGTGACAACTGGGTCCCGGTGACAGTACAACCACCCCACCTTAACTGTGGAGTTCTAATCAGGTAGGCTCCTGAAAAGGAAGGTACACCTTATCATTTTGGGGTGTTATACAATCACCCCCCCCCTATAACACAACGTTCTTATTGTGGGACCTACATCTCAACCCAAACAGTGTGCTACACTTAAGGCTGGGTACCACCTCTGATACCAAATGTGACAACTGGGTCCCGGTGACAGCACAGCCACCCCGCCTTAACATGGTTGTCGGGTCCTGGCCCACCAGGTACCACCAGTTGCCCCACAAACATGTGGTCCCCACCCAGGGGCCCACCCACATGCCTGAACAGGTCATCTAACTAATGATAGTCCTCACAGGCCAACACATGTCCTTTCCAATGTGCTTTTGTCCTCACTCACACACACCCTGGGAAACTTCCCAGAAGGTCACCCATCCTGATCACTACTCCATGCCAAGCATGCTTAACTATGGAGTTCTAATCAGGTAGACTCCTGAAAATGGAAGGTGCACCTTGTTGACATGAGTTATATCATTTATTCTTTTAACCCTTTATCATTTTGGGGTGTTATAGTAGAATAGATGGAAACTTATATCAGTTTGATAGTAAATAGATCATTTTCTATTTGAAAGTTGAAGAATAAAACAACATGTGGAATTGTAGGTTGGGTCACATTAATCAAAAAGAAATGGAAAAGATATATAAGTCGAATATAGTCATGGATTTCCCCAATCTAAAATGTGAATGTGGAAGGACTTGTGATGATTTCATATGAGAGAATATGGTCTATAGTTCATATCATCCAATAAAGAAAGTGCATCAAGTCTTCTTGAACTTATCCATATAAATGTATGTGATCCAATAAATGTTTCTGGAACATATGGATAAAGGTACTTCATTATTTACATTGATGATTATAGTAGGATGGATTGTGTGATGGTTATAAATAAAAAATGGAAAGTGCTTCGTTGCATGAAAATTGATCACCGAATAGTAGAGAATGATACTGGTCGCATGATCAAAGTTCCACAGTCTGACAATGAAGGGGAATACACATCCATTTAATTTTAAAATTACCTGGAGAAACATGGAATACAACATGAGGTGGCTGCTATAAGAACCCCCTATAAAATAGAGTTGTTGAGCGTAGGAATTGACAAGTGAACAATATGGATAGAACTATACTGATTGAGAGTGGTATCTCTCACCATTACTGAAAATAGGTTGTTTAAGTTGTAGTGTATACTCAAAATTAAATAGGGATTTATATGGGAGAAACCAAGAAACCGTATGATTTTTTTCATGGAATTAATACCTATTTGAATTATTTTAGTGTTTTTGGAAGTAAATGTTTTATTATAAACAATTAAGGAAATAATGTCAAGTATGGTGATGCGGCAGATGAAGGAATATTCCTTGGTTATTCAATGCATAAAAAAGCTAAAAATGTTTCAATAATCAACATGGGAGATTTATTGAAAGCAATGATTTTAATATCCTTGAAGATAAGACCACCAATACCTTAATTATCCTTTATGCTAACATGATAGAAAATGAATACGATAGTGGACATGGAATAGACTTAAATATAGAAGTGGATAAAGGGATTCAAAACTTTCATATGTTGCAAAATTATGACGATTTAGTAGAAGAATCGAAAGAAGAAATGATGGATGAAGAAAATTCATCTAAATCTAATAGGAGAAATAGAAGAGCTAAAATTGATCAATCTAATATCATTGGGGATTTGACAGCAACCACACAGACAAGGAGAATGAGGAATAATGTATAGTCTTCCTTTCTATCCATTGAGGAACCAACCTAATTTGAAGAAGCTATAAAAGATAAATCATGGGTTAAATCCCTGAATGAAGAAATCGAACAGATTGATAAGAACCAGATATGGTATCTTGTTAATAGACCAAAAAATAACAATGTTATCAAAACCAAATGGATCTTAAAAAAATTGATGAGTACAGAAATGTGATCAGAAACAAGTAATTCCTAGTGTGTATTGGGTAAGCATGGATTAGAGGAATTGATGTTGATGAAACATTTTCTCCAATGGTGAGACTAGAGTCAATCATGATTTTCCTTGCTATAAAAATCCAAATAGGATATAAATTTTATCAGATGGATGTCAAAACTTCTTTCTTAAATGGAGTTCTTGAAGAAGTATATATTAAAAAACTAGTTGGATTTCTGAATCTAAATGATGAAGAAAAGGTTTATTGATTAAATAAGGATCTCTATGGTATAAATCAAGCACCATGAGCATGAAATTATTGCCTATATAATTATCTGAAGAAGCTCAAATTTAAAATATGAGGTGTCAACCATAATATCAATGTGAATAATTTGAAAGAAGATCAATTTATGGTGTTGTTATACATCAATGGTATTATATTTGGTTGAAGTAGACAGAGATCAGTGGAATAATTTTCAAATCATATGAAATTAGAATTTGAAATGTCTATGATTAGTGAAATGACATATTTCTTGGGGTTGTAGGTTATTCAGAAGAAGTATTACACTTCCATTTCATAAGAGAAATATGCATGAGAATTGCTGAAAAAAAATCAATATGCATTACTCCAAACTAATGTCGACTCTGATTGTGGTTTGAATGAAACTTGGAAAGCATGAGGGTGGGACTTTTTTAGATCCCACCACGTATTGGTCAATCATTAGAATATTGTTATATTCGACTAAAACATGTCTAAACATTATATTTTCAAAAAAAATAGTGACTCACTTTAAAATAAATCAGAAGAACGAACATATTTAAATAGTTAAATGAATCATGAGGTATATTCAAGGTACACCAAATTTTAGATTATACATTACTGATGGAAGATACAATGATTTGTCGGCTCTTTTTGATGTTGAATGGGATGGGGATGCGGTTGAGAGAAATTCTAAAAAAGTGGTGCAGAATTCTTTATTGGGAGGAAATGCGTGGGTTGGTTGAGTAAGAAATAGAAAATTACTTCTCTTAGTACTATGGAAGTAGAGTATATCTCTGTTAAAAAGGCTTGTACTCAGCTATTATGGATGAAGAAACAACTGGATGATATTGGTGATGAGGTGAAATAGCCAATAGTGATTCATTGTGATAACAAGAGTGCGATTGATCTTATGAAGAATCTTGTTCAGTATTCTCATATGAACATATTGAAATCAGATATCACTTCATCAAGGAAAAAGTTGAACAAGGCATGATTAAAAGGGATCATGTTGGAACTAATGACCAAGTAGCTGACATTCTAACCAAGCCATTGGAAGTACACATGTTCAAGAAACATCAGTGAAACCTCAGTGTTCATCCACCTCCCAATGCATGAGGAGTTTACGAGTAATCCCCTCTCCCCAATTTTGTTAACTATTTTCATCTGTTTTTGGAAGTGATGTAGGTTTATGGGGGAGATATGATATGGGGGGAGTATGTTTTTTAGATTTACAAGTAAAAATCAGGTTCTTTGGGTTTATTTCCAAAGGGGTATAATTAAGAAATTGATATATTCAATGAGTTACAAAGGGGGAGAATGATAATGGTGAAATAATTCGGTGTTATAAGGAAAATGTTAGAGCTTATCTTGGACATAGAGAGGAGGATAATGATAATAGAGAAACAATTTTGTGTTATGAGGAAATAGTTAGATCTTATCTTAGACATCTTTAAGATTTCTTAAACACAAGAATTGAATTCATGTTTCCCCTATTTTTTCTATATTGATCATTTCTCACATATACTTAGAGTTTTAGATGAGTTGTTTCTTGCATATTAGGTTTTAATAGTGGATAGTGATTTATTGAATTCATCTATAGATTTCCAATAAACCCAAAGGGGGATATTATTGGAACTAAGACAATTATTTTCTATAAATGGAGTTTGGTGTGTGTTTTTGTCAATACACATTGTTTTGATCAAGGATTTTTCAAGACCGTTGATCTTACAGTATATGTTGACAACAGTATTAAAGGTGGCATCATTTCCCAGTGTTTGTCTAATTTTTGGTGTCAAAAATCCAGAGGAAGGGCTAGTATCACGAAGGGTTTTTTTTTAATAAAATATTAATAAATATGGTAAATTCATAGGTTTCTCGAATACCGGGTTAAGGTTCACAAAGATGTAGAGCATCGTGAATGGAGACGGTGATCTCCTTGATTACAAGAAGTGGAGCATTGCGACTGCGCAATGCATTGACAGTGATCTATGCAACTATTTCAAATATCAATGGATCATCATGAAAGAAGGAGCATCACGAAGAGGTTTTTGAAAGATCATAAAAACACATTAGAGGTGGTGGAGAATAATTAATGGTCGAGCCTTTAAATATAAGTCGACCCCTCTTCATTCCATAAGAAATTATTCACAGAAAATCTAGAATCACTCTGATTTCACAAAGCTAAGGGAGCTCTGTGAATCTGGATTTCTATGAAAACTTGAGCATCGAGAAAATACTAGTTATGTCCTAACTGATTCCAATGATTATGAGAAAAGGGTACTTAATAATGATGGGTTATTCTACATTGACTCGGTGAGCTTCATGAAGGCTGTTTGTTCCACGAAGGGAGGGTGCTTCACAAATGTAGTGAGATTCACGAAGGAGCTTCATGAAAGGTAGTTTTGAATATTAGTTTTTTAGTGAATAGGGATTTCAATGTGCATCAAATCAGGTCTATGGTGCAAGTAAATTTTCATTCTGAATAGGTAAAAATTACTTTAATGCAAATCTATTAAAGCGAACTTCAATTTGATAAACTGAGTTAGACTTCTCTTTAATTAGTGATCTAGGGGGTTGATAGATGTGTTCTAAGGGATGTAGTGTGATATCCATAAAAACTTGTAAAGACGGTGTTCCTATCATATAGGGACTATTTTTTACCTCTTATATTACATAAAAAGTGAATATTAGTGGATTATGGTATGACTGACACATTGTCAGTGTATGCTCCTTGGACTAGCCCGTAGTGGTGAACAAAGTAAATTTCTTGTGTGATATCTTTGCATATGGTTGTTTTTTCCTATGAATTCCCTTCAAATAGTTTTAATTGGTTCTTGCCAATATAGGAACAAGATCCATTGCTTTTGAAGAAAAATTTGACACCCTAGTTCAACCCTCCCCTCTCAAGTTGTTTCAGGGTCCTTTAACCAATGATTTCCTAAGACCTCCAACTCATGTGCACAAATCAAGTCGTATTTCTAAAATAATTTTCCTTCCCATATATCCCCATGGATATACCCTACACAAGGAAGCACCCTTAGAGTGCCACTATAAAAGCCCAAAACATCCACTTGTGCCTTATGCACCCAAAGGCAATTCTAACATGGTCGACCCATCTCATGGATCACCCCTAAAGGTCAAACAGAACCAACTCCCTAAACTAAAGTCAAATCTTACAAATTCCATTGAATCTCCCTCTAAGAAAAACACAGAAAACCTCAAATAGGTCATTTATCATGGTTGTAACTCCTAATCACGTTCCAAAACCCACTATATCTAACACACCAAAGAAAACATTTACTCTAGGTCCTACACCCATAGCTATAACACCACAACTAACAACACCACAACAAAGACCCCCATTTCTGGGTCCAATGCACAACCCACAAGATCACATCTCATGAAGGTTACCACCTCCACATTACCCTACAATATCTCACAACCACAAGTTCATATTTATACCAATGTAACAAAAATAACATATGCTACCCTTCACATCAAAACCCATAAAATCCTCACTACCCATAACCAAGGGTCTCAAAACTAGGGCACTCACAAACCCAAAACACCCATACAAAGGGAAAGATAAGCAACACAATGGATACTCATTTTCAACATCTCAAAGTTTCTATCATTTCTCATTTACCTTTTTAATTAAACTTTTTTATATTAGACTCAATAATTTAAATTTAAAAATATTTTTATTAACCCAAATTTCCAAATTCTTAACTTAATTCAATTTCACTATTCATGCCTTTTGGTTAACTATCATTCCATTCACAAGTCAATCATATCAAACATACAAATGATCAACAAATATTATGTGTCTTGCATGATTAATGAACCCACACACCCTCTATTTCCATATTGGTCCAAGAGATAAAACCTCATAAATTAATAACATCACCTCCAAGTGAACCACTCAGGGTGGAAATATCATTCAATGGTAAAATAAAAAAACATAACATCAATTACCACCCCTAAAAACATGGGTTTTCCCCCATAGGTGGGGCAGAAAGCACCTAGGAATGAGCTCAATACCAAGATCCAAAAAAAATTCATAGTCTTCTATCTACCATACCCAAATAGAAATACAAAATACACCAGATCTAATACCACTTTGTAACATATTGTCTTTGGTTTTCCTGAAATGATTCCCTTATCTAGTGTGCCACAAGACCTCAGGTGTGCCTCCTAGTATGCCAGATGCTACCTACTAGATGCATGGGTCTAAGGATATATAATGGGGTCGTTATACCTTCTTATCAGAGTGAAAAAAATAGAATAAATAATACCAAAAAAATAAAATACAGTAAAAACAACAAAATGAATAACATACGTCCAGCGCCAAAAGATAATCCAAGGGAGAACATCTAATAAAACCAAGATGCATACGCTACATGTCGTGAAATAATACAATAAAAAACCACAAATATTGAAACTAAGAAAAATTACCAAACATGGACCCAAGTCCAAACCTATTCCTAAAATCCCTTTCTCCAACCCATCAACCCATGTATAAACTAAAAATTAGGTCCTAGTCTTGAACCTGTATCAAAAAACAAATAGTAAATGAACGGGTTCCCAAGTTCCAGGGTGTCCTGAGAAAGGTGAGAGTATAACTCTATAGGCTACACCAAATGGTTCATAAATAAATAACTAGTCTAAACAATAGTGTGTGTGGATACATAAGTATTGGTACACAAAAAATGAGTAACCATGTTTCCCCATTAACAATTTTTCAACTAACCACTTGGGTTTTCAGGTTCTACCATGTCACCCTTACCAATCAAACCATATTTTTCCATGCCAGAAGTCTATGTTACATGCCAATAGGGGTAAAAAATCAAGTTATAGGAGAATACCATAATCAATTCACTTTAAATCAATGTACCTTGGAGCAGTATTCCAAGTATCTAAACCATGTAATGCATTGGTGTCCTAGAGCATCATTATGGTAAAACCTATGGATAAGGAGCCTCAATCCAACATCCAAATCACATAATACATTTATGGTCCTAGAGTGTCAGTTTATCCAAACCCAATTATGAGGATCATCATTCCATCATCCAAATAAAAACATTATTAATTTCATTATAGTTTCTCTTTTAATGACATGTTTATTAACAAAAAAATCCACAAGGTCCAACACACTTGGCCTTATCAACACAATAAGAAATAAAGGTTCTTAAAACCCATATAATAACATTAACATACACCTTTAACCATATCTCATATTACAACATTATCACATCATTTACCAAGGTCCAATAGACCTTTAAAACCAAAACATGGCTCAATTAAAACCCAACCACTTTCTCATGGAATAAAACACCAAAACCAAATTCTATTTTAAAATCATCTTAAATCCGCCATTTAAAACATGGGTCTTACTATTTGAATAAAAAACCATTCATCAAAGCCTTAATTTCCATTTAAAACCATTTAAAAGAGCCATTAAATCATTTTCAAAAAAATGGGAACCACATCATCATTTCAAATAATCTTTTGAAATCTAATAGGAAACCCCTTTTTCAAATCACTTTGAGGTCAAAACCTCCTTTTATAACATTACTCACTTTCAAAAAATCATTTTACTTCATTGGAAACCATAACCAGATCAAAATCATATCATTTAAACTATTTCAATAGCCTCCTAGGCATTTCAAAAAAGATAGGGAATAAATATTTCAATCATCCCATTAATCATTCCCATTTAA
This sequence comes from Viscum album, assembly GCA_963277665.1. NCBI lineage: Eukaryota > Viridiplantae > Streptophyta > Magnoliopsida > Santalales > Viscaceae > Viscum > Viscum album. The sequence continues at coordinate 501,935,448 of OY728122.1, read as the reverse complement.
TAAGTAATAAATCTTACCCATTCACTCTAATAATTTCTATATCTCAATGTTTACCCATTAATTTCACTATTTTCAAGGGATTGGAATACCCCATGGGTAGCCCTAGGTCCATTATCAAATCATCAATGGGTCCAAATTGGTCATTAAAGGTTCTCGCACCTCAATATAAGGTTGAAATAACTTTCCTTATTTAAAGACATAAAAATATAGTAATATAGTGAATTGGAACAACTAAATACACATATAAAACATCAAGACCATGGGTAAAATCTTTTAGACCACTTACCTCATGCTTATAGATAGCCACTAATCCAATCACGAGCCTTGGTTCAAACCAAAATGGTCTTAAACACCAAGGAGAAGAAAACCCTTGAAAAAGGATTTATGATATTCCAAAATAAATGAGACAATAAATAAATCATATTCCAAAAATAGAAGTAAATTGAGTTGAATACTTACTTATAGCTTATATTGACACTAAATGGCCCTAAAACACCTAAGAATCAAAGGAGAAACATTCATGGAGAAGGAGGAATCCCCTAGTTCACACACTAGGGTATTAATGGTCATATGGAGTGGAAATTAAGTGGATAACCATTAAATCCTGATAGATAAAATGGGAGTTTTCCCACATTTAATGATTTTTATGGTTTGGATGCATGGTTTCCCAACCTATGCACCAACCGTATGGTTCCCTCTATCCAAGAGGAAACTAAGCTACATAGTTTTCCTGGCCACTCTCACTATTTTAAAACCCATGTGGTGGTCATTTTCTTTCCATTTTCTAATGGTGTGTGTCGATTCACATGATCTCTTGGTCCACCTTGCATGGTTTTCCCAACTGTGAACCCCTTCTATAGGTCAAACGGTTATGGTGCATGGTTATGACTAACTCTTCACCAACCATGATCTCAGCATAGATTAGCCTCTTTCCCACCTTTTTTTTGCTTCAAACCCCTAGGAAACCCCTTATTCCTTCTATATACATGGAAACCCTTCCAATAACCCATTTAGGATGATTTTAGACAAAATTAAAAACAAAAAACAAACCTCATCAAACACTAGGACCTTAAAACCCCCTAGATCACCTCTATCTTATTCTTTATCATTATCATTTTTGTGGTATATTATGAATGAGGCATGGAAAATAGTGTCATGTGGATCGACATTTTGTGTGGTGTGAACATCATCAGACATGATATAGAACATCCCATGCAGTAGTGGACTTGACTATCTACTTCATCCATATGGAGTGATCTTATTTTAATGTAAAAACCATCCAGATTCGGGCACAGGTGGAGTGGAATGAAGAAAAATACATGTCCTGAGTATATTTCTGTGTTCCATACCCATTAAAATATTCCTATACATACATATACGGTGGTTTTAGTTTTCACAATGGTGGTTATATCTTTACCACCATCTCCATGGAGGTCTCATAGGTGAAACAACATTCGATGATCTCTCATGGAGTTTTAGTGAATATTCTTATTCACTATGACCAATTTTATCATTATACTATGATTACATAGAATTTACCCAAATTATATAGGCATGATGTGAAAGTGACAGGTTCATCAAGAGATTCACAAGTTCTTAAAACATTATCTAGAAGATGACGATGAGAAATAATGGAATTTCCTTCTTCTAAACAGGTTTCATTTATATGTTTAGTACCCTTGCTCGAACATGCCTAGAATTAAATTTTATCTTGGGTGGGCTATGATTCATTATCCCAAATTCTCTGAAGAATTCATTTACTCACTATGGTATAACCCTATACTATGACCCCATATTGGTGATACCCTGTATAGGATCCCAACACCACATACCAGCACCACCCTATATTTTCCATCTATCCAAAATCTCTATCACCCAGGTAAGTTATGATCTAGCTCAACCAACTACCTCATGGTGGATCTCTACTGCGGTGGTTGGACAAAGGGTTTACCCCTTTTTCCTTATTCAAAACTATATTTTTTCCCTTTTTATTTTTTTCCTTATGACCAGATTACTATAAAAATATTCCATTCCATTTACAATGTAAAAAAAATAAAAATTGAGGAATAAAAAAATTATTCTTTAAAATAAATAAATATAAAAGATAAAAATATTTTAGGAAATATTACCATCATTAATATATATGTTATCAATTACACCTCCTAGTTCATGTAAATACTCAATTTTGATCCAAAATTTGATAGAAATGAATCCACAAATGTTTATCATTTTGAGTATGCCTTAAATTTTGAGCTTCATTCGAGATTTAAAATATTTTATTTTCATAATTTTTTTAAAAAAAATAAGTATTTTTATAGAATAAAATAATTTATAGGATTATATAATGGTTTTAGTGGGTTCTATTAGATATGGTGGTTTGAGAAATAAAAATATGAATTATTATCATAGATATAGTGAGAATATATGGGTGTGAGGGATTTTACATCACCTTATTCTATATAAAGGAAATCATTAAAAGTTTTTCATTATGTATAGAAATAACATAACTGATTATTATATCCCATTATGCTAAAGTAATTTCAATATTTAGAAAAAATATGAATTCGTTAGAAATTTCCCTTAAAGGGGGCACATAGGGATGGTTCTCACATTTTTTATTCTACCTTGTCATCTCATGCATGGGATAATACCCCAAATTTTTTGTATTGGTCATGTATTGTCTTGTAGTTATAGTCATAATTATTGAAATTGTTCTTAAGAACATTCTTGGTAGGGATATATAGTCCAATGAATTCAGTTTACTTAGAGAAAAGGTTGAGGTGTAGGTTCTAATATATTATTTTTTATTAAGTGAGTGACACTTGAAATAGTGAGGGGTCGTCTATAGTTAGAGATATGATATTGGTTAATTCTACCTTAACTAGTGTGATTTTTATAACAATTATTCTAATTTATTTATTTAATATATATTTTTATGTGGTCTAGTTTAAAATATTAATTACTTTTTTAAAGTTTTGGATATGATTATTTTGTTAGTAAATATAGAGTATTATTTTAGAATATTCTTATGTTATGTTGTTATTATTTGTAGATTTTGAAAATTTTGGGGATTTAATAATTTTTGGAATATTTTTTTATATATTACCTCAAATAAATATATTTCCAATAAAGATAAGTGACTTTCATTCTATCTTGTGATGAATATTATAATTTCATGAGGTAATGAAATTACCATACTAGAAGACCTTGAATAGATTTTTTGTTTCATAAGATGATCACATATTATATATTAGATATGGTTCTTATATTATCTAAATATTTGGATATTTTTTTCTTTTTTTTTTATTAGATATTAAGATATGTTTTCTAAGGACATTTTAGGGTTTCCACTAGAATGGGAGGTGGATTTTTTGAATGACGTGATAAATGGTACCAAAACTATTTTTATTTACCTTTTACATATATTTATATATAAACTTAGTTAATCAAAATATTAAATTTAAGTTCCTGAATTAAATGGGTTCATTAGGAAAAGTGTGTTTCTTTGGTGTGTTTGGGTGTATTTTTTAAAGACTCAAAATGATAGTTTTTTCATTTTTATTTATAATAAAAATCTTAATTCGGTTACCATCATGAACTATCACAAATTTCCACAGATAAATGACTTACCAATTTAACTTATGGGAGATTTATGGTTTTCTATTATTGATCTTCTATAAACTTATTGCAAGATAATATTAAGAGATAATGTTTCAAAAAAGATTTATTTTTTAATAAGATATCGAAATTTAGTGTTTTTAGTGATGTTGTTTGAGGGGATGAATGCTCTGACTATTTTTATGGATTTTAGGAACTAGGTTTGTTTTTCTTATTTAGATTTATTAAAAATTATACGTATGTATTCAATATTGATATATTAATGATTTGATTGGGATATTTTAAATTATGTTTCCATTGTCTGGGATGGATTCATTAACCATTTTCATATGATATATTTTCAAAATTTTCAATTTTTACATTCAAGTTGTAAAATTCAATGTCCATGTTTTTTCTAATTTTGGTGATATCCATTGAACTTGACCAGGTTATTATTTTAATATGTTATGAAATCCTCAAATATTATTTTTAAATCTAAATTTTCTTATGGAGTGCTTTTTATTTCAATAAATTCATTCAAAAAATATCTTTACTTGTTATACCAATGATAGTGCTAACTAGTAAATGGGTGATCTTATATTGGGATGATAGATATTGGAAAATATTTAATGATTTGGAGATATGGTTAACTTTAACAAACATTATCATTTTTCAGATCCATATAAGTTTGTTGAATTTTTATAAAATGTATATTATAGGGTAGGATGTGTATTGATATAGGGTAGAAAGTTTTTGGAATATGTTCTTTCGGAACAAGGACTTCACAAGAATATTCGCCCTACCCATGATCACAAGTTGATTGCAGTAGTGTATGAAATAATGAATCGATGGCATTATCCCTTTGTTGAGAAGTTTTTTATATATAATTATCATAAGAGAATGATGAATATATTTTCTCGATAATATTTTAACCCTTAATAGTTGATAATTTTTTAATTTCTTCAATTATTAGATTTTATAATAATTTATTTTCTTTAGAAATTGAGTATTATTTCTAATAATTAGAGATGAAAATCATGGGTGGATGTTGTAAAAGAATCAAAATATGAGTGGTAGCTAATGTCGCTTTTATATCAATTTCACTATGATGAATTTAATTAAGGGGGTCGTGTATTCTTTACCTTTGACCATCAGTACATCATTGGCATAATAAGTGATAGATGGTTCGATATTCAATTTAATGTGACATTATTTTCATGATAAAATATATGACATGGATTAGATAATTACGTGGATTATTTATTCTAATTCTATCTTATATTTTAATGGATGGATTCTTATTCTTTTTTTTAATTTTAAGTGACTAGTGACTTCTATATTTCTTAATAGGTTGTCCATACTAGTTTAATTAATATTTTCCATGGTGTTTGAAGAAAATTTTTGTGTTAATGATTGAAATATAACATTATTAAATATATTCAATGATTATACAAGTTTCAATGGGTAATAGATAATAATGAGAGACTGGTTTTTATGATTCAATCAATGAATATTTTAGAGTAGAAATTTTCTAATGTTATAAAGGATTTTCTAACTAGTTTCTTGAGATCACTTAAAGTTATAGATAAAATTTTGGTTATTTTTGATTGGTTGTAATTTTTTTCTAGTTAAAGAAACTTAGACGGTTGATAAGATTTAGAGTATTTCTATATAAAATATTTTAAGACATATGTAGATACCCAATATCACTATATATAATAATGATTATTGGTCTACATCTTGATTCTATAAGGGATTACCAAAGGATTTTGTCACTCAATTTAATTTTAGTATGACATGCTAGTCATAGTTAAAAAAAAATCTATATAGATTCTTGAAGATATTATTCATTCATGTATCATTCATTTTAGTGTCATCCAAGAGGACCATGAATCTTTTTTAAAGTCTATTTATGAAAATATTTTGCAAGTTTATATTTAAATAGATCCATTTGAGGATTTATAACAGAGGTTATTCAAGTTGTCCTTATATCGAATAGAAGTAAGTGAGGCCTCTCACAATGGGTATATCATTTTCAAAGAGAGTTATAAAAAGATATAGATTCCCATAAAATTATTATCCATGGAACAATGTAAGAAGAAGTTATTTTTTTATCAAAGATACTAAACTATAGAGTTATTTTTTAGAGATCATTTCTTTCATCATGCCTCAAATTAGATGGTAAATCAAAATTAAGAATGAAATAAAAAAATTCTCTATGATTCATTAAAATATTAGAGAACCAAGAGATGATTAGGGAGGTTTCCTATTGATTAAATTTATATATATAATATAGTGATATAAATTAAGTTTTTTATAAATATCTACTGAGTAGAAATGGACTTCATCTTTATCATATGCTTCATTATAATGATATGGAACTAGGATCTAATGAATAGTTAATTGTGGGACTAATATGTGTTATATATCATAGTTATAATATCATATAGAGTAAATTAATTAAACCATTGTATGATTTGTGGTATCATTGATGAGTGTTAGAAGAGTCATGGGAGTGGGAAGTTTACATAAGGAATCACTGTCAAATATTTTTCATTGGATGTGATTAATTATTCTTATTGCGGATGAGAAACTGTATGTTGGAGAGTTTAAAAAAACTTGTTTTCTAGTTCATTTTAGTTTTAAATTTTTAAATAATTTTTGTTTATTTTGTTTTTATATGGGATGAAATATATGATTTTTAATGAAGTAAGAGGATGTAGAATAAGAGATATACATTGTAATAATTCTATATCTTATACAACCAGGTTCCAAGAGGTGATGTAATCCGTAAAAATAGAGGAGGTAAAGGGATTGGAGTTCTAATACTAGACACTTGTATTCTATTTAGAACACAATATGTTGCCACCTTATAGTAACTACATACTTGGTGTCTTTATAAGAAGTTTTTTTAACAATGGGTTTTCTATAAATTTATACTCATAGGATTTGAGATTTCATTTTTGTTTCTTCAACCTTAATTTTATAATTTTTTGTGTTCTTACCTCTAAATACTCTATATTTATCACTAACTCTATCTCCATTGGATTATTTATCATTTTATTATATAGGGAATTTTAATCTATTGAATATGTTTTATTTATAATAGTATGAGTATCAATATTCAAATTATTTTATTCAATGGTGTCATTGTTTATATAATGTTATAATTGAATTCAATTATCTCTATCTAGTTTTATTCAATTGTAAATTATCAATGATTATGAAGTGTTTAGACCTTTAATTATGGTGAATTTTATTTTTTAATCAAGAAGTAGTTGACTTCTCTCATTTATTGGGTTCTAATTGGTTGTTTGTATATAATTTTTGAATAGCTATTGTAATTTAATAAAGTGTTTTGGTCCCCTATAAGGAAGATAACCTAAGGGGGGAAGTGAGTGAATCCAAAGATATTGACATCAAATTTCCCTTTTCCAATGATTTTGTCTTATAATTAAGAAATATTTTTTCCCTCCTTTCAAAAAAATAATGGTTTGGTAAATATTAAAAGTGAGACAATATAAATTTTTACTTGGCTCAACCAAACTGGGTTATGTCTAAGGAGAGTAAAATAATGATATATCAACGTTACAAATACATTAAGTGTGGTACTTATTTATTAAAAATTAAAATAAATAGCATTTTCCCTCTAGTTTTATAACCCTAATAATGGTAGAGAAATTATTACCCTCAATCACATGGAAATATCATCGTTGGTTCATGTGGCACCTTTATCATCCATTAACCAAGAATAATAATTAAACCAATAATAGTTTATATTTTTTCTTATATTAACATGATGAAACCACATGTACCTTTCAATGTAGTTCACTTATAATGCCTCATATTCTATTCTTTTATTTACTATTATATATGGAATTCATTATCTCTAACTAAGGGATCACTTTTATAATTCTTCAAATCCCTTATTTTGAGAGAGGGGTATCATCTCTAATCATAAATAGAATCATTAAATTTCCCATTGATTTAGATCATCAATTTTTATTAATAATGAAAAAAAATCATCCATAATCATATTCCAATAATCATTTAGAGGGTAAAATATCTCCCCAATTATAAAATACTATAATTAAAGATATTAACTACTTATCACTCAACCATGGTATATATGACCTCCAAACTACATATTTTGGGGTCTAAATTAGATATGGTCCTAAAATTCCCCTCCTTTAAATCTATAATATCTTGAATATATATTTATTTTACATCTCATATCTCACATCCTCTATTTCATGGAACACCACTAATAATTAAATAACCATTTTTCCATGGAAAACATTTTTTATATACCATTATATGTGGATGTTTTCCCATACAATAAAAATTATTGAAAATCAAACATGAAAATTTTCTTGTACTACATCAAAACCAAATCTAGCTAATCATTTTTTATAAATTATATATAGAAACACAATGGAAACTGAATAATCCATTTGGGGTCTCTAGGAATCCAATAATATAATCACTAACACACAATATTCACCAAAATTCCCATTTTAGATCCTAGATCATGTTTTTTATTTATCATCGGAAACCCAGATATTTAACTCATGTATCTAAAATATATTAACTTAGAATTTTCCATACTAAAACACTAGGAACCATGGAATTTTCTAGTATAGATTCCCTTTTATCAAAGGATATATTATCACCATGTGGACATATATAGCACTATGTTCATTTCATCTAATCTTAGTCACCGTGACTCCATTAATAATACTAAAGCACCATATATATAGAGTAATTATTCCAAAACACTCAGAAACTTGCTTCCAAGATTCCTATTTTTTAATCAATACTCTATGAAATGATTATCTATAGATATTTTGAGTATTTGTTTGGATAATATCACTATTTTTTCAATAAAAACAACCCAAAAATTCATTAGTGAGTTTTTACTAACAATATCCTCCTTTGGATTAATGCAGAACCATATATCAATATTGTAACTTAAAAAATAGTCTTCAATCGCCACTTAGCCTACTTTAACTTGAATCCTTTAATAGTTTAATCAATTATTCACTAATCAGTCACCCTATAATCATATAATTCATTCTTAATATGGGGAAAGGAGTTAGGTGAAACATTCTATAGGAAATATTTTTTTTGAACTTCATGTCTGACACAACCTGTTTCTAAAGAACAAAAGTTTGAACTCTTAACATTAGATGAGTATGTGTTATAGACCAACATAACAGAAAAAACTCTATTGTAACTAGGTGTTTGTGTGTTATATTTGTTAAAAATAATTATTGTATTTTTTAATATTAAATGAAGGGTGACAATACAAGATGTAGTTCATGGATATTATTGGAAAATGATAGAGTTGGTTACCATACATGGGAACCATATTTGGTGTACAGTGCATGAAATTTATAATATATATTATATGAGAATGGTGATGATCATGATATATCTATTTAGTAAATGTTGGGGAAACTATAATGGATATAAAGATGATTTTTTAAAGAAAATTAAAACTATGTTTTCATATTTATATATCAAGTACATGGATTATAAGTCATGAAGAAAATTGAACCTATCTTGCTAGAATTTTCAATACGGTGATATTTTTCTCTTATAGCTTATTATTATAGTAGAACAATTGTTAATATGCATGGTGTTATTTGGATAGTACATGAAGATGTTTAGTAAAATAAGATAATTTACTTCCATAATGGTGTAGCATATTACATAATGCATGTCACATAATATTAATAATATCATATATAATATTAATTATTAAGATACCACACTGTAAGAGTATATTCCATAACTCAAGGATGAGTTCTTATAAATAAATGAAACTAAATCTAAAATAGTTTTCAACCATGAAAGAAGGGATGAGTCTGTAACTAATTCATCAAAAAAAGAATTGGTGTGTGGGATAATTTGATTCACTATGAAGGAAGAAATCATATCACAAATGGTCTTTATTATGATTAAACTAAGTCTATATAAGAGTAAACCTCAACAAAATCTATCATGCATAATAATAACTAATAGCATCATAAGAATAAATTCCTGAGTTCCATGCCTTAACCAATATCATCACATCTCTATGGGAGATGAATGAGGATAAAAACAATTATGTGATTCTTGAGAGATAGAGCCACACTATGATGCTAATATGTTATAAATTGATGTGTTTTTTTATCTTAATGTTTTATTAGATCATTTTACAATAATAATGTCACATTTTTGTTGTTAGACTTATAAAATGAATAATAAATAGTCATAACACAACATTCTTATTTCATTTTATAGATCATGAATTTAAAATAATGGAATAAACACCAGGATGATTGAAAAATATGAGGCCATTCCATAAATAAAGTACCAAGGAGCAATATATTTGAATTTATATAAAATTTGATAACATAAATATGTGATATTTATGGAATATTATGTGAGATTCATTCAAATTTTATGGATTTATAATCAACTTGATCTATATGTTGTAATAATTGTTTTCATGCCTTAATCTAGCTAATATTGAAGAGGATCATACTCTAATGAATAAATTATTTTCATTATATAGTTATTCCCAAAAGGTAATAAGGGGTCAGAATAGAAATAAAAAAATATGATATTTGTCTTTATATTTATGAAATTATATTGAGAAGAATGATTTTTTTTACCGAACTCAAATGTGGGGGGAAATGGATTCATCTGATAGGATTAGGGTAATGAGTATGGATCCATTTTATTGATTTTAGGGATTATTTAATGATCTATTTATAAAAAAATCAAATAATTTGGAGAAATAATAATAATTCCATTCACATGTCTAGTACAAAGAGATGAAAAAGAGAAATCTGTATTAAAGTTCCATTGATCACATCTTATCCATTGAGATAATAAGGTTCAAAGGGGGTGGAGTTTTAAAGTTATACTTGTATTATATAATGGTTAATGATATATATTAATAAATATAAATATAGTTTGTAACTATTTTCATCTGGAAGGAGGTATTGATGCTACTGTATTGGACTAGAAGATAAAAAAATTAACCCTCACATTGATAGGTCATCCCCTTATGTATTTGGAAGAAAATGTCTTGAATATTTTTAATGATTTTGTCTCATGTGAATTTATATGATTAGAATCATATAAAAGTGGAGCATAAGGAATCATCTAATATGGGAACAATTATTCAAGGTGTTTCAATAACCAAATCCAATAATGAATATACCTTTATGTATATAAGATATTAAAGTTTCCCTTGACATTTTAACCATGTAAATAAAATCTAGGAAAAGGTGCAAGGAGTGGAAGAATTTGGATTTCACCTTGGGTGGGTATTAATTGGGAAATAAACATTACAAAATTAGTGTGACTTAGCATAGAGTGACCAAGATAAAAAATTTCATCTAGTGAAGTTTATTATAGTAGATTTTGTCACATTAAAACCTAATTAATGTGTGATACTTGGATATTTTCAAGAGCTATATAAACAAGTAAAAAACTCAATGTTTTTCTGTTCATTCAATTCTATAATCATGTCCAGTATTTGGTGTGATCAATAATGAGGAAGTGTAGGTTTGAATGTGTTCTATAAAATTATGGATCATGTTTCAACAAAGGGAAAACCACTATCATGGGGAAATGCTTTATTTATTATGCATCCATATTAAATACCCCTCTCATGTTACACAATTTATGTCTAACCCCAATAATTTTATATGTTTCTAAAGATTCTTATTTTAGTTAAAATTGTAAAAACAATCTTTTATATTTTTTTCACACATGAATTAACTTTTCCAATCTATTATTTTTAGTAGTGATAATTTTTATTATTTTAAAAACTGATATTTATTAGTTTTTATAGGCTTATAAAGATATGCTTCTATATTATTCACCACATGGTTCTTATTTAACAAATCAAAATAAAAAATGTTGTGATTTTTAAACATAAATGTTTTTGAACAGATGTATCTTTATTGAGTTACTAAAGACAACAATTCATTGCACTATTGATTTTTATATATGGATATTTTTATAAGAAATATGTTGAAAAATAATACAATAAATATTATTTAAAAATTCCTTCTCAATTTTAGATTTTAAATATGGTTAGAATGAGAAATTAGTGAAAAAAAATTAGAAAAACAATTCCTTATTTCAAATACCAAGTATAAAATGAAAAATATCAGCAATACTTTAATGAGGATGTTTTATCCAATCAAGGTGATTAATTCTATTTTTTTATAAATATAATTATATCGTTGGGTTTTATGATATGTGAAAAACTTTGAATTTAAATTCTCATATATTGATCATTGTGTATGGAGATATTATGGAATGATTAGAAATAAGTTTAGGTTATCAATCCATGGAATGTTATTTTAATAATCATGATAAGATCCAAGCCTTCTATGATAATGTGGATGAACTATAATTCATATTTAAGGTGAAAATGTATTCATAGAAGATATGGTATTAGATAATCAAATATTTAGTAATGAATATGTGGTTTGGAATGAAGACATCATGAAAATGGGAGTAGGTATTAAAGATAAATCCAACCCTGTTAGTTTAATTTCAAATGAATTATACAAAAAAAGGCTATAGATAATGGGAAAAAGAGTGTATTATTCCACTCAAAACACCACTTTAAGAGTGGATAAAATATTGGAATGATGCTAACTCAATGATGGACTATATAGATGGAAAATTAAAGGAGGTTAGTTTAAAGACCAAGGATCTCAAAGGGTGGTTAGAAACCTCTAATAAAAAAGAAGAATATTCCTCCCAAAGTAACCGTAACATGTGAATTCTGAAATAGTGGAATGATAGAATTTGTGAGAAAATATAATTTAAATGATAAATCAATATTAAAGGGCTATAAATAGAAGGTATCTAAAAAATTTCACTTTTATAGAATCATGGGACACATCGTGAGTGTTTATCTAGAATCCCAATGGCTCGATTATAAAAGAAATCCTATAAAAATATCTAAATTGATAAAAATATACAAGGAATATATTTTTTATGGGAGATGTTTTATATGTGCTAACCATGTGTATATGGTAGGTAAATTCAATAATAAATGTTATGGTAATGTCAAGAGAAGAGATCTCATTCTCATGTTGAGGTGGAATCAAGTAAGTATAAAAGGATAATGTGATATATTGAAAATAAGATTCACCATATTAAAGCAATTCATTGATGGAATAAAAAGAAGCCTTATTCATGCACTAATTATAGAATATTTACAGTAGTACCAGTGGAAAGAACCAAAATAATATAGGTGGTGTGAAATAAATAAATTATTTCAGTTATATCAAAGGAGGATCAATTCATGAATAAATACTCACCGTGGATAATTTCTTCCAAATATATTCTAATGGATATCAAATAGGTGAAGCATAAATCATTCATAAGTCTTATAATAAGTACCACTATAAGAAAAGAAGAGAATAATTCTTGAAAAATCATAACATGGAAGAGGAAGGATGATAAAGTATGAATTAATTGTGAATCAATGGATAAAAATGCACAAATGGGATTAGTATCACACTGATATGGATTCCAAGATGAGGAATAATAATAACTCTAATGAAAAATATTAGAATGGTATTTTTACAAGTGGTATTGAAAGGATAACCACTATGCTCCAATGGCCCGAAGGCCTTCATTTTTTTATTGATTTTTGATAATCCACCTTTCAAGGGGTGAGGTGGAACCCTTACAAGGCCTATAGGCATAATTATTACATGTCCCATAGGCCATAGAGGAATTCATTTCCCGTAGGCTTCAAACAATACATACAACCTAGACTAACTACTTGTAACTGCTCCTCCCCAGCATCTTTATCATGAAATCATCTCTCCACCTTCGCATGGCTATTTGGATAGGATTTCTCATGCACGCACGGGCTTTTCCTAATGGCAGGTGTCTTACCCTCTCATTCTAGCAATTCGTTTAGCTTCTGCTATGGTGAAAGCTCCTTGTTCCTCCTCCTTCTGAAGTTTGTTCCTTGTAGGTTTTCTGGTTTACATCTGGACTTAAGGTGTCCTGAAAACCATGAGGTGGCCCGAAGGCCTTACTGACCCGAAGGCCTAGGTTGCCCGAAGGCTTTAAAGGACTTGGGGACCAAATCAGTTGCCCAAAGGCCCAAACGGGGGAATATTTCTATCTATTACAGTGTCAAATAGTGCCTGCTACAGTCCTGCTACAGTACCCCTCCGAAAATTATCCTATGTCTGGCTTTGATCCTGGGTCTCCTGGATTCACTTAAGGAGTCATCACTAACTGCGTTGAGGCTCATGTGCAAAAGGATAACCACTATGATGTATTAGAATATAGTTGAAAATAAATGATAGGTTCACTAATAATAAATACAATATTTAATATGAATATGTACATAAAGGAACCCTCCTATTATGTACATAATTTATTCTATTGTTTGCTAAAAGTTTAATTGGATTTAGGGGAAGATTTGATCAATGTGGTGAAAACATTGTAAGATGTGATTGGTATTATGTCATTTAAAAAAAATATGTTATAGAAATCACTATTTTCATTAAATCACTATACGAATCAAAAAGTGGTGCATAAAAATAACTTTTTATATCAATGATATATATAGAATATCATTTAGACAAAATAAAAATTCAAGTAGATTCAATGATACATCTTGTTTTCAAATGTTATTGATCCATACATGATGATCAATAAGTGATATAATTCTACATTACTTGGTATTTGATCCTAAACTAAAGGATAAGAAAACTTGAGGGATAAGTTGTGACATTCAGAGAGGAATAAAAGTTTTATTTTTTTATGAGCTAATAAATTGGTATAACCTAATGACTTTTGGGGATACTAAATATAAGTGAAATATGGATCTAATGGTTTATATAAACCAATGTTATTATAGAAAATATGTATTTTAATGGCTAAAACAAATTAAATGGATAATTAATGTTGAATGTATAGAGGTCGGTTAGCCTCATATTGAAATAAATATACCATTGTGAAGAAAATAAGATCATGTATTTATTAGGGTATCAAGAATTTATCATAACAAGGGATATCAATTTCTATAATATATGTTATGACTTAGACACATTATCCTTCATCAGTTATTTATTTATTTCCTTGTTTAAATGTAACTGAGATCATAGGGAGAAATGTTAGATTGATATAATTTCTCAAGTCTCATGGTATTTATGGAAGTTAGTGAGTGTCATAGAAAAAACTTATGCTTTTTAATTTGAAACTTATTTTCTACATTAATTTTTGACTATGTAGGAATAAATGGTATGTTGATGTCTCTTTATCAGGAGTTAAATTCAATCGATGAAATTCTTGAGAGAATAAAGTTATTGATAAATGATTTGGAATATTAAAAGATAATAATGAAATATTTCTCAATGGGTGGAATCGGTAAATGTTTGAAATTCTTTGAGTAAATGATAAAATACTACAAGTTGTTAGAGGGTGTAAATAACTAGATATTTTAATTCATGTTCTAAGAATGCTATAAATGGTGAAATAATCTTAAAGGCTTGGCCAACTATATGCATCAATATGTGGTTGACTAAGACTGAATAATCATAATAATTGAAGGAAATAATGTTAATTTGGAGGAGTTTGAATATTCCCTTAGGGTATTGAAGATAAATTTATAATGGTTGATAAATCCTCATGGTTTTGGATTTGAATAAGTTTTGTCAAAAAGGGGATATATATAAGTTGTTTTCTAATAATATGTTTTTGACATTATTAAATCTGTAGAGAATTCATTGATTTTTATATTAATGGGGCTTTAAAGCACATATCATAGGGGGAATATTCCCTCCAAATATTAAGTTTCAAGTATTCCCAATATATGATTCTATTCCTAGAGGAGTATGAAGTGAACATATATTAAAATATGGAGAAATTTTAGTGTGAAAAAATAGATAGTAGAGTTGGTGCAGATATCCACTTTGTGTTTAATTATAAAGTTTCATGAAGGAAAAAACAAGAGAAAGATTCTATTTAAATTTTTTTTAACTAAGATAAAGTGAGAATAATTAACTTTAAATCAATATATTTCCATGAAAATATTAGATTTACATAATGGAGAAGGAACTATTCTAGTATTTTCAACACATTTTAAATAGGTATAATGTTTTACCAAATGATTGTTTATTGGATTTATTTACAATAAGTGTTAGATTTTTTGGTAGTCAATGAAAATTTATATAATAATACATAAAGAATGGAGATGATTGATTAAAGATAGATTTGGTTACTATACATGGGAATAATTTTTTTGGGGGAATGCATGAAATTTAAAATATATGACATTGGAGCATGAGTATGATATGAAAAGATCTAGTGAGGATGTATTAGATCCACTATAGTTAATATATTGAGTAATATTTGATGAGATCTATAACTACCTAGATATATTCATATATCAAGTACGTAACCTATGAAATAAGAAGATTTTGGAATCTGACATCGATGAATATTCAATAAGATATGTCATATCATGTCTAGCTTAGAATTATAGTATAAGAAGTGTGAACATAAAAGTTGTTATTTGAACAAGGATATTTAATTTTTAGTGAAATAATATCATATCATGTTGTAATAGTATATATCACTCCATAATGAATTCCATGTAAGAATAATATTATTCAATGATAATTTAATCCTAAAGAGACCACACTTCATGAGTATGTACCGCATTGCAATGAAGTATACAAATGAAAAAATGATTCTAGAATTATAAGTGTTTCTCTATGTGACATCCCATAAATTTTAAGTAATTAATAAATTAATTATATATTGAAAAAATAATTATATGAAATAAAACTGTGTGATTTTATTTAATCAAAATGAAATTTTATTACATTGATTTGTATTATTTCTCAAAATTTGACTTGTTAAATACATGAAGATATATTAAAATAATATAAATTAATTATACTTTTATGAAATATTGTATCTTGACATGATATTTTTTGATAAATAAAGATAATCAAAGTTAATATTAAACATAACATATTTTGTTTAAGAGAAACATAATATTAATTTCAATATAGTATATATTTATGAATTGGTTTTATGACTATAAATTATGTTTAGAATGATTTTAAATTAGAATGATGTATTTGAGAAATCATTGTTTTTAAATACTTAAGTAAATATAAAGTTTTAAATAAACAAATGAACTTAATTAAGACCAATTTATTTGGAAGTTATTATATATACATATATATTACAATTTATGATTTATTATGTTAATATTTATATAAATAAAATTTTATTAAATAAATTTAATTTAATTAATGATATTAATTTACTAAATGGACTATTATGAATTTTCATTATTATTAATTTATATGAAATTATATATGAAATTTAATATGATTATTATATAGAATTAAAAAATATATATTAAAATATTAAATTATAATTATAATAAAATTTTATTATTATTTTCAATAATATAAATATATATATATATATATATATTTAAAATTGTATGAGTTATTATTAAAAAAAGTTGGAATTATAAGTAAAATCAAATAATACTTTTTAAATTCTAATGATATTATATATATATTTATCCGATTGAATTAATAAAAAATAAAAAACAAAATGCAAGGGATTTTCAAGATAGGGATAACACTTTTCAGTTTTATTCAAACTAAAGGAACTGGATCAGGTCGAATCCAAGAGGCGCTACATCTTCTTGAGTAATTAAGGGTTTTAGGAGAGCAGCGTAGGTCACGAGCTGAGGGAGTCCAATCGACCGAGGGGGGTCATCTTTGTGAGACGTGAGGTTGAGCATGACTGGGAGTTGAGGTCAACGTAGGTCGATGTTTTAGGTGATGTTGAAGTTGTTATGATAAAGGTTAATATCTTGGTTAGGATTTCGATCATTGGTTTATCTTGTTTCTGTGGTCCAGATCTTAGGGATAGATATCGGATCTTACAAGTAGGTGTTATTTAATTATTTTCTTATTATCCAAATATTCTAAAAATTGGCTTACGAGTTTCCTATCTATTGAATTCATCCACTTTTTTTGTTATTTTTTTATTTTTTCTATTGAGGTTTTGAATTACAGTAGACTCAATGTCGGTATGAGTTAATTTAATACTAGTTTTCTTGAGTCGATCAGCATTTTTTCGTATAAATTGTTTATTTTGGGTGGTTGTGGATTATTCCAATTCAACCAGTTGCAAATGAAAACTATTTTTTCAATTTTATTTTTGTTCAATGCATTGAATACTTCATCAGGAATTGATTTCAACAATTTATATATTGGTTTTTTATTTTAATTTCAAATCAAATTGAGATATTCTTGGGTCTTTATCTCAGACACAAATGTTTAAATATGCAATCCAAATATTAAAAAAAATCTATAAAATATATTTCAATTATAGTATTAGATTCTATATAAGTGGCCTTTGTTTCCCATTGTATACCCATTTGAAACTTCTCTTTTTCATGCCTTACTTGGGCATAGAACTACTTGGGTATTATACTTCTTGGATCATCCTCAATGGTTTAATTAGAGGTAAGGGATGGTTTTATTTTTAAATATTTTTCATATTTAAATTTTTTAATTGTATTTTCCACCATGTTTTTAAATTTATTAGTAAGGGATATACTATATATTGTTTTTTTAACTTATGATCTATAAATTCTTGTTTTGCATAATGGAAATTTTAAATTTTGTATCATGGATTAGTTTTTTAAATATTGTATTGATATAATTATAATTTTTGGATTATTTCATTCTTTGAGATTCTATTTTCTAGGGGTAGTTCAATGTTATATTTTTCTTCATTTAAAATTTAATTATGTGGGATTTTATGTTTATAAATAAAATTTTATTACTTATAAGTTTAGCTGATTAGAATTTTAAAATTATAGTTTTAGTGTCATAAAATTCTTCAGCCATGTTTGTTTTTCTTAAAGTTAATTATATATGGTTGTTTTTAAAAGAAACCCAATTTTGGGTTTGTGATGTTGAAAATATTATTATTTTCAATGTTAATAATTGTAATGATCCTTTATAGTTAACTATTTTATTTATATTTACCTTAAAATAAAAAAATATATCATTTGATGTTTATAGTTTTAAATATTAAAAACCACCATGTCATGTGTGAAATTACATGCACAAACGGGAATTTCATTTTCATTATGAGATATGGACATTATCATATTCAATGAAATGTCATGAATTAGTTTTACTATTAGTGTATGTATATATGTACATGTAATTTCAATATATATATATATATAACAAGAAAGTTTTATGAGTTTTACAAATGAAGTATTATTTAATGAATGATAATGATTACATTTCACATAAGTAAGTAATGCATAAAATGGTAAGATTTAGTTGTTCATAATCAAGAAAAGAATCTACTAAAAAATATATATATAAAAATATATATTCATATGTATTTGATTTTATGAATTTTTTTGAGAAATGTATATAAAATTAAAGAAAGCTTAAAAATGTTTTCAGAAAATTGGCACTTGAATGTTGTAAATTTAGTAGGAAATTGGAGAGTGAACCCATCCCTCATAAAGTGGGTAGGCCCAAGACATCCTTCGATGTCTTGAGTTTTGAAAACATTTTGATTTTCAAAATCTTTCACTATATTTTATAAAAATCACTGGATTATATTTTAAGTACTTTTTGAGAGTAAGTAATTTCAAAAGTGATATAGTATTTTAATGCATAAAGGATTTTAGTTAAGTTTTCAAAAGGTATTTAGAAAAAAAAATTATTATCTATAGAATTTTCAAAATCATTTCGCAAAGTTATTTTTAAATAAATATTTTTCTAAAAAATATTTCAATGATTTCAAAACCTCTTAATGGTAAATTTAATGTTCACCTTTTGTTTCTAAATGTTTTTCATAGGTATCTTAGAATTTCTAACTCAGATGTCGTCGTTTTTGAAGTTATCTTGCACAAAATCATAGTATGTATTTGTTTCGTTATTATTCAACTTTGATAAATGTAAGGTGCTGTCTAATCCTCCAAAACCTAGACCGGTAAATGGTCCTCTTTTGTAATAAGTGTTGTGTAATTGTTCAGTTACTTTTATAAAAAAATTACACAAAATTTTTAAGTACTGAGTGATCGTGTTGTCGAGCATGTCAAATTAGTTGTTTAATTTTGACTAGAATTTCTATAGTATAGCAGCAACCCAAGGCCGTTTATCAAGGGAGCCTTAGATAATTAATTTAAAAATATAGTTTTGATTATGAAAATAGAATTGTAATGATATTTTGTAAAAATGGGGTTTTATGATTAAATATGAAAGAATAAAATGAAGGCAATAAAACAGAGTAGAAATTAAAAAGATTAATTAAATGTGATCAACCCAAGGTAGTCTCATGACGCTCATCCTTCATCGCTTCAAGAGAAATGGTATAGATATTTTAATCCTTGGTTTGTAACAACTAGTACCATAATGTTAATAATTTTATGCTAGTATGCCTCCTAGTGTTCAGTCAAAAACACACAATGATTCACCAGACACTGCTAATGATTGGGTGATTTGTGTTCAACTTCTAACCGAAAATCACTAAGGAAACACAAAAAGAATTCGATGTGCTGTTTAGTTTTGTATGTTATTTCATTTTGATACCATGAAATAAATGTGCATGGCCTTAACAATTCCTATGTGAGTTCAATTTACCAATATGAACCACATAAACACTGCAATAGAATGAGGGAGGAAAAAGGGATGAACGGTGTGTGAAACATCACATGAAAGGGCACCCCCAAACATGATCATTTGAGTTTGAGTATAACATACCAATATATAACTCAATTAAATAAAAAAATATAATGAATAAAAACAAAATACAACCTATAATTAAAATGATCATTCAAAATAATACAAACATGAAGCTTGGGATTACATCGCCTTCCACCCCGGGTGATCACAAGGGGTTTAGAAATCCATGGGAGGGGAGTAAAAGGAAGATGTTGAAGTAGAACTTCCCATAGCCTCCAGAACTTATAGGGATGATGGGAATAACCCTTTGGGACTCCAAAATGGCATTATCTTTCCGCCTGGTGGAACTTCCAAATGGGGGCCCAAGGTGCCAATTTATAGGCAAAGTGGGAGGTGGTTTTCAGAACCCTGATTTCGATAATCCACTTGGTACCTGGTTTTGAATAGTCAAAAAGTTATAAAAAACTTTTTAAAAAATAAAAATTTGTTTTTGGACACCTTGTATACCTCCATGTCAAATTTAGAATCTAGATAATTAATATAATAAGAGATATGACTAAAATACTGAAGCAAATTTTTGACCCCGTGCAGATTCATTTTATTGGATAGATCAGTTCGTATGGGCCTTTTAATGGATGAATTGGGATTTGGTTACTTTATGAAAGTTGTATACCATGGAGATACGGATATTCTTACAAAAAATCAGCCCATTTTGATTCAATTATTTCTCGTATAATGAAAAATAGTGTACATGTGTTCATGGGCTTCCATGTAGTTTGGCACATTTTCCTTTTGCATCATTGTGGGCTCTCCGAATCACCTCCACCTTCAATGAAATCATCAAAATAAGTAAAATTTACCTTTTTAATAGTGAAAAGAGAAAAAATATTTAATCAATCATAATCTTTAATTTGTTATTATAATTATAATTTTCAATACAAAACTAGTTTAATACATTGGTATAAGGGTGAAATAAAATAGTGAATTGTGGTACGATCACACCCCCACACCTAAAAATTTTCACTCCTAGGAAAAGTATAATATCATAATCATGTAACATTCATAAATAAAAGGATTTAAAAAATCCAAGATTCTTTTTAAATTAAATTCATCATTTATCTTTGATGGAATCAATTTTCTTTTCATATTTCTTTTCTCACATTCGAATTTTCTCAACTTCATTTGTTCATCCATGCTACATGTAGCAACCTACCTCACCTAACAATTTTCCCTCTTCACTCAAGGAACATATGAAAGTGGAGTTATGATATTTTCCTATAGTTCATGTGATCTTACCATATTCTTTCCAAGATTCTCAGTTCTCTACCGGTAGAAACTAGTGTTCTACTTAAAAGGACTTCCAACAGGTTGTTCTAAGGTTCAGTGGTTGGTAGGATTTATTGTTTAAAAATATGAGGCAAAAGAGGCGTTTTTAGTATCTTATGTAAAAAACATGTCAAAATTCAGCAAGTATTCACAATTAATGTACTCACTCAACCCCTCATAAAGTATATCACCTCCAACTCACTATCCCCATTGTCTATTTCTATGGGTCACAACCAAGGAGTGAATAATAATAAGTAAACATCCTCTTTTCTCCATTTTTTTCTTTTGTTCTGATTTTTTATATACAGAACTATTTTTTTAATATATTTTTTTTGGAGATAAAGAGGGAAACATGTGTAAAACAATGATACAATATGGCTTGTGAACCCACTTCCCAAGGAAAATATAGGCACTCTTTATATCAACCCATAACAATGATTCTCTCCCCAAAATTCCAATAGAAACACCCTCTCACCCACACTTTCTGAAAATAAACAATAATATACATAAGATATGGGTAGTTAGGGATAAATTAGCTTGTAATGTGGCTACCTAATAGGTATTTCATGGTCTCTAAGTCTTAAGAAGTATAAAATGTCAAGGTGGCCAAAAATAGAGGTTAATTGTACAAAGAGATTTTCAATGAACGATTGCCTCTATCATGAATGTATCATACCTGAATCATATGGATTCAAATAGAATCAAGTAAAGTTATAGTTTCTCTACATGACCCAAGACTCTCAAGAAAGTTATTAAAAGGAAGAATATGAAATAAAGGGATTATAATGTCTCTTGGGTAAGGGACTAAAATATTATTTAGTGCTAATGAGGCATGGGATTCAAAAATCCATTAAAAATATAAGAATAATTTGAAAATACAAATTCTAGAAAAATATTTCATATCAACATTCATATGAAAAGAATTTTTCAAAAAACAATGTATTTTTTTGCACAATCTACTCAAGCATGAAAAATGGTATTGTACATTCTTTTTAAGATCAATTTTTATCTAAAAACACAAAATAAGGAAAATGGAATAAAAAATGAAAACACATTTTAAAAAAAATTGATTCTTTTTTTTTAATCCTAAATATGACATGTCACCCTCCCCAACACCTAAAAGTTAAATTTTCCTCAATGAAAGTATTTTAAATAAATAGACAAGTAAATAAAGGTAGGGAGAATGGATAGCCAGCTAAATGGTGTCATATGGGTCATCTATCAGTTGTATTTCCTTTGTGAGATGATTTAGAAAATCTTCATATAATTTTTTGAGCCTATACCCATTTATAGTAATCATATGTCCACTCTTCTCATGAAAAACGTGTATAGAACCAAAAGGGTAAAGATCAATAACAGTATAAGGACCAAGCCATCGAGAATGAAGCTTACCTAGGTAGAGCATTAGACTGTAATTGTACATGAGGACCATATCACCAATATGGAACTTCTGCTAATGTATCATGCTATCATGGATAGCCTTTATATTCTCTTTATAGATTCTAGATTTCTCATATTCAGAACGTCTAATTTCTTCCAAATCTTGAATCTGCAACTTTCTATGCTCACCTTCATCTGAAATATTCATATTACATTATTTAACGGCCCAATATGCATGGTGTTCTACATCCACTGGGAGGTGACAAGCCTTTCCAAACACAATTCTATATGGTTTTATTCTGATTGGGATTTTCAAAGCTATATGTTATGCCCAAATTACATCATCCAAGTGAAAACTCCAATCCTTCTTGTTAGGTTGCACTGTTTTTTCCAAGATTCTCTTAACTTCCCAATTTGATATTTATGCTTGTCCATTAGTTTTTTGGTGATATGAATTGGATATTTTATGATAAAACACATATTTATGAAGAAAATTTTCCATGTATCAGTTTCAAAAATGTGAACCCTAATCACTAATGATGAATATCAAAAAACCAAACCTACTGAAAATCTGGGACCTTACAAAATCAACAACAACTCAAGAGTCATCAGTCCTATTAGACTTTTGTTCCACCCATTTAGACACATATTCCACATCTAACAATATGTACATGAATCCAAATGAATTTGTAAAAGACCCCATGAATTCAATTCCCCGTACATAAAATATTTCAAAGAATATCATGTGTTGTTGGGGCATTTCATTCCTCTTGGAGATATTCCCTATTAATTAAAAACAATCAAATGACTTGAAAATTGATCGACATCCCTATAAAATGTTGGCCAGTAAATTCCTATGTCAAGGACCTTTTGATCTATTCATTGAGAGTCAAATTGGACCCCATAATCCAAAGTGTGGCAGAATGTCATAACAGATATGAACTCTTGCTCAGCGACACACCAACGAACTACTTGGTCACCAAAAATTCTCCATAGATATGGTTCATCCCAAATGTACCACCAATAATCATTCTTAAGTCTCTAGGATTGTGAAGTTATGAAATTAGTGGGGTCCCTAGATGTTGCTAGAAAATTCACAATGTCCACATACTAGGGGGTAAGGTCCACAATATCATAAAAGTTCTAATGAGGAAATAATTCTCCAATGTGGAGGGATGAGTCAACATGGTGGTCCAATGGTGGAGAAATCCTACTAATGTGTCCAACTACTACATTTTACACTCCCCTAGTATCTCTAATCTCAAGGTAAAACTCTTGGAGGAGGAGTATCCATCATATGAGGTAGGTCTTAGCTTCATGATTCTTTAGAATAAATCGAAGGGAAACATGTTCAGAAAACACAATCACTTTTGAACCAAGAAGATATGAATGAAATTTTTTCAAGGAAAAAACAATATAAAAGATTTATTTTTCAGTGTTTGTGTAGTTCACATGGGTAGGGTCAAGGGTACGCGAGTCATATGCAATGACATGAGGATCCTTCTCAACCCTTATGTGATAAAACTATCCCAACTGTAAAGTTATATGCATTACACATAAGTTCAAAGGTGAGATCCCACCTTGGTTTTTGGATGATGGGAGGTGATGAGAGACTCCTTTTTAGTGAATTGAATGCATCCTCACAATTTTTATCAAAAAAAAACTCAGAATCTTTTAGTAATAACTGAGACAATGGAAGTGAGATCTTACTAAAGTCTTTAATGAATTGATAGTAAAAACCAGCATGACCCAAGAAATATTTCACCTCAAGAACACATTTTGGATATAAAAGGTATTATGTTAATTAAATTATAGATTTATCAACTTGAATTACCTCATTTTAAATGACATTCCTAGGAATTATCCCCCACTCGACCATTAAATGGCATTTCTAATAATTTAAAACAAGATCTTTTTCCATACAGCAGCGGAGGACAGAACCTAGGTGTTCCAAAAAAATAATCAAAAGAAGAACCATATACCATGAAATCATATTTAAATACTTCCATACAAATCTCAAGGTACTCAAAAAATACTCAACATACATCCCTGAAAAGTACCCAGAGCATTATATAGACTGAAAGGCATCCTTCTGTATGAAAATCTTCCAAATGGACAGGTAAATGTTTTCTTTTCATGATCCTCATGGGCTATATGGATTTATAAATAACCTTAATTTCCATCAAGTAATTAATAATGGGACTTACTATCAAATCTTTCTAACATTTGGTCAATGAAAAGTAGAGGAAAGTGGTCCTTTTGTGTGGCTTGATTCAGTTTACGGTAGTCAATACAGACTCGCCAACTGTTTTTCACACGTGTTGGAACCAATTCATTCCTTTCATTTGACGCAACTTTTATTTCTATTTTTTTAGGAGAAATTTGTACTGTACTAACCCATTTACTAATAGATATAGGATAAATGATCCCAGTATCAAGTAAGTTACAAACTTCCAATTTTACCACTTCAAGGAGAGAGGGATTCAACCGGCATTGAGGTTGTCTTACAGGATTTACCTCATTGTCCAAAATTATATGGTTTATATAAATAGATGGTTTAATCCTAATAATATCATCCAATTTTCACCCTATTTCCTTTTTACACTCTAAAAATATCAATCAGTTTTGATTCTTACTATTGATAGTGGTTATTGGAAATAATGATGGGAAATTGGTTAATACCCTCAAGATAGGAATATTTTAAATTATATGGAAGTGTTTTTAATTCCAACATTGGGGGTTTTGGATTGAGATAGGGGTTTTAGGGGGATTGAGGTCCATTAAACTATCTACCTTCTCATGTTTATTCACTAAAGATAGATAATTTATTGAAATGAGATTTGTAGAATCATCAATAGTCATGGGTACCTTAGAATGAATACACTCATAAATTAAAGCACAAAATTTACACTTTTCATAACCCACACAATAATCAAAACATGAATCAAAGATCAAATAATTTAAAGGTAGAGAATAGGAAAATGAATCAAAGTGTAGGTAAAGGGGAGAATTGTGTGTGTGTGTGTCATTTGAGATCACTTCCATCGAATAGATAGGAAGAGTGGAGTTATCTTCAATGGGGTGTTTTATAGACTCAGGGATGTTAAAACATACCTTTTCTCTATTGAACTCTATGGACAGTGTACCATTGTGAATGTTGATGATCATTTTTTCTATTTTTAGGACTTTCTCCCAAGTATGAGAGTGGAATTTCCTTGGGTTCAGGAATTCTCCCACTTAGGAATATAGAATTCAGCGAGGAAGATGAGATTATTCACTTTTATGAGGACATACTCGACCACTCTAGATGGGTGTGTTGTGCTCTAGTTGGAATGTTTCACTATGATTCCTATCGGTTGAAGAACTCCAAACTGCAGAGAATTGTACATAGAGTAAGGTATTACATTAATTGAAGCATCTAATTCTAACATAGCATCTGAAAATAATGTCTCCCCTATAGTGTAAGGTATCGTGAAATTTCCTGAATCCTTGCACTTGGTTGGCATTACTGGTTGAATCAAGTTCGATACATTCCTTCCTAAGTTGAATCGCTTATTACCCTTCAGTCTCCTTCTATGGGTGCAAATATCTTTAAGAAATTTGGCATATCGGTGGATTTGTTTAACTCCATCCAATAAAGGAATGTTAACTTGTACCTTTTTAAATGTATCCATTATTTCTTTATCAAAGTCATTGTCACAATTATTCTTACATTTAGAGAGTCTTTAGGGGAAATGAATAGGAATGGATTGTTCATGGGAATCCTCAATGATAATTGGTTTACCCTTTTGGTTTTTTTTCTTCAGTGGAATCTTTTATGGGTGGGGAAAGAGTGTTTTAAATAGGGGTACATACCTGTCATGTAGAATCAATAGAAGGAGAAACTTATTTACCACTACAAAGTTTAATTACACATACATTACCTTTTTCCTTCAGATTATAAATGGTTTGAGATGGTAGTTGTCCAGAACCTTGCATCGTGATCTCACCGATGGTGTTTTCCAATTGTCCCCCTTGAGTTCATAGGTCTTGAATAACTAATTGTGTAGTCTATTGGAACTTGAGGTTTTTGGGATTCCATTTTCTTCACCATTTCCTTGGGTCTTGGTTCAAATTTTGGAGGATTATTATTCCAAGAAGTCGAGGGATAAGAAGATTTCATACCTTGGCCTTGTTGATACCAATTTTTTTGGGGTAGCTCGAGTTTCCTCTTAGTTGGTACTGTGGTTGTGCTTTCCACCCGGGGTTTGGATTTGGCCAAAATGGTTCTTTCTTGAAGGGTGGTGATTTTTAAAAAGGACACCCTAGGAAAACTATTTTACAAGACTTAGATGAATCTTGATTTTGTGGGCACTGGTCATAAAAATGAGTGTTATCAGATAAAATACCATAATGTAATAGAATAGAAGAAGATTGTGAGTTACCTTGTTCTTGAGATAATTTCTTTAGAAGGGTATGCATCTTATCAAGTTTATTATCTACCTTTTGTTCTAGGGATGAATGAATTACCTCATGAACTCCTCGGTTTGGTTTAATATCTCGTGTACCAAATTATTGTGCATTTTGAGCCATGTTGACTATTAAGTCATGAGCGGTGGAATGAGTTTTATCAACTAGGGCACCACCAGCTACAGCATCAATCATTTCATAATCCATGGGGATAAGTCACTCATAGAAGTATTTGATTAATATTTTTTCACTAATTTTGTGGTGGGGGAAACTTGAGAAAAGACTTTTGAATCTCTTCCAATATTCATGAAGGCTCTCTCCTTGTGATTGCCTAATTCCACATATTTATTTTCTAATTAATGCATTTTAGGAGTCAGGGAAGAAATTCTATTAAAATAGTAATTTAAGGTCATTCCAGCCCCCAATTGTGGAAGGTATATATAATAGCCAGTCTTTGGATACACCATCAAGGAAGAAAGGGAAGTCCCTAAACTTAACTAGGTCTTTAGACACATTTTTGGGTTTCATTGTGGAGTACACTATGTGAAACTCTTTGATATGTTTGTGAGGGTCCTCAACAGGAATTACATGGAATTTGGGAAGTAGGTGGATGAGGCCCAATCTCAGCTTAAATTTGGCTAATTCCTCAGGATATTGGATGTACAAAGTTTGGTACTCCACATTCGGGGAGGTCAGTTCTTTTAAGGTTCAATTATTTGCAGCCATATTTTCTTGGGTTTGATTGAGTTAATTTTTTATTGGTTTAGGATCGCTTGAGGTTCCACAAGTGGTTCCTCAGTGCTACTTTATTGACCTACTATGGATTCCTTGATCTGTGAGTGAAGTTTCTTTTCAATTTTTGGGTCAAATTCAAGCAGTTTTTCTTTTCCATATCTTTCCATGCCACAATGATGTCTAGTTTGATTGACTGAATGTTTATTGTTGTTGTTTTTTGATTTTTTTTAATTTTTTTTATGGAGGATGAATGAAATAAAAACACTTAATAAATTAAAGGAGAAAATTAAAAGATAATGTTATACTGCATAATTAGAGATAGAGAGAGAGAAAACGCACAAAAACAAACAAAAACAACAACAAAACCCAAAACAGAACCAACAAAATGGGGGTGGTATATTGAAAAGATTACTAATTAAGAATTAAAATAAATAAATAAATGAAATAAAGAAGAAAAAATTATCTTGGATCCCCAGAAACAGCCCCAAAATTTGATCACATTGTTTAGCACGTCAAATTAGTTGTTTGATTTTGACTAGAATTTCTACAATATAGCAGAAACCCTAGGCCATTTCTCAAAGGATCCTTAGATAATTAATTTAAAAATAGGGATTTGATTATTAAAATATGAGGGGAATCATATTTTGGAAAACCTGGGGTTTTATGATTAAATGTGACAATAGAAAATGAAGTCAATGAAACAAAGTAGAAATGAACAAGATTAACTAAACGTGATCAACCTAGGGAAGTCTCGTGATGCTCATCCTTCATCGATTCAAGAGAAAGGGTATATATATTTTAATCCCTGGTTTTTAAAAACTAACACCATAATTTTACTTAGTTTATGCTAGTATACCTCCTATGGTTAATTCGAAAACACACAATGATTTACCAGACACCGCTGATGATTGGGTGATTTATGTTCGACTTCATAACTGAAACTCGCCAAGGTAACACATGAAGAACTCGATGTGTTGTTCGAGTTTGTATGTTATTTATTTGTGGTACAATGACATAAATTTAAATTTCCTTTACAGTTCTTATGTGATTTAAATTGACCAATATAAACAACACAAACACCACAATTTAATGAGGGAGGAAAAAAGGATGAACAGTGTGTGAAATATCACATGAAAGGGTACCCCCAAACATGATAATTTGAGTTTTATTATAACATACCAGTATATAAATCAATTAAATAAAAATATATGATAAAGAAAAACAACATACAACCTGGAATTAAAAATATCATTCAAAATAATTCAAACATGAAGCTCGGGATTACATCACATTCCTCCCCGAGTGATCACAAGGGGTTTAGAAATCCATGAGAGGGGAGGAAAAAGAAGATGTTGAAGTAGAACATCCCATATCCTTGAGAACTTATAGGGATGATGATAAAACCCCTTTTGGAATCTTAAATTTCAGCACCTTCCCTCATGGTCGAACTTCTAAATGGGGTGCCCAGGGTGCCAATTTATAAGCATGGTGGGAGGTAGTTTTGGGCACCCTGATTTCGATAATCCTATTGGTCCCTATTTTTGACCAGTAAGAAAATAATAAATCACTATGAACAAAACTAAAAAGTTGTTGCCCAACATCTTTTCAACATCCATGTAAAATTTGGGGGTTATATATTTAATATATTGAGATATGTGGCTAAAATACGGAGCCAAAGTTTTGACCCCATGAAGATTCATTTTATTGGACAGATCAGTTCGAATGGGCATCTTAATGGACAAATTGGGATTTTTTTTCCTTCATTAAAGTTGTATCCCATAGATATATAGATCTAATAACAAAAAATCAGCCAATTTTTAATCATTTATTTCTTGTATCATGCAAAATAGTGGACATGTCTTCATGGGATTCAATGCAGTTTGGCCCATTTTCCTTTTGCATCATTGTGGGCTCTCTGAATCACCTCCACCTTCAATAAAATCATAAAAATAAGTGAAATTTCACTTTTTAACAGTGAAAAGAGAAATATTATTTAATAAATCATGAAATTTCAATTTTTTATTATAATTATAATTTTAAAAAAAACCAGTTTATACATTGGTATAAGGGTGAAATAAAATAGTGAAAAGTGGTACGATCACTGAGTCCAGAATCACGGGCTCGGGTCATTATAGTTGGTATCTGAGGAACAGTCTAGAAAACTTTGGAGATTAGATGCTTTATTTTTAGGAAAACAAATATACATGATAGAATTTTCTTTAGATAGATAAGTCCCCTTTAGAAATTCGTTAATTCTGAAGATGCAAATTCAGAATTTTTCTTAAATCCGACAAACAAATTGTGAGGGAACAATTCATTTAAGGGGGGAGAATGTGACATTCTATATATTTTAAGTAATTAATAAATTAATTATATATTAAAAAACTAATTATATGAAATAAAAGTATGTGATTTTATTTAATCAAAATGACATTTTATTACTTTGACTTGTATTATTTTTCAAAATGTTGCTTTGTAAATACATGAAAACATATTAAAATAATATAAATTAATTATACTTTTATGAAATATAGTATATTAACATGATATTTTATGATAAATAAATATAATAAAAGTTAATATTAAATGTAACATATTTTTTTAAAAGAAACATAATATTATTTTAAATATATTATAAATTTATGAATTGGTTTCATCGCTATAAATTTTGTTTATAATGTTTTTAAATTAGAATGATGAATTTGAGAAATCTTTTTTTTAAAATAATTAAGTAAATATAAATTTTTAAATAAACAAATGAACTTATTTAAGACTAATTTATTTGGAATTTATTGTATATATATTACAATTTATGATTCATTATGTTAATATTTATATAAATAAAATTTTATTAAATAAATTTAATTTAATTAATGATATTAATTTACTAAATGAACTATTATGACTTTTCCATATTAGTAATTTATATAAAATTTTGTATAAAATTTAATATGACTATTATATAGAATTAAAAAAATTAAAATATGAAATTATAATTATAAGAAAACTATTATTATTATTTTCAATATAATACATATATATATATTTAAAATTTTATGATTTATTATTAAACAAAACTTGAAATTACAATTACAATCAAATAATACTTTTTATATTATAATGATATTATATATTGTATTATCTGATTAAATTAATATAAAATGAAAATCAAAGTGCAAGGTATTTTCGAGATAGGGTTAACGCTTTTCAGTTTTAGTCGAACCTAAGGAACCAGATTGAGGTCAAATCTGAGAGGCGCTACGTCTTTATGAGTAATTGAGGGTTTCGGGAGATTGGCACAGGTCGTGAGCTAAGGGAGTCCAATCTACTGAGGGGGATTGTCTTCACAAGTCGGATGGTTGAGCACAACTGGGAGTTGAGGCCGACATAGGTCGATGCTTCAAGTGATGTCGAAGATGTTATGTGAAAGGTCAAGATTGTGGTTAGGATTTCAATCTTTGGTTTATCTAACTTATGTG
Source organism: Viscum album (assembly GCA_963277665.1). Classification (NCBI taxonomy): domain Eukaryota; kingdom Viridiplantae; phylum Streptophyta; class Magnoliopsida; order Santalales; family Viscaceae; genus Viscum; species Viscum album. The sequence goes on along the minus strand of OY728122.1, from coordinate 501,903,743 downwards.
GTCCAGATCTTAGGGATAGATCTCAGATCTTGCAAGTAGGTGTTATTTAATTATTTTCTTATTATCTAAATCTTTTGAAAATCAGATTACCAATGTCTTATTTGTTGAATTCATCCACTTGTTTTTCTTTTATGTTTGTTGTCGCTATTGAGGTTTTGAATTCCATCAGACTCGATGTCAGCATGAGTTAATTTAATACCAGTTGTCTTGATTCGATTGGCATTGTTTCATAGAAACTGTTTATTTTGTGTGGTTATGGATTGTTCTAATTCGACCATTTGCAAATGAAAACTAAATCTACAGTTAGATTTTTAGTTCGATGCATTGAATAATTCATCTTAAAATTGATTTCAACAATTGATATCTTGATTGTATATTTTAATTTCGAATCAAATTGAGATACACTTGTGTCTTTATCTCAGACCAAAATGTTTAAATATGCAATCTAAATATTAAAAATAATTGCTATAAAATATATTTCAAGTGAAGTATTAGAGTCTATATAATCATTCTTTGTTTCCCAATGTATACCCATTTGAAAATTTTCTTTTTCATTCCCTTCTTGGGAAGATCCCTATTTGGGTATTTTACTAATTTGACCATCCTCTATGGTTTTATTAGAGGTAAGGGATGGTTTTATTTTCAAATATTTTCCTTATTTATAATTTTTAATTGTATTTTCCATCATGTCTTCAAATTTATTAGTAAGGGATATATTTTATATTGTTTGTTTTAATTTGTGATATATAACTTCTAGTTTTGAATAAAGGAAATTTTAAATTTTGTTTCATGGATTAGTTTTGGAAATCCTATATTTGTAGAATTATAATTTTAGGATTATTTCATTCTTTGAGATTCTATTTTATGTGGGTAGTTCAATGTTATATTTTTCTTCATTTAAATTTTAATTGTGTGGGATTTTATGTTTATGAATACAATTTTATTACTTATAAGTATAGTTGATTAAAATTTTAAAAGTGTAATTGTTTTTTCATAAAATTATTTGGACGTGTGTTTTTTTTAAAGTTAATTATATATGGTTTCTTTCGAAAGAAACCTGATTTTGGGAATGAGGTATTGAAAATATTATTATTTTCAATGTTAACAATTTTAATGATCCTTTATAGTAAATTTTTTTATTTATATTTACCTTAAAATAAAAAAATACATCATTTTATGTTTATCATTTTAAATAATTAAAACTACCATGTCATTTGTGAAATTACATGCACAAACAGGAATGTCATTTTCATTATGAGATATGGAAATCATCTTATCCAATAATATGTCATGAATCAGTTTTACTATTTGTGTATGTATATATCTGTGTGTAATTTAAATAAATATATATATACAATTTTATGAGTTTGAAAAATGATGTATTATTTCATGAATGTTAATAATAAAATTTCACATATATAAGTAATGCTTAAAAATGGTAAGATTCAGTTGTTCAGAATAATGAAGATGATCTCATAAAAAAATTATATATAAACATATATATACATATGTGTTTTATGTTATGAATTTTAGAGTGTAAAACCCTGGGATAAATGTATATAAAAGTAAATAAATCTTAAAAACAATTCAGAAAATTTCCACTTGAATGTTGTAAATAGAGTAGGGAATTAGGGAGTGGACCCATCCCTCATAAAGTGGGTAGGCCCAAGATAGCCTTTGATGTCTCAACTTTCCACAATTTTTTTTTCTAAAAATCATTGGATTATATTTGAGTCACATTTTGAACGTAAGTAATTTCAAAAGTGATATAGTATTTTAAAGTTTAAATGATTTCAGTTAATTTTTCAAAAGGTATTTCAAAAATTATTTTTAAGTTATTATCTATAAAATTTTAAAAAGCATTTCTCAAAGTTATTTTTAAAGAAATATTTTTCTAAAAATATTTCAATGATTTCAAAACCTCTTGTTGGTAGATTGAATGCTCACCATTTTTTAAAATGTTTTTCACAGGTATGTTAGAAGTTCTAACTCAGATGTCACCGCTTTTGAAGTTAGCATGCATGGAAGCGTAGTAGGAATTTTCTTCTTTATTGTTCAACTCTGATAAATTTAAGGTGTTGTCTAATCCTCCAAAACCTATACTGGTAAAAGGTCCTCTTTTGTAATTAGTTTTTTGTAATTGTTCAGTTACTTTTATAGAAATATTACACTGCATTTTTAAGCACTGAGTCTGGAAGCACAGGCTTGGGTTATTATACTCTATGAGGGAATATATTATCCTAAAACATAGTCTATGTAAGTATATTATAGATTTATAAATGATTGGATGTGTTGTGAATAAAGATACTACACCACAACTAGTCTTTTGTTGCATTAAACCAATATTATGCCTGATTAATCCTCAATGTAAGATTTCATGTGAAAGAATAACTAATGGGTTTATAAGAATAACTATATCAGTGCCATTTTTTGATTGATGTCAACTTTTCAAAATATAATATGAATAAAAATAAAGAGTTGTTGAGGTGGAGATTACATGATAGTTCCATTCCACAGTGTTGTGCTATGGGAAAATGGTGTAGTTGTGGAACATGAAGGCATATTAGGTCAAATCAAAAATGGAATTTTATATTACATCAATGTGATACAACAAAAAATATTCAAAAAATGGTGACACTGCAACATACTTATTGTGTCATAAGAATCATCATTTTGGTATAATTTATTTAACACCAATATGATTCCAATATATGAATCCATGTAAAAACTAGAGGATCATACTATAATTGGTCAAACTTTTAAGATATTTGAGAGGATTGTGGTGTGATATTCATGTAATTTTAAATAATATTTATCCAAATTTTTCAGATCTATTTTTGAATCACTGGATATTTCATAATTAAGGATGGAATTACAAAATTTAGTTGATGTTGAAGTGTATCACTCCATAAGAGGGGAAACATGTTGTTGACTGACTAAAAATTAACTTTTAAATCCATAAATAATTTTTATGGAAAAAGTGGTAAACCTTTAAAGTTCAAAATAACAAATCAAAAAAAACCATTGTAAATCACCAAATTATTGAAATCATGTTTAAATATATTATAAACCTTTCCTCTATAAATACTCCATTGAAGATTAGTGACCTTCATGTTTGGGGCATCTATGATTAGGTCTTAAAAACTATAGGGCATCTTGTCCTATGTTTGGATAAAGTCTTCCACACTAATATTCCTTTTATCGAAGACACAAAACAAAATTTCATTTTTCTTATTGATCCATGTGTAATGCTCTCTATTTTTTTCTACCCGAATCAACCTCTCATCCATCCTATCAAACTCCTCATGTGTAGCATTGATCTAAAGCTCCTCCTCTAACATTTCTTCATTAGAATGAATAATTGTTTTCCATGCTTCCCTTTTTTCCCTAGCCTCCTTATCTACTTCCCTGGCCACATTTTTAGTTACCACATGTTGGACTCCTCATGTATTAATCATGTTTTAATGATCACAAATCCTATTACTATTAATTAATCTCAATATTAATTACACATATTTCTAATTCTCTTCAAGTCTTATGATGTTAATTACTCTCTTTATTATTTACAAGTATTATGCATGATCAAAAATCTCAATTATATTGTTAAGTCTTTATATTTATGATTTAAGTTATCTTACTCTCTAATGATTAATCTTAGTCCATATTCAACATATTACAGTTTAAGTATAAATACAGATATTTGTCTAAGTATAGAGACACCGTGAAGGACACACCGTGACCCAGACACCGTGAAGGACACACCGTGACCGAAACACCATGAGCTACTCACCGTGACCTAGACACCATGAAGCACTTACTGTGAAGCACTTACCGTGAACCACATACCGTGAAGACTATACCGTGAAGAATACACCGTTTACATAATCACTGTGACACCGTTTCTTAACTTATTTTCAATATTATTTAAATAATACTAACGGTCATATTTGATGTTTTTAATTAAATTAATGTTATTTAATGATAGTTGTTGTCATGTCCGGAAACCGTATCTCGTACCTATGAAAAGAGAACAATTCCTACTTCCAGAACGAGTGGAATATAAGGAATATTGAGATGCAGTACACGAATAAGTGTAAGCAGTGGTGTGCAAGTGTGAAGATACAACAAGAAGAACTTACATACACTCGAGAGCATTGTGCTGAACAAAAAGAACAATCCTGAGAAAGAAGGAGATTGCAAGACTTTAAAAGATCTCTCATGAGTGTAATCCAACACCACTGAAGAACACATGACGAATCAAGAGATCACTTTCACTCCTTTAGAACTCAAGCTAAACTACGACACTCTGTTTTTCAACAGAAAAAACATAGAAGGACTAAGAAGCAATTCTGCTGAATATAACGAGTCCAGAGTTGCATTGCTAATCACTAGATCTTTCTAAACTCTTATATATTCTCTCTAAGTGATTTTTTTATTTACTTTCGAGCAGTGTGGTGTACTCTGTATATCTCACACACACATTTTCTCCTGCACTGAACTGAAGGATATAAAAATCCTCACTCTAAAATTCTTAACTCTTGTTTACCCACGTCAATTGTGGAAGAGGTCCTTGTGTGGCCTGATCTCAATTTTGTTTCCCACGAAGAATAATGGTAGAGGTCCCTGTGTGTCTTGGATAGTTGTGTAAACTGTTGTTAACCCCGATCCAGGGTGTGGATTAAATTTATATAAATTTAAGAGGACTAAGTCTTGGCTTGAGACTGAACCTATTTTTACATCAATTGTTCATATTTAGTTTAATTTTAAAGTATACTACATATATCTTTTATACTCTGCTGTTGTTACATTGAAATAAAAAACTATTTTAAAGCTACTTTGATAGTTAAATTATCAAGTTTTTACACTTATTATAAATCAGTAGGTTAGTTTCAAAAGTTAGTTTGATCTTGTGGTCAAATTAACTGAGACCTAATCAATCTTTGAGAAGCTAAGTGAACATTTACAATCTGTATAAATTCACTAAAGTTTAACTTATTTTATAAATTGGGGGATTTTAAATAGACAATATTTTAACAGAAATTTTAATTGGAACTCAATTCACCCCCCTCTTGAGTATCCACTCCGACCAATATTTGGTATCAGAGGGTGTTTTTATTTAAGGATTTTTTTTTAAATACTCTGTTTTTCAACTGTGATTTTAGTTGTATCTTTAAGGATCTTAAATTTTTGCTAGTTCTAAATTTTATCTCTTTAAATTTACTTTTGAAAATCTAGTTATGGACAATAGACTAGAGGGTGCTACTACTAATAGGCCTCCTTTCTTCAGTGGTACAAACTATGCTCAGTGGAAGCTTAAAATGAAAATTCATTTAGAAAGCATGGGTTTTGATATTTGGACTGCTATAGAATCTCAATATAAAATTCCAGAAACTGAAATAACAACTTGGGATGAACCTACAAAGACTGCCTATAATAATAATTGTAAATTTATGAATGCCCTATACTGTGTTTTAGGAGATGAGGAGTTTAATAGAATTTCTGCTTGTAAAATTGCTTTTGAAATTTGGGATACTTTAGGTGTTTCTCATGAAGGAACAACCAATGTTAAAGAAATGAGATTGAATACATATACTATTAAATATGATAATTTTAAAATGAAAACTAATGAACCTATTTCTGATATGTATCTCAGGTTTAATGAGATAGTCAATACAATGAATTCACTCAGTAAAGTTGTTCTAGCAAAGGAACAAATTATGAGGATACTGAGATGTTTACCAGACTGATGGAGAGGCACATCTGTTTCAATCAGAGAGTCATGCGACATTTCTGCTCTACTTGTCAAAGAACTCATTGGTAAGCTTATGATGTATGAGGAAGAACTCAAGGTGAATAAAGAGGAAGAGGATGAACCAAAAAAGGAAATCAGTGGCTTTCAAGACTAATGCTTCAAAGAACAAGGACAAAGAAAAAGCTCAAATACCAACTCACAGTTCAACAAGTGAAAGCTCAGACTCTGATAGAGATGCTGAAATGGCTCAGATTGCCAGAACATTTAAGAAATTTTATAGGAAGAAGAAATTTTTCAGAAAATCAAATTACAAAGGAAAGTATGACAATAAAGGACATTGGAAGAAGGACTGGAAAAATCCTGATAAAAGTGATGAAGTTGTTTGCTATGAGTGAAAAAGAAAAGGACACATTAAAGAAGACCGACCAAAGCTAAAATTCAAGAAGAAATATGATTAGAAGGACAGTCAGTACAAGAAAGATATGAAGGTTACCTGGAGTGCTTCTGAAGACTGCACAAGTGAATCTGAAATTTCTGATTCTGAAAAGAATCGTGCCAACATTTGTTTCATGACAAACACATCTGAGGTAACCTTATATACTCCTATTTTAAATTCTTATTATTCTAGAGATGATGCAGAATCTGATTTGGATTCTAAAAACATGACTAGTGAGGAATTATTTGAATATTGTAATATGCTGGAAGAGACATGAAATGAACTTAAGGATAAATACAAATCATTGAAGAAACAACATTCTCTCACTACAACTATTAAAACTGAACTTACTATTGAAAAAGAGAAGAATGCTCAACTGTTAAAGGAGAACACTGAACTGAAAATGTATAATGAGCAACTTAGAAAGGACTTAGAGAAGTTCACAAATGGAAAGGATACACTAACTCAAATTCTAGGAAATAAAGTGGCACCAAGATACACTACTGGAATAGGCTACAAACCTGGATAGAGAAAGTTTACTAATAATAGCTTTATTCCTAAATCTGGATAGAATACTGCTAGTTCTAGTTCTGGAAATCCCTATGCTTTAACTAGTTATTCACATAGTAATAAATAAAATAGAGTTTATCTTTCAAAATCTATTGATTATGTAAATTATGTGAGACCCATAAGACAAATTTGCGTACCAAAATCATTGATTGTGAACCTGTCTGGACCCAAGAAGATCTGGGTACCAAAATCACACTCTATCTAAAACTGTTTTGTAGGAAACCTGCTTGAAGAGTTCCCACAAGAAGACATGGTATTTGGACAGTGGATGTTCAAGACACAAGTCTGGGGATTACTCATGTTTCAAGAGTTTAATAAAGGTTGATGGAGGTTATGTCACCTTTGGTGATAATTCTAAAGGAAAGATCATCGGCCTAGGCCAAATTGGTAACACTGATTCAGTTTTAATTTCTAAAGTTTTATTTTTTGATGGACGGAAATATAATCTGTTAAGTATTTCTCAATTGTGTGATGATGGTTTTAATGTCAAATTTGAAAATGATTCCTGTAATTTTTTTAACTCTAAAAATGTTTTAGTATTTTCTGCTTTAAGAAATGAAAATTTTTATGCAGTTGATCTAAATTTCTTAGATAAACAAAATGTTACCTATTTAAATGTATTTCATAAAGATTCTTGGCTTTGGCATAGAAGATTAGGACACTGCAATATACACTCAATTAGGAAACTAAATAGTAAGAACTTAGTTAGGGACTTACCCAAACTTGAGTTTCCAAGTGACAAAGGGTGTAATCCCTGTCAAAAGGGAAAGCAACACAAAATCTCTTTCAAACCAAATAAAGAAGTCTCAACTTCTCAACCTCTCAAGTTGGTTCACATGGATCTATTTAGACCATCTAGAGTTTCTTTCTTAAATGGGAAGCACTATGTCTATGTCCTAGTAGATGACTTTTCTAGATATACTTGGGTATACTTCTTAGCTCACAAAAGTGAAGCTTGTTCTTATTTTGTTAAATACTCCAAGTCTGTAGAAAACCTTGTGGACTTAAGATTAAAAATCTAAGAAGTGATCATGGCCGTGAGTTTGAAAATCATGAATTTGAATCCTATTGCTCACACAATGGATATAGTAATAACTTTTCTGCACCTTGGACACCTCAGTAGAATGGTGTAGTAGAAAGAAGAAATAGAACCCTGCAAGAAATTGCTAGAACTATGCTTAATGAATATGACTTGCCTATTTACTTTTGGGTTGAAGCTGTGAATACAGCTTGTTATATTATTAATAGAGTATTAATTAGACCTGTTCTTAAGAAGACCCCATATGATTTATGGAATAATAGAAAACCTAAAGTCAATTACTTTAGAGTCTTTGGTTTCAAAGTCTTTATTATCAATACAAAATACAATCTTGATAATTTTGCTTCTAAGAGTGATGAAGGAATCTTTTTAGGATATTCTTTAACCAGCAAATCCTATAGATTTTTCAATAAGAGAACTAGGTATGTGGAAGAATCTGTTCAAATAAAATTCGATGAAACTGATCCACACGAGTCTAAAACCTCTCTTGAAAATCTTGAAGAAGATTTATCTATTCTGGACCTTAATGATAAAATCAATGAACCTATTATAAATACAACCAGCTCTGGGCTTATTCTAGAATCTGCTTCTAATGAACCCGAACCTAGATAAGAACCTGAAATTTCTAGTCCTACCTTTACTAGATCAACTAGAATTCTAAAGAATCAACCTTTAGATGCTATTGTAGGAAATCTTGATAGAGGGACTCAGACTAGAGCTTCTCTTAGAAATCAGGTTGAACATCAAGCCTTCTTGTCACATCTTGAACCTAATAAAATTGATGATGCTATTAATGATGAATTTTGGGTAATTGTTATGCCAGAAGAACTCAATCAGTTTGAAAGAAATAAAGTGTGGAATCTTGTTGAAAGACCTAAGGAAACTTTCACCATAGGCACTAAATGGGTGTTTAGAAATAAAGTAGATGAATCTAGAAACATAGTTAGAAACAAAGCTAGGCTAGTTTCACAAGGCTATATTCAAGAGGAAGGAATTGACTATGAGGATAATTTTGCTTCAATAGCCAGATTAGAAGCTATTAGGATTTTACTTGCTTATGCTACACATCTAAATTTCAAACTATATCAAATGGATGTCAAGAGTGCATTCTTAAATGGATATATTGCTGGGGATTTTTTTGTTGAACAACCACCTGGATTCTCAAACCCTCATTTTCCTAATCATATTTTCAAATTATCAAAAGCTTTATATGGTTTAAAGCAAGCTCTAAGAGCTTGGTATGATAGATTAAGTACTTTTCTAATTTCTAAAGGTTTTATAAAAGGTATAGCTGACCCTAATCTTTTTATAAAATGAATTTCTAAAGATGTTTTAGTTGTACAAATTTATATAGATGATATTATTTTTGGATCTTCAAGAAATTACCTATGTACTGATTTTTCTAAAATGATGCAAAATGAATTTGAAATGAGTTTAATGGGTGAAATCAAATTCTTTCTTGGATTTCAAATATTTCAAAATGATGATGGAATTATTTTAACTCAAAGTAAATATACTACAGATCTTTTAAAACATTTTGGATTGGATAGAAAAAAAAGTAGTGACACTCTCATGAGTACCACCTATAAGTTGGATCTTGATGAATATGGTAAATCTGTTGATCAAACCACTTATAGAGGAATGATTGGAAGTCTACTCTACCTGACTTCTAGTCGTCCTGATATTATGTTTAGTGTGTGTATGTGTGATCATTTTCATGAAAACCCTAAAGAGTCACATTTAAATGTTGTAAAGAGAATTTTCAAATACCTCAAGCATACTCCCAATTTAGGACGGTTCTATCCCAAAGGAAAATCATTTGAACTAGTTAGTTATTCTGATATTGATTTTGTTGGATGTAAGTTAGATATAAAATGCACCTCTGGAACATGTCACCTTTGAGGCAAGTCACTAGTATCATGGTGTAGTAAGACACAAAATTCCATTGCATTATCTACTGCAGAATCTAAATACATAGCTGTTGGAAGTTGTTGTGCGCAAATTTTGTGGATGAAACACACATTACTAGACTATGGATATCAATTCAGACATGTCCCAATAAATTGTGACAACACAAGTGCTATTAATATTTCTAAGAATCCTGTTTCTCATTCTAGGAAAAAACATATTGATGTAAGACATCACTTCTTGAGGGATCATTATCAAAAAGGTGATATCACTTTGGAATTCATTGGTACTGAATATCAACTTGCTGATATATTCACTAAACCATTAAATTCTGAAAGATTAGACTACATCATACATGATCTTGGTATGATTAATCATAAATAGATATATTACTGATCTTAATGATAAATACTTTACTGTATTTTACTTTATGGTTTCATGCTCACTATTTTACTATTACTGTTTCATGCATACGGTCTCACCGTTAAGATCTTGTGCTCACGGTCTGTTAACTCACTGTCTCACCGTGACTGCACAGAATGGTCACTGTCTCACCGTGAAGCCCACTAACTATCTCACCATGATGACTGTTTTTCATCACACCGTAATGCCTACTCACGATATCACCGTGAAAATTATTTATACTCTTATTTTAACTCGTATCTCGGTAATTTTTATTTCACTACTATTTGATTTCTCGCGTTTTTGTTTTTATAACGATTGACATTCCCAAATGATAAAACTTAAGGGTTTCATTAGATTCCTTACCCAAACTCTCTCCTGAACCTTCTCATTCTTGAAAACCTTCTCTTCCCTCTCACCCTAACCTTTAGTGGATGCCAAGGATGAAGCGTCCATCTTCACCCTCGTCTGAGAATCGCCGGTCTAAGAAATAGAAGAGGATACCGAGGATATCTCCCGAAGGACCTCTAAACCCAAACATGGTAAGCCGTACTATTGTACCTAAAAAATAAGTTCTCCTTGAGTGCATTTTGTCTAGAAAGTCGTTAGTTTTGAATGTTTTAAGAGAACAAGGATGGCTTGAATGGTTCTCTGGAAAAAATAGACCGATTTACCCAAGGCTGGTATCTCAATTCTATCAGTATGTGAAGTTTTCCTTTGATTTTGGAGAATTTTTTATGGTGACCAGGTGGATCAATGGTTAGAAGTTTTTATTCTCTTCGAGGTTGTGGGTTGCATGCCTAAGAATTCCACATGAAGGAGTTTGTGAAGACTACCAGAGAGACCCTCCTCCATCTTCGGATATCTTCAATATGGAAAATTCCTTGGAAATTCTAACTGGTAATGGCACCAAGCGAAGGGCCATAACTGCTGAATTAGATGGGGAGACTAGACTTCTTTTCAAATTTTTTCAGAATTTGATTAGTCCTAGAAAAGTGGATTTTGTTGTAATGAAGTATCAGGATGTGTTCCTGATTCACTTGTTGAAGAATTGCCATAAGATCAACCTATGCAAGTATGTTATTAACCATATCTGTGAGCTGATCAAAGTCACTTCCAAATCCACCTCCTTGTTTTACTCAAGGATGATTTCATCCATGTTAGTTGCCAAGGGGATGGTTGGACTGAATGAAGAAAAGTTAGAGGACTTTGATTTCTGCTTATCCATGCCTATCATCAGAAGGATAAAGATAAGCTGGAACCCCTGGAAGAAGCAGTGGGTTGAGGATAATGATCAACTCTATAAAAAGTTTAATCATGTTGATTATCCAAGAAGACATAAGAATCTATCTGATCCTGTTTTGGAACCAGATGAAGTGGCTGAGTATTCAGAAGAAGAAGAAGAAGAGGAGGAAGTAACAGCTGAAGTATCACCTAGAGAAGAAGCTGGAAGACCTCCAATGGAAACAGTTCTAGTTGAAAAATGAAGGGTTTTTGTCCCTTCTATTATCCCTGCTGAAATACCTAGAGGAGAGGAAGTTGTTGTTGTTTTGATAGAAGAGGAAGCTCGTGCTTCTATTGAGGATGTTAATCTAGAAACTCATCCTAATGCTGCAAGAAGATTGGTTTTTCTTGATTCAGAACAGAAAGAAACCATAGAGACAGATCCTATTGAAAAGGATATCCCTATTGAAGAGGATCTCCCTGTTGAGAAAGAAGCAAGTCTGTAATCTCAACCAGTGGAACAATTGGTTCCTGAGATAATTCCCTCTGCTGAAGAGAGGATGGAAATTTCCTTTCAGCTAGCAAGGCAAGAGTTTGCTGAATATATTAGAGATGATCCTGTGGATCTTGATCATGTTACTGAGCCTATAGTCTCTGAAATGGAAGCACAATTTGAGGGGGAGGAACCTCAAAACCTTGATATTATGGAAGCTGGATCTTATGAAGCTTCTCAACTTACTATCACATATTCTTTGTACACTCGGTATGAGTTCCCAAGATTTTATGTTGTGATTGATTCACAGGAAGTGACTACAACTGGAATGGATCTTTCTTCTATGTTTCAACTGAAGTCTATAGCTCATCCAGAACCTCAACCAGAACCAGAACTAGAGCCCCATTCTCAATCTGAATCAAAATCGGAGTCCAAAGATGACTCTGAACCTCTACCTTTACCTTCACCCTTAACCAATCATCACTCCTTTATGACTAAAGATGATCTGAAAGTTTTTGGAGAGACTCTGTTAGATGGAGTTGAGAATATCTTATCCTCTCAACCTCATCCAGTGACTCAACTGAGTCAAGAAGATGCATAAATTCTATTGGAGAATATTATATTGCATATTCAACCAAGTATGATCCGAGAAATTTAAGAAGATGGAGTTGAAAATAAGTTACTAAGTGCTGATGTTGCAAATCTGAAAAATATGGTAGTAAACTTGAAAAATGAGTTATCTTTGAGATCAGAGCCTGCTCCTATATCTGCCCTTACACCTGTTGTTGCTTCTCCTGATCCAACTGATTCCACCCTTGCTAGGGAAATTGTGTCTCAAGTGCATCCATATCTACTATCTTTTGATGAAAATATTGGAAAAAGATGCACCAAGATGCTGGAACGCATGAGGTAGCTTATAGAAAATCTGAATAAACTCACAGATGAGTACACTGGTTGCCTGCAAAAAGTTCTAAAATAGCTCAAAGTTCTATCCGAAGCTATAAAATCTTCTCCTACTTCAGGTCAACCTTATGTTCCTCTTTTGGATGATTCTCTACTGAGATCCATAATCAAGGAAGAACTTCATAATGCCTTAAGTGGATTGGATCTTTCTTCTTTTTCAGAAGTGGTTAAGAACAGTGATCGAGCATTGGACTTGGTTAGAATTCATTCTAAGATATCCAATGATGCTCAACAGGAGATCACTAAGAAAATAGATTTTTATCTCACTCATATTTTCTCCAAAAGTGATATGACAGATCACTTTAGATATCTTGTGGAAAACCTAAAAATCCCTCCTGTAACTCAAGATTCTAAAGCTCAAGTTCAGAAACTTACAGATTTCACCAAATTGTTGGACAAATTCATGGAGAATAAGGACGATTTTGAAAAGGCTATGAAATATGTTGGTGAAATCATTACTAATTTCATCAATCTTTTGAAGCCATGTCTTCATGTGTAGAGTACTTCTATAGTTGCTCCAGCTACTGCACCCCTTAAACCTGGTCTACCTACCTTAGCCTCAACTTCCATGTTAGTCAGCCAAGCTCTTTCTCAGATCCGGCCTGTCATTCTTGACCAACCACAGCCTAGATATTCTACTCCTCCTACTTTGGATACATCTGTTTTTGAAGGTCTACCCTTACCCTCTTTGTCTAACACATCTATGCCTTATTCTACTTCAGCACCAGCTCCTGCTGCTGCTAAAGTCAAGGAAAAGGTGGATCCCTAAAGAGTGCAGAGACTTTTTTCTTGATGGGATGTCATTTCTTATTTCCTGTTTGTATTTCTCTTGTATGATCTATTCTGAACCCTATTTAATGAAAAATGCATTGTTTCCTTTCATTTTCTTTAATTTTTGATAATCCCAAAAGGGGGAGGACTACAAGTATCAGTACTATAATGAGATATGCTATGTTTCATTTCATTTATATTTTTACTATACATGATTTTTGATCATCAAAAAGGGGGAGATTGTTGGACTCCTCATGTATTAATCATGTTTTAATGATCACAAATCCTATTACTGTTAATTAATATCAATCTTAATTACACATCTTGATAATTATCTTCAAGTATTATGATGTTAATTAATCTCTTTATTATTTACAAGTCTTATGCATGATCACAAATCTCACTTATATTATCAAGTCTTTATATTTATGATTCATGGTCTCTTACACTCTAATGATTAAACTTAATCCATATTCTGCATATTACAGTTTAAATATAAATTCAGATATTTTTCTAAGTATAGAGACACTGTGAAGGACACACCGTGGCCCAGACACGGTGAAGGACACACCGTGACCCAGACACCGTGAAGGACACACCGTGACCCAGACACCGTGAAGGACACACCGTGACTGAAACACTGTGAGCTACTCACCATGACTGAGACACTGTGAAGCACTTACCGTGAATCACTTACCTTGAACCACATACCGTGGAGACTATACCGTGAAGAATACACCATTTACATAATCATTGTGACATCGTTTCTTAACTTTTTGTCAATATTATTTAAATAATACTAACGGTCATATTTGGTGTTTTTAATGCAATTAATGTTATTTAATGATAGTTGTTGGCATGTCAGGAAACCATATCTCATACCTATGAAAAGGGAATCATTCCTACTTCTAGAACGAGTGGAATATAAGGAAGATTGAGATGCAGTACACGAATAAGTGTAAGCAGTGGTGTGCAAGTGTGACGATACAACAAGAAGAACTTACATACACCCAAGAGCATTATACTGAACAAAAAGAACAATCCTGAGCAAGAAGGAGATTGAAAGACTTTCAAAGAACTCTCATGAGTGCAATCCAACACCACTGAAGAACACACGACGAATCAAGAGATCATTTTCACTCCTGTAGAACACAAGATAAACTACGACACTCTGTTTTTCAACAGAAAAACCAGAGAAGGACTAAGAAGCAATTCTACTGAATATACGAGTCCAGAGTTGCATTCCTAATCACTAGATCTTTCTAAACTGTTATCTATTCTCTCTAATTTATTTGTTTATTTACTTTCGAGCAGTGTGGTGTACTCTGTATATCTCACACACACACTTTCTCCTGCACTGAACTGAAGGATATCAAAATCCTCACTCTAAAATTCTTAACTCTTGTTTACCCACGTCAACTGTGGTAGAGGTCCTTATGTGGCCTGATCTCTATTTTGTTTCCCATGAAGAATAGTGGTAGAGTTACCTGTGTGGCCTGGACAGTTGTGTAAACTATTGTTAACCTCGATCCAGGGTGTGGATAAAATTTATATAAATTTGAGAGGAATAAGTCTCGGCTTGAGACTGAAACTCCTTCGTACATCTACTGTGCATCTTTAGTTTAATTTTAAAGTATAATACATATATCTTTTATACTCCACTACTGTTACATTGAAATACAAGACTATTTTAAAGCTACTTTGATAGTTAAATTATCAAGTGTTTACACTTATTGTAATTTAGTAGGTTAGTTTCAAAAGTTAGTTTGATCTTATGGTTAAATTAACTGAGACCTAATCAATCTTTGAGAAGCTAAGTGAACATTTACAATATATATAAATTCACTATAGTTTAACTTGTTTTATAAATTGGGGTATTTTAACAGACAATATTTTAACAGAAATTTTAATTGGAACTCAATTCACCCCCCCCCCCCCTCTTGAGTATCCACTCCGACCAACACCACCTACTTCTAAATTGGAAACATGTTTCTATCTAATGGTTTCTATAAATTAATATAGATTTAGTTTGAATTTAAAAATAAGGATATTTTTATCAAAATTAAGGGAATTAAATCTACTTAATTGGTAATTTATGAGTAAATATGAACATTAGGGACGCAATTCCTAATAATGAAGGTTTAGGGGAATCTAGATTGATCTAATCCACTGATTTCATGTTGTGGAGTTTGATGTCTTTATAAAAATGTTCATAGAATTAATAAAAAGATAAATAAATCCATTAACATATCCAGTACAAATAGTGGAAGAAAGAAATGAGATTCATATTGGAGTTCTACTAATTAAATCTATTCAATTGAATGATGAATGATTAAAGTGCATAGAATTCCATTATTATACTTACTTGATTGAATGATCTAATATGGATCATATCAAAGGTAATTTAGCTGTAGAACTATATTTATGTATAAGATTGTATTACTAATTTTGTATTCATTTGGAATACAAATAATGGATCCTCAGATAAATTATTATATAGTTTTGGAAGATAAATACTCATCACTTTATAAAGAGATAATTAAATCCATCTTTAGGGAATTGGGATAGAAGGAAAGAATAACATAACAAATCATATAATCAAAAAATAATAATGAAATGGATTATAGGAACCTATTTAGATGTATAAAAACACCTTCACATTAACAAAAATATTTAAGATCTACTAAATACTATAGAATAAAAAAGAACATTAATGAAGCAATATATGTAGTTTTATAAGAGGGAGTGTCCATTGGCTGAGTAATGAGAAAGGCGTAAATATTTTAAAGTTAGTGATCTTTTTAATTGAGTGACCATGACTAAAACATGTATCTAGAAAAATTGAGTATTGTATGATTTTTCACATCGACACATTATCATTGTAAAAAACATGGACGTATCCCTGTTCAATTGAACCAAGTAAAAATCATGATATTGTTTTGTTTATTAAATTCTATATTCATGTTTGAAATTTTTTAGGATCTATGAAAAGTTAGTATGAGATTGAATCGGTTCCTTTAAATGGGGGAATAATATCTAACAAAGGGGTGAACATTATTGAAGGTAGAATAGTTTATTTGGGTGATGCACTATTTAACAACCCCATATTAGAGTGCATACATTCATCCCAGTCCCAATAATCTCTCCCTAAATAATAATTCAATCATTCTCACCTTTGAAAACAAAAATGTGTTAGGTAAAAATATACAAAGTAACACAAGAGGGGGTGAATTGTGTATTTTCAAAAATCTTCCACAATTATAGATTTTGACACACACTATGATTTATGTAGATATGTAGTGTTTTTATTCTGTTTAAAAAATATACAGTGGATAAATATAAATAAAGAACATATATTTTTATAGTGGTTTGGGGCACAAAGATCCCTAGTCCACTCTACCAATCACTCTCTCTGTGACCTTGATAAATTTAACTAGAATGTTCATCTAATCACAAGACCATGAATTAACAACTGAGTGCATGCAATTGAAACCTTTACAATAATACTATTTAAAAAGTCTTCTGGTTCTATAATAGATAACTGGTTATCCATAGCTTAGATCGAGAAGCTAATACTCCACCACAACTGAGTACAAGTAGTTGAAACTTAAATAAATCAAAAGAGTTTGATTTGAGAGATTCAGGTTGTTCTTCACAGTTGCAGCAGTAAGAAACTAACAAATGATGGATCTTCTTCTTCAAAAAATAATATCTTCAAGAATAAATAGTCCAAGGTTATAACGAATGCACAAAGATATTCAATTAAAAAGTATAAATAAAATAGAGCAGCAAAAAGATTATAGAATAATGAGATAGAACGGGTATATATCCAAAGTGTAGTCCTCTATCAGTGTTGTTCATTTGTTATAGCACTATTAAATATAATTTAAATAATACAGTCTCATATGTGAGTCACTTATCAGACACACACACACACACACACACACACACACATATATATATATATATATTTAAAGAGATACTCTGAAATAATATATAGAACAGAAAACTTGATTCGGTATTCCAGATCCAAAAGAATCTCATGATTGACTGTAGTAATTCAAATTCCAATTGACTAGGAGAGTTGTAAAGTCCCATAGAAATTGGAGTGATAATCTCTGATGAACACGGTTCTTTGAAACAATCAAAACGACCCTCGAATCTGTCTTTAATTATGACTTGACCATTGCAGCAATATTATATTGAAAATGCAGCTTGAGAAAATTCACCATTCAGAACACAATTTAGGGTTGATATGTGTAGCATAGGAATCCTTTGCACAGTATAAGGTTCCTTAACCATACTTTCACCTTTATGTAACATAGGGAACAAAATTAGTTTAGGGATAATAATTCGTGCATTTATCCTTGTCAGCATAAAATTCCAAATGAAGCATTGATTAACTATACATTCAAATTTTCCATAAGTAGGGTATGAACAGTAAATCCAAACTCCAACATAAAGATTCTGATCCATACATTTGACGATTCTCCAAATTTAAGGATGTTTATCCAAACACAAATTGCTTAGTGTAACATAGGGTTGATATTATATATAAGCATTTCACTTCTTAGTGTAATATAGGGTTTGAAACAGTGTTTCCAAATTAATTCTCATAATGTCAAATTACTTTAACCTGTATATGAATTCCTAAAAACTCATTCAAGAAGACTTCAATAGAAAAAAAACACGTTTATTTGTGAACATCAAAATCATTATAAATTATAGAGTATTATTGATACAATACATGCCCAACAATATCCCCCTTTTTTATGATCACAAAACCCATAACAAAATTTAAAGAAAATTTTGGATTTTTAAACATACAAAAATAGATATAGAAAATATTTTGATTTTTTGATTTCACAATATTATTTCGAAAAGAAAATATATAATTGTAAATTAAAATATTTTCTCTAATGAAATGTTTTGGTTTCCAAATATTATCCCTCATCTCCCCATAGTCCTCATGAAAATTT
The DNA here is from genome assembly GCA_963277665.1 of Viscum album. Lineage (NCBI taxonomy): Eukaryota > Viridiplantae > Streptophyta > Magnoliopsida > Santalales > Viscaceae > Viscum > Viscum album. Next base: position 501,885,206 of record OY728122.1, on the reverse strand, counting down.
TCCATTGATTTTCTTACAAATATTCACCATTTACTTAAATATTCTCCCCCTTTTATGATATAAAAAATATGATTTTAAATAGTAAACTACATAAATAATAGTTAATGTAGCACTAAACTAAAATTGAATAGTTATAAATATGGGAATAAGAAAAATAAATCTAGGATTGGTAGTTTAAACATTAAACTAAAATAAAAGATACTAAAAGCATAATAACAAAGTAAATTGAAATTAAAAAAATGAATTCAAATGTTTTGACAAATAAATTACAATCCTCAGTCAATGAAAATATCTTCAAAATGAAGGGATTTGGTCTAAAGTGGCAGGGACAGAGGGTTCATCAGCATGAGGTCGGGCTTGAACTACAGTGCTAATATCATGAAGATTCAAAAGCAATATCTAAAAATATAGTGACTCGGGATTAACATACATAGATATTACATCATTTTAGATTAATATTAAGTATATTACAAAAATACATGCTAGAGGACCATAATAGTTTATTGTCTTTGGAAACTTAGAAACAAATTCTTCTATCCCAGTAAAAGATCTTCAACATATCCCATAAATATATCAACCTTTAGTAGTTCTACCTAAAACATTTCCTCATAACGTGGGAAAGGAAACATAAAAAAGGGATGATCTCAAATACTCAGTAAGGGTAAATAAGGGAGTTATTTAAGCATAATCATGAGCTTAAAGGGCATGAGAACATGATCAAAACATTAGAATATCATACCCTTCATGTCAAATACCATAACCATGAATCATGGAATAAATATTGGCAGTTTATAATATATGAATTAAAATGAAATAGAGAGCATAGGCCATGGAAGTATAATACAGGAATAAGACATTGATCATAATGAAATAAAGAGTATAGGCCATAAAAGCATAACATAGGAATAAGATATGGATCATAATGAAATAAAGATCATAGGCCATGAAATCATAACATAGGAATAATAAAATGAATGGTGGCATACATAAACATGTGATATCATTCCCTGTAATTCAATACGCATTACAAGAACTTATCACAACACTTCATGGAAACTGCACCCACTGGGCGAGACACACCACCATCCCCAGTCACAGTTCTTTCCCTGTAAGGGATCGAGTTTCCCCCTCTTCCTATGATGTATCGGGTTTCCCCATATTTCATCATCATTCTAACTACACCTATTGGGTGGTACAAACCACCATCCCCAGCAAATGTTCTTTCCTTGTAAGGGATCGGGTTTCCCCATCTTCTTATAATAGATCAGGTTTCTCCATATTCTATCATCATGGTGACTACACCTAATGGGTGGGACAAACCACTATCCACAGTGGAAGTCCTTTCTTTTTAAGGGATCAAGTTTCCCCATCTTCCCATAATGGATAGGGCTTCCCCATTTTCCATCATCATGGTGACTACACCTACTAGGTGGGAAAACGACCATCTTCAGCGAAAGTCTTTTCTTTGTAAGGGATCGGGTTTCCCCATATTCTCATAATTGATCAAGTATATTGACTTTATTTCCATAATTATCTCATAAGATATAAATATTTACCCAATTCATTGGATGGAGATATAAGTCCCACCCCTCACATAATGAAATCAAACATACATGTGCCACAAGATCATAAATAAACATATCACATATCATAACCCATGAAATAAAATGGGTAACATGAAAAGGTAAACATATCATAACCTATGGAAAGATATAGGTTTCATAATCATTTCATTATAAACATAACTCGTGAAAAGAATCCGGTTTCAAAATCATATAACCCATGAAAGAGAAACAAGTGTCATAAAATGTTACCTATGAAGAAGAAATGGGTTTCATAAAGACCATGACATTAATAATAAATCATTCATAGAAATTATATGAAAGTAACCTTTATATCATTTCCTATAAGTCATGAGTAACATTAAAATATTTCATCTTATATGGATAATAATTTTGAAATATCCTCTAAAATGTTTCTTGAGGAAAATATACTTTCCTGTTTGAAAAAGGATTTTTAATCCGTAAAACCATTTGAAAAATAATTTTCTTATAAAATACTTTGAAAATTTATAAGTAATACATGAAATAATTTTGAAAACCCTTTTCCTTGAAAACTTTTAAAATAATCTTCAAAAAATTTTCAAAACATCTTTCTTTGAAAACACTTGAAAACTTCTAAGAAAGCTTGAAAATGTTTTCAAAACCATTTATTTAAAAATACTTTGAAAACTTATAAGGAAATATTGAAAACTTTTTTATAATCATTTTCCTGAAAGTTTATAAAATAATATTTAAAACCTTTTGAAAACCATTTCTTTAAAATAACATTGAAAACTTGTAATTAAGACTTGAAAAACATTTTGAAAACAGTTTTCCATAAAAACATGTAAAAGAAGTTTGAAACCATTTTGAAAAAAAATTCCTTAAAAATTAATTTTAAAAACATTTTATTAAAGATTCTCCTTTTTAATAATGAAAAAGGTATCTTCAAACAAATAATGGCAGGTAAATCTATACATGTCATATGAGGTCAAAAGAATATTCCTTTTACACGGTAAAAAGGGTAGAAAATTTCCTTATTTAAAAAACAATAAGAATGTCCCCTTGAAGAGATTGGTTGAAAGAAAAAATGGTACAAATGTCTTTTATATCTTATAGGATAATGGTATAATATTATTGGAAACCCTTTTTAGAGAACATAGATTTCTGACTGAAGAGAGGGTAAAGTCGGGCTTTCCTAAAAACACTTTTTTTAACTAACTTTTATACTAAAGAGTAGAAAATGGTACCAATATATGAGTGTATCATTAAATAATAGAGGATAAAGAAACTCATGAATTTCCATATGATATGGATCAAAATATTTCATAAAAGTAATCCTAAATATAAACAATCTCAAAATGCAATGATATTGTCTCAATAAACTCTTATAACTTGGTATCTTGGGATCATGCTCTCCATGTAAGGAAAGTAAATTACATGAAGCATATAATATCATGAAAATATTGAGATTTATTATATTACATGTAAAATGGAAGTATTTAAACCTCCAAAAATAGTTTAGGTGCATAACAAAGCAAAAATATCAAAGAAAGAAAATTGAGACAAATTTTTTTTACCAATTTGGTAACTTTTGAAACTTAAGCCTCATGAAAGAAGGATCATAAAAAGGGAATGTGAATACCCATAAATTTAATTAAAATATACATAAAATAAAATCATGGGTGGTAAATACACCACAGAAAAGGAAAGAGTGGAAAAAATAAAATATATCTCAATAAAATTAAAAGTGAGATGAAATCCCCTTACCTTGTGTCTTGACACTCTCTGTACTCATACAAGATTCCTCTTAATTGGGTAATTCATTTTGGTTTATTCCAAAAGGATTATTTGAGAATATTTATGTCCAAAGAGAGGCTTAAAAGAATAAGGGAGTATTTTTTGAGGATACATGGGTAGATATTGGATGAACATAACATTTTAGAGAGGTGTGAGGAATGGGTAGAGGTGGTGGCCTTTTATAGAAAAGGAAAAGGACTCAATTGGGATTTTTTGAAACAATTTAGTTTTTCACAGGTTCTTACCCAAAAAAGTTTTACCAAACCAACCAAACTCAAGAATGGAATGTTTATGGACGAAATATGGACATTAAATGTGTTTTGGAAATGTTTCTAGGTCATTTGGGCCCTTAATTTTAAGGTTTAGTCCCTAATTAAGCTTTATTTAGCCTTAACTATTGTGATTAATTTTAATCACTTTTACTAATAATTTTGGTCAAAAATTAGCATTGTATTATTATACTCTAAATATTAGACTAAACATAATTGTGTATATTGGATTTTTGAAATTCTCTTCACAGAATTTCCAAAATTAAGATTCTTACTAATCCCACAGACAGGATGAAATAGCGGGGTTTTAAAGTAGGAAAATTTTCAAAAGATTGTTAAGATTTTATATTCAGTTTCAAAGTGAAATTTATTATAATAAATTAAATTGTATTAATATATTTTATAAATATCTAATGTGACCTTAAAACATATTTATTTTATAATTTATAATTAATAATTAATTAGACAAAAAAGGTAGTTTTTAACTAAAAAGCAGTATTTTTCATTATTCATCAAAAAATGAAGTTTCTCAGAAAAATCCCAAAAATTCACCTGAGGATAATTTCAATGTTTTGAATTAAAAAATGAAGTTTATTTTATCAAATTAAATTTATAAATTTTTGTAAAATTATTGTCATTAATATAAGTGGTTCATTCGAGAGTACGACATTTTTAACATAAAAGGACTTTACTAAAAATCATATCTTTCATTATAAATATATTTTATTTGCATAAAACATTTACAAAAAATATTTCAAAAGTATTTATTAATATTCCTATAACTATGTTTAATGGTTATGTTATAATTATCTCATTTAAATAATTAAATATATATATATTAAAATATGTTTCATCGAAACTCTGTGTTGTGTGCATTGTATGCCAAGTCGGTGTTGCTTGTAGTGCAAGACAAGTTGGTATTGTGTATGAAAAGAATGTTTGAATTTCTATTTTAATATATATATATATATAAAGAACCATTTAAAGTTTCATGTGAAATGAAAACAATATTGAAAAGATAAATTAATTCGAAAAAAAATTCCCAAAATCTCGGGGTGTTACATTCTACCCCCCTTAAAATGAATTTTACCCTAGAAATTCGTCTATGTTATAAAGGATTTAATACTTGAAGGTTTTATTCATAGAAAACCACATCATAAAAATGGATACTGAAATTTCCCTTAAAAGGGAAATTTGGAACCATAACGGTTACCCAAAGTAACATATAACTGGGTTTCTATATTGGAGAACATAGGTTGGGAGTGAAGATTGGACATAGAAGAAAAGAATAAATATTTATAGGGAGTGATTGAGGTTATCAATCACAAACAAGTTAATGATCAAAGGAATGTTGAGGGAATCAAATTCATAAATCATTGATGATTCCAAAAGCCATTATTTCAATAGAATTTAAGGTATTAGGGCAACATTTTTTTGTATCACTTTCAGAACATTGAGTAATTCTTGATAAATTTCTATAAACAAAATTTCATTCTTAGATTGTGCTTTGAAAAATTCATAATACATTTATTATCTCATGGAATAAATTTAAATAAATAAACTTTGATGAAAAAATCACTAAAATACACTTTTAATGGATCTTAAGGCCTATAAAAGAATAAAAAGTCAAACAATTTGTCTCTTAAAAAATAAAAAGACACTAAAAATAAAAAGTGACACTACTAGTTCATCATAAATATTTATTCATAATAAATAAATATAGATTAACAAGGAAATCATGTTGGCCATTGGTAGGGAAGAAACCATTATCATCCTTCAGTTATGGGTTCAAGACCCATGGCCTTTCCAAACATGATTGGTTGTTACCCAACATACATGATGTCCTTTACAAAAAAATATAAAATATGAACATACTTGAAGTAATTTTAATCATTGATTAGCCTTTTAACCAAGGTTTTCAACACAAAATCAGTTCACAAATACTTCCTCTAAAGCTTAACTTAAACTTTTTGTGAATAGTTAACCATATAACCCTTCTCAAAGGTGAAAATACAAAACTTTAGAAATAGAGTCATGAAATTAGCTTAACATTTATTCCCATGTATATCGAAAATTATCTCTTGGTTGTCACATTAAAAACATATTAATAACCTCATCATATATTCACTTGAAACATGGAAATAACCCAAATTACCATAAATCCCTTTTGGAAAACACTGGATACATTCCTTAAATTCAAGATGTTGTAAACATTATCCTTGATGATATCGAACACATTTTCAATAATCAGTTCCATGATAATCTATACGGTCCAATTTACTTATTCATGTCTAGTATATATTTATCCAAACATTATTATCTTGGCATTAGGAATTAATTAAGGATTACCTTCCCTTAATGAAAATATCACCTTTTCGTGAAATCACTTTTCCATGTCTTCATCACTATACAACATGTCCTTTCCAATACTTAATGAAAATGGATACTAAAAATACTTATATATTTCATGATTCATATAACATAGTCTTTGAATTACAAAAAAAAATACTTCATTCGTCCAATGTTATTCATAAACCATTAATCGGGATTTATTAACTTATTCCTTAATACCTATTTCTGATAATATGAAATAAGAATCAAGTCTTAAAATTTATCAAACTCAATTTAATCATTCTTATCTACAAAATCACAAACCTTTTATATGACATTTGTGGTTCCTTCATCATCAATATAAAACCCATTATATGCACCGCCTTATTAATTCTCTTCATGATCCTTCCATATAGGGAATTTATTTTCATAGTTCTCATACTTTCCACATTTAAAAAATCATCAGTTGATAATAACATAGGGATTCTAGCATTCCCATCCATTTCATTTACTGAACTCTTCATTTTTCCCTTTCAGTCACTTGCTTTTTGTCCTTTTTTCCATAGTCAAAACATATTCTTATTCCTCTATGAAACTATCTTATGTGATTATTTCCACACTCTTGACACAAAGGAAACTGAATCTTCTTTCCTCCATGGTCTCCATTACCCAAACTCTTAGTGAACTACTTTTTCTCTTCTTTGGTGATTCTAAGAGTTGGTTAAGGCAAACACTGTTAATAATTTTCTCTGAAGACTAATTAGGCACGATCAAGACATCTTTCACTCCTGTGATCATCCCACTTCACTGATCATCAGAAAATCTTTCATCATATTCAACATTAATCCAGTACCTTATGGTTCCCAAACCTGACTAAAACCAAAAGCATAGTGTGAGAATTACATATCATAGAAAAAAACCACATAGTCATGAAAATAATTACTTATAGGATATCTAGATAATTATACCTTCCATAATCTATGACACCTTGGGTTTATACTAGTTTATTCATAGATAACTTATATCAAAATATTTCATGATGGTTTATGAAGAGTTTGTGAATTCCAAAAGCATATCCCCCAGGAGTGTCAAACCAGGTGTGAAACAAGGATCGTTGTCGTGTACCAGATTACCCCAAATCAATCTTGGAACATATTTTTAGAGTTTTTACCCCAAGGTACATCTATTCTAAAGCCACATATACTTTTAGTATCTAGACAGATATGTATTTCTTGGAAACTACTCACTTTATCATTTACCAAAATTTTAGGACATTTTCCTAAACGTTATCTTATCCTTACACTTATCTTTAAAAACATCCCTACACATATACTGAAAAATAAACTTAGGGATATCACTAAGGTTTTCTCATCCTAGTTTCCAAAGGATGAATAAACCTTTCCTCTAATACCAACTATAGTGACCTGGGCTTAAAATACATGGACATTACATCATTTTTTATTAATATTTGGTACATTACAAAAATACATTCTAGAGGACCATAATAGTTTAGTGTATTTGGAAACATGGAAACAAAGTCTTCAATACTAGTGAAATATATTAAACATATCCCATAAATATCTCTACCTTTAGTAGTTATACCTAAAACCTTTCCTCATAACCTAGGGAAGGAAACATAAGAAAGGGGTGAGCTCAAATACTCAATATGGATAAACAAGAGAGCTATGTAAGCATAATATTGAGATTAAAGGGTATGAGAACATGATCAAGATGTTAGAAGATCATACCCCTCATATAAAATATTTTAAATATTAATCATGGTATATATCTTTGCAGTTCATAAGACATGAATCATAATGAAGTAAATATCGTAGGCCATGAAAGCGTAATATAGGAATAAGACATGGATCATAATGAAATAAAGAGCATAGTCCATGAAATAATAACATAGGAATAATACATGGATCATAATGAAATAAATATCATAGTCCATGAAATCATAACATAGGAATAATACCTGGAATGGTGTAATACATAAACTTGTGATATCATTTTCTGTAAGTTAATACGCATTGCTAGAACTTATCAGGGCACTTCATGGGAACTGCACCCATTAGGAGGGACACACCACCATCCCTAGTCACATTTTTTTCCTCGTAATGTATGGGGTTTCCCCATATTACCAAAATGGATTATGTTTCCCCATCTTCCATCATCATGGTGACTACACCTACTAAGTGGGATAAACCACCATCCCTAGCCAAAGTCCTTTATTTGTGAGGGATCAGGTTTCCCCATCTTCCCGTAATGGATTGGGTATCCCCATATTCCAACATCATGGTGACTGCACCTATTGGGTTAGACAAACAACTATCCCCAATGGAATTCATGTCTCTGTAAGGGATCATATTTCCCCATCTTCCCGTAATGGATCAAGTTTCCCCATCTTCCATCATCATGGTGACTACACCTATTGGGCCGGAAAAACTACCATCCCCAATGAAATTACTTTCTTTTTAAGGGATCACATTTAAAAATCTTCCCATAATGGATCAATCCCATAAACTTGATTCCCATCATTACCCTATGAGATATAGATCTTTACCCAATGCATTGGAGGGAGATATAGGTCCCACCCATCATATAATTAAATCATACATACATGTGCCACAAAGATCATAAATAAACATATAACATATCATAACCCATGAAATGAAATGGGTAACATAAATAGGTACACATATCATAACTTGTGGAAAGAGACAGGTTTCATAATCATTTCATCATAAACATAACCTGTGAAAAGAAGTGGGTTTCAAAATCATATAACCCATGAAAGAGAAATGGGTTTCATAATCATATTACCCATGAATAAGAAATGGGTTTTATAAATACCATGAAATTAATCCTAACTCATTTATAGAAAGGATATGAATGCAATCTTTATATCATTTCTTATAAGGTATGATTAACATCAACAGATTTCATCTTAGTTGAATAATAATTTTGAAATATCCTCTAAAAAAATTCTTGAGGAAAATATACTTTCTTGTTTGAAAAGGGATATTTAATACATAAAAACATTTGAGAATAATTCTATTATAAAATACATTGAAAAATTATAAAGAATGCATGAAATCATTTTGAAATCCTCTTTCCTTGAAAACTTTTAAATAAGCTTCAAAATATTTTAAAAAACTCTTTCTTTGAAAACACATGAAAACTTTTAAACAAAGATTGAAATTTTTTTGAAAACCATCTCTTTGAAAATACTTTGAAAAATTATAAGGAAATATTGAAAAAATTTTGAAAATCATTTTTCTTGAAAACTTATAAAATAATCTTGAAATTTTTTGAAAATCATTTCTTTGAAATCACTTTGAAAACTTGTAATTAAGACTTGACAAATATTTTGAAAATAGTTTTCCTTGAAAATGTATAAAATAATTTTGAAATAATTTTGAAAACAAATTTTCCTTGAAATTTACTTTTAAAACATTTTCTTCAAGATTCTCATTTTTAATAATACAAAATGGAGCTTTGAAGAAATGACAGCGGGTAAATCTGTATATGTTGTACAAGGTCAAAAGAAAATTCCTTTTGCATGGTAAAAAGGATCGAAAAGTGACTTGTTCATAAAATTATAAGAATATTCCCTTTAATATATTGGTGAAAGAAAAAAAGGGTACAAATTTATTTTAGATCTTATTGTAGAGTGGTATAATATTCTTGTAAACCCTTTTTAGAAAACATCGATTTTAGACTGAAGAGAGGGTAAAGTCGGGCTTTCCTAAAAACATTTTCTTAACTATATTACATACCAAATGGTACAAAATGGTACCAATACATGAGTATAACATGAAATAATAGAGGATAATAAAACTAATATATTTTCTTGAGATATGGATCATAATATTTCATCCAAGAAAGAATAAACATAAACAATCTCTAAAAGCAATGAGCTTGTCTCAATAAACTCTTATAACTTGGTATCTTGGGATCATGATATCCATGTAAGAAAATTAAATTGCATGAATCATAGAGTATCATGAAAATATTGAGATTCATTATATGAAATATAAAATGGAATTATGTACACCTTGAAAATATTTTAGGTTTATAACAAAACGTAGGTCTCAAAGAAGGAAAATTGAGACAAAACATTTTTACCAATTTGGTAACTTTTTAAACTTAAGCCTCAAGAAATAAGGATCATAAAAATGGAATGCGAATACATATAATTCTAAGTACAAGATACATAGAATAACATTGTGGGTAGTAAATACACCACAAAAAAGGAATGAGTGGTGAACATAAAATTTATCTCTTGAAAATTATGAGTGAGATGAAATCCCCTTACCTTGTGTCTTGACACTCTCTATACACGTACAAGATTCCTCTTAATCAGGTAACTCCTTTTGGTTTATGCCAAAAGGATTCCTTGAGAATATTTCTAACGAAAAATATGATTCAAGGTCAAAGGTAGGAATTTTGGGAGTCTAATTGGGTAGATCTTGGATGAACATAAATGGTTTGAGAGGTGTGATGAATGGGTAGAGATGGTATCCTTTTATAGGGAACGAAAAGGACTCATTTTTAATTTTTAGAAACAAATTAGGTGTCCATATGTTCTTACCTAAAAAAAGTCTTAAAAAAAATCAATAATGGAAGGTTTGTGGATGAACTATGGATATCCAATGTGTGTTGGATATGTGTCTAGGTCGTTTAGACCCTTAATTTTAAGGTTTAGTCCCTAATTAAGCTTAATTTAGCCTTAACTGCTGTGATTAATTTTAATCACTTTTACTAATCATTTTGGTTAAAAATTAGCATGGTCTTATTAAACTCTAAATATTATCCTAAATAAAATGGTGTATATTGAATTTTTTAAATTTACTTCATAGAAGTATAAAAATTAATACTAGTGTTAATCCCATAGATGGGATGAAATAACGGGATTTTAAAGTAGGAAAAGGTTCAAAAGTTTGTTAAGATTTTATATTCAGTTTCAAAGTGAAATTGATTATAATGAATTAAATTATATTAATAGATATTATACATATCTAATGTTACCTTAAAAAATATTTTATCATTTAGCATTAATAATTAATTATAAAAAAGGTGGTTTTTAACTAAAAAGCAGTATTCTTCACTATTCATTAAAAAATGAAGTTTTTTAGAAAAATACAAAAAAATCACCCTAGGATAATTTGGATGTTATAAATTAAAAAATGAATTTTATTTTATAAAATTAAATTTCTTAATTTTTCTAAAATTACTTTCATTATTAGAAGTGGTTCATTTGAGAGTACGGTATTTTTAACATAAAATGACTTTACTAAGAATCATATCTTTCATTATAAATATGTTTTATTTATATAAAACAATTATAACCCATATTTGTAAAGTAGTTATTAATATTCCTATAAATATGTTTAATGTTCATGTTATAATTATCACATTTAATTAATTATATATATATATATATATATTAAAAATGTTTAATCAAAACTCAGTATTGCATGTATCGTACAAAAAGTTGGTGTTGATTGTAGTGCAATACAAGTTGGTATTACGAGTGAAAGGAATGTTTGACTTAGTTTTTTAATATATATATATATATATATATATATATATATATCTCTGTGTGTGTGTGTGTGTAACCATTTAAAGTTTCATGTGAAATGAAAAAAAATATTGAAAATATAAATTAATTCGAAAAAAATAATTCTCAAAATCTTACGGTGTTACATTCTACCCCCCGTAAAATGAATTTTACCCTCTAAATTCATCCTGGTTATCAAAGGTTTAATACTTTAAGGTTTAATTCCTAGAAACCCACATCGTAAAAAGGGATACTAAAACTTCCCTTAAAATTTAAATTTTGAACCATAACGGTTACCCAAAGTAACATATAACTAGGTTTCCACATAAGAGAACATAGGTTGGGAGTGAAGATTGGATATGGAGGAAAAGAGTAAATATTTATTGGGAGTGATTGAGTTAATCAATAAAAAACAATTGAATTGTCAAAGGAATGTTGAGGTCCTCAAAGTCGTAAATCTATAATGATTTCAGAATCTATTGTTTCAACGTAATTTAAGGTATTAGGAAAAAACAATTTGTATCACTTTCAGAACGTTGAGTAATTCTTCATAAATTTCTATAAACAAAATTTAACTATTGGGTTGCTCTTTTAAAATTTTCTAATATATCCATTAACTCATTGAGTGATTTTCCATTAATTATATTTGATTAAGGAAGCACTAAAATACTCTTTTAATGGATCTTAAGTCCCGTAAAAGAATAAAAAGTCTAACTATTTGTCTCTTAAAAACATCTACTTGCACTAAAAATAGAAAGTAGTGCTACTGGTTCATCATAAATATTTATTCATCAAAAATAAATATAAATTAACTAGGAAATCATGTAGGCTAGTGGTAGGCATGAAACACTTATAATCCTTTGGTTATGGGTTCAAGACCCAAGGCCTCTCTGAACTTCATTGGTTTTCACCCAATATACATGATGTCCTTTTCAAAAAAATATAAAAGATGGACATCCTTAAAATGAGGTTAATCATCGATTAGCCTTTTAAACAAGGTTTTCAACACAAAAATATTGTAAAAATACTTCCCATGAAGCTTATCTTAAACTTTTCATGAATGGTTAACCTTATAACCCTTCTCGAAGGGGAAAATCCAAAACATTAGAAAGAGTGTCATGAAATCAGCTTAACATTGATTCCCTAGTATATCACAAAGTATCTCTTGGTTTTCACATTCCAAACATATGAATAACCTAATCATATATTCTCTTGAAACATGATAATTACCTGAATTACTATAAATCCATTTTGTAAAACATTCATGCTTACTTATTCAAATGATTACTGGATACATTCCTTAAATCCAAGAAGTTGTAAATTTCATCCTTGATGACATAGAACACTTTTTCAATAATCAGTTCCACGAAAATATGTATCATCTAATTTACTTATTCATATCTAGTACATCTTTATACAAACATCATTATTTTGGCATCATGCACTAATTAAGGATTACATTCCCTTAATCAAAATATCACCTTTTCAAGAAATCACTTTTCCATATCTTCATCACCATTCAACATGTCCTTTCAAATCCTTAATGAAAACGTATACTAAAAATACTTATATTTTTCATGATTCATATAACATAGTCTTTAAATTCCAAAATATAAATACTTCATTCATCCAATTTTATTCATAAACCATTACTCATGCTTCATTAAATTATTCCTTAATACCTCTTTCTAATAATATGAAATAATAATCAAGTCTTAACATTTATCAAACTCAATTTAATCATGCTTATATACAACATCACATACCTTTCGTATGTAATTTATGGTTTATTAATCATCCGTATAAAAACCATTACATTCACCACCTTATTGATTATCTTCATGATCCTTCCACAAAGGACATTGATTTTCATAATGCACATACTTTTCACATTTAAAGCAATCATAAATTGACAATACCTTAGGTAGGGAAACATTATCATCCATTTCATTTACTGAACTCTTCATTTTTCCCTTATAGTCATTTGGTTTGTGTCATTTTCCATTGTCAAGACATCTTCTTGTTCCTCTAACACATTCTCTTATGTTATGTTTTTCACACAATTCACATAAAAGAAACTGAATATTTTTTCCTCTATGGTATCCATTACCTGAACACTCAGTGAACTCCTTTTTTCTCTTCCTTGATTTGTCCAAGAGTTAGTTAAGGAAAACATTGTTAATCATTTTCTATTAAAACTGATTAGGCATGATCAGGACATATTTTACTCCAGTGATCACCCCACTTGGCTGCTTATCAGAAAATATTCCATCACATTCAATATTAATCTAGTTCCTTCTAATACCTACCATTGACTAAAACCAGAAGAATAGTGTGAGAATTAATTATCATAGCATAAAATCACATATTCATGAAAAGAATTACTTATAATATGTCTAAATAATGAAACCTTCCATAATCTATGACACCTTGGGTTTATCCTAGGTTATTGATAGATAACTTATACCTAAATCCTTCATGATGGTTCATGAAGAGTTTGTGAATTCCAAAAGCATATCACAGAGGAGTGTCAAACTAAGTGTGCAGCAAGGCCTATTGTCATATACCAGATTACCCTAAGTCAAGCCTAAAATATCTTGTTCGATTTTTTACCCCTAGGTAAATCTATTCTAGAGCCACATCCACTTGTAGTATCCATACATGGATGTATTTCATAGAAACCACTCACTCTATCCTTTACCAAAATTCCAGGACATTTTCCTAAATGTTAACTTATCCTTAAACTTATCCTTAGAGACATCCCTAAACATATCCTTAGAAATAAACCTATGGATCTCAATAGGTTTTTCACATACTAGTTTACAAATGTTGACTAAACCTTTCCTATAATACCAACTATAGCGACCCGGGATTAACATATAAGGATATTACATCATTTTATATGAATATTCAGTAAATTCCAAGAAAATACATGCCATAGGACCATAATAGTTTAGTGTATTTGGAAACTTGTAAACAAAGTCTTGTATCTTGGTTAAAGATCTTCAACATCTCCCATTAAGATCCCACCTTTAGTAGTTCTACCTAAAACCTTTCCTCATAACCCAGGGAAGGAAACATAAGAAAGGGGTGAGCTCAAATGCTCAGTAAGGGTAAACAATGGAGATATGTAAGAAAAATAATGAGATTAAAGGGTATGAGAACATGATAAAAACATTATAAGATCATACCCTACATGTCAAAGATCATAAACATGAATCATGGCATAAATCTTAGTAGTTCATAAGTCATGAATCATAATGAAATAAAGAGCATAGTCCCTGAAAGCATAATATTGGAATAAAATATGGATCATGATGAAATAAAGATAATAGGCCATTAAATCATAACATAGGAATAAGACATAGATCATAATGAAATAAAGATCATAGGATAAGAAATCATAACATAGTAATAACACATGTAATGGTGGCACACATAAACATGTGATATCATTACCTGTAAGTCAATATGCATTGTTATAACTTATGAACGCACTTCATGGGAACTGTACCCACTTTTCTTGACACACCACCATCCTTAGTCGCAGTTCTTTCCTTGTAAGGGATTTTGTTTCCCCATCTTACCATAGTGGATTGGGTTTCCCCATCTTCCATCATCATGGTGAATAAACCTATTGGGTGGTAAAAACTGTCATCCCCAGCAGAAGTCCTTTCTTTTTAAGGGATTGGGTTTCCCCATATTCCCATAATGGATCGGTTTTCCCCATCTTCTATCATCGTTGTGACTACACATACTGGGAAGGAAAAACCATCATCCCTAGTGTATGTCCTTTCTTTGTAAGGTATCAGTTTTACCCATCTTCCCGTAATGGATTGGGTTTCCCCATCTTCCATCGTCATGGTGACTACACCTACTGGGCATGAAAAACCACCATCCCCAACGGAATTACTTTATTTGTAAGGGATCAAGTTTCCCCATCTTCCCATAATGGATCAGTCCCATCTACTTGATTCCTATCATTATCTAATGAGATATAAATCTTTACCCACTACATTAGAGGGATATATAGTTCCCACCTGTCACATAATGAAATCATACATACATGTTCCACAAGATCATAAATAAACATATCATATATCATAACCCATGAAATGAAATGGGTAACATAAATAGGTCAACATATAATAACTTGTGGAAAGTGACCAGTTTTATAATCATTTCATCATAAACATAACCCATGAAAAGAAGCCAGTTTTAAAAGCATATAACCCATGAAAGAGATATTGGTTAAATAAACATATTACCCATGAAGAAGAAATGGGTTTCATAAAGACCGTGAAATTAATCATAACTCATTCATAGAAAGGATATGAATGTAACCTTTAGATCATTTCCTATAAGGTATGAGTAACATCAATAGATTTCATCTTAGATGGATAATAATTTTGAAATATCCTCTAAAAAGCTTCTTTAGGAAAATATCCCTTCTTATTTGAAAAAGGATTTTTAATATGTAAAACCATTTGAAAATAATATTCTTAGAAAATACCTTGAAAACATATAAAGAAGACATGAAATAATTTTGAAAACATTTTTCCTTGAAAAGGTTTAAAATAAGATTCAAAAAATTTTAAAAACCTATTTATTTGAAAACACTTGAATACTTTTAAATAAATCTTGAAAACGTTTTTAAAACCATTTCATTGAAAATACTTTGAAAATTTATAAGGAAATATTGAAAACGTTTTTAAAATCATTTTTCATTAAAATTTATAAATGAATATTGAAAATATTTTGAAAACCATTTCTTTGAATTCACTTTGAAAACTTATAATTAAGACTTGAAAAACATTTTGAAAATAGTTTTCCATGAAAACATATAAAAGAATTTTGAATCCATTTTGAAAATAAATTTTATTTGAAAAATTAATTTTTTAAAAAAATTCTTAAAGATTTACCTTTTTAATAATGCAAAAGGGAGCTTTGAAGAAATGATGGTGAGTAAATTTTTACCTGTCATACGAGGTCAAAAGAACATTCCTTTTGCACGGTAAAAAGGCTAAAAAAGTGCCTTGTTCAGAAAACAACAAGAATATTACCTTGAAGATATTAGTAAAATACAAAAAGGGTACAAATGTATTATAGATCTTATAGGAGACGGGTATAATATTCTTGGAAACCCTTTTTAGGAAACATATATTTCCGACTGAAGAGTGGGTAAAGTTGGGCTTTCCTAAAAACATTTTCTTAACTATCTTATGAATCAAAGAGTAGAAAATTGTACCAATACATGAGTATATCATGAAATAATATAGGATAAAGAAACTCATGAATTTTATTGAGAGATGGATCATAATATTTCATAAAAGGAAGCATAAACATAAACAATATCAAAAGGCAATAAGATTGTCTCAATAAACTCTTATAACTTGGTATCTTGGATCATGCTCTCCATGTAAGGAAAGTAAATTACATGAATCATATAATATCATGAAAATATTGAGATTAATGATATGACATGTAAAATTTAAGTATTTACACCATGAAAAAAAATTATGTGCATAAAAAACATACTTCTCAAAGAAGGAAAATTAAGACAAAACATTTTTACCTATTTAGTAACTTTTGAAACTTAATCCTCGTGAAAGGATCATAAAAAGGGCATGTGAATACCCATAAATTTAATTACAAGATACATAGAATACAATCAAGGTTATTACATACACCCCACAAAAGGAAATAGTGGAGAACATAACATTTATCTCACAAAAATTAAAAGTGAAGTGAAATCCCCTTACATGTGTCTTGACACTCTCCGTACTCCTACAAGCTTCCTCTTAATCAGGTAACTCCTTTTGGTTTATGTCAAAAGGCTTTCTTGATAAGATTTCTGACCAAAGGGAGGCTTCAAGGTTGAAGATAGGATTTTTGTGAGGATAATTGGGTAGATATTTGATGAACATAAAAGGTTTTAGAGGTGTGATGAATGGGTTGAGGTGGTGGCCTTTTATAGGGAAGGAAAAGGACTCATTTAGAATTTTGAGAAAGAAGTTAGGTTTGCACATGTTCTTACCTAAACAAGTCATACCAAAAAAACCAAAATTAATAATGGAAGGTTTATGTCTAAACTATGGATATAAAATGTGTTTTGGACATGTTTCTAGGTCATTTGGGCCCTTAATTTTGCAGTTTTGTCTCTAATTGAGCTTAATTTATCCTTAACAGTTGTGATTAATTTTAATCACTTTTACTAATCATTTTGGTCAAAAATTAACATTATATTATTAGACTCTAAATATTAGAATAAATACAATGTTTTATGTCATATTTTTTAAATTCACTTCACAAAATCAGAAAAATTAAGATTAGTGCTAATCCCGTAGACGGGACGAAATAACAGGGTTTTAAAGTAGGAAAAAGTTCAAAAGTTTGTTAAGATTTTATATTCAGTTTCAAAGTGAAATTGATTATAATGAATTAAATTATATTAATATATGTAATAAATATCTAATTTGACTTTAAAAAAATTTATTATATCATTTATCATTAAAAATTAATTATAAAAAAGGCGGTTTTTAACAAAAAGGCAGTATTTTTACTATTCATCAAAAAATGAAGTTTCTCAGAAAAATACCAAAAAATCACCCTAGTATAATTTTGATGTTCTGAATTCAAAAATTATGTTTATTTATCAAATTAAATTTCTAATTTTTTGTAAAATTACTTTCATTATTAGAATTGGTTCATTTGAGAGTATTATATTTTTAACATAAAAGGACTTTACTAAAATCCTATCATTCATTATAAATATGTTTTATTTATATATAAAAAATTATAACCAATATTTGGAAAGTAGTTATTACTATTACAATAACTATGTTTAATGGTTAGGTTATAATTATCTCCTTTAATTAATTATATATATATATGAAATGAGGTTTCATCGAAACTCAATGTTGTGTGCATCGTACGCCAAGTCTGTGTTTCATGTATTGCAAGCCAAGTTGGTATTGCGTGTGATAGGAATGTTTGACTTAGTGTTTTAATATATATATATATATATAACCATTTATTATGTCATGTGAAATGAAAAAAATATTGAAAACATAAATTATTTTGAAAAAATAAAAATTCTCAAAATCTCGAGGTGTTACAGGAAATGGTTGTTGAAGACTTATAACCATTGTTAAAGAAGCTTCTTAGAATAATTTCCAACCTTCAAATTCTCAATCATTTTAACCCTTAAAAAATCATTCACAACTTCCTCTAACTTAATTAATGAGTTCATTTTACCCTTATTTTGATTAAGTACTGGTCCCAACCAGGATTCATTTGAAGTCAGTTGACTAATCAGATATCTTTGATTTTCCAACTACACACTTAAAAGAGTACTATCACACTGAAGAGTGTATATTCTATCATTGAACTCATCTATTGCAGAGGTAATAGCTTCAAACTTTCTGAGCATTTCTGGTAGTGTCTATTGAAAGGAGGTCAATGCTTGACTACTTGCCTTGAGAGATTGAAATTCTCTCCCAATCATCAGCTTAAACTCATAAAACTCATATTTCTTAATAGATTCATCTCTTAACAAATTGAAATCTCTATAAATATTATTGATAAGATCTTTAAGGTCTCCAGCAGAAATTATATTATATTTTAATTCTATTAAATGGATCTTTTGTGCTTCAAACTCATCTCTTGGCATTGAAGAAACCTTGTATTATTCAAATTTCATTTTCTAATCCTCTAACTATTCTCTGAGAAACAAATTCCAAGCCTCTAAAATATTTATCTTTATAAGTAAGGCCTCATCTTGAGAATCATACGATTTAGAATATAGAGTGTCAGGGTCAGGAAAATATTCCCTTTGATGAACTTCTACTAAGTCTGAACATGGATCTTCATTACCAACCGATCTGATTCCTAAGGTAGATCCTCCAGCAATTTCAGAATATGGAACAAATTGAGTTTTAGTATCAATAAAAACTTCCCAAATAAGTTATTTACTGTGATCCTCTTTCTCAACTTTCTCATCAACCAGATTCTCACGCACATCTACCCTCGATGTTTCATCCACAGTCTCTGGAATGACAACTATAGTTTTTCTTTTCCGAAAAAGATATTATTATAGCCTTGAAGTGATTTATTCATCAGGACTTTTTCTCATAGGTCCAATAGAAGGAATCATCCTTTTATCCCCCTATGAAGCTTCCAATAACTTTTTTTGTTGTTCTATACCAACTAGTAAAAGACTATAGCAAGAGTTCTCTAGAAAAATCCATGCTCATTCATAGTTCCAGCATTCAAATTTTTGTTATGGTGACATGTTTTTTCAAAAAACTATTGAAAATATTTCCTCTACTTCATATAAAAAACGAAATAATCCATCCAAAGGGATAATATCTCATCTTCGCATCTATGTGGAAGTAATGGTTTATAAATCTTATCATAAACTGAAATAAATTAAACTTTATGTTATTCATAAACAAAAACATGATATACATGTTATGATACAAGACTTTTTCTAGGTCATTAGTCCTAAGAAAAATTATACATTGAATAAACTTCATCAAAACTCAATGATCATGAGTAAGTTCTTTCATCATTACCTTCTTTATAGTTCTTTTTCAAACAAAGAAAACATAATATCCTATGAAAACTGCCTTTCATTACTGATATTACTTAAATAAAACTGAAACTCCTCATGGAGAAAACATAACATCTCATCCATTTCCACATAAGACAAATAAAACTCAGACTCATTAATCTTAGTGATAACATAATCTTCTTCGAATCCAAGATTAAATGAATCATTTCTAAAAAATTCCTTTACTTCAATGTTGTAAACCATAGGTATGTTATCTTCTCTAAAATCATAAACCAAACCTTGAAATCAAATTTCTTATTTGAGCAAATGATTCGTATAATCTAAATAACCAAAATCAATTACCTTTACCTAGATCACTTTTGGGCTTTCCCTGAAGTATAAATATTGTTATCCAACTCAACATCTACAGATCTTTTAGAGGTTTCCATATCTAAAGGTTTTTATATTTAAGGGATTGAAGGTTTAGGTTTTCAACACATGGAAATCAAAAGAAGCTCTGTAAACTCAAAGGGCGTGTATGATAGGAGAAAGAGAGTGGGATAAGTAAAATGGATTGCTCGCGTCGATTGATAATGCACTCATTACTTTTTCATTTTGAAAATAAAAATATAATAAAATCAAAATTAAATTATAAATTAAAACATAATTTAATAAATAGTATTAAATAATTATTACTAAAATAAAAACAGAGAGACTCGAAATAAATTAATAAAAAATCACATAACTCAAATATTCCTAACTCCCCCTTAATAAAATCAAAACTAACACTAGGAATTGTTTTATTAAAAATATCAACTAATTGATATTATTTATTAAAAAATTATAAATATATATCCTTTTTAAGGACATGATCTCTTAGAAAATGATGTTGTATATCAATTTTCTTAGTCTTAAAATGACTTAGTGTATTTTTTTTGAAATATTAATATCACTATTATTATCACATAAAATAGTTATACTATTAAATTTTTGTCCAAAGTCTAATAGATTGTTTTTCACAATACTTGTGCATATAAAATACCAATAGATACATATTATACCTTAGCGGTTGACAGGGTAACTGAGTGTTGTTTCTTACTAGACCATAAAACTAAAGATTTTCCTAATAAGTGACAGGTTCCTGGAGTACTTTTTCTATATAATATACAACCTCCAAAATCATAATCTGAATATGAAATCAAATTAAAATAAAAATTTTGGGGGTAAAGAATAGATTGAAAAATAGTTCCTTTGAAATATCTAAATATTATTTTAACAGTAGTAAGATGGAACTCTTGGATTTGATTGAAATCTGGCACAAAGATATACATAAAATATAATGTTTGGTCTACTAGTAGTAAGATATAACAAAATTCCGATCATACCTCTATATAACTTGTTGTCAACTGGTTTTATAGCTTCATCCAAATCAAGTTTTATATTGGTACACATAGGAGTTATATATGTATTTTTGTTCTCAAGTAAAAACTTTTTCAAAAAATCAATAATATTATTACTTTAATTTAAAACATTTCCAAAAATATTTTTAGTAAATCAAAAATCCTAAAAAGAAATTCATTTCTCCCATCATACTCATTTAAAATTCTTTTTGCATTAAATTTTAAAAATTATTAAAAATATTTTTATTATTTGAACCAAAAATAACATCATCAACATAAATTTGAACTAATAAAATATTAGAACAAATGGATTTCTTGAAAAGTTTTGGATCTTCAAATATAATAGTACATACATTTTTAAAAATAAAATAACTTAAACTTTCATACCAAGATCTAGGTGCTCTTTTAAGGCCATATAGAGCATTAGTATGTCTAAAAACAGAGTTTGGTTTTTGAGAATTTTTAAAACCAGGGGGTTGTTCAACATAAAATTCCTCCATTAAATAACCATTTAAAAAGGAAGACTTCACATCCATCTGATATAATTTAAAATTAATATGGGATGCATAATCTAAAAGGATTTTAATGGATTTTAATCTAGATATAAGAGAAAAGGTATCATAATAATATATTAATTATTCCAAATTATATCCTTTAGCTACTAATATGGATTTATTTTTGGGTTATAATCACTTGATCATCCTGTTTATTTCTAAAGACCAACTTGGTTCCTATAACTGGATAATTGGTTGGTCTCTCTACTAGTTCCTAAACTTCATTCCTTTTGAACTAGTTTAGCTCTTATTATATTGCTAATATACAAATCTCATATTCTAAGGATTCTTAAATAGTCTTAGGTTCTAACTGAGATACAAAGTCAGATAATTCAGATAGATTTCCTACATTTCTTCTGGTTCTAATTTCTTTTTATATCTCTCCTATAACAATTTCAAAAGGACGGTTCTTTAGAGTTATAGACTGTCTAGTAAAGGAACTTTTAGGTTCTTTAGTGTCATGTTATTCTGAACTAGAGTTAATTTTATTAATATCATTTTCAAAATAATTTTTAAGGGTTTCAAGTCTCATGTTATCAAAAGAGTGAGTAACTTCATCAGTTTGGTATTTCTATTTAAAAAAAGGGTTAGTTTCATCAAACTTCATATAAACTGATTCTTCAACAATCACTGATTTTTTATTAAACACTCTATAAGTTTTAGAGTTATAATAATATCCCAAAAATATTCCTTTATAAGCTTTTGGATCGAAATTACCAAGGTTTTCCTTAGTATCTAAGATATACACCTTGCATCCAAAAACTTTAAAGTACTTTACTTTAGGTTTTCTATTATTTCAAATTTCATAAGGTGTATTTTTAAAAATAGGCCTTATTAAATCTCTATTTATGATATAGTTGGTTGTGCTTATAGATTCTTCCCAAAGATAGGTAGGAATACTATATTCATTAAGTATAGTCCTTTCCATTTCTTGAATAGTTTTATTTATTCTTTTAATAATTACTTTTTTTAGGTGTTCTTGGTGCATAGAAGGTGTGTTTAATACTCATATTTTAGAAAATAATAATGAAATTCTTGATTCTAAAATTCTCTACCATGATCACTTCTTAATGAAATTATTTAAAACCTTTTTCATTTGGAACAATTTTACAAAAACATTAAAAAATAGTGAAAGCTTCACTTTTGAGTTTTAGAAAATAAACTCAAGTAAATATAGAATAATCATCTACTAAAACATAAACATATAATTTAGGAGCCAAAATTTATACCCTTAATGGTCCAAAAAAATCCAGCGTATAAACATTATCAGTTCTTGGTGCACTAAATTTAAGAAACTTATCTTTAAACATAGAGCGTGAATTATTATAAAATTAAACACAAAATCCATCATCACTAAGTTGTGAAATAATTATCAGGTTTTTCTTTAACCCTTGTACGTAAAGTACTTTATTGATTGAGATAGTCTTTGGATCTCCAATAGTTCCAACTCCATTAATTTTTCCTTTGGAATTGTCACCAAAGTGAATAATCCTCCATCTATTTGAATCAGTGTATGAAATTTTGTTGAATATATACTCATATGCCTAGAATAACCACTATCCATATACCATATGGATTTTCTTTTTCTGTGACATGTTTCCTGCAAAATTATTTAAACAAATGTTTATTTTGGTACCCATATCTTCTTGGGTCTAGTAGTGTTAGCAAGCAACGATCTGGGAATCCATATATACTTTATTTTTCCATAATTTATATAACATTCTTTAGAACAACTTTTAGAAATAAAGGCTATTTTAATACCAGTAATTTGAGGATTTATCAAATAGTAATTATTAATGAAATGACCTTTTATTCCACAATTATAATAGGAAGTATTTTTAGAATTAGGCACAAAATAGTTTTTATAAAATTTTGATCTCTCACCCTTACTTCCTTTTCCAAATATTTCCCTTTTAATTCCATTATTTCCAATAATTTCACTTAAAATATTTTCTCCATTAGTAAAAACAAGAGCAGTACTCTTATAGGATTCTACTTCATCATGTAATTCCTTTGTTTTCTTTTCATGACTGATACTTTTTAATGTAAAGGAATTGAATTTTTCAAGTATCTCTTGATGTTGTTTTATCATGGTATCTCTTTCACCTAAAACAACATTATGAATTTTTTTCAATGATTTATGATTCTTTTTAAAAGAATCATATTTTTCTTATAACATAGAACAATAGGATGTCAATTTATCATTTAAACAACTACTAGTATCAAAATAAAAAGAGTAATAAGTATGTACCTTTTCTTATTCAGCCATAAATAACATATTGTCTATTAAATCTGATTTCTCCTTCTTTAAATTAGACTTTGAAGGGTTTTTGGAGTCTTCAAATACACTCCATTTAGCTTTAATTTCTCTTTTTCTTTTGTACTCATAATCAGAATATTTCTAATTTATCTTTTCTGCACTTTTTCTTTCATCTTTCAATTGAGGACAATCAGATCTGATATGACCCAATTTCTTACATTCATATCATTGAACTTCTCTTGGTTATTTTTCATCCTTCCTGAAGGATTTTCTAAATCCTCTTTTCTTTTTTTAGAAATTGCTAAACTTTATGAATAGTTGATTCAATTCCATTTCAAAATCTAAGGAATATGAATTTTTTCTTCTTTGATCTTATGCTATGTTTCTAAGATTTCACTTTTAGAGTAGTATTTTCCTTATTTACTATAATCTTATTATCTTTGTATTCAGCCGGCGTTTCTTCTTCATACATCATCAGTGTTCCAATTAGTTCTTTCATTGTCTGATATTTTATAGGTGATGATTGACGAATTGTAGTAGATATTCCATTCCATTTAAAGGGTAGTAATTCCAATACTTTCAAATCTTGATCATATTGTTTTATGGGTTCACCTAAGGTTTTAATATTTTTGATAATATTTGTAAGTATTAAATTCATATGTGTGATGCTTTCTCCATGAAACATTATAAATGTGTCTAATTTTAGCTTAGTTATAACATATCTCATCTGTATGAAATTATTTGTTCCTTCATAAGAAATTGCATTAGTTTTCCACATTTCATAGGAAGTTGTACATTGTGATACACGATTGAATTCATCTAGTCCAAGACCATAAATAAAAGAATTAATTACCTTAGAATTAATATCATACTCAGATTCTCTTGCAGCATCTCATGTTTCTGGATTCTCATGAATCTTAAAAAGAGTAATAATTTTTTAGTAGACTTTGAATCCAATATTCTTAAGATAGATAATCATTCAAGATTTCTAACATCCATAATTTTCACTATTAAAATATGGAGCACATAACATTGAAATTCATTATCTAGGGTTATCCATTTCCATCTTTATATAGACCATACACTTTTCAACTTGCTATAACTTTATCCAAAAGCTCTCCTTTTATACCAATTGTTAGGCTGGAATATACAAAGTAACACAATGGGGGGTGAATTGTGTCTTTTCAAAAATCTTCCACAATTATGGATTTTTACACCCACTGTGATTTATATGTATATGCATTATTTTTATTCTATATCAAAAATGTGCAGTGAATAAATAGAAATAAAGAACATGGATTTTTATAGTGGTTTTGGGAACAAATATACCTTATTCCAATCTACCAATCACTCTCTCTGTGATCTTGGTAAATTTCCCTAGAATGGTCCTCTTATCACAAGACCATGAATTTACAACTGAGTTTAGGTAGTTGAAACCTTTATAATAAGACTATTTACAAATTCTTCAAGTTCTATAATAGCGAACCAGTTATCCATAACTTAGATCAAGAAGATGATACACCACTACAACTGAGTACGAGTAGTTGAAACTCCAATAAATCAAAAGATTTTGATTTGAAAGGTTCAGGTTGTTCTTCACGTTATAATAGTAAGAAACTGACAAATGATAGATCTTCTTATTCAGAAAAGAATATCTTCAAGAATTAAATATTCTAAAGTGATCCTCATTACACAAAGATCTTTAATTAAAAAGAAACAAAAAACAGATCAGTAAAAATCTTAGAAAAGAACGAGATAGAACATGTATATCTCCAAAGTGTGGTACTCTATTAGAGTTTTCGTTTTTTTTATAGCACTATAAATGATAATTTTAATAATACAGTCACACATATGAATAGCTTATCATACATATATATATATTTAAAGAGATTACCTAAAAGAATATATAGAACATAAAACTTTCTTCAGTATTCCAATTCTAAAAGAATGTCTTGATTGATCGCGGTAATTCAAATTCAAATCAACCAAGAGAGTCATAACATCACATAGAAATAGGAGTGATTTTCTATGATGAAAATGGTTATTTGAAACAATCAAAAAGATCCTTGAATTGGTATTTAATTATGACTTGACCATTGCAGCAATCTCGGATTTAAAACACATCTTGAAAAACTTCACCGTTGAGAACACAACATAGGGTTGATATGCATAGCATAGGGTTCATTTGCATAGTTTAGGTTTCCTTTGTGTAGCATAGGGTTCCCTCACATAGTGTATGGTTCCTTTGTGCAGCGTACGGTTCCTTAACCATACTTTCACCTTTACGTAATGTAGGGAACAAAAGTAGTGTATGGATGATAATCAATATATTTATCTTTATCAGCATAAAATCTCAAATGTTGCACTAATTAACCATACATTCAAATTTTCCACATATAGGGTATGAATAGTAAATCCAAACTCAAATATAAGTTTTTTGATCTATATGTTTGATGATTATTTGAATGTAAGGATGTTGATCCAAATGCAAACTATTTATTGTAACATAGGATTGATACCATATGTAAGTGTTTCACTTCTCAACATAATGTAGGGTTTGAAATAGTGTTTCTAGAGTAATTATTATAATGTAAAATTACTTTAACCCATATATATATTCCTAAAAACTCATTCAAGCAGACTTCATTATAAAATAAACAAGGTTATTTGAGAACATCAAAATCATTATAAATTATAGATTATTTTTGAGACAATACATGCCCAAAATAATGAAATCCATTCTCCTCCATTGTTAAAATGGGAAATATCCCCTTTGTAAACATGAAATCATAACATCTTCAGCTTAAAAAGTTGAGCTATATCCCCTTAAAAATTTTCAAAGTGATTCTCTCTATTTGAAACAAACTCAAAGAGAACTTTTTGGAAAGGTCACAAGAGAGGATTAAAAACAAGAATAATTAATCCATGATAAATATCATAATACTACATGAATAAATTTTTTATTATAAAACTTTTTTTCATATAAGTGGAAAGTTAAGAAATTTATGGGAGATTGGTTCCTTTATCCATATTATCTAAGTATATGGAGATCATTAAACACCAAGAATAAATCAGGTAATGGAAAATACTTCCTTTTTGGGTGTCATAGTCATAATATTTGTAACATGAATTCATATAGAAACATATACTAATTTTACTATCCCTTAAAAAATATTTTCCTTAATAAATAGATATTTTATCTCAATATGTTTTTTCCTAGTGTCTTACATAAGTTTTTAATTATGCTTTGTACCACATGAGTTTTCACATATAACTCTAATTGGTGATTTCACATTAACTTCGATATCATCAAGCCAAAAACCCATCTATAAATTTTTATTACATGCTTAACTTTTAGTGATGTATTTAGCTTCTATAATACCCAATGAGATGAAATCCTTATTCATTTTTAAATAAGAAATACAAAAATATACGTGATAGAATTCATCACTTGATGAATGATTCATATCATTTTATGAATCATCTTAATGTTCATATGTAAATCCAAAAATATCCTATTATGCTGTTTCATTGTCAAAAAAAACAATGTCCATCATGAATTTAACATAACGATGAATTCTTTTCATAGTATTCAAATGTATTACTTTGGGAAATATTTGGTACTATAGATATTTAGAAATGGAAAATAAAGTGTATTCTATTGTGGCTATTTGTGTAACAAACCAACTCGAGTCAACCTAACAGATCACCCGTGCCATCCCACCACAAGGCCCAAATCATGTTCCTGATCACCATGGGAAAGTGAAAAGCACTTGGATATCAAAAAAACCTTGGGAATGATTTCTCCCTAAAACATAATAGAACATGTATCATGTATAACAATATAAGGATAAAAAACTATAGTACAATGTGAAAGAAAAGGTACACGGTCATGAGACAAAACAAACAATCCCAAAATGATAAACCCATAAGAAAAATAAATTTATGGTCAAAACCAAGTCTCTATATAACCATATGTTTCCACCACCCTAATGCACTATAAAGACGACATCACCCAATAGAATATGAAGATCTATATGAAACCCTTTCCTTTTCATAAATCCTAGAAAACCAAATTTTTATATTCCCAAAGTAATAGGAATAGTGTGAGGAAAACACTTAGTTAGATGCCTCCAAAAATATATAAAATTCCTATCACCATGAAACTATTAGTTCTATATTTGAAATGAAACAGTTTTCTAAAATAATTTCATTTGAAAACAAATTACGTAAAACATATTTTGGTTTCCTTTAAAGAATCCCAAATTCCAATAAACCAAGAACATGAAAAAATTACATAAGAGATAAATAGTGGGAAATAATAAAAATTATACATAACATAAAAATTTGGTAAACATGTGAGAAATAAATACATGAGATGTTATCATAAATAAAAGCATATATAATTTTGGCTCTAGCATATGGTAATACGTAACTAGGACATGCAAAGAACACTAAGACAATATAACATGATTCATAATGATATTGATTACTTCTATAGTCTATCAATATCAGGATATCCATTTGCTTCCAAAACATAATGGGAATATATCCATAATCTTTAGTGGTGTCTCACTCACTAAGGTTTCTATATGTTGATAATCTGATGCACCCAAGGTACCTAAGGTCCATGTTTTCAAAAAACATTTCAGTAAACCATGCTCTTCGTTTTATAAAAACAATTTCACAATAAAATAATCACCACCCCAATTATTGAAAAATAAATTTTAGATTCAAAATCATATTTGAGGCATTTCATAAAACACATGATGTACATGAAACTATTTTTAAAGGAAATCCTGGTTAAAAACCACTTTACATACAACCCAAGATGTAATTTCATAAAAAATCCATCTTATATAATAAACAAATCATTATATAAACTAAACTAAAGTAATATACAGTAAAGTAAAGTAAATAATAATATAGAACCATTTTATAGAGACACCTACCATTCCAACGGGGGGAACTTATTCGCCTTTAAAAATGGGGATTTAGAACAAAGAGATTTGGTCCTCACATGCCTAGATCTATAAGAAATATCATCAATAATCCATTAGAACCTCTAGATCTGGACATGAAATCCCTTAAGAGGTTAAACTCTCAATAAAAAAGATATATCTAGGAGAGGTATATAAATAGGAGGAGAAAATGTGTGGAAATGAGAAAATAGCTTGAAGAGATCCACCCAAATCAATTGAGAAATGCCAAGAGACCAAGGGAGAACCCCCTAGAGTGTTAAGGAATGGATGGGTCGAGTTAATGAGAGATTAGGTGGATATTAGAGGTTAAAATGAGAAAAGTTCTCATTGTTGAGTAAATAAGGTTTCCTTATGACTTTTCCATTCCATCATGTTTGGGGACATTGTTAAGTCGATAAGGTTTCCTTATTACTCAACCATTTCTTCATGTTTTGAAAATCACAAACACCTTATCTTAAGGCAAAATTCATTTAACCTATGCTTTACTTTCCTAAGGAAATTTTCCTTCCCCAAGGAAATTTATCCTTACCATGTTTTTTCATTGTTCATATTATGTCAAAGTTAAAATCTCGGTTTCATATCCAAAACCTCATAATCTTATATGTACTTAGATATAGAGCATTTGGTTTTTAGGATCCTAATTCAGGTTCTGAATTCTATGAATTCAAGTTCTGAACTTTCTATGTTCAGAATCCGAGTTCTCTGAATACAGACTCCGAACTTTCTAAGTTCAGACACTGAGTTCTCTGAATTCAAACTCCGAACTTTCTGATTTTAGACTCCGATTTCTCTAAATTCAGACTCCGAACTTTCTAAGTTCAGACTCCGAGTTCTCTGAATTCAGACTCCGGACTTTATGAAGTTCAGACTCCGAATTCTTTTGAATTCAGAATCCGAACATTGTAAGTTCAAACTCCGAATTCTTATGAATTCAGACTCTTAATTTCCTTGAAATTCAGACTCCAGAATTCTATAGAAATCAACTTCCAAATTCCTTTGAGGACAGAATCTGAATATCTATATGTTATAGACACCGAATGGTTTTTTGGTTAGACTCTAAACTTTCATTTTTCCTTACACTCCAAAAAATGAATTTGGTTAAGCAACCATATTTTTTCTTACTCATGTTTTGAGTTATAAAACGATGTTGTGCATTCAGTTACTAACTAACCATTGTTTGAGTAACACGTATATAGGTCCCTCCGAAATTCAAGGAAAAATATGACCATCGGAGGAGGGATCCAACCATTGAGAATGTGCCTATAAATAGAAGCTCATTTGAAATATCTCACAAGGTTGTTAACTTTTATGAACAAGTTGATCAATCTAGAGATTACATGTTGCTGAAGTGATTTCTAGAGAGAGAGACTTTCATGCTTTGTGCATTCTGAACATCTTGTTCAGAATTTCGTCATGCAACTCTAAATGTTGCAGAGTACATTCGAGGGCTTCCGTGGATAGGAAGACAGAGGTTTCGACTAACTTGAAGTTTGAGGGCTGCGGGGAAAGTAAGACAGACTCTGATCTTCATATCGACGGCTTACCATTATGTGGGTAAGACATACTTTCTTGAAAGTATAAATCAAGGGACCTTTATCCAAGGTTTTTGGATACCCTTCACTTTGGGATAAAAGATTTACTACTTTTTACTTGTATTGTTTCAAGTTTTCCGCTACCTTTTGGTTGTTGAGGAAAGTATAACTATCTTATACTTTCTTATAGTTGTATACTCTGATTTAGTGAGATTCTATATGCTTTAAGGTAGAATTTTTATCTTTGTAAACTTTTGTTAAGTTTCATTTCTGGAATCACTTTTTCGAAATTGCATTCTCGGAATCACATTTCTGGAATCAAGCATGTTTGTAGAACATAGAGGTTTTGTGAATTTACCTTGTTTAACCTTGTTAAAAAATAGAAACATTTCTATCCAACTTTAAAAGTTCCCAAAGAATTTTTAAATTATACAATTCACTCCCCTATTGTATATTGAGCATATATATCATTATTTCAAACCTACATTTGGTATCATAGGAGAATATCATACTCCATACCAACCTAACAATTGGTATCAGAGCTGGTCTCTGAAATAGTTATATTCACATATAAATTTTTTGGCTCAAGTTTATAATTGTTCTATATTTTCCTTGCTTAGGATATTTTTATCCTTGTTTACAAACTTTTATTACTGACAAGTTTGTGTGAAAATATTTTCTTTAATATGGTAGGAATGAATGTTGGTTCCATAGACAACTTAAATCCTACTAGACCACCAATTTTTGATGGGAATGATTATGAATATTGGAGAGATCGTATGAAGACTTTTTTCATTAATACTAGAGTGGACAACTTTTTAATACTTACTGAAGATTACAAGATTATTGATAAGGAAGTCATATCTTTTACTAATCAAGAGAAGTTATAATATCAACATAACTATAAGGTAAGAAATACTTTGTTGTGTTCCATGGCCAAAAATATATATAGCCAGATTTGTTTCTTGTGAAGCTACAAATTCTATTTGGAATAATCTTGAAGTTACACATTTTGCTACTTCCAAAGTTACTGAAACTAGAAGAGCTATGCATAGAGCTGAGTATCATGGTTTTTTCTTTCCTTATGGAGAACCTATATGTAAGGTTCAACAAAGATTTATGACTATTTTCAACAGCTTACAATACATAGGTGAAAAAGGTTTGGATGATGAGGCACTTGTAGACATGATTATAGACATCATGCATAATGATTGGGAATCCAAGAGAACAGCTATAGATGAGAATAGGAAAGTCTCACATATTACTCTTGATGAGATTTTTGGAACTCTTATTCAACATGAGACTAGAATGAAGAGAGATGCTGATAATGTTAAGAAGAAGAATGGAAATGGAAGTGTTGCTTTTACAACAACTTCAAATCATATAAAAGCCAAAAATCCTGAGAGAGTTACTAGATATAAATCTAAGAAGGTTGTTATTCAATCCGAATCTAGTGAAAGTGAACATTCTGAGAATGAACTAGCTAATATTTCTCAAAGTATGAACAATATAATAGGGAAGAAAGACTTTTAGTATATATACAAGAAGAAATAAAGGAAATATAAGAAAGACTTTGAATTCACTTGTAATGAATGAAAAAGATTTGGACATATAAGGCCTGATTGTCCTATGCTTAAGAGAAAAGATAGAAAGGAAAATCATTCTGAAAGAAACATAAATAATTACTACAAATATAATCTAAGAAAGTTATGAAAGCTAATGACACCTGGAGTGCCAGTGGTGGAGACTCTTCTTATGAATCCTCATATTACAAATCTTATAGACAGAAGAATCTTGGTCTAATAGCCAGACTACCTATTGAAAATTTTTGTTAATGGCTAAGTTACACAATGTTAAATCTATGAACAATGTATCCTTTAATAATAATTATAGTCATAGTAAATACTATGAATCCTCGGATGAAGAATCTTCTTATGATGAAGATAATACTTTACCTACCTATGAAGAAGTTTCTAGGTTTGCTAAGCTTCTTGAGAATGAAAATTCTAAATTCAAGAAAAAGATTGATAAGGTAAATTCTAGGATTTCTATTCTTACTAAGGAAATATCATATCTTTCTAAATATCTTGACTAGAAAACCCTTTATTTTGAAAGTATTTCAAAACACCTTGAGTAAGTTAATTCTGAGAAGGATAAACTTTCTATTGACCTAGAAAAATTAATTTCTAAGAAAATTATTTTCGAGCTTATCTCTAGTGCTAAAACTAATGTTTTGGAAGATAAGAACTAAGTTATTAGACTAAAGTCAGAAATATTTTCCTTGAGGAGGTTTTTGTTAAATTTTACCTTAGGGAAGGAAAGTTTTGATAACATGTATTCTCAAATTCAACCTCTAAGGAATAATTATGGTTTTGGTTATACAAGTTCAAAACCAATTTTTAGTAACAATTATTTTGTTCCTCAAAGTAATATTTTCTGCACTAAGTGTCATTGTGTTAGGAATTGGGCAAAAATTTGTTCCTTAAAAAAAACTCAGCCTTTAGGTTTCCATAAAGATTATTTCTCTAAGAAAATGTGGATACCTAAAATTTTTCTTTCTAAATTTTCTGAATCTATGAAAGTTTGGATTCCAAAAGTCTAACTCTTTTATTTTTAGAAAAATAAGGAAAGTACCAATATAAATACTTGGTACATGGATAGTGGATGTTCCCGGTATATGACTGGTAACAAAAATTTCTTTGAAAATATTATCAAGATGAAAGGAGGAAAAGTAACTTACGGAGATAATGCTAAGGGAGAAATTATTGGTATAGGTAACATTTTTCTTCTTGAAAAAACTTTGATTTCAAATGTTTTATTTGTTAAGGGTATTAATAACAACCTCATTAGCATAAGTCAAATATGTGATGAAGGTTACCTTGTGAATTTTAGGAATGAAAAGTTCTTAGTACATAATTCCAAGGAAGCGTTTATTCTTTCTGCCAATAGGTAAGAGAATGTTTACACACTAAACTTAGAAGACCTTAGGAGCCAAGACCTAACTTGCCTTGGTGAAATAGAAGATCATTCATGGTTTTGGCATAGAAGGCTAGGATGTTGTAATCTTAGGAACCTATGAAAACTCTCTAGGAAAATACTACTTAAGGATCTACCGGAGCTTAGATTTGATTCTTCAAAAGTTTTTGATCCTTCTCAATATGGAAAGCAACATAAATCAATATTTAAATTAATTGGTGAAGTATTAACCACTAATGAATTATATTTAGTGCATATGGATATTTTTATTACAACAAAAACTGGAAGAATTGGAGTAAAATATTATATATTTGTCCTATTTGATGATTACACTAGATTTATATGGGTCTATTTTCTAGCAAATAAATATGAATATTTTTCTTATTTTGAAAGTTTTAGAGCCCAAGTTAAAAATGAGAAAAACCTTCCTTTGATAAATATTCATAGTGATCATGGAGGAGAATTTCAAAATTCTTATTTTGAAACTTTTTGTAGTAGAAAAGGCATTACTCATAACTTCTCAGCACCCAGAACACCTCAACAAAATGGTGTTGTTGAAAGAAGAAATGGAATTCTTTAGGAGATAACAAGAACCATGTTGAGTGAATATTCTATAGCTAAACATTTTTGGGGTGAAGCTATAAGTACTTATTTTTATACTATAAATCGTGTTTTGATTAGACCTTTTCTTAATAAAACTCCTTATGAGTTATGAAATGGTAGAAAATATAGACTTTCCTACTTCAAGGTTTTTGGTTGCAAGGTATTAATTCTGAATACTAAAGATAATTTACACAAATTCATACCAAAATCTGACGAAGGAATTTTCTTAGGCTACTCCACAACTTCTAAGGATTATAGAGTTTTCAAAAAAAACTTGTACTATTGAAGAAACATTGCATGTCAAATTTGATGAAACTGGCCCTTTTGTTTTTAAACAACCTCAACCGACATCTTCAGATGTGTTTTCAAAAAATAATTATCGACCTTTGTTAGAAGATCCTTATGATAAGGAAAATGTTCAAGAAAATGTTTCTAAAGCATTTACCCCAGAAGACTTCCTACCCTATGTTGATGAACAGGTTTTACAAAACTCAAATCAGTTGTTTCTGAAGAATCATCCTAGTGATAGTATCATTGGTGATGTAAATCAACCTCTAAGGACTTGAAGTTCCTTAAGAAATGAAGTAGAACATCTAGAATTCATTTCCCAATTAGAGCCAAAAATCAATGATGAAGCTTTAGGTGATGATGATTGGATAAAATCTATGCAACATGAGATAAATGAATACGAAAGAAATAAATTCTGGACCATGGTTAAAAGACGTAAGGAAACTTCTGTTATTAGAGTAAAATGGGTCTTTAGAAATAAATGTGATTAAAATGGAATCATAGTAAGAAATAAATCTAGGATAGTTGCTAAAGTCTATAATCAATAAGAAAGAATAGACTACGAAGAAACCTATACTCCAGTAGCTAGACTTGAATCTATTCGTATTTTATTTTCCTTTGTAGAATTCTTCAATTTAAAACTTTTTCAAGTGGAAGTTAAATGTGCTTTCATTAATGGTTATGTTCAAGAGGAAGTTTTTTTAGAACAACCTCCTAGTTTTTAAGATAAAAAACATCCTAAACATGTTTTTAAACTTACCAAAGCTTTGTATGGACTTAAGCAAGCCCCTCAATCTTGGTATGATAGACTTACAGGATTTTTGCTTCAAAATAATTATGTTGAGGGAAATACTGATCCAACCCTTTTTATAAAGAAAGATAAGAAAAATGTTTTGATTGTTCAGATTTATGTTGATGACATTATATTTGGTTCAACTCAGAAATCTTTAACTAATTCCTTTTCGGATCTAATGAAATATGAGTTTGAAATGACTATGATGGGTGAGTTAACATTTTTCCTTGGTTTTCAAATTTCTCAAAAACCAGATGGAATTTTTATATCCCAACATAAGTATATTAAAGATCTTTTTAAAAAGTATGGATTTGAAAACACTAAGAGTATAAGTACTCCCATTGGTACCTCAAATTCACTTGATCTTGATGAAGATGGGAAACCAGTAGATCAAACATCTTTTAGAGGTATGATACGAAGTCTACTTTACTTGACATCTAGTCACCCAGACTTAATATTTTCAGTATATTTATATGAAAGATATCAATCCAATCCTAAGGAATCTCATTTAAAGGCAGTGAAAAGAATTTTTTGGTACTTAAAGGGAACCATGGATCTAGGGCTCTTTTATACTTCTGTAAATGATTTTGTTTTAAAAAGTTTTCGGATGCTGATTTTAGTGGATGTAGAATGGATATGAAAAGTATATTCGGAACTTGTCATTTATTAGGATATTCCATAATTTCATGGTCTTGTAAAAAGAAACACTCAGTAACACTTTCCACTGCTAAAGAAGAATATGTAGCAGCTGAAAGTTGTTGAGCTCAAGTGTTGTGGATGCAACACACACTCACAGACTATGGTATGAGTTTTACCAAAACACAAATTTTGTGTGATAATACTAGTTATATTGCCTTAAGTAAAAACCCTACACATCACTCTCATGTAAAATACATAGATATTAGGCATCACTTTCTTATGGATCACACACAAAAAGGAGATATCATTATTTAATTTATCAGAACGCAAGATCAACTTGCTGACATTTTCACAAAATCTTTACCCTCTCATAGATTTGAATACATTAAATAGAAGTTAGGAATGATAACCGTAAGGTAATATTCCATGTTAAATTCCTGTTGAAACTAATCTCCTCACAGTAAGAAACTTTTTATCATAGGGGGAGTACATTTGATTGTTGGATTTATAAAATTATCTAAAAACTTTTTCACAGTCTAAAAATTTCTTTCGTAGTACAATTTTTTTTTAAAAAAAAGCGTAATGAAGTTTTTTGTACTTAAAAATTTTTATAATGGAGATTTTTTTAATTCAAAATTTTTCGTAATGAAGATTTTTTTAGTTCAAAATTTTTCATAATGAAGCTTTTTGTACTTCAAAATTTTACGTAATAAAGATTTTTGTAGTTCAAAATTTTTCATAAGGAATA
Source organism: Viscum album (assembly GCA_963277665.1). Lineage (NCBI taxonomy): Eukaryota > Viridiplantae > Streptophyta > Magnoliopsida > Santalales > Viscaceae > Viscum > Viscum album. The sequence goes on along the minus strand of OY728122.1, from coordinate 501,848,370 downwards.
ATTTTGTAGTTCAAAATATTTCATAATGAAGATTTTTGTAGTTCAAAATTTTTCGTAATGAAGATTTTTGTAGTTCAAAATTTTTCATAATAAAGATTTTTGTTGTTCAAAAAAAATTTAATGAAGATTTTTGCAGTTCAAAATTTTCAGTAATGAAGATTTTTATAGTTAAAAATTTCTTAATGGAAATCTTCATAGATTTTTTAATGAAAATTTTTATAATTAGATTTTTTGTTATAAAATTTTCGTAGTTTTAAAATTTTTTGTAGTCAAAATTTTCGTAATCAAAATTTTTAGAATCTAAATTTCTTCAAGAAGAATTTTCCTCAATACGAATAATCTTTATTGAAATCTGAAAGGTATGTTTCCTTTATTAAATTTTCGTAATCATATTTTACTTGTTGGTATTTTCATCTATTTTTAAATTTTTGTAGTATCTTTTTCTTAAATCCTAGTTTTTTTATTAAAAACATCAAAAGATCAGATTCTATCAAAATTTCCTTCTGACTATCATCTCAACTGTCAGATCTAATCACAAGTTTTTTCAACCATTGGATTGAGAGTGGAAGATGAAAAGTTTCCCCAATTTCCTATATAAAGGACCCTTGATGGTTGTCCCACATCGAGATCAAAGATTTCACGTGTTGAAGCCCCGCCCTCCTACTTAAGCTCGTTCTGAATTTTTTAAAGGTTTCCTCAACTACAAATGCCTGTCAAAGTTTCTTCCGAGAAAGATATGTCAACTGTCAAGCCAATTTATGAATATAATATTTATAGAGAAAGGTTGGTTCATCCAAATTTCTTTGCTAAGTATGATTCTATCATCTCAAATAACATTAAGTTGAATGGATGGGAGAGTGTTTTCATATCGAAAATAGGATCTCAGGATCTGGTATATCCGGACTTGTTGATTGAATTCTATGAGTCAGCAAGTTTTTTCAAGGAAGAAGGAAAAGATAAATTCTCTTTTAAGAGATATGGGAATAATTGTGCTCTTTCTTAGTCTAAGGGAGCCAGTTTGATTACAGTTCCTTATAAAGGAGAAGCTAATTTTTGTTCTCATAAGCTGTCGGATGTTCAAGGAAGCTTTATTAAGGTGAAGAATATGGATTGCCTCAGTCTTTTAGATGTTAAGACTCCAAATATTTTTCACCTATCTACAAATTTTTGGATTCTTGAATTGTGGGTTCAAGGATTCATCATTCCACGAAAACGGGACAAAGATACTTTGAAGAATAGTGACATGTATATCCTGTATTTCTTGGTAAATCTAAGAAAGATTAACTTGGTTAATCATATTTTGATTACAATTGAGAGTATAAAGAATAAAAATCTGAAGGCTCAGATTATTATGTATCCATCCATTCTCTTAAAGCTGATTGTTTGGTGTCTAGAGTCCTTCAAAATACCTTGTATTTCTAAGCCAAGAAATTGAAAAATTATGCTGGTAAGTGATAATACTCTGAGAAGTATGAATGTTGGATTTTCTAAAGAATCCAAATAATTTTATGATTTTCTTGAGGAGGATGCAGAAGCCTTAACGAAGAAACAGGAGGTCACTGAGACCTCTAAGAAGGGAGGAAGGAAGAGGAAGATGAAGGAAATAGAAGAGAAAGAAAAATCCCCAGAGGCCAAGCAAACCCAATCCAAACCACCAAAGCTTAAGAAGCAAAAAGCATATCCAGATGAGGTAGTAGAAAAATGGAGGGAATCCAAGGAGAAAACTAAAACATGGGATCCTAGCTTTGGTTTGGATCTTATTGAAGCAAAAGCTTTAAAATAAAAGACTCTTGATGAGCTTGAAAAGAAAGCAAAAGAAAAGAAACAAAAGAAAAATTTGTCTGAGGCAGAGTTAGTGCAATCACTTCTAAAGGCCGTAGAGAAAGCATCAGAGAACATTCTTGTACCAGAATCCTCCCCGATAGAATCCCTACCTATGACTCCAGGAAAAAAGTTTGTGACTCTGGAAATTCAAGAAAAAGTAGGGGAGGAAGAAGAAGAGGAAGAACAGGCTAGTTATGATACTGAAGATCTCATTAAGCAAGTAAAATATTTTCATGAGAAGGAAAGTCCATATGAGAAGCTTTCAATCTGAACTTCTGAAGCTGAGTCTTCAAACCTTTCTACCCTTGGGAAAGATGAGAAAGGTGAAGATGACAAGTTTGAAGAATAAGTGAATAATTTGTCTGAAGAAAAAAGTTCTAATCATGATTTCATTCACCCAGAGGATGTTGAGGCACAGGACGAGAAGGAAAAGGTTGATGAAGATAGAATTGTTCAACTCTCTGATAGTGAACATGAATCCCCTAACCAATAGGAATCCATTCCAAAGATTGATAAGGGAAAACATGTGGTTGTTGATACACCAACCAATTCTATGGTTAAGAAGAAAGATGTTGGTGGTTCTTTAAAGAGTAAAGGTGCTGATATAGAGAAAGTTCCCTCAACAAGAAAAGTCTCAGATTAGGAATCATCCTCAATTGGACATGATTTCGTAGTACAGTCTTTGAAGAAGCTTGTTGGAACCATTCCAATATTTCCATGTATTGACTCAAGATTCCAAATGATTCAACACTCCTTAAATCTGAAATCAGATTTAGTATCCATGGTGATGGATAAGTGGGTCAATCATGAAGCATATTTCAAATAATTCTTAATAAACTATGAAGCCCACAAAAGATCTTGAAAAAAAATGACCAGTTGGTCAAGGAAAACTATAGAAGACATGAGAAATCTTGATGAGTTCCAAGAAAGTTTAAAGAATGATTTTGACACTGAAGATGTGAAGATCAAGGATCTCACAAATAGTTTTGAGGAAAAGCTGTCTCTGGAATAGAATTCTCAGATTCAAGAAATAAAAGATCTGAATGAGAAGTTGCATTCAATTTCTCAAAGCTGGAAAAGAGAAAGGGATCTCAGGATTGAGATGGAAGAAAAGATTGTCAAGCAGGAAGAATCCTTGAGGGCATAGGCTGATATTCTTAAGGCTCAGGAAGGAAAGATCAAATCCTTAGAGAATAAAACTAAAGATCAGGATAATATTCTTAAACAATCAAAGGAAGATCATAAGGAGCTCAAGAAGCTCAAAACTATTGTGAAAAAGTGGATGTTGAAGGAGAAGGAAGGATAAAAATTTTCAATTCCAATATTTTGTTGAATTCCTTCCTTGTACAAATTTTTCCAATCCAAATGAAATTTTCAGGTTTCTATTCATATTTTTTTTTGTCTAGAACTAATATTTCAGGTATCATATTTTCTTTTCCATTCCCTGTATTCCTTTTTGAAAATCAAAAAGGGGGAGAAACGAAAAAGATAATACTCAGAAAAGAACAAATTTCCCTAAGTAAGCGGGAGTTCATCTAAGGGGGTGTTCTTATCCAAGAAGATTTCCGTAAGCAATAAAATGTTAAGTCTCATTTTGGAAATATAGAATACGATCCTTAGTGTTTCCAAATCCTAAGGGGGATTTAGTCATATTCATTTTTTCCCATGTTTTAAGGGAGATAAGTTTTACTTTCAAATTCCAAAAAAATATTTTCTAAGTCCTTATATTCTTTTTCATAAGGATGTCTGTGCGTTCAAAAAAGGGGGATATTGTTGATTCAATAAGGTTTACTTATGAATTTTCCATTCCTTCATGTTTGGGGAGATTGTTAAGTCGATAAGGTTTCCTTATTACTCTATCATTTCTTCATGTTTTCAAAATCGTAAACACCTTATCTTAAGGAAAATTTCATTTACCCTATGCTTTACTTTAATAAGGAAATTTTCCTTCCCAAAGGAAATTTATACTTACCATGTTTCTTCATTGTTCATATTATTTCTAAGTAGAAATATCGGTTTCTTTCCAAAACCTTAGAATCTTATATATACTTAGATATAGAGAATTCTATTTTCAGGATCCGAATTCAGGTTCCGAATTCTATGAATTCAAGTTCCGAACTTTCTAAGTTCAGACTCCGAATTCTTTGAATTGAGACTCTGAACTTTCTAAGTTCAGACTCTAAGTTCTCTGAATTCAGACTCTAAACTTTCTGAGTTCAGACTCTAAGTTCTCTGAATTTGGACTCCAAACTTTCTGAGTTCAGACTCCGAGTTCTCTTAATTCAAACCCTGAACTTTCTGAAGTTTAGACTCTAAATTCTTATGAATTCTGACTCTGAACTTTGTAAGTTCAGACTCTGAATTTCCTTGAAATTCAAACTCCATAATTATATAGAATTCAGGTTTTGAATTCCTTTGAAGTCATAATCCAAATATCTATGTGTTATAGACACCAAATGGTTTATTAGTTATACTTTGAACATTCATTTTTCTTTACACTCAAAAAAATGAATTTGGTTAAGCAACTATATTTTTGCTTACTTATGTTTTGAGTTATAAAACGGTGTCATGCATTCGGTTACTAACTAACCGTTGTTTGAGTGAAATGTGTACAGGTCCCTCTAAAATTTAAGGAAAAATATGACCATTGTAAGAGGGAGATGACCATTGAAAATGTGCCTATAAATAGGATCTCATTTGAAAGAGTTCACAAGGTTGTTAACTTTGATGAACAAGTTTATCAATCTAGATATTACATGCTGCTGAAGTGATTTCTAGAGAGAGAGACTTTCATGCTTTGTGCGTACTGAACATCTTGTTCATAATTGCTTCGTGTGACTCCGAATGTTGTTGAGTACATTCGAGGGATTCTGGGGATAGGAAGACAGAGGTTTCGACTACCTTTAAGTTCGAGGGATTGCGGGGATAGCAAGACATACTCTGATCTTCATATCGAGGGCTTACCCTGGTGTGGGTAAGACAAACTTTCTTGAAAGTATAAATCAAGGTACCTTTATCCAAGGTTTTTGGATACCCTTCTCTTTGGGTTAAAATATTTACTACTTGTTACTTGTATTGTTCCAAGTTTTCCGCTGCATTTTGGTTGTTGAGGAAAGTATAACTATATTATACTTTCTTATACTTGTATACTCTGATTTAATGAGATTATATATGCTTTAAGTTATAATATTTATCTTTGTAAACTTTTTTTAAGTTTCATTTCTAGAATCACTTTTTCAGAATCACATTTCTGGAATCAAGAAAGTTTGTAGAACTTAGAGGTTTTGTGAATTTACCTTGTTTAACCTTGTTAAAAAATAGAAAGGTTTCTAACTAACTTTAAAAGTTCACAAAGAATTTTTAAAGTATACAATTCACCCCCCTCTTGTATATTGAGCATCTACATCATTATTTCGAACCTACAGTTGGTGTCATAGGAGAATATCATACTCCATACCAACCTAACAATTGGTATCAGAGTAGGTCTCTGAAATAATTATATTCACCTATAAATTTTCTAACTCAAGTTAATTATTGTTCTATATTTTCCTTGCGTAGGATATTTTTATCCTTGTTTAAAAAAATTTATTACTGACAAGTTTGTGTGGAATGATTTTCTTTAAGATGGTAGGAATGAATGTTCATTCCATAGACAACATAAATCCAACTAGACCACCTATTTTTTATGGGAATGATTACGAATATTGGAGAGACCATGTAAATATTTTATCATCAATACTGGAGTGGACAACTTTATAATGCTTACTGGAGATTACAAGATTATTGATAAGGAAGTCATAACTTTTACTAATCAAGAGAAGTTAGAATGTCAACTTAACTATAAGGTATGCAATACTTTGTTTTGTTCTATGACCAGAAATATATATAGCCAGAATTCTTCTTGTGAAGCTAAAAATTGTATTTGGAAGAAGCTTGAAGTTACAAATTTTGGTACTTCCAAAGTTATTGAAACTAGAAGAGCTATGCTTAGAGCTGAGTATCATGGTTTTTTCTTTCTTTATATAGAACCTATATGTAAGGTAAAACAAAGATTTATGAATATTTTCAACAGCTTACAATCCATGGGTGAAAAAAGTTTGGATAATGAGGCACTTATAGACAAGATTATAGACATCATGCCTAACGAGTGGGAATCCAAGAGAACATCTATAGATGAGAATATGAAAGTCTCATAGATTACTTTGGATGAGATTTTTGGGACTCTTATTCAACATGATACTAGAATGAAGAGAGATGTTGATAATGTTAAGAAGAAGAATGTAAATGGAAGTGTTGCTTTTATAATAACATCGAAACATATGAAATCCAAAACTCCTGAGAGAGTTACTAGATCTTAATCTAAGAATTTTGTTATAAAATTCGAATCTAGTGAAAGTGAACATTCTGAGAACGAACTAGAAAATATTTCTAGAAGGATGAACAAGATAGTAGGGAAGAAATAGTTTCAGTATAGATACAAGAAGAAGGAAAGGGAAGATAAGAAATACTCTGAAGTCACTTGTTATGAATGCAAAAGAGTTGGACATATAAGGACTGATTGTCCTATGCTTAAGAGAAAATATAGAAAGGAAAATCATTCTGAAATAAATAGAAATAAGTACTAAAAATATAAAGATAAGAATCTTTTGAAAGCTAATTACACCTAGAGTGGCAGTGGTGGAGACTCTTTTGATGAATCCTTAGATTACAAATCTTCTGGACAGAAGAATCTGGGTCTAATAGCCAGACTACATATTGAAAATCTTTGTTTAATGGCTAAGGTAAACAATGTTGAATCTATGACCAATGTATCCTTGAATACTAATTATAGTCATATTAAATAATATGAATCCTAAAATGAAGAATCTTCTTCTAATGAAGATAATACTTTACATACCTATGAAGAATTTTCTAGGTTTTCTAAGCTTCTTGAGAATGAAAATTCTAAAGTCAAGAAAAATCTTGATAAGTCAAATTCTAGTATTTCTATTTTTACTAAGGAAATATCATATCTTTCTAAATATATTGACATAAAAACCCTTGATTTTGAAAGTATTTCAAAAAAACCTTGAGTAAGTTAATTCTGAGAAGGATAAACCATCTAAGGACCTAGAAAAATTAATTTCTAAGAAAAATATTTTCAAGCCTATCTCTAGTACTAAAACTAATGTTTTGGAAGATAAGAACTTAGTTATTAGACTAAAGTCAGAAATATTTTCCTTGAGGAAGTGTTTGTGAAATTTTACCTTAGGGAAAGAAAATTTTGATTAGATGTATTCTCAAATTAGACCTCTAAGGAATAATTCTGGTTTTGGTTATACAAGTTCAAAACCAATTTTTAGTAACAATTATTTTGTTCCTCAAAGTGCTTTTTTCTGCACTAAGTGTCAGTGTGGTGGGCATTGGGAAAAAAATTATTCCTTAAACAAAACTCATCTTTTAGGTTTTCATGATGCTTATTTCTCTAAGAAAATGTGGATACCTAAAATTTTTCTTTCTGAAGTTTTCGGATTCAAGAAAGTTTGGATTCTGAAAATCTAACTATTCTATTTTTAGGAAAATAAGGAAATTACCAACAACAATACTTGGTACATGGATAGTGGATGTTCTCAGCATATGACTGGTAACAAAAACCTTTTTTAAATCATTAACAAGATGAAAGGAGGAAAAGTAACTTTCGAAGATAATGCTAAGGGAAAAATTATTGGTATAGGTAACATCGTTCTTCTTGGGAAAAACTTTGATTTCAAATGTTTTATTTATTAATGTTCTTAAGCACAACCTCATTAGCATAAGTAAAATATGTGATGAAGGTTACCTTGTGAATTTTAGGAATGACAAGTGCTTAGTACATAATTCCAAGGAAAAGTTTATTCTTTCTACCAATAGGAAAGAGAATGTTTACATGATAAACTTAGAAGACCTTAGGAGCCAAGACCTACCTTTACTTGGTGCAATGGAAGATCATTCTTGGTTCTGGAATAGAATTTTAGGACGTTGTAGCCTTAGGAACCTATGAAAACTCTCTAAGAAAAGACTAGTTAAGGATCTACCAGAGCTTAGATTTGATTCTTGAAAAGTTTGTGATCCTTGTCAATATGGAAAGTAACATAAATCAATATTTAAATCAGTCGGTGAAGTATCAACCACTGATACATTATAGTTAGTTCATATGGATCTTTTTGGTCCAACACAAACTAGAAACATTGGAGGAAAATATTATATATTTGTCTTAGTTGATGATTACACTAGATATTCATGGGTCTATTTTCTAGAAAATAAATCTGAATCTTTTTCTTATTTCAAAAGTTTTAGAGCCCAAGTTAAAAATGAGAAAAACGTTCCTTTGATAACTATTCATAGTGATCATGGAGGAGAATTTCAAAATTCTGATTTTGAAACTATTTGTAGTAGAAAAGGCATTACTCATAACTTCTCAGCACCCATAACACCTCAACAAAATAGTGTTGTTGAAAGATGAAATATAATTCTTTAGGATATAACAAGAACCATATTGAGTGAATATTCTATAGCTAAACATTGTTAAGATGAATCTGTAAGTACTACTTGTTATACTATAAATCGTTTTTTGATTAGACATTTTCTTAATAAAACTCCTTATGGGTTATGGAATGGTAGAAAACCTAGACTTCCCTACTTCAAGGTTTTTGTTTGCAAGGTATTCATTCTGAATACTAAAGAAAATTTACACAAATTCGTACCAAAATCTGATTAAGGAATTTTATTAGGCTGCTCCATAACTTCTTAGGATTATAGAGGTTTCAATGAAAATACTTTTACTGTTGAAGAAATAGTGCATGTCAAATTTGATGAAACTGACCCTTTTGTTTTTAAACAACCTCAACCGACATCCTCAGATGTGTTTTCAAAAACTGATTATTGACCTTTGTTAGAAGATCCTTCTGATAAGGAAAATGTTCAAGAAAATGTTTCTGAAGCATTTACCCCAGAAGAATTCCTACCCTATGTTAATGAACAGGTTTTAAAAACTCAAATCAGTTGCTTATGAAGAATCATCCTTGTGATAGTATCATTGGTGTTGTAAATCAACCTATAAGGACTAGAAGTTCCTTAAGAAATGAAGTAGAATATCTAGCATTACTTTCCCAATTAGAGCCAAAAATCACTGATGAAGCTTTAGGTGATGATGATTGGATAGAAGCTATGCAAGATGGGCTAAATTAATTCGAAAGGAATAAATTCTGGACCTTGGTTGAAAGACCTAAGGAAAATTCTATTATTGGAGTAAAATGGGTCTTTAGAAATAAATGTGATGAAAATTGAATCATAGTAAGAAATAAATCTACGTTAGTTACTAAATTATATAATCAACAAGAAGGAATATACTACGAAGAAACATATGCTCTAGTAGCTAGAATTGAATCTATTCGTATTCTACTTGACTTTCCACATTCTTCAATTTCAAACTTTTTCAAATCGATGCTAAATGTGCTTTCCTTAATGGTTATGTTCAAGAGGAAGTTTTTGTTGAACAACTTCCTGGTTTTTAAGATAAAAAACATCCTAACCATGTTTTTAAACTTACCAAATATTTTTATGGAGTTATGCAAACCCCTCGAGCTTGGTATTATAGACTTACAAGATTTTTGCTTCAAAATAATTATGTTAAGGGAAATGATGATCAAATCCTTTTTATAAAGAAAGATATGAATTTTTTTTTATTTTTTCAAATTTATGTTGATGACATTATATTTGGTTCAACTCAGTGATCTTTAACAGATTCCTTTACGGATCTAATGAAATCTGAGTTTGAAATGAGTATGATGGTTGAGTTAACATTATTCCTTGGTTTTCAAAATTATCAAAAACCAGAAGGAATTTATATATCCCAATATAATTATATTCAATATCATCTTAAAAAGTATGGATATGACAACACTAAGAGTATAAGTACTCCCATTGGTACCTCAAATTCACTTGATCTTGATGAAGCTGGGAAACCAGTAGATCTAATATCTTTTAGAGGTATGATAGGAAGTCTACTTTACTTGATAGCTAGTCATCCAAACATAATGTTTTCAGTATGCTTATGTGCAATATATCAATTCAATCCTAAGGAATCTCATTTAAAGGTAGTGAAAAGTATTTTTCGCTACTTAAAAGGAACCATAGATCTGGGACTCTTTTATAATTCTGGAAATGATTTTTTTTAAACATTTTCAGATACTGATTTTGGTGGATGTAGAATGGATATGAAAAGTACATTTGGAACTTCTCATTTATTAGGAGATTCATTAGTTTCTTGGTCTTGAAAAAAGAAACACTCGGTAGCACTTTCCACTACTGAATCCGAATATATAGTAGCTGGAAGTTGTTGTGCTCAAACGTTGTGGATGCAACACACACACACAGACTATGGAATGAGTTTTACCAAAACAAAAAAAATTTGTGATAATATTAGTTCCATTGCCTTAAGTAAAAAACCTACACATCACTATCATGCAAAATACATAGATATTAGGCATCACTTTCTTAGGTATCACACACAAAAAATAGATAGCATTCTTCAATTTATCGGAACGCAAGATCAAATTTATGACATTTTCACAAAATCTTTACCCTTCGATAGATTTGAATAAATTAAACCGAAGATAGGAATAATAACCGTAAGTTAATCTTCCATTTTAACTTTCTATTGAAACCAATCTCCTCACATTAAGAAACTTATTTTCATAGGGGGAGTAATTATTTTTGTTATATTTCTAAAATTTTCTATAAAAAAATTTAGTCTAAAAATATCTTTCATAGTAAAATTTTTCTTTAAAAAAAATTTTAAATGAAGATTTGTGTACTTCAAAATTTTCGTAATGGAGATTTTGGTACTTCAAAATTTTTCGTAATGAAGATTTTTGTAGTTCAAAATTTTTCATAATGAAGATTTTTTTAGTTCAAAGTATTTCGTAATGAATATTTTTGTAGTTTAAAATTTTTTCTAATGAAGATTTTTGTAGTTCAAAATTTTTCGTAATAAAAATTTTTATTGTTCAAAATTTTTTGTTATGAATATTTTTTCAGTTCAAAATTTTCCGTAATGAAGATTTTTTTAGTTAAAATTTTCGTAATGGAAATCTTCGTAGATTTTATAATGAAAATTTTCATTGTTAGATTTTTCATAATAAAATTTTCATAGTTTTAAAATTTTTTGTAGTCAAAATTTTCGTAATCAAAATTTTCTAAATCAAAAGTTCTTCAAGAAGAATTTTCCTCAATATGAATAATCTTCCTAGCAATCTGAGAGGTATGTTTCCTTTCTTAAATTTTCATAATCATCTTTTACTTTTTGGTATTTTCTCCTGTTTTTAAATTTTAGTATTCTCTTTTTCTTAAATCCAAATGTTTTTATTAAAAACATCAAAAGATCGAATTCTATCAAAATTTCCTTCTGGATATCATCTCAACTGACAGATCTGATCACAAGTTTTTTCAACCATTAAATTGAGCATGGAAGATGAACTGTCACCCCAATCACCTATATAAAGGACCCCTGATAGTTTTCCCACATCAAGATCAAAGCTTTCACGTGATGAATCCTTTCCCTTCTACTTAATCCCGTTCTAAATTTTTTCAAGGTTTCCTCAACTCCGAATTTCTGTCGAAGTTTCTTCCTAGAAAGACATGTCAGTTGTCATGCCAATTTCTGAATGGCATATTTACAGAGAAAGGTTGGTTCATCCAAATTTCTCTACTAAGTATGATTCTATCATCTCAAAGAACATCAAGTTGAATGGATGAGAGAGTGTTTTCGTATTGAAACCCGGATCTCAGGATCAGGTATATCCAGACTTGTTGATTGAATTCTATGAGTCAACAATTTTTTTCAAGGAAGAAGTAAAAGATAAATTCTCTTTTAAGAGCTATGGGAAGACTTATTCTCTTTCTTACTCCAAGGTAGCCAGTTTGATTGGAGTTCCTTATAAAGGAGAAGTTGAGTTTTTTTCTCATAAACTGTCGGATGTTCAAGGAATATTTGTTAAGGTAAATGATATGGATTGCCTCAGTCTTTCATATGTTAAGACTCTGAATATTGTTTACCTATCTACAAATTTTTGGATTCTTGAATTGTGGGTTTAAGAATTCATCATTTCGAGAAAAGGGTAAAAAGATACTTTGAAGAAGAGTGACATGTATATCCTAGATTTCTTGGTGGATCTAAGAAATATTAACTTCGTTAAGAATATTTTGATTACAATTGAGAATGTAAAGAATGTAAATTTGAAGGCTCAGATTATTATGTATCCAGCCATTCTCTCAAATCTGATTGTTTGGTGTTTAGAGTCCTTCAAAATACCTTGTAGTTCTAAGCCAAGAAATTGAAAAGTTATGCTGGTAATTGATGATACTATAAGAAGGATGAATGTTGTATTTTCTAAAGAATATAAAGAATTTTATGATTTTCTTGAGGAGGAGGAAGAATCCATAACAAAGAAACAAGAGGTCACTAAGACATATAAGAAGGGAGGGAGGAAGAGGAAGCTGAAAGAAGTAGAAGAGAAAGAAAAATCCCCAGAGGCCAAGAAAATCAAATCCCCACCACTAAAGGCTAAGAAGAAAAAAACATATCTGGATGAGGTAGTAGCAAAATGGAGGGAATCTAAGGAGAAAAAGAAATAAGGGGAGCCTAGATTTGGTTTGGATCCTAATGAAGCAAAAGAATTAAAAGAAAAGATAGGTGATGAGATTGAAAATCTAGAAAAAGAAAAGAAACAAAATAAGAAGTTTTCTGAGGCAGAGTTAGTGCAATCACTTATAATGGCCGCAGATGAAGCATCTGAGAACATTCCAGTAATAGAATCATTCCAAATAGAATCCCTACCTGAGAATCTGGGAAAAAGGTTTGTGACTCCGGAAAAAGTCCAAGAAAAAGTAGTGGAGGAAGAAGATGAGGAAGAAGAATCTATTGATGATACTGAATATCTCATTAAGTAAAAGATTTTCATGAGAAGGAAATTCCATCTTAGAAGCTTTCAATCTGAACTTATGAAGCTAATTCTTCAAAGCTTGCTACCCCTGGGAAAAATGAGAAAGGTGAAGATGATAATGTTGAAGAAGAAGTGAATAAACTATTTGAAGAATAAAGTTCTAATCAAGATTTCATTCACCCAGAGGATGTTGAGGCGTAGTCTAAGAAGGAAAAGGTTGATGAAGACAGAATTGTTCAACTCTATGATAGTGGACACGAATCCCCTAACCAAAAGGAATCCATTCCAAAGATTGATAATGTAAAATATGTGGTTGTTGATACACCTACCAAAGCTATGGTTAATAAGAAATTTGTCAGTGGTTCTTCAAAGAGGAAAGCTGCTGATATAGAGAAAGATCCCTCACCAAGAAAGGTATTAGATTAGGAATCATTCTCTCTTGGAGATGATTTCATAGTCTAGTCTATAAAGAAGCTTATTAGAACTATTACAATATTTCCAATTATTGACTCAAGATGCCAAATGCTTCAACACTCATTAAATCAGAAATCAGATTCAGTATCCATGGTGACGGATAAGTGTATCAATCTTAAAGCAGATTTCAAATCTTTCTTCATAAACTATGAAGCCCACAAAAGATCTTGCAAGAAAATTACTAGTTGTTCAAAGAAAACTATAGAATACATGAGAAATCTTGATGAGTTCCAAGAAAGTGTAAAGGATGCTTTTGACACCGAAGATATGAACATCAAGGATATCACAAATAGTTTTGAGGAAAACCTATCTCTGGAATAGAATTATCGGATTCAAGAAGTAAAATGTCTGAATGGGAAGTTGTATTCAGTTGCTCAAAGCTGGAAAAGAGAAAGGGATCTCAGGATTGAGATAGAAGAAAATCTTGTCTAGCAGGAAGAAGCCTTGAAGACCCAGGATGACATTCTTAAGGATTAGGAAGAAAAGAATAAAGCCTTATAGAATAAAACCAAAGATCAGGATCAGCTTCTTAAATGAGTAGATGAAGATCATAAAGAGCTCAAGAAGCTCAAAACTATTGTGAAAAAGTTGATGCTGAAGGATAAGGAAGGATAAATTTTTTCAATTCTGATCTTTTGTTGAATTCATTCCTTGTACAAATTTTTCCAATCCTAATGAAATTTTTGGGTTTCTCTTCATATATTTCTTTTTCTAGTGATAATATTTCAGGTATCATATTTTATTTTCCATTCCCTGTATTCCTTTTTTAAAATCACAAAGGGGGATAAAGGAAAACAGAATACTAAGAAAAGAAAAAATTTCCCTAATTAAGGGGGAGTTCATCTAAGGGGAGTTATTGTCCAAGAAAATTTTCGTACGCAATAAAATGCTAAGTCTCATTCTAGAAATATAGAATAATATCCTTAGTGTTTCCAATGCCTAAGGGGGAGTTAGTCATCTTCATCTTTGCCCATCTGTTAAGGGAGATATGTTTTACTTTCAAAGTCAAGAAAAATATTTTATAAGTCCTTATATTCTTTTTCTTAAGGATGTTTGTGCTTACCAAAAAGAGGAAGATTGTTGAGTCAATATGGATTCCTTTTGACTTTTCCATTCCTTCATGTTTGGGTAGATTGTTAAGTCGATAAGGTTTCCTTATTACTCTACCATTTCTTCATGTTTTGAAAATCACAAACACCTTATCTTAAGGAAAATTTCATTTACCCTAGGATTTACTTTCATAAGGAAATTTTCCTTCCACAAGGAAATTTTTCCTTAACATGTTTTCTCATTGTTCATATTATGTCTAATTAGAAATATTATTTTCATATCCAAAACCTCATAATCTTATATATACTTAGATATAGAGCATTCTATTTCCAGGATCCAAATTCAGGTTCCAAATTCTCTGAATTCAAGTTCCAAACTTTCTAAGTTCAGACTCTGAATTCTATGAATTCAGACTCTCAACTTTCTGAGTTCAGACTCCGAGTTCTCCGAATTCAGACTCTGAACTTTCAGAGTTCATACTCGGAGTTCTCTGAATTCAGACTCTGAACTTTCTGAGTTTAGACTCCAAGTTCTCTAAATTCAGACTCTGAACTTTCTGAAGTTTAGGCTCTGAATTCTTATTAATTCAGACTCTGAATTTCCTTGAAATTCAAACTCTGGAATTCTATAGAATTCAGGTTCCAAATTCCTTTGAAGGCAGAATCCAAATATCTATGTGTTATAGAAACCTAATGGTTTTTTGGTTAAACTCCGAACATTCATTTTTCCTTACACTCTGAAAAATTAATTTGGTTAATCAACCATATTTTTTCTTACTCATGTTTTGAGTTATAAAATGATATCATGCATTCAGTTACTAACTAACTGTTGTTTGAGTGACACGTGTACAGGTCCCTTCGAAATTCAAGGAAAAATATAACTATTGGAGGATGGAGACAACCGTTGAGAATGTTCCTATAAATAATAGCTCATTTGAAAGAGCTCACAAGGTTGTTAACTTTGATTAACAAGTTGATCAATCTAGAGATTACATGCTGCTAAAGTCATTTCTAGAGAGAGAGACTTTCATGCTTTGTGCATACTGAACATTTTGTTCAGAATTGATTCGTGCGACTCCAAATGTTGCTGAGTACATTCGAGGGCTTCTGGGGATAGGAAGATAGAGGTGTGGACTACCTTGAAGTTTGAGGGCTTGTGGGGATAGCAAGACAAACTCTTATCTTCGTATCGAGGGCTTACCCTGGTGTGGGTAAGACAGAACTTATTGAAAGTATAAATCAAGGGACCTTTATCCAAGTTTGTTGGATACCCTTCTCTTTGGGTTAAAAGATTTACTACTTGTTACTTGTATTGTTTCAAGTTTTCTATTATGTTTTGGTTGTTGAGGAAAGTATAACTATATTATACTTTCTTATACTTGTATACTCTGAGTTAGTGAGATTCTATATGCTTTAAGGTAGAATCTTTATCTTTGTAAACTTTTGTTAAGTTTCATTTCCCAAATCACTTTTTTGGAATTTCATTCTTGGAATCACATTTCTAGAATCAAGTAAGTTT
Organism: Viscum album; assembly: GCA_963277665.1. Lineage (NCBI taxonomy): Eukaryota > Viridiplantae > Streptophyta > Magnoliopsida > Santalales > Viscaceae > Viscum > Viscum album. The sequence goes on along the minus strand of OY728122.1, from coordinate 501,832,543 downwards.
GTAGAACTTAGAGGTTTTGTGAATTCACCTTGTTTAACTTTGTTAAACAATAGAAAGGTTTCTAACCAACTTTAAAAGTTATCAAATAATTTTTAAAGTATACAATTCACCCCCCCCCCCCCCCACTTGTATATTGAGCATCTATATTATTATTTCGATACTACATTTGGTATCATATAAGAATATCATACTCTATACCAACCTAACAATTGGTATCATAGCAGGTCTCTGAAATACTTATATTCACATATAAGTTTTCTGGCTTAAGTTTTTCATTGTTCTATATTTTCCTTACTTAGGATATTTTTATCCTTGTTTACAAACTTTTATTACTGACAAGTTTGTGTGGAAAGATTTTCTTTAATATGGCAGGAATGAATTTTGGTTCCATAGACAACTTAAGTTCTACCTATTTTTGATGGGAATGATTATGAATATTGGAGGGATCATATGAAGTCTTTTTTCATCAATACTAGAGTGGAAAGGTTTGTAATGCTTACAGGAGATTACGAGATTCCTCATTAGGAAGCTAGAACTATTACTAATCAAGAGAAGTTAGAATATCAACTTAACTATAAGGTACTCAATACTTTGTTGTGTTCCATTAAAAGAAATATATATAGCCATATTTCTTCTTGTGAAGCCACAAATTTTACTTGGAAGAAGCTTGAAGTTACACATTTTGGTACTTCCAAAGTTATTGAAACTAGAAGAGCTATGCTTAGATCTGAGTATCATGGTTTTTTCTTTTCTTATGGAGAACCTATATGTAAGGTACAAAAAAGATTTATGACTATTTTCAACAACTTACAATCCATGTGTGAAAAAGGTTTGGATGATGAGGAACCTGTAGAAAATATTATAGAAATCATGCCTAATGAGTGGGAATCCAAGAGAACAGCTATAGATGAGAATAAAAAAGTCTCACATATTAATCTTGATGATCTTTTTAGAAGTCTTATTTAACTTGAGACTATAATGAAGAGAGATGATTATAATATTAAGAATAATAATGGAAATGGAAGTGTCTCTTTTACAACAACTTCAAATCATATGAAAGACAAAAATCCTGAGAGAGTTACTAGATCTAAATCTCAGAAGGTTTTTATTCAATCCGAATCTAGTGAAAGTGAACATTCTGAGAACGAACTAGCTAATCTTGCTCTAAGGATGAATATTATAGTAGGGAAGAAAGATTTTTATTATAGATATAAGAAAAAATAAAGGAAATATAAAAAAGACTCTGAAGTCACTTGTTATGAATGAAAGAGATAGACATATAAGGACTGATTGTCCTATGCTTAAGAGAAAAGATAGAAAGTAAAATAATTCTGAAAGAAATATAAATAAGTACTACAAAGCTAAAGCTAAGAAAGTTTTGAAAGATAATGACACCTAGAGTTCTAGTGGTGGAGGCACTTTTGATGAATCCTCATATTACAAATCTTCTGGATAGAATAATCTTGGTCTAATAGCTAGTCAACCTATTAAAAATCTTTGTTTAATGGCTAAGGTACATAATGATGAATCTATGACCAATGTATCCCTGAATACTGATTATAGTAATAGTAAATACTATGAATCCTCGGATAAAGAATCTTCTTCTGATGAAGTTAATACTTTACCTACATATGAATAAGTTTCTAGGTTTGCTAAGATTCTTGAGAATGAAAATTCTAAAGTCTAGAAAAAGTTTGATAAGGAAAATTGTAGGATTTCTATTCTTACTAAGGAAATATCAGATCTTTCTAAAGATCTTGATAAGAAAACCCTTTATTTTTAAATTATTTCAAAAAACCTTGAGGAAGTTAATTTTGAGAAGGATAAACTTTCTAAGGACCTAGAAAAAGTAATTTCTAAGAAAAATATTTTCGAGACTATCTCTAGTGCTAAAACTAATGTTTTGGAAGATAAGAACTTAGTTATTAGACTAAATTCAGAAATATTTTCCTTGAGGAAGTGTTTGTCAAATTTTACCTTAGGGATGGAAAATTTTGATAAGATGTATTCTCAAATTCGACCTCTAAGGAATAATTTTGGTTTTGGTTATACAAGTTCAAAACCGATTTTTAGGAACAATTATTTTTTTCCTCAAAGTTCCCTTTTCTGAACTAATTGTCAGTGTGGTGGGCATTGGTCAAAAAATTGTTCCTTAAACAAAACTCAGCCTTTAGGTTTTCATAAAGTTTATTTCTCTACGAAAATGTGGATACCTAAAATTCTGCTTTTTGAAGTTTCCAAATCCAAGAATGTTTGGATTCTAGAAGTCTAACTCTTCTATTTTCAAGAAAACAAGGAAAGTACCAATAGAAATAATTGGTACATGGATAGTGGATGTTCTCGGTGTAAGGGTTGGTGTCCTCAGAACCAACTGTTTTGTACTTTGATTACATGAATGTTCACTTATTATATATTGTTAATTGTTCTGCATGACTATAATATAATAATGTCATTGAATATTTGTTGCATTAATAAGGTCATAGCAGATCCCCTCTATGATGAGAACCTTGAAATGATATAACAATATTCTTAAATAAAGTTCTTTGGTTAGATGACATACTATGATTGGACAGATAGTATATAGACCTTCATGTGTGAGTACTCATAAGAAGACGAGACTCTCTCTCATGGAGTTCGCACTTAGTAATCTCCAAGATGGGAGATTATGAGAACAGAACTACCAGTAGTAATTCTGCATGTCTTGGTGTCATCGGATATTGCTATCTACGAGCGTGTGTAATGGTCCTTAGACTGGAATATTATCATTAACTCATGTCATGACTCGCACACTTAGATTTACTGACGAAAACCGTCACGTAGACAGTTGGCGGGAAGTAGGGTACGTTGGGTGCGTCATGAGTGACATGTTGTTAATGGATAAGTCGAGGAAGGATTTGTCCCTTCCATTTATGGAAGTTGATATCTCGGCCCTTTGATTGAAATAGAACTGTCGCATTAAATTCCATGGCCATGGTGTTAACGACAAGTTTATTTCAGGTAGTCAAAGAACAACAGATCAAGCATTTAGGTTTATGACACTTCCAGGAAACCTTCTAGATGAGATATCGAGAAAAAGGGATTAAATTACACAGTAAGCATTCGTATGAGGTGATACGTCAATGCGGCATCAACTTCTTTCTCTTAGGTGCCTTGACCCGTTGCTAGACATTAATCTTGGAATTTAATAAAGCCTGCCTAATGCCAATGATAAAGAGGCCTAGAGGGTCACACGCTAAGTGTATCCAAGTATCTCAAGTTGAATAAAGATTATTCCCGTACGTGGTTTAATAATTATTCAAGGAAGCCTAAGTTGTTTTAAATGATGGGGGAAAAATAAAATAAAACAAGTACACACCGTGTATTATTAAATTTACACACCGTGTAGTTTTATTTTGGAAAGGAAATTAATAAATGAAAACAAGATATACATGCCATGTACATTTAATGTACACACCATGTAGTTTTCAATGAAAAACAAGTACACTCCGTGTATTTATTATTACACGCCATGTAGTTTTTCCAGTCAGAATTTTGAGGATATAATATCGTTTTATTAAATGATATTTATTATAATCAGCGTGAGCGCATGTAAAGGAATTAATTATTCGACATGGGGGTTTTCAATAAGAGTTAATGAAATAAATGAAACGCGTAACACATTTATTTATTGTCATAACTCTACAACCTCAAACTCTATTATAAATATCCTCACAACCCCAACTCTTTTCCTACACAAGAGAATCATTGTGCACAACATCTCTAGAGAATTCTTTCAAGGTCGAAAGAACCTATTCCTCCAAGAACACTCTCAAGATAGAGATAGATCCTCTTCCATCAGATCAAGACGATCTAAGGCGGATAACACAAGCAAAGGCTTCTCCACTCTAGCACCTGGAGAATCCTTTGGTGACGTCCAGAGATACGAGGTACACGTGTGGATCACCGCTAGAGGGAGTCTACACTTGGATTCTGTGGCACAACGACGGATCACATGGACAACGTGATCGAGAACATCAACAAAGAAAGAACACCCAAAAGGTATTTCTTTATAATTAATTAAATTAATTATAATCAACCTGTAACGATCCTTGTTTTTGGTTCCGAGACAAACTATCTTCTTTGTCTTTTTCTATGATTCGGTCCATGGAGACTGGCGTTTATCATCGTATTGATCCCGGATTGATCATTGCTAATGATAAAAAGCCAAGTGGGCACATCCACCCACACGCTTCCACTGTGCCCGGAACCTTCAAATGGTATCAGAGGCAGGTTACAACGTTGATTATAGTTATTTAATTTTCATTGATAATTTACGCATTTATATTTGATTCAATTCGAAATAAATCATTCTATAAATCTGAATTAATGAGATCTATTCTTCCTCCTTCGTTTCTCGATTCATATCACAAAAACGACCTTTTAATTTTAATTTTTGATTAAAATAAAAATGAGGAACTCATCCTCAAGAGCCTCTCTTTCTGTCTGTACAACACAGGATTACATGGCGTGTAATTAAAACTATACATCGTGTACTTAGGTTCAACGAACCGGCACTGGTCCACCAAACGACACCGTGTGAATTGATAATGCCTAAGTTTTAATCACACCATTTTGACCAGAATTGAACGGCACGTGGAAACCGGAATACACGGCGTGTATGTTGGAGCAACACGCCATGTAGTCTGTTCCGACCCAGGTGAAACTATGTACAAAGATAAGCCGCGTACCGCATACACGGGATCGCCAGGCCGGTTACCGCGTAACAAGGAAGTACACGCCGTGTATGATTCATCTACACACCGTGTACTCTAAAATTTCCAAAGTACAGAAAACACACCAAAGCCCTGGCATGTACTTTGGATAAAGGGTGAAAAGAAAAATACATGTCGTGTAATTATAAACTACACGTCGTGTACTCTCCAGAAATGGAATTTTACCAGGTTTTCTCCAATGTACAAAGACCCGTACAAGGAATATGGATGAGAAGAATCTCAAGGAAATTCAGAAAGTAATTTAAGATAAATAATTGATTAATTATAAGATCATAATTAATTGAATTTGAGCACATATTATCTTAAATAAAATAAAGATTAAAATAATTTGAATTCTAAATATGTGTAAATGTCATTGCATACTATGGATGATCATGAGCTAGACCAAAGACCCTTTGTATGTGTATGGTTTCATTCAAATTTATTTAATTTAAATTTGTTGGACTGCGAGCCTTCTTCCAATAAAATGTAGGGCCTGCATGTCCATGGTTTCTTTAATGTAAACCCATGTAATGGAGGATCTACCAAGCCAGAGGAGATAGTTCAAATCCCGAAGCCGAGGCGAAACCGATGCAAGAAGATACAAAGGTGTACAGGTGGGAGCTACAAAACATGAACCAACGGGTTCAAGGTGTTGTCCCTAGGTCAGGGTTAGCTTATCAAAACCGCTATATAAGCTAACCAATAGAAGCTCATGATCATTCCATCTTATTTTATTTCTGTCTGATTGCATGGTTTATTTATTATGTATGTGTTGTCGCGGTCACATAATTAATAAAATGAACAAGCATGCAAATATGGAATAAAATAAAAACCAGACTATGCGTAAACATTATCAGAACATGGTTAATCACTTAAGCAAGCATCACTTAATATTAACAAACATGTGATAATGCGAAACTACGCATAAATGAATAAAATCCCTCAATACCATATTAAGTCAGACCAAGCCTTCCATTACCTGATTAAAGGCAAGACTCAATAAAACTATGTGTTTGACCAACCCTTGTTGGGACACTTACTTTTATAAAGTAAGCCTTTATGAAAGGTTTCGGGTTGACTTAACCATATTACATCAAGAGAAGTAGCCCTTTCTAGACTTGGTGTAATATTGGAGGCAAGAGTTGAGGAAATCCAAATCATGATTTCAGGATTGGGGAGTCCACTCAACAGATCAAGGAACTGTAAGCTCACAGTTGGCAAAGACCTGCCTACCTAAATACCTTCAAATAGCTTGACCAACCCTTTTTGGGGTTATGCGAAGGGAAATATGGATCCTTGACACTAGAATTTCAACGGAACTGGACATTCCAAGTTCAATTGTGAGGGCCATTGGCACTTGATAAAATAGTGGGAGAATTAAATTTTTTATTATTTCTCATAAAAATGTAATCAAGAAAGTACTAATAAATATGCTCTTTTAAATTGTAGAATCAAGATGACAAACTTGTCAACCACTTTTTCTATGCGATCAATTCTGGATAAAGACAACATCCTCACCGGCAGTAAATTTCAGGAATGGTTTAGGCGCCTTCAGGTTATCCTATGCCATGAATTAAAGTTTTACGTGCTAGAGTCCTCACTTCCTGATTCCCCTGCCCTAGGGGTGAGTGATGAATATTTCCTGGTCTATGATCAACATTTGAATGATGCTCTCGACGTTCAATGTTTGATGTTGTCGTCTATGTCTAGTGAGCTCATGAAGTCTCATGAAGACATGGATGCCTACAGCATGCTCGAGCACCTCCGTGGTCTATACCAGGAGAGAGCAAGACAGGAAAGGTTTGAGATCTCCAAGGCTCTATTTCAGAGCAAGCTTGGAGAGGGTGCCCCAGTCGGGCCTCATGTAGTCAAGCTCATTGGCTACATTGAGCTCTTGGAGGTTCTAGGGTTTAAACTCCTCGAAGAACTGGGTACCGATCTCATTCTTGCATCACTCCCCCATAGCTTCTCATACTTTGTTGTGAACTTCAATATGAACAACATTGAAAAGTCTTTGTCTGATCTTCTCATCCTCATTCGCCAAGTGGACACTGACATGAAGCGTGAAAAGCCTTCTATCCTCATGGTGAATAAAAGTAAAGGGAAGGCTAAGATCTTTATGCCCAAAGATTCTTCAAGGCCTTCCAAGAAAAGGAAGATCAAAGGGGAGGCAAAGGAATAGGATGTTGTTTGTTTTTCATGTGGCAAGAAGGTCCACTGGAAGAAAAACTGCACCCAGCCAAGGAATCAAGGGGAAGCTTCAGGTGCGTTTGTTATCGAATGAAATCTATCTGTTTCTACTAATTGGGTATTAGATACTTCATGTGGTGCTCACATATGTATCCAAATATAGGAACCAAGTAGATTCTGGAACATTGATCAAGGGGGGGTAGATCTACGAGCAGCCAATGGAGCCAGACTTGTTGTTGTAGCTGTCGGGGACTACCACCTCACATTGCCTATGGGGATGGTCTTGGTTTTGAAAGGATGTTATTATGTAACCTTTGTAACCAAAAACATTATTTCAGTATCCAGATTAGATACTGATGGATTCATCTTCAAGTTTGTAAGTGGATGTTGCTATTTTTATAAAGATAGCATTTGTTTTGGTAGGGCGCATTTATATAACGGCCTTTATGTGTTAGACTACACAAACCAAGTAATGGAAGTCGATAAACAAGTTAATTCACATGACTCATACCACACCCAACTTTGGCATCACCGGCTAGGTCATGTTAATGAGAAACATTTGACAAAATTACATCAAGATGGGTATTTAGATTCTTTCGAACTAAAACAACTTGGTGTATGTCATGCGTGTCTACAAGGAAAAATGACCAAAGCCCCATTTAGTGGGAAAGGTGAAAGAGCTAAAGAACTTCTAGAATTAGTTCACACAGATGTGTGTGGACCATTTCCAGTAGAATCAAGGGGTGGGTTCTCATACTTTATAACTTTTACTGATGATTTTAGTAGATATGGATATATCTATTCAATGAGGTATAAGTCAGATTCTTTTGATCGGTTCAAAGAATACAAGAATGAAGTTGAGAACCGTCTTGGTAAGAAGATTAAGAAACTCCACTCAGACAGAGGAGGAGAATATCTTAATCAGGACATCATTGATTTCTTACGGGAGTTTGGGATTCTAACTCAACTCACTCCTCCTTACACACCGCAGTGGAATGGTGTAAGTGAAAGGAGGAACCGCACCTTGTTGGATATGGTGAGATCAATGATGAGTCATGCGAGTCTTCCATTATCCTTTTGGGGATATGCATTACAAACAGCATCACACATACTAAACCAAGTACCAACTAAATCGATAAATGGTATTCCATACGAGTTATGAAGTGGACGCAAAGCCATGTTATCAAATTTACATGTGTGGGGTAGAGAAGCATTTGTTAAGGCCTCTTCAGGTAACAAACTCACGCCTCGAGGCACAAAGTGTATCTTTATAGGATATCCCAAGGAAACAAGGGGATATTACCTATATAACCCCTCATAAAAAAAGGTTACAATGGCAAGACACGCCATATTCCTTGAGAGGGATCACATCTCTAAAAGAGACAGTGGGAGTGAGATTGACTTTGATGAAGTCGAGGCTCAAGATACACATGAGTTGGTACAAGAACAGATTCCACAAAGCCCTGTGGAAGAACAATCTGTTCTAGAGACACAAGAACTACGTAAGAGCACGAGCAATGTGAGAGAACCATAATGATATGGTTTTCTTATCACCGAGGATGGTGACTCGTTATTGGTTGACAATAATGATCCTCTCACCTACAAGGAAGTAGTTGAAGGCACATACATTGCCAAGTGGAATGAAGCCATGAATTCTGAAATGGATTCCATGTACCAAAACCAAGTTTGGATTTTGGTAGATCCTCCATTTGATGTAAAGCCTATTGGTAATAAATGGGTATTCAAGAAGAAACTGGACATGGAGGGGTAAGTCAGCACCTATAAGGCACGACTGGTTGCAAAAGGTTTTAGACAACGTCAAGGAATTGACTATGATGAAACCTTTTCACTGGTTGTGATGCTGAAATCCATCAGAATCCTATTGGCCATTGCTTCTTACCATGACTATGAAATTTGGCAACTAGATGTCAAAACAGCTTTCCTTAACAGGAACCTCCAGGAAGATGTCTACATGACACAACCTGAAGGGTTTGTGACTCCAAAGGATGCCAAAAAGTTATGCAAGTTGTAGAAATCCATTTATGGATTAAAACAAGCATCAAGGTTATGGAACATTCGTTTTGATGAAGCTGTTATAGAATTTGGCTTTATTAAGAATGAATGTGAGTCTTGTGTCTACAAAAGGTTTAGTGGAAGTGTAGTCGTTTTCTTAATAGTATATGTTGATGACATATTGCTAATTGGAAATGAAGTACCTGTCTTACAGTCAAATAAGGCATGGTTATATAAATGCTTCTCCATGAAAGACTTGGGTGAGGCGGCATATATTCTTGGGATCAAGATCCATCATGATAGATCCAAGAGAATGCTAGGCCAAATTCAAAGTACATACATTGACAAGATACTGAAGAGATTCATAATGGAATAGTCCAAGAGGGGATTGTTTCCAGTGTCACATGGCATTCATCATTCCTTGAAAATGTGTCCTCAGACACATGAGGAAGGAAAGAGGATGGCAAGGATCCCTTATGCATCCGCGATTGGGTCAGTCATGTATGCTATGTACGAGGCTAGATGTTGCTTACGCATTAAGTGTGGTAGGCAGATATCAAGTTGATCCAGGAACCTCCATTGGATGGTAGTCAAGACTATCCTTAATTATCTGAGGCGTACTAAGTATATGTTTCTGGTTTATGGAGGAGATGAGGAACTAGTCATCAGAGGACATGTAGATGCTAGTTTCCAGACTGATCAAGATGACATGAAGTCGCAGACTGGATACATATTCATTTTGAATGGAGGTGCAGTGAGCTGGAACAGCTCAAAACAAAGTGTGGTGGCAGATTCTACAGCGGAGTTCGAGTATATCGCAGCTTCTAAGGCAGCTAAAGAAGCAGTATGGATGCAAAGCTTCGTCCAAGAGCTGGATGTTGTACCGAGTAGTAAAGATCCTATCACACTCTATTGTGATAATACTACAGCGGTGGAACTTTCAAAAGATCCAAATTCACATCAGCGGACAAAGCACATACTTCCGAAGTATCATCTCTTGAGGGATTTTTCTCAGAGAGTTGAAGTTGCAGTGAGTAGTATTTCCATGGAAGACAACGTGGAGGACCCATTGACTAAAGCCTTGACTCAGCAGAAACATGATCATCATGTGAGGTCTAGTGGACTAAAAGTCGTAGGCAGTTGGCTCTAGTTCAAGTGGGAGTTTGTAAGGGTTGGTGTCCTCAGAACCAACTGTTTTGTACTTTGATTACATGAATGTTCACTTATTATATATTGTTAATTGTTATGCATGACTATAATATAATAATGTCCTGGAATATTTGTTGCATTAGTAAGGTCATAGCAGATCCCCGCTATGATGAGAACCTTAAAATTCTATAACAATATTCTTAAATAAAGTTCTGTGGTTGGATGACATACTATGATAGGAAACATATTATACAGACCGTCATGTGCGAGTACTCGTAAGAAGATGAGACTCTCTCTCATGGAGTTCGCACTCGGTAATCTCCAAGATAGGAGATTATGATAATAGACCCACCAGTAGTAATTCTGCATGTCTTGGTGTCATCGGATATTACTATCTATGAGAATGTGTAATGTTCCTTAGACTGTAAGATTATCATTAACTCATGTCATGACTCGCGCACTTAGATTTACTGACGAAAACCGTCAGGCTGACAGTTGGCGGGAAGTAGGGTACGTTGGGTGCGTCACGAGTGACATGTTGTTAATGGATAAGTCAAGGAAAGATTTGTCCCTTCCATTTATGGAAGTTGATATCCCGACCCTTTGATTGAAATAGAACTGTCGCATTAAATTCCATGGCCATGGTGTAAACGATGAGTTTATTTCAGGTAGTCAAATAATTACAGATCAAGCATATAGGTTTATGACACTGCCATGAAACCTACTTGATGAGATATCGAGACAAAGGGATTAAATTACACAGTAAGCATTCGTATAAGGTGATACGTCAATGCGGCATCAACTTCTTTCTCTTGGGTGCCTTGACCCATTGGTAGACAGTAATATTGGACTTTAGGCAAGCTTGTCTAATGCCAACGAGAAAGAGGCCTAGAGGGTCACACACTAAGTCTATCCAAGTATCTCAAGTTGAATAAAGATTATTCTCGTACTTGGTTTAATAATTATTCAAGGAAGCCTAAGTTGTTTTAAATGATGGAGGAAAAATAAAATAAAACAAGTACAAACCGTGTATTATTAAATGTACACTCCATGTAGTTTTATTTTGGAAAGGAAATGAATAAATGAAAATAAGATATACATGCCATGTACATTTAATGTACACGCCGTGTAGTTTTCAATGAAAAACAAGTACATGTCGTGTATTTATTATTACACGCTGTGTAGTTTTTCTAGTTGGGATTTTGAGGATATAATATCATTTTATTAAATGATATTTATTATAATCAGCATGATTGCATGTCAAGGAATTAATTATTCGACATGGGGGTTTTCAATAAGAGTTAATGAAATAAATGAAACGTGTAACGCATTTATCTATTATCATAACTCTACAACCTCAAACTCGATTATAAATATCCTCACAACCCCAAATATTTTCCTACACAAGAGAATCATTGTGCACAACATCTCTGGAGAATTCATTCAAGGTCGAAAGAACCTCTTCCTCCAAGAACTCTCTCAAGGCCGAGAGAGATCATCTTCCATCGGATCAAGACGATCTAAGGCGGACAACGCAAGCAAAGGCTTCTCCACGCTAGCACCTGGAGAATCCTTTGGCGACGTCCAGAGATACGAGGTACACGTGTGGATCACCGCTAGAGGGAGTCTACACTTGGATTCTGTGATGCAACGATGGATCACATCGACAACGTGATTGAGAACATCAACAAATAAAGAACACCCAAAAGGTATTTCTTTATAATTAATTAAATTAATTATAATCAACCTGTAACGATCCTTGTTTGTGGTTCCAGGACAAACCATCTTCTTTGTCTTTTTATGTGATTTGATCTGTGGAAACTGGCGTTTATCATCGTATTGATCCCGGATTGATCATTGCTAATGAAAAAAGGCCAAGTGGGCACATCCACCCATGTGCTTCCGCTGCACTTGGAACCTTCACTCGGCATATGATTGGTAACAAAAACTTCTTTGAAAATATTATCAAGATGAAAGGAGGAAAAGTAACTTTCGGAGATAATTCTAAGGGAGAAATTATTGGTATAGGTGACATTGTTCTTCTTGAAAAAACTTTGATTTAAAATGTTTTATTTGTAAAGGATCTTAATAACAACCTCATTAGCATAATTCAATTATGTGATGAAGGTTACCTTATGAATTTTAGGAATGACAAGTTCTTAGTACACAATTCCAAGGAAGATTTTATTCATTCTACCAATAGGAAAGAGAATGTATACACACTAAACTTAGAAGACCTTAGGATCCAAGACCTACCTTTCCTTGGTGTAATGGAAGATAATTCTTGGTGTGTCATAGAATTTTAGGACATTGTAACCTTAGGAACCTATGAAAACTCTCTAGTAAAAGACTAGTTAAGGATCTACCAGAGCTTAGATTTGATTCTTCAAAAGTTTTTTATCCTTGTAAATATGGATAGAAACATAAATAAAGATTTAAATCAGTTGGTGAAGTCTCAACCACTGATGCATTACAGTTAGTGCATATGGATGTTTTTTTTCCAACACAAACTGGAAGCATTGGAGGAAAATATTATGTATTTGTCCTAGTTGTTGATTACACTATATTTATGTGGGTCTATTTTATAGCACAGAAATCTGAAGCCTTTTCTTATTTCAAAAGTTTTAGATCCCAAGTTAAATATGAGAAAAACCTTACTTTGATAACTATTCATAGTGATCATAGAGCAGAATTTCAAAATTCTGATTTTGAAACTTTTTGTAGTAGAAAAGGCATTACTCATAACTTCTCAACACCCAGAACACCTCAACAAAATGGTGTTTTTGAAAGAAGAAATAGAATTCTTCTAGAGATAATAATAACCATGTTGAGTAAATATTCTATAGCTAAACATTTTTGGGCTAAATCTGTAAGTACTGCTTGTTAAACTATAAATCGTGTTTTGATTAGACCTTTTCTTAATAAAACACCTTATGAGTTATGGAATGGTATAAAACCTATACTTTCCTACTTCAAGGTTTTGTTGCAAGGTATTAATTCTAAATACTAAAGATAATTTACACAAATTCATACCAAAATCTGATTAAGGAATTTTCTTAGGCTACTCCACAACTTCTAAGGCTTACAGATTTTTCAACAAAAATACTTATACTAGTGAAGAAACAGTGCATGTCAAATTTGATGAAAATGACACTTTTGTTTTTAAACAACCTCAACCTAAATCTTTGGATGTGTTTTCAAAAACTTATTATCAGCCTTTGTTAGAAGATCCTTCTAATAAGTAAAATGTTCAAGAAAATGTTTCTGAAGCATTTACCCCAGAAGACTTCCCAACCTATTTTGGTGAACAGGTTTTACAAAACTCAAATCAGTTGTTTATAAAAAATCATCCTAGTGATAGTATCATTGGTGATGTAAATAAACATGTAAGGACTAGAAGTTCCTTAAGAAATAAACTTGAACATCTAGCATTCCTTTCCCAATTAGAGATGAAAAACACTGATGAAGCTTTAGGTGATGATGATTGGATAAAATCTATGCAAGATGAGATAAATTAATTCAAAAGGAATAAAGTCTGGACCTTGGTTGAAATAACTAAGGAAACTTCTGTTATTGGAGTAAAATGGGTCTTTAGAAATAAATGTGATGAAAATGGAATCATAGTAATAATTAAATCTAGATTATTTACTAAAGGATATAATCAATAGGAAGGAATAGACTATGAAGAAACCTATGCTCCAGTAGCTATACTTGAATCTATTCATATTCTACTTTCCTTTGTAGCATTCTTCAATTTAAATTTTTTTCAAATGGATGTTAAATGAGATTTTCTTAATGGTTATGTTTAAGACGAAGTTTTTGTTGAACAACCTCATAGTTTTGAAGATACAAAACATCCTAAACATGTTTTTAAACTTACCAAATATTTGTATGAACTTAAGTAAGCCCCTAGAGATTGGTATGATAGACTTACAGGACTTTTTCCTCAAAATAATTATGTTAAGGGAAATTCTGATCCAAACCTTTCTATAAATAAAGATAATAAAAATGTTTTTATTTTTCAAATTTATTTTGATGACATTATATTTGGTTCAACTCATCAATTTTTAACTGATTCCTTTTCGGATCTAATGAAATCTGAGTTTGAAATGAGTATGATGGGTGAGTTATCATTTTTCCCGGGTTTTCAAATTTCTCAAAAACCAGAAGGAATTTATATATCCCCACATAATTATATTAAAGATCTTATTAAAAAGTATGGATATTAAAACACTAAGAGTATAAGTACTCCCATTGGTATCTAAAATTCCCTTGATCTTGATGAATCTGGGAAACCAGTAGATCAAACTTCTTTTAGAGGTATGATAGGAAGTCTACTTTACTTGACAGCTAGTCGTCTAGAATTAATGTTTTCAGTTTGCTTATGTGTAAGATATAAATCCAATCCTAAGGAATATCATTTAAAGGTAGTGAAAAGTATTTTTCTCTACTTAAAGGGAACCATGGATCTGGGACTCTTTTATACTTATGGAAATGATTTTGTTTAAAAAAGTTTTTCAGATGCTGATTTTGGTAAATGTAGAATGGATATGAAAAGTACATCTGAAACTTTTCATTTCTTTGGAGATTCATTAGTTTCTTGGTCGCAAAAAAAGAAACATTCAGTATCACTTTCCACTGCTGAATCCAAATATGTATTAGCTGGAAGTTGTTGTGCTCAAGTGTTGTGGATGCAACACACACTCATAGACTATGGTATGAGTTTTACCAAAACACAAATTTTGTGTGATAATACTAGTTTCATTTCCTTATGTAAAAACCCTACACATCACTCTTGTGAAAAACACATAGATATTAGGCATCACTTTCTTAGGGATCACACACAAAAATGATATATCATTCTTCAATTTATTGGAATGTAAGATCAACTTGCTGATATTTTCACAAAATCTTTACCCTCTGATAGATTTGAATACATTAAATAGAAGTTAGGAATGATAACTGTAAGGTAATATTTCATGTTACCTTCCTGTTGAAACCAATCTCCTCACAGTAAGAAACTTTTTTTCATTGGGAGGTACATTTTTTTGTTAGATTATTAAAATTTTCTAAAAACTTTTTTGTAGTCTAAAAATTGCTTTTGTAGTCAATTTTTTTAAAAAAATTGTAATAAAGATTTTTGTACTTCAAAATTTTTGTAATGGATATTTTTATACTTCAAAATTTTTCGTAATGAAGATTTTTTTAGTTCAAAATATTTCATAATGAAGATTTTTGTAGTTCAAAATTTTTCCTAAGGAAGATTTTTGGAGTTCAAAATTTTTTGTAATAAAGATTTTTGTTGTTCAAAATTTTTTGTAATGAAGATTTTTGCAGTTCAAAATTTTCCGTAATGAATATTTTTGTAGTTAAAATTTTCATAATGGAAATATTTGTAGATTTTTTAATGAAAATTTTCATAGTTAGATTTTTCGTAATAAAATTTTCCTAGTTTTAAAATTTTTCGTAGTCAAAATTTTCATAATCAAAATTTTCAGATTCTAAAGTTATTCAAGAATAATTTTCCTCAATATGAATAATATTCCTAACAATCCGAAAGGTATGTTTCCTTTCTTAAATTTTCATAATCATCTTTTACTTGTTGGTGTTTTCATCTGTTTTCAAATTTTCATAATCTCTTTTTCATAAATCCAAATGTTTTTATTAAAAACATCGAAAGATCAGATTCTATCAAAATTTATTTCTAGATATCATCTCAACCGCCAGATCTGATCATAACTTTTTTCAACCCTTGGATTGAGCATGGAAGATGAACCATCTCCCTAATCGCCTATATAAAGGACCCCTGATGGTTATCTCACATCGAGATCAAAGCTTTTGCATGCTGAAGCCTTGACCTCCTACTTAAGATCATTCTGAATTTTTTCAAGGTTTCCTCAACTTCGAATGTCTGTCGAAGTTTCTTCTTAGAAATACATGTCAACTGTCAAGCCTATTTTTGAATGGCATATTTACCGAGAAAGGTTGTTTTATCCAAATTTATTTTCTAAGTATGATTATATCATCTCAAAGAACATCAAGATGAATGGATGAGAGAGTGTTTACGTATCGAAACTAGGAGCTCGGGATATGGTATATCCGGACTTGTTGATTTAATTCTATGAGTCAGAAAGTTTTTTCAAGGAAGCAGGAAAAGATAAATTCTCTTTTAAGAGCTATGGGAAGACTTATACTCTTTCTTATTCTAAGGCAACTAGTTTTATTTGAGTTCCTTATGAAGGAGAATCTAAGTTTTGTTCTCATAAGCAGCCAGATGTTCAAGGAAGATTTGTTAAGCTGAAGGCTATGGATTTCCTTGGTCTTTTAGATGTTAAGACTCCGAAGTTTTTTCACCTATCTACAAATTTCTAGATTCTTGAATTGTGGGTTCAAGGATTCATCATTCTTAGACAGGGGGAAAAGATACTTTGAAGAAGAGTGACATGTATATCCGAAATTTCATGGTGAATCTAAGAAATATTAACTTGGTTAATCATATTTTGATTACAATTTATAATATAAAGAATGTAAATATGAAGGCTTAGATTATTATGTATCTATCAATTCTCTCAAAGATGATTGTTCAGTGTTTAGAGTCCTTCAAAAGACCTTGTAGTTCTATAACAATAAATGGAAAAGTTATTCTGGTAAGTGATGATACTATGAGAAGGATGAATGTTGGATTTTCTAAAGAATCTAAAGAATTTTATGATTTTCCTGAGGAGGAGGCATAAGACTTAATGAAGAAACAGGAGATCATTGAGACCTCTAATAGGGGAGGAAGGAAGAGGAAGCTGAAGGAAGTAGAAGAGAAAGAAAAATCCTCAGAGGCCAAGAAAACCCAATCCGCACCACCAAATCCTAAGAAGAAAAAATCATATCCGTGTGAGGTAGTAAAAAAATGGAGGGAATACAAGGAGAAAAAGAATGCAGGGGAGCCTAGATTTGGTTTAGATCCTGGTGAAGAAAAATCTTTAAAAGAAAATATTACTAATGAGATTGAAAATAAAGAAAAAGAAAAGAAACAAAAGAAGAAGTTTTCTGAGTAAAAGTTAGTGCAATCACTTCTAAAGGCCACAGAGAAAGCATCCGAGAACATTCTGGTAGCAAAATCCTTCCAGATATAATCCCTACCTGAGACTCCAAGAAAAAAGTTTGTGACTTCAGAAAAAGTCCAATAAAAGGTAGTGGAGGAAGAAGAGGAGGAAGAAGAAGCCAGTGATGATAAAGAAGATCTCATTAAGTAAGTAGAAGATTTTCATGAGAAGTAAAATCCATCTGAGAAGCTTTCAATCTGAACTTCTCAAGCTGTGTCTTCAAAGCTTGATATCTCTGGGAAATATGATAAAAGTGAAGATGACAAGCTTGAAGAAGAAGTGAATAAGTTGTCTGAAGAAGAAAGTTCTAATCATGATTTCATTCACCCAGAGGATGCTGAGGCACAGGCTAGGAAAGAAAAGGTTGATGACGACAGAATTTTTCAACTCTTTGATAGTGAAAATGAATCCCCTAACTAAGAGGAAACCATTCTGAAGATTGATAATGGAAAACAGGTGGTTTTTGATACACCTACCAAAGCTATGGTTAAGAAGAAAGATGTTGGTGGTTCTTCAAAGAAGAAAGCTGTTGATATAGCGAAAGATCCCTCACCAAGAAAAGTCTCAGATTCGGAATCATCCTCTCTTGTACATGATTTCGTAGTCTAGTATTTGAAGAAACTTGTTGGAATAATTCCAATATTTCCAAGTATTGACTCAAGATGCCAAATTCTTCAACACTCCTTAAATCAGAAATTGGATTGAGTATCCATGGTGATGGATAAGTGTGTGAAGCTTGAAGCAGATTTCAAATCTTTCATCATAAACTACGAAGCCCACAAAAGATCTTGCAAGAAAATGACCAGTTGGTCAAGGAAAACTATAGAAGACATGAGAAATCTTTATGAGTTCCAAGAATGTGTAAATGATGCTTTTGACACCGAATATGTGAAGATCAAGGATCTCACAAATAGTTTTGAGGGAAAGCTGTCTCTAGAACAGAATTCTCAAATTCAAGAAGTTAAAGATCTGAATGGGAAGTTGTATTCAATTTCTCAAAGATAGAAAAGAGAAATGGATCTCAGGATTGAGATAGAAGAAAATATTGTCAATCAGAAATAAGCCTTTAAGGCTCAGGATGATATTATTAAGGCTTAGGAAGAATGTATCAAAACCTTAGAGAAGAAAACTGAAGATCAGGATTAGCTTCTTAAATGTGCAGAGGAATATCATAAGGAGCTCAAGAAGCTCAAAAAAATTGTGAAAAATTTGATGCTGAAGGAGAAGTAAGGATAAAATTTTTCAATTCCGATCTTTTGTTGAATTTCTTCCTTGTACAAATTTTTCCAATCCAAATGAAATTTTTGGGTTGCTTTTCATATATTTTGTTGTCTAGTAATAATATTTCAGGTATCATATTTTCTTTTCCATTCCCTATATTCCTTTTTTAAAATCACAAAGGGGGGGAAGGAAAAACAAATACTAAGAAAAGAAAAAATTTCCCTAATTAAGCGGGAGTTCATCTAAGAGGGAGTTCTTATCCAATAAGATTTCCGTATGCAATAAAATACTAAGTCTTATTATGGAAATCTAGAATATGATTCATAGTGTCTCCAAAGACTAAGGGGAAGTTAGTCGTATTAATCTTTTCCCATGTGTTAAGGGAAATAAGTTTTACTTTAAAATTCCAAAAAAATATTTTCTAAGTCCTTATATTCTTTTTAATAAGGATGTTTGTGCTTTCCAAAAAGGGGGATATTGTTTAGTCAATAAGGTTTCCTTATGATTTTTTCATTCCTTCGTGTTTGGGGAGATTGTAAAGTCAATAAGGTTTCTTTATTACTCTACCATTTCTTCATGTTTTTAAGATAAAAAACACCTTATCTTAAGGAAAATTTCATTTACCCTATGTTTTACTTTCATAAGGAAATTTTCCTTCCCCAAGTTAATTTATCTTTACCATGTTTTTTCATTTTTCATATTATGTCTAAGTAGAAATATCGTTTTTGTATCCAAAACCTCAGAATCTTATATATACTTAGATATAGAGAATTTTGTTTTCAGGAACTGAATTCAAGTTCCAAATTCTATGAATTACAGTTCCGAACTATCTAAGTTCAGACTCCGAGTTCTCTAAATTTAGACTCTGAACTTTCTTGAGTTCAGATTCTAAGTTCTCTGAATTCAGACTCCAAAATTTCTGAGTTCAGACTCCGAGTTCTCTGAATTTTGACTCTAAAATTTCTGAGTTCGGGATCTGAGTTCTCTGAATTCAGACTCTAAACTTTCTGAAGTTCAGACTCCGAATTCTTATGAATTCAGACTCTTAATTTCCTTGAAATCCAATCTCTGGAATTCTATATAATTCAGGTTCTTAATTCCTTTAAATATGGAATCTAAATATCTATGTGTTATAGACACCGAATGGTTTTTTGGTTTGACTCCAAACTTTCATTTTTCCTTACACTCCGAAAAAAGAATTTGGTTAAGCAACCATGTTTTTTCTTACTCATGTTTTGAGTTATAAAACTATGTCGTTCATTTAGTTACTAACTAACCATTTTTTGAGTGACACATGTACGGGTCCCTCTAAAATTCAAGGAAAAATATGACTGTTGGAGGAGGTAGTCGAACGTTGAGAATGTTCCTATAAATAGGAGATCATTTGAAAGAGCTCACAAGGTTGTTAACTTTGATTAACAAGTTGATCAATCTAGAGATTACATGGTACTGAAGTGATTTCTAGAGAGAGAGTTTCATGCTTTGTGTGTACTGAACATCTTGTTCAGAATTTCTTTGTCCGACTCTGAATGTTTCTGAGTACATTTGAGGGCTTCTGGGGATAGGAAGACAGAGGTTCCGACTACCTTGAATTTAGAGGGCTTGCAGGGATAGAAAGACAGACTCCAATCTTCGTATCGAGGTCTTACCCTGGTGTGGGTAAGATAGACTTTCTTGAAAGTATAAATCAAGGGACCTTTATCCAAGGTTTTTGGATACCCTCCTCTTTGGGTTAAAAGATTTACTACTTGTTACTTGTATTGTTTCAAGTTTTCCATTGCATTTTGGTTGTTGAGGAAAGTATAACTATCTTATACTTTCTTATACTTGTATACTCTGATTTAGTGAGATTTTATAAGCTTTAAGGTAGAATATTTATCTTTGTAAACTTTTTTTAAGTTTCATTTTTGGAATAACTTTTTCGTAATTACATTCTCGGAATCACATTTCCAGAATCAAACAAGTTTGTAAAACTTAGAGGTTTTGTGAATTTACCTTGTTTATCCTTGTTAAAAAAATAGAAAGGTTTCTAACCAACTTTAAAAGTTCTCAAAGAATTTTTAAAGTATACAATTCACCCCCCTCTTGTATATTGAGCTTCTACATGGTCTCCCATACAATGCTTTAAAAGGTTCAATTTTAATTATATCTAAATAACTATTATTATAGGATAACTCAGACAAAGGTAGATTCCTTTTCCAACAAAAAACTGAAATTAAACATGCATTCCATAATCATATCCTCAAGAATCATAATAGCTCACTCTGTCTACCCATATATTTGAGGTTGATACACAGTTTTTAGCTACAATTAGGTCCCTATCACATTTTTAAAACCTTTACAAAACTATAATATAAACCATATATCTCTGTTATAATTAACTTTGTAAGGCAATTCATGGAGCTTCATGCTCTCGCAGGCATATAGGTTCCCGACCTCTTCCACCTTCATTATCACATTAATATGAAGGAAATGAGATGATTTCATAAGTCAATCAATGATCACCCAAATTTCATCTCTCCCACTATGAGTCCATTTTAAACCAATAATGAAGTTCATGGATATTTCATTACACTTCCACATAGGAATGGTTAAATGCTATAATAAATTTTTGGGTCTTGTGTTCTCCACTTTCATCATGAGGTAGGTAACACATCATAACACTAAGTATACAATCAACCACCACATCCCGACCACCAATACTGATGTCTCAAACCATGATACATCATGGTAGTACCAGTGTGTACACACTAACTGGAATGATTTACACTATCCATCAACTCATACGTAAGATATATCAGAATAAAAACTCTACCTCAAAAACACAAGACACCATTGGAAGCCCGAGACTAGACTCCTGAGGTCTCTCCACCATATTGGTTTCCACTGAAGTGTTCAAAATTGATGTTTATTACCTATTCAAGCTAAATATGATCATCAAATGAAGAATCATCTTTCACACAATCTAAACACACCTTCCCATAAACTTATTCCACATTCATGATCATCTTAATGAATAGAATCATCAAAAACCACTATTTAATTGATTCACTTAAGGATTTATTTGGAAACTTCCTACTAAATGAATCAGTAAATGTGTTCCATTTTTTAGGTGTATATTCAATATCAAAATAAAAAGTCTAAATATACTTAACCCATAACCTCTTTCATAAGTTCAAATCTATCTGGGTGAAAATATACTTTAGGATCTAATGATTAAAATATAAAATAAACTTCTCACCAAAGAGATAGTATCACCAAGAATTGAGAAAATACATCACTACATCCAAATCAATATCATTATTAGGATACTTATTTACATGCGTGTGTAGTTAGTGAGAGACATAGGCCACAACCCATTTCCCCTCAATTAGAATACATTCTAATCGCATACTCGAGGAATCAAAAATGATGTTACAACCAAAACCTTATTTTGGTAGAATTAAAACTATATCTGAATTCAATCTCTCCTTAAATTCCTCAAATAATATTTAACACTTAACATTTCATTCAACCTTAACACCCTTATGAGTCAATTTTTTCATGGGAGATTCTATCTTGGTGAAATACTAGAAAAAATTCTATAATAATTAGCCAATCCAAAGAATCTTTGAGTCTAAAATACATTCCTAGGTTTCTCTCAGTTTATCACTGCCAGAATCATTTCAAGGTCCACTAAGATTCCCCTCTTAGATAAAATGTGTCCTAGAAACTTCACTTCTTGTAATCAAAATAGAAATTTAGAAAACTTTCCATAAATATGATGTTCTTTTCGAGTTATGATATCATGATCAAGATAATATATGTGTTCTTCCTCTATCTTTTAATACACCATAATATCAGCCATGAAAACAACCATGGAATATTATATGATTTTATGAAAGATCGTGTTCATCAAAGTCATAAACACTACATGTAATGACCCAAAATTTTATCAATGGAATTTTTTCCCTTATTATAATTATGTTATATAGTATAAAACACATACTTAGTATGGAGATCCTAATAAAAATATCATTCCCATAAATTAAAAATGAAATAAGTAATATTTAAAGAAATTAAGGACCCTATACCGATGGAATAGTAACTTGACCCTTGGAATAGTAACATAACCATTGGGAATATTAATCTAGAAAATAGAATATTAACCTTAACTATGAAGGTATAAATAAAATTTATGAATCTTATAAATGATAATATGATATAATTATATCATAGTATGAGTAAATAAATGTTTTAAATTTTATAAATTAAGTTTTGGTATTTTCGTAAAACATAAATGCTTATTTATAATTTTATAATTAATATAATTTTTTAAAATAATTTTTTTTTCATAAAATAGACTCATAAACTAATATTTTTTTATCTTATGATTATAAGATAATTTTCTGATATCTTAATTAATTTTTGAAAGTTTCATAAGATCATTTATAATTTTCAAATCGATATTTTTTTATATATGATGATTTTAATTGAAAAAAAAGTTCTCACATTTAGAAAATTATTTTCATAAAATGGAATTAGTTTTTGAATTATAAACTTGAAAAAAATTATAGGGTTAATTTTAGGGATTTTTCTAAAAGATTTGAATTTTTTGAATAGTGAAATACAGTAATTTTAGGTATTTAACAAATAAATGAATTTTTTTGTCATGTATGGTGTATGGTTGATGTAAGAATCATAATATCAGACAATCCTTCTACCTTTACTGTATTTATTCATGTAATTCAAAACTATTCAAAATCTTTATCCAAAATAATAGACTTAAGAATAAAATAATCAAAAAACATCCCTCTCCTCCCCAATAAATACCACCTCTCAACACCTCTTCTCCTCACACCTCCCAAGCCTTTAAGATTTTAAAATTTCTGACCAATAATATTCCCAATAGACTTACCCATGTCTAGGTTCCATTGATCTCAAAAAAATACCCAATCCAATTTCCCTAAGGAGGTTCTCAAGGGGAATAAGTCCAAGAGGTAAAATCCCTTTCTGTTTTCTTTTAATTTCTTTTCAAGTTCTTTTATTTTCTTATTATCTCCTAAAATATCCTCAAAAAAGTGGCATGATAACTATATTATCTTATATATTCTATAATTTTATTATTTTAATCTAATAATAAATCATCAAACCTATTCTCCTCTCCCTTTTATTCTAAAAATAGAAGCATCATCCATGAGGTGTTGATTTATCGCCATTAAGGAGGACAAGTTTTCATTTTCCTTTACCGTATTCAAGGATGGTCATAAAACAATTATAATGGTTGAAAATTTTTGTAAAATTTATTTTATAGCTTTTTATGTTCTATAACTAACATATATGTGTAATATTAAATAATAAAACAAAATGAGTTTTTTGTGATTGAAAACCACCAAAATTAATCTAAATTCTTATTATTAACATTTTATCTGATGAATAATCCTCATATATAGATAAATATATATATAAGTCCAATTAAAATTTTTTAAGTTCATTAATAAAAAATAATTACAATTCTTTATAATTATCCCCATTTTACATGATCTTCCATACATGTATACAAGTGAACCGATCATAAAATCCAAGAAAATAAACACTCCTGAACAATGAAATTGAACTCTATAACTCATCAAAATGGACACAAAAAAAACTTCATAAAATTATAATGAATAAAAAAAATTATAATAGGTTCTTTATTTAGTAATTAATGAATCTAATTTTATTATGCAGAATATTAAAGTGAAAAAATCATTCTGACATAAGGTAAGGGGAATTCTCAAACACAACTCCCTTTTATTGGGTTATCACTCTTTCATTCCAAATTTCTATGTCAATATTTCCTTCAATGTTACTTAAATATAATTTCATTTTTCTTCCCTTTTTATTTCAGGGATATACATGTTTCTAATATGATTTTATGAAAAATATAAGGGTTTTCCAAAAGAACCCTTCCTTCCGAAGCACATTTTGACTCCTCTTGAGTTGTTTCTTATTCACTCAAGAATGATGAATATTATACCAAATATGTTTTTCCTATTTAATTAAGGAACCCCAATATTTGATAATGAATGTATTCTTTATGAAATTTTCATGAAACCCATTTTCTTTCCATGGGTTATTTTATGTCTAGGATTTATATACGTTCTATGTGGCATGCATGATTATGTAAATGTTATGATGTGATGGGTGTGCCCAAAATTATATAGTGCTTTAATAAATTGGTTGATGTTATTTATTTCATGATATAATTTGAAATATGCATGAACATGAAATGATATTTTTTCAAAATTATGATGTTTTTATTATTCACATATGTTATGCATGGAAATAATGCTAGGTCTATTCACAACTATATGAGGTGTTTGAACACTAACACATGATGTTTCATTTTTTATGAATTTCCACATTCCATGCCTTTATCTAATGCTTCCTATCATGATTATTATGATGATACTATGCTTATTTTATGATGATTATAATTATGCTCACCCCATGTTATATTGATTCATGTTCTTATTTATCCTCTTACTAAGATTTTATCTCACCCATTTCTTTTATGTATATCCTCAAGTGACTACTTATGCTAAAGAAAAAAATGGGGGCCACTAAGAAGCTATAGAAGAAGATATTAGAATAATTTTTATGTTTTATTATGTAAAAGTTGTGTATGGTCCTAATATTTCCAAGACACTAAACCTTTGGATTCTATTTTTGTAACACTATTATATTATTTATCTTTAAAATGATATAATAGTAATTTATGAAAAATTAGGGTCATTTTAGTTGGTGTCAAAAAATTATTTTTTAAATTTAGGAATTATTATTAGATAAAATTAGTGAAAACCCTTAAGTAAAAGTATACATAAATATTCAAGATGGTTTGTTTTAGAAAAAAATGATAAATATAGGGATCCCACAAAATATGACTTTAGAATTAATTTCACAATGGAATAAATTATGTATTCATTACTTTTTTACTTATGTTTTATTTTAAAAAATATATTTTATAAAATGGTTGGAAGTAGGAGAAACTATACCAACAACTTGTGCGAGGGGCAATGTAGCGATTTCTCGAATGACATCCCCAATGAATTGGGAGGTGGAGTCCAAAATTTAATGGATATACTTACCTAGTTATCTCATGATATAAAAAATAACCTAAATAATGAGGAATGCAATGCCTTCCACTAAGGGGGGATAACTATATATCATGTATTTTATGCAGAAATAACCAATGATGTTTAGTAGATCTTGCAATACACTAGTCATGTAATAGTGGGTCAACTCAATGGAGAAGTTCCTTTCTATTTTTTGATATTATAAGATTGAGAAGGTGACTCTGGCCATTTATCATTTAGATGGAGAGTTCAACCATTGGTGGTTGTTGATTAATAACACCAACCCAAATTATGAAATTGAAGAGATGAAGTGGGAATACTTTAAGAAAATATTTATTAACAAGTATTTACCTCAAACTCCTCAGAAAAAGATGAAGAGAGAATTCATAGAGCTAAAGAAAAATAAAGGTAAATCTATCATGGATTATGAATAAAAGTTCACAAGTATTTCAAGGTATGCATCAAGTTTTTTATCAACAATGATAGAAAAATAGATAGATTCTTTAGTGGTTTAAAATCACACCTTTAGAAGGATCTATAAATTTGAGACTTTGGAAATTATGAATAAGTCGTTTGATGTGCTCTCAAATTGGAGATGGAGTTTGGAGAATAGCCTCGTGGCTATACAGATAAGGAAAAAAATATGAAGTTTCAAGGAAGATGATATAATGATAAATGCGAAAAGAAAACACAACCACTCACATGTTAAAATTTTGGGAAGAAGAATCATGGGAATTTCCTCAAAGGGGTGGTGAAATGCTTCAAGTGTGGGATATAAGGCCACCAAGATCTTGAATGTTGAAGTGACATGAGGAATTTGAATAATTTTTTGGAGAAAATTATAGAACCACCCATGGTTCATTATTTCAACTATAGGGGTAAAGGTCGTCATGCCAACCAATGCACTAAACCAAAAATCCTTAATGGTAATTTGCTTCAGTAGCCACCAAATCCAAAAGAGGAAGGGAAATATTATTCCATCACTACTACTTAGGTGGATCCAAAAAATGATGTGTTGATAGGTACACTAGTTATTAATTTAAGAATAGTGAACATACTATTTGATTCTTGTTCTACGAATTCTTTCATATCTTGCATGTTTAGTATAACTATTCAAACACCACCTCAAAATATTGAGGTTGAGTTATCTATGAGACCCGAAAATGGGTCAATTATTTTATCCAAAGTATATAAACCCTCCTTGATTAATGTTTGTGGAATGAACCTCCTAGAAAATCTTTTCTTACTTCCTTTGGTGGATTTTGATGCCATATTGGGCATGGATTGTCTATCTTCAT
Organism: Viscum album; assembly: GCA_963277665.1. Classification (NCBI taxonomy): domain Eukaryota; kingdom Viridiplantae; phylum Streptophyta; class Magnoliopsida; order Santalales; family Viscaceae; genus Viscum; species Viscum album. The sequence continues at coordinate 501,805,724 of OY728122.1, read as the reverse complement.
ACAAAGATAGCATCAACTATCAGGAAAGCGATATCACTCTTCATATCATTAGGAATACACTAATTCTATACAAGTGTAAGTAGGATGATGAATATCTTTCAGATTTATCATCTTAATTGTGGATATTATTACCATATGAGAAATCATATCTAGATAAAATGATTAAGACAAAGGATAGGATCATGCTCGAAGACATGCCTAATGTGAGGGACTATAGTGATGTGTTCCATGAATAATTTCATGGTCTTACTCCTGACCAAGAGGTTTAGTTATCAATTGAAAATATGCCTGGATCTATTCCAATATCAAAGAAACCTTATATAATGGCCACCATTGAGTTGGAGGAGCTTAATAAGCAGTTAAAAGATAACCCAGACAATGGTTTTATATGCCCAAGTGCTTCACCATGGGGTGTGCCAGTCCTCTTCATCAAGAATAAGGATGGATCAATGAGCCTCTATATTATTTATTATGAGCTCAATAAAATCAAAATAAAGATTAATTATCCCATTCCATGGATAGATGACTAGTTTGGTTAACTATGTGGTGGAAAGTATTTCTCTAATATAGAACTTTGATCAGGATATCACCAATTAAATGTGAAGAAGGAAGATATTCCCAAGACTACCTTTTGAAGGAGGTATGGACACTATGAATTCATATTGATTCCCTATAGACTCACTAATTCTCTAGTAATATTCATGGAATTAATTAATATATTCTTTAGAGATTACCTCAAAAAAATGTGGTAGTCTATATTGATGATATTATGATATTCTCTAAGAGAAAGGGGAAACATGAGGATCATTTTATTACTATGTTAAATACTTTCCAAAGGGAGAAAATTTATTCAAAGTATAGTAAATGTGATTTCTGGATAGAGGAAGTATCATTCTTGGGGAATGTTATCACCAAGAAATGAATATTTGTAGACCCTTCCAAGACAAAGGAAATCTAATAGTGGATTAGTCCAACATTTGTAATGGAAATCTGTAGTTTCCTTGGTCTAGAAGGGTATTACAAGTGATTTTTGAATAAATTATCAAGATTTTTAAACCCACTAACCAAGCTGAATCAGAGGGTATAAAATTTTTTCTAGAAAAATGAATGTGAATACTTCTTTAAAGAGTTTAAAATGATTCTTGTCACTACACCATTACTCACATTTCTGACAAGTGGGGAACTCTTTGTGGTATACAGTGATTTTTGAAAGAATTAATTAGGTTTTGAATTGATGAAAAATGATAAATTAATATCATACACCTCATTTCAGTTGAAAATTTATGAAAAAAACTATCTCACACATGATCTGGAGTTTGTGGTTATGATCTTCATGTTTAAAATCTGGTGTCATTTTCTTTATGGGGAGAAGTGTGAAATATATATTGATCATAAGAGAATCAAATATATATTCAAAGATAAGGAGATTAATATGTTTCTGTGATGATGGATAGGGCTCATCAAGAATTATGACTACTCAATACACTTCCATCTTGGAAAAGTAAATAAAGTGGTGGATTCTCTAAGTATAAAAGATCTTACAACATTATCAATGATGTGAATTGAGAAGTATCAAATCTTCTTAGATTTGAAAATGATGGAAATAGGAATCATTAAGGAAGGATGATCACCAATCCTTTCTAAAATTAATTCTCAACCATTCTTTATAGAGAAAATAAATAATTCTCAAAGAAATGATGTGGAAATTTAGAAGAAAGTGGAATCCATGAGAAAGGGGAAATCCTCATAGTTTAAAATTGATGAGGAAGGAGTTGTGAGATTTGTTTCATGACTATGTGTACCATCCAATATAGATATAAAGAATGATAATCTCAGTGATGCACATAGATCAACCATCTCTATTCACCCAGGGGGTACAAATATGTTTCGAGATCTCCGAGAGAACTATTTGTGGGACAATATGAAGGAGATTATTGAATATAAATAAAAGTGCATGGTATGTCAGCAAGTGAAGGATGAAAGGAAAACGTATAAGGTGATTATGTAACCATTTATCGTACAAACATGGAAATGGGAAAACATCACCATGGACTTTGTCACTAAACTTCTATATACAACCAAAGGAAAAAAATATATATGGGTTATTATGGATTTTCTTACAAATATATCTCACTTTATCATAATTTTAGAGTACTTATCACTAGATCAACTTGAAAAAATATGAATTATAGAATTGGTAAGGCTACATAGAGTACCACTTTCAATTGTATCTGATTGAGATCTGAGATTCACCTCTAAGTTCTGAAAAAATCTTCAATATGATCTGAACACATAGATAAACTTCATTACAACTTATCATCCACAAATATATGTCAAAAATAAGTGAACTATTCAGACATTGGAAGACATGTTGGGATAATGTTATATGGACTTAAAAGGAGGATTAGACCAACATCTACCTCCGGTTGAGTTCTCTTACAACAAAAATTTCTACTCGAGTATCCAAATGGCTCCATATGAATACCTTTCTAGGAAAAGATGCAGAACACCAGCATGCTAGGATGATGTTAGTGAACATAAGCTTCTAGAACCTAAAATGGTCAAAGAAATGGTAGAAAAGGTGAAAACCATTCAATAACATGTCAAGGAATCCCAAATTCAAAAAAATATATATGTAGACAATCATCGATGGGACTTATAGTTTGAAGTTGGAGACATGGTATTCCTCAATATATCTCCATGGAAGAGGATCATGAGATTTGGGAATAAGGGAAAGCTATGTCCCAAGTACATCAGTCTGTTTGAGATTATTAATCATTTTGAAGCTATTGAAGATTGACTAGAACTTCCACATACCATGTCTCAAGTACATAATGTATTACATGTATCCTTATTTAGAAATTACATACCAGATCCATCAAATGTATTGAATCCAAATGTGGTATAGTTAGAAAATGATCTCTCTTATGAGGAGCATCAGGTTAAGCTCTTCGAACATAGAGATAAATATTTATGAAACAAGACTAAACATATGGTCAAAGTAATATGGAGGAACCATAAGTACAAAGAGGAGACATAAGAACCAGAGGAAGTGATGAAGGATAAATACCCTCACCTATTTTTGTAAAATGAAATTTCAAGCACAAAATTTCAAAAGGGTGGGTAAATGTAACAACCTAAACTTTTATCAATGAAATTGTTTCCCTTCTTATAATTATGTTATATAGAATAAAACATATAAATAGCATAGATATCCCAATAAAAATATCATTCTTATAAATTAAGAATTAAATAAGTAATATTTAAAAAAATTAAGGAACCTATACTGATGGAATAGTAACATAACCCTTAGAATAGTAACATGACAATTAGGAATAGTAATATGGCCAATAGAATAGTAACCTCACCTATAAAAGTATAAAATAAATTTATTCATCTTATAAATTATAATATGATATAATTATATCATAGTATGAGTAAATAAATGTTTTAAAATTGATAAATTAAGTGTCGGTATTTTTTTGTAAAACATAATTCTTTAATTACAATTTTATAATTAATATAATGATTTAAAAGAAAATTTATTTTCATAAAATAGATTTAAAAAATAATATTTTGTTATATTATTATTATAATGTAATTTTATTTTATCTTAATTAATTTTTTAGATTTTCATAAAATCAATTATAATTTTAAAATGGATATTTTTTGAATAAATGATGATTTAATTAAAAATTAAATGTACTATATATAGAAAATTATTTACATAAAATGAAATTAATTTTTTTAATTCTAAATGTTGAAAAACGTTTAGGATTAATTTTTTTGATTTTTTTAAAATAAGAGAATTTTTTTGTGAATAGTAAAATGCAGCAATTTACGGTATTTAAAAAATAAATGATTTTTTGAGTCATGTATGATGTGTGGCTGATGTAAGAACCATAATCTTGAAAATTCCTTCTAAAATTATTATATTTAGTTATTTTAATAAAAACTATTCATATTCTTGATCCAAAGTAATAAACTAATAAATAAAATAATCAAAATACACCCCTCTCCTCCTCAATAAATACCACCCCTCACCACCTCTTCTCCGCACACCTTCCAAGCCTTGAATATTTTCCAGTTTCTACCCAATCCTATAACCAATACCCTCCCCCACATTCAAGATCCTTTTGTCTTAACATAAGACCAAATCTAATTTACCTAAGGTGGTTCTCAAGGAAAATAAGTTCAAATGGTAAAATCCTCTTCTGTTTTCTCTTAATTTATTTTCAAGTTATTTTATTTTATTATTCTCTCCTCACCCCCCCCCATCCAAGTGGTATTATAACACTAGTATATTATATATATTGGAATTTTGTTTTTTTAATCGAATAACCCATTCTCAAACCTCTTATCCTCTCCCTTTTATTCTAAAAATGGAAACATCATTCATGAGGTACTGATTTATTGCCTTCAAGGATGACAAGTTTCCATTTTCCTTTACCACCTTCATAATTTTTCACATATGTTATGAATGGATATGATGATAGATTTGTTCACAACTGTGTGTGTTATTTGAATACTAACACATGATGTTTCATTTTTATTCATTTCCACATTCCTTGACTTTATCTAATTCTTACTCTCATTATTATTATCATGATCATGTGATTATGTTATGAGCATGACAATTATTTTCACCCCATGTTATATTGATTCATGTTCTTATATATCCTCTTACTAAGATTTTATCTCACCCCTTTCTTTGATGTATATCCTTAGGTGACTACTTATACTAAGGATAAAATGAGGATCACTAAGAATCTAGAGAATAATTAATTATAATAATGTTTATTTTTTATTATTTAAAAGTTGTGTATAGTCCAAATTTTCCCAAGACACTAAACTTTTGGATCTTGGTTTTGTAACACTATTATATTATTTATCTTTAAAATTATGTAATATTAATGTATTAAAAAGTTGGTTTTCTATACTATAAGATGATTAGTAAGACTAAATGGAAAAAAATACTCATAATGTTTACATGACCCTAAAATCTATCTTAGGAACATCCTTCGCTTAGAATATTAACCGATGGTTCCCTAATTGAAATTAAGTCATAGAAAACCACAAAGCTCCCATGAGTTGGTCAAACAAATCATAAATCCTAGAAAAAGGAAAATTGTTCTTAACAGTCACCTGGTTAAGCCTTGGATAATCAATACATAGTAAAATGATTCTATATTCCTTCTTTTTGGAGAAAAGTGGTTAAGTAAAAGATTTCATACATGGAAGAATAAATCCTTTGGCCTCTAGATTCTCAAGTTGAACATTAAGATCCTTCAACATAGTGGGTTCCATAAGATAAAATAGAAAGGAGATGGGACTCATACCTAAGAGAGTTCTGATAGAAAAATTAACAAATTTTTAGGGAGTTAATCTATAAAAAACATCAAGAAAGGCCATATATAATTCATCCACTATAGTAGTAAATAGACCACCTAAACATTGGTCGATGACATCAAGAAACATCCCAGATAATTGGCATGATATCATTATAGATTCAAGAATAATAGGCCCCACTCTCATGGATATATGATCCCACTCACCATAAAATACATGAGTAACCATATAAAAATATTGAAACTAAACTTTGTGATGATAAAAAACGATTTTATATTTAAAAAAACATCCAATCCATTATAATTTTTAGGTTAAATATATTAAGATCAAGGAATAAGAAATCCCATAAACCTCATAGTCGAAGATCATAATGTTGAGTAGATCCTTTAATTACTTTATGTTTTGATAATTAAAAATATTTCTCCACTTTATGTTTTGATAATTACAAATATTTTTAAACTTTATAGTTTGATAATTACAAATATTTATTTATTTCCCTTAAAAATAAGTATTTTCTTTTATCATAACATTGTTAGGTATTCATATTTTTTTAGTTTTTAATTATTTGTTTAATTATTTATTATTAATTTTTTCATTGATTATATTTTTTATCATATATTTATTAAGATTTAACTTTTATTTAATATTATGTATTAATTAAAATAATACTTAACTTTGGTTATATATTTTTATTTTTTACTTAATTTATCTTAATAATTCATGTTTTGATTGTTCATAACATGCACTACAAGTTTCATGTTTAGTTCCTTGGATAAATTGGTCATTTGGGAACTTGAAATATCATTTATATATTATTTTTACTATTCCCACATAACCAAATTATTTTTCCCACATAGTTAAATCTCTCATATAGCTAAAATTCATGTGGTTAATTCTCCCACATAGCCAATTTTTTATAATAATTTACCTTTTGAATTTTGACCATACCATGGGATAAAGAACTCCAAATTAAGTTATTATTATTGAGTTGGAAATATAAGAAAATTATCTACATTTAATTATAATACATTATGTTTTTAATCAATCTTTTTCATATTCTAAATTTGGTTATAATTACTTTATGTTTTCAGTCTGAATTCTATAGCTTTCCAGAACTTGATTATTACTTTATTTTGATGATAACTTGAGATATATAATTATTATTAAGTTTATTATTTATTATTTTAAAATAAAATAAAATTATATAAATATAATTCAACTTTATAAAATATTATTTTACTATTTAGAAGGTCTATTATAATTTAAAAAATTTATAAGTCAAGCTATTTAAAAAATTTAAGAATCCAATATAAAAAAATCAGATATATAAAATGGATAATGAATAAATTATGTAGATTAGTCTATGTGAATTCCCTTATATGAATCATCTATTTATATTTGGCTATATCGATTTAATTATGTGGAGAAAAATGGCTATGTGAAATTCCCATGCATAAATTTTCCTATGTGGTTGTTTGAATTTCTACTGGATATTCTAAAACATGGAAATATGATTTGTTTTATCTAATATTTCACATTTATATTTTCTAAAATGTTATTATAGATTTAATTAGTGTTTAATTTTTTCTATAATTAATCATTGAATATTTACAATCCCTATAAATAAGTTTTTAATGGTTTTATAATGATTTAAATGAGATTCACATGGGATTTATCATGTGTTGACATTCACACTAAAATTTTGGGAATTAAAATATCCAAACTCAAATCATCTGATATAAAAAGATTAAATCTTGATTATTATTAGGGTTATTGGAAGAGTATTAATGATTTTAATTTATTTATGTATTAGTTTCTCTAACGAGTTCCATTGTATAGTTTTTATTTGTATTACATGATATCGAGGAAGTCTTAAAGCAAATATATTTTTCATTTATGAAATATTTATACATGGATATTTACATAGGAAATGAACATGTACAACTCAAAATTAGTTCATTGGAAAAAAATAATTTGTAAGTTTAATTTTTGAAAGATTTTGTGCATAAAAAAACTTTATATACATAGAGTGGAAAGAACCAGTGAAACAATACATTAGGTTTAGGATATTCTTGATTTATACAAGTGCTACATTTTTCTATTGATCAACTACTGATCATTTCTAAATTGAAATTGTTTGATCCTTTTCTACTAGAGAATTACTTTCTACCTCGACTCTCAAACTATGAAGAATTATTCTTGTTATGTGGTTCTACTTCTTCCCATTAATTTTATGTGTAAATAATTATAATAAGTTATAATTCCCATTAAAATGTAGGATTGTGGGTTTTGACTACCAAATAGTATTTAGGAATTGGTTTGTTCTTCAAGATTAAAAAAGATAGGTTTTTTGTGGTGTACCTCCTTGTGAGAAAAAGGTAGGTTTCTTTTGGTTTTAAGCCTCCATGCAGAAAAGGGATTTGTAAAATGGTTGTGACTCCAAGTGGGAAAAAATCATTTTTAATATTCCATTATATTGGTTATAGTGGATGTCATCACTCTCATTTAATGAGAGGGTTGAAGAGTGTAATAATATCATTTACATTAGAAACACTATAAAAATATTCTATGTTCATTTTACTTTTATTTTCCACTGGATTTATATTAAAACTCAGATATAAATTTTAATTCATTTGAAAAGGCCAATTCACCCCCCTATTGGATATTATTTTCATGTAAACTCCAGAACAACAATTGGTATCATGCTGATTTCCCTCTATTATATATATTTTTTATAAAAAATTACTGACCTAACCATCGAGGGAAAAATATTTGTTTAATATGGTAAGAACTAGTTCGAATGGGATACCTCAAAAACCACCTCATTTTGATGGAACTGACTATGGTTATTAGAAATGCTAAATGAAATATTTATTGGAGTAACTTAGAATCGATCATTAGATAATCATGATAGATCCTTATAAGTTACCTAAAGGTGAACCTAAAACCCAAATTGGAAATGACGCGGTAAAGTATTTTCTGAATTACAAGGTAATGAATATCTTATTTTGTATGATAAATTGAAATATTGATAGTAATGATTTAGTATGAAAAGATGATCATGACATATGTAAAATTCTACAAGTTAAATATCTTATATTGAATAAGATTATTAGAACTAAGAGGGGTATGTTAATATAAAAATATCAAGAATATAAGATGGGTGAAGATGAAACTGTTGATCAAAAGTTTCATTGATTTACTCAAATTGTAAATTTTATGAGTTTATTATGAGAGACTTTTGAAAATCATATTCTTATTAAAAGAGTACTTAGATCACTTCCTAAGAAGTGTAATGTTAAAAATGTATATATAGATGAAAGTAATAACTTCAAGTAATATACACTTGATGATCTTATCTAGTCACTATTACAATATGAGTTAGAACTTAAAAATATTACAAAATAGTATAATTCAAATAAAAATAGAATTGACTTTAAATAAAATTTATCTACTTAATCGTGTGATTCTAAGTTACAGAGTATTGAAAGGAATGATACATCCTATGTTACAAAGGGAGGATATAGAAGGAATAAAGGTTGTATAAGAAGATCTTGAATAGACTATCCTAAGGGAAATTACAAGGAGAAATAAAAGGTCATTTTAATTCTAATGAAGATAAATATATAATTTTTTATGAGTGTAGGATAATTAAGAACATCAAGCATGATTACCCATGATTAAAGAAGGAAACAAATGTTTGGAAGCAATATAAGAAATAAAATTAGGAAATATAAGCAGGATGGAGTTATATTGAAGATTTAAGTACTTCTAAAGAATATTTTTCTAAAAATCATGTGGAAACTTGTGAATAATGGATTCACGAAAATAATTATGTGACTCTAATTATTATTCATCCTATGAATCTGAATCTTAAAAACCTACTATTGAATAATTTATTAAATAAGTTTATAGATATGAATATAAATTTGAAAAATTCACTTGTTTATATAAGAACCTTAAGTGGCAACATAATAATGTTTTAAAGGAGAGTGAAAATATTAAGAAATATTTCCATGATGAAAAATATTATAGTCATAAAAATATTTAAATTTTACAGAAAAATATAAAAAATGTGTTTTGTGAAAATGATAAATTAAATAGAAATATTGATTTCATGCCTATGTTTCATAAAGTTGATATAAATAATTTTGATATTGTTTATAAATATAATGAACAAATAAAAAATTATATTGAATGTTTTGAGTTTAATTTATCCATTTTTGATCAGGGTAGAAAAAACTTTGATAAAATGATGAGTTTCAATGAAATGGAAAAAATGAGATATGGTCTTGGTTATGATAATAATTTACCTGAATTGTACAAGAATTTATTTGTTAAAATTACTAATGGAAGTACATTTATTGCTAAATGTTTTATATTACAAATCTAATGTAATTATGAAAATAAGTTTTCCTTGAGATTTACACAATCTCTTATTCATAATAAGACTTTTATTTATAAATAATTATCTTCAATATTTCCTATAAACAAGTGTTTTAAACTTGTTTTGGTTCCCAAAAAATCATATGCTAATCCCATTTGACCTAAGTTTTCATGGGTACCAAAGTTTTCTTAAATCTATTTTTCTAGGAAAATTTTTTTGGGAGAATCAAAAAAAAAATTGGTACATTAATAGTGGAATATAAAGACATATGACTAGTGATATGTTATATTTTTTATCATTTAATTAATGTGATAGAGGTAATTTTACATTTGGTGATAATTCTAAAAGAAAGTTAAATGGTTTTAGTGAGGTTGTAATTTATAATTATATTATTATATCTAAATTTTTATATATTTATGGTTTGAAACATGATTTAATAATCATTTCTTGTCTATGTGATAATAGAATTTTTGTTAAATTTTAAAATGATAAATGATTTTTTTAGGATAAATCTATTTTTTTATTAAAATATAAAAGAAAACATTTATTCAATAATTTATGTTGAATTAAATAATAAAAATGTAAAATGTTTAAATTTTATGCAATCTAATAACTATTTTTGGAATAGTAGGTTGGTACATGATAATTTCAGGTGGATGTATAATCTATCTCAGAACCAAATTATTCTAGAGTTGCGAGAAATTAAAATGGATAAGACCTTTGTTTGTGACTCTTTCATGAAGTTAAACAACAAAGAAGTAGTTTCGGGTCAATTAAAGAGGTAAAAACTATAATTCCTCTTAATCTAACTCATTTTTATTTATTTATTAATATTAAATCTATTATTTGGTGTGGTAAAAGATATTTTTTAGTTATTATTGATGATTTTACTAGATACCCATGGGTTTACTTTCTTACTTGTAAATATAAAACTTTATCTATGATTATCACATTTTGAAAATTGGTTCAAAATGAGAAATGAAACTCAATTAAGTCAACTATAAGTGATCATTGTGGTTAATTATAGAATCTAGATTTTATCTAGTTTTTTGAAGAAATTTATTATTTTTATAATTTTTCATCCCCTATAACACCACAACAAAATAGTGTTGTTGAAAGAAAAAATATAACACTTCAATAAATAGTTAGGATCGTGTTAAATGAGTTTAATTTACCTGAATATTTTTTGGAAGAAACTATGAATACTTCTTATTATTTAACTAATAAAATTATTTTAAAATCCTTGTTGAAAAAGACACTATATGATCTTTATAATGGAAAAAATGTAAAAGTTATTATTTTAGAGTCTTCAGGTGTGAAGTTTTTATTCTTAACACTTGGGATTCACTAGATAAATTTGATCCAAAATCTTATGAAATAATTTTACTAGGATATTCTAAAAATTGTAGGTAATATAGAGTGTACAATAAAAGAACTATGGTTGTTGAAGAATAAATTCATGTTAAATTTGATGAAAAAACTTTTAATAAAAGGAATGATGATATTGAACAATTTGAGGATGAATTTAGAGATTTTAATTTTGATGAGGAAGTGCCTCTAGAAAAAGATGCTCATGTAGAGGAGGAGAATATTTATTCCCAATATGAACCTATTCATTAAAAATCTTGTAAAACTCATAGATATCATCCCATAGATAATGTTATTAGTAATGTTCAATCAAAATTTCAAACTAAAAAATATGTTATGAATGTTTGTTAGTATCGTGATTTTTTTTTATTATTTTGTACCAAATATTATCTATGAGGCTTTATATGATGATAATTAGAACTTTTCTATGAAAGATGAATTAAATCAGTTAATGAGAAATAATGTATGGACACTGGTTACTCCACTAAATGATTCTCATTTTATTGGAATAAAATGGATCAACAGAAATGAACTTGATTAATCTAGAAATATAGTTGAAAAACTATATTAGTTTCTAAAGGATATTCTCAATAAAAATTAATTGATTTTGAAGAATCAATTTCACATATTCATATATTATAAGAAATTAGAATATTATTATCTTATGATGAATTTCATGGATTTAAATTGTTTCAAAGGGATGTCAAAATTGATTTTTTAAATGGGTATATTTATAAAGAAGTATATTTTATATAGACCCCTTATTATGAAAATGAAAAGAATCTTGATAATGTTTTTAAAATATCTAAGGTAGTATATGGTTTGAAACAAGCTCCTCAAGCTTTGTATGAAAGGTTAATAAGTTTTCTTTTAAAAAATAATTTTTAGAAATCAAAGGTTGATGTTACATTTTTTATTAATAAAAGTTATTGTGATATTTTGATTATATGAATTTATATTGATGATATTATATTTTTATCTTCAAATAAAAATCTTTTTAATTAATTTTCAGAATTAATGACATCTAAATTTGATATGATTATAATGGGGGAATTTAAATTATTACTTGGTTTGAAAATATTTCAAATAAATGATGTTATTTTATAAAATAATCATAGTATACTAAATAATTAGTTAAGATATTTGGTTTATAATCTTCTAAAAGATAAAATACTCCCATAGGTACTACTTGAAAATTATATTTAGATAAATGTATAAAAAATTATATGAAACCCTATAGAGGCGTGATTGAAAGCTTATTATATTTAATTACTTCTAGGATTAACTTAATGTTTTCATTTTTCAAGTGTTGTTGATATCAAAGTGACCCAAAGGAAAGTCACATTAAATTATTTGAAATTATTATTAGATATTTTAAAGGATATTTAAATATTGGTTTATTTTATCCTCCTAAAACTAAAATTGATTTGAAAAGCTATTCTGGTTGTTATTTTGGTAGATTCAAGGTATATAGGAAGATTACTTTAGATATGTGTCATATAATTTGTAAAGTTTTTGTTTAATGGGCCTCAAATTAAAAAATGTGTTTCTCTTTCAACTTCTAAATATGAATATATAGTTTATGCATCATATTGTGGTAAATAAATATGGATTAAGAAAAAAAATAATTTTGGCTTTGATTTTGATAAGAAACCTATTTTTGTGACAATAATTATGCTATTTTTATTTCTAAAATGCCCTTATAATACACTAGAACTAATAACTTTGATATTAAATTTCATTTTCTTAGAGATCATGTACAAAACGGAAATATATGTCTAGAATTTATTTATACCTAAAATCAACTATATGATATCTTTACTAATCCCCTAGACTTTACTAATTTTGATAAAATAAAGTTTTAACTTGGTATGATGGATATTTAAATTTACACTTATATGGACTGAATTTAGGTGGATTTTGAGTGTGTTTATGTGCTAAAATTTTAATATTTACATGAAATTAATGAAATATGGAATCTATTTTTCATATTACTATTTCCTAATTTATGTATATTTGTGTATTATACTACAATTTTAAGATTTATCAAACATATTAGATGATTTTAAATTGATTTTTAAACTTTTATTTTTCATAAAAGGTTATTTTATATAGGGTTTCTCGTTATTTTTCCCAAATAACTTTTAAAATTATGCTCGATGTATTATGGATCCTAAAAACTTGTTTTGAAAAATGTAAGGATTTATAGTGGTTCCTTTTCATATGTTTTGAAATATAGATTCTTAAGAACATTTTATACACTATTCATTTTCATTTTAAAGAGAAAATTTTTCTATTGAAACTTATCTTTTTGATGATTTCAAAATGGGGAGAGTTTTTGGAATTATAATTTTTTTTTAATTATCAAAGTGGGGAAGAATTTTGAGTGGATAGATGAACCACATTATGTTTTTATAACTAAAATCATTTATCTACATTATGTTTTAATAATTAAAAATATGTATCCACATTATATTTTGATAATTACAAATATTTATCTGTTTCCCTTCAATATAAGTACTTATTTTTCTCATAACATTATTATTTATTTTTCTTGTTTCAATTTTCATTCTTTGTATATATATTTATTTTAAATTTTTTTCATTGATTATATTATTTTATCATAGCTTTATTAACTTTTATCCTTAGATTATCTTATTTATTAATCAAAATATTTTTTAACTTTGGTTATATATTTTTATTATTTATTTAATTTATCTTTAGATTTCATGTTTTGATTGTTCATAACATGTACTACAGGTTTCATTATGATTTACTAGGATAAATAAGTCATTTTAGTCATTTAAATATCATTTATACCTGATTTTTATTATTACCATTTTTCTAAATTTCAATTCTATTATATCCAAATCTCCCACATAGCCAAAGTTCACATAGTCAATTCTCCCACATAAATTATTTTCCAAAATCGATTACCTTCTGTACTTAGATCATAAAATGTGATAAAGTACTTCAAATTGAGTGAACCCTATTGATTTTTAAAGATAATAAAATTATATATATATATATATAATACGTAAAGTTCTTAAACAATCTTTATAATGTTTAAAATTAGGTTAGAAGTCACTGCATGTTTTTAGTTTGAATTATGTGGGTTTCTATAACTTATTTGATATTATATTTTGACAATTAAATGAGATATATAAGTCATATTAAGTAAATTATTGATTATTTGTTAATAAAATAAAATTATATAAATATATGTAAACTATATCTAAAGCTGATTCTACCATTTATAAGGTATGTTTTAAGTCTGTAATTTTATAAGTCAGGCTTTTTATAAATTTATAACAACCTTGAACCCAGTATCCCCAAGTCAATGGTTATTTTATTACAATGGAATAGACATAAGAGATAACATCAATAAGGATCGATCAGTTTAGTAGTCTTGAAGAACTGGATACATACATGGTTCCCTTATTACATTTCTAATTAATCATAGAACATAACAAATAAAAATAAACTACTACCTTGACACTTATTCAAATATTTCATCCTCATAACCAAGGGAAGGAAAATAAATAAAATGGAGAGATAAACACTCAGTAAGGGTTACATGAATCAATAATAATTGAATCAAAATCAATAAGTCATAGTGTAATGAACCGGCCCGGGATTCCATCCTACCCAACACCCAACCTGATTAACCATAAGGCCTGAAGGGTGTTCCTAATCCCCATGGGCTAGAGACTAGCACGTAGGCATCATCAAAAAAAATTTGGGAACAATTTCACCCAAAATAGAAATAAACAACAGAAAAAGATAAAAATATAATAACAAAAATAATTAAATAAGCATACAATAAGGATAGGAAGAAACAAACTAACTAAAGGAAACCGCTACAACTAAGAAAGAAGAAAAACTAACTGACTCAAGTTGAGACCCAAAGAATATCCACCAAACTATTCCCTGCACCAGAAATAAAGAAAAAATAGAAAACAACTGAGAACCTAGAAGGATATAGGCATGAGATAAAAGCCTAGTAGGTAACCACAACTCGCCAAAACTATGAAATAGGTTCCCTAAGGCTAAACTTCAATGACAGTTTAAAAGTAAATCTAGAAATTTGGATTTGTATATATAATCATCTCTGGGAAAAACAAATCAAATCCATTGACAACTTCCAAAACATTTTCCTTTGCTTTCCAAAAACCAAACACATACATTTGAAAACAAGCCATGGGTCGAAGCCTTATCAAAAACCATGCACACTATTATAATTTCACAAAAACACCCTATTTACTTTATTTATAGAAAATAATCACTGTAAAATAGTTTCCAACAAATTTCAAATAAACACCCAAGACCACTTTGGAAAAACTTACTCAAATATCCAACAAGTCATGGAAAAGGAAATAACACAATGGGAATAACATGTCTCAATACATCATGTCAAACATGGCACTAAAGAAATTCATCAAGGAATAAATAAGACCAACCTAGCAGTGAACATCTCAAGGGATCTAGAATGCCATGTCTGGTCATCCCAACCTCTAGGCCACAAGTTGGAAAACACAGAGCATGTGTTAGAGGAATGATAAGGTAAATAAGAATAAACAAGGTTACCTTAACTAAAAATACTCATTTAAATAATTTTCTTCATTATTTCCAATTCATTACTTATACCTTTTTCACCACTTAATCCATTTCCATCACTTGTTCCATGGGTCGGGAATCTACATCATTTACACTTTATCCTAAGAAGGTCATTTACCATGCATAATGGGGTTATGTATACCTCCAAACACAAAGAATTTACTAATCCTAAATATCAACATACCCAAAATACTCATTCCAGCAATTAGGATATATCTGTGTGTATCATGAACTGTCCCCCGGGGCTCATGCCATGACATACCCCAAGCCCACCTTTCGAAGGACAGGGGTTGAAGACTAGTGCCGACAACATCAACCGGCAAGTAGGAGGAATTTTCCTGAGTACCTGTATGCATGCACACATAACCACATCTCAAAGCTAGAAACATAAATAATAATTCCACTAAACAACCACTGAGTATAAGTGTAATTGAAGTAAAATGGTCCAGAATACAAACCCAACAAAAGACTAACTAGAAAATAGGAAAGTACAAAAGAAACTCCAGATAGCCATCTACTGAAAACCCCACCTGATGGTTAAGTACAGAGTAGCTGTTGGAAGCTGTAGAAGTACACCCCGCCTACTTGGTCTCACTGGGCACCACCGAATCCTGAGCCACCAAGTCCTCTATCAAGGCGTCGATCGTCTGCACTGGACACAACATGTGCGGTCGAAGCCTGTGCTGGGGTGAGTAACAATATACTAATTAGGGACCCCAAAACACAAAGGAAAGAACAAAAATAAATCCAAAAACAAACCACAAATAATGATCACCAATCATGATCACCATACAAGACAGCTCACACTAGGTATATTCTAGAGTAGGAAAGTAAGACCATCAGTCATAACATTGAACACCATGGGCTGTAGGAGAACTCCTCCTCAATGAGTACAGTGGGTTTGTCAGGTCACATAGAAGTTGCTTCCCACTAACCTAGTACTATTTTGGTACTCATTCTTGGTTAGTATCATGGGTATGCTGGGTCACACAAAATCTTCTCCCCACCATGGGCATGTCGGGTCACACAGAAGCTGCTTCCAACCTTTGTCCATACTGAGGTACACCTCCTATCGAGTATCGTGGGTATGTGGGGTCACACGTAATCTTCTCCCCACTTTGGGCCTTCTGGGTCACATAGAAGCCACTTCCCAGAGGTCTATAGTATCTGATACACACAAGTTCGCTCATTAGTAGTCTTTAGGTCTCATCCAACAGTGGGGTTTTTTCACATAGCGCGCCTAATCTTAGGAGAACCGCTCCCCAAGCCATTCATCAAATTTCAACATCCATTAAATCCTCCATATAGTATTCCAAAATATCTTCCTCATCAATAGGGTTCCAACACCGCAAATGGATCACTAATCGAATGCCTGGTTTGCAAGTTGTTGACATTTTAGTAAACAGGGTCTGGTTGCATCTAGGCCCAATCTGACCCAGTCAGACCGACCTGACCAACCCGGCTAGGGGTCCCACCTACCCCGGTTTGATTCAAATGACTTGACCTGACGCATTTTGGGTCTGGTTTGGTCCGGTCTGGCCAGGCAAGTTCGCGAGGCTCATTGGTCCTCACTGGACTCAGCCAGGCTTGGTCAAGAGTCCAGCCCGCCAGGTCGCCCAACGACCCAGTCTTGTCCTGCCTAGCCTGAAGGGGGTGGGTCTGGCCCACTAGGTGTAGTGTATAGACCATTGGGCATAGTGTCCAGACCACTAGGTGTGGGTTCATCCTTCCTCCTATTCGGTCCACCTTTGGTGGACCGATTCCCCTCATCCCAGACGCAAGGCACATCTGGGGGTGTTACGCGGCTGGTCAAACCCATCCACCCAGGGGGTCCGCACGTGGTTAGGGGATTGTGTGCCTGGAGAAACCATGGCCCGCAACTTTGGTCCCCTCCACCAATGTGTTTGAGGGCTCTTGTCCCTGCCGCTAGCCGGTAGGTCCTCCCGGTGCACCATTGTGGCGCACCGCCGCCCACCCGCAGTCGCTAGCGGGCTCTTCCATGGACCACCGGGTCTGCACTGGTGTCCCATTCTTAGCACCTATTGTGCCTTCGACCTCTGTGGTGTATCACCTTCCTTCCGAAGGCCTTTAATCTTTCTTTTTCCCCCTTAAAAATGGTGACACATGAATAAAGCACAAGCAGAGGGGCTCGGGCCTTGTTCATGTCGGCTCGCACCCTCCACGTTAGAGTTATAAAATAGGGGGAGGATTGTGGATGATGATCTACCAAAAATAATTTAATCCTAAATATAAATCCCAAGAAATGTCACCCTCCAGTAAGAACAAAAAATCCACGAATCAACCTGTTCATGGGTTGATCTGCGTTCTTCATTTAGAATGAAGAACTAGGAAAATGTAAAACAAATAAGCCCCTACCTCGATCGACATTTGTCGTTTAAGAGATTTTCCCTTTAGGATTCAATCTCTGTTGGAATTCATCACTTCTTGGTCTCATTTTTCGTAAAGCGTTGATGTTTCTAGTGATCCTTCTAGTGTTCATCATTCTTCATTGGAGAGTAATTTCACCATATTTTCGTCAGAGGAAATTCCACCAATTGATTTCCCCAATGTGTTATTAAAATAAAACATGTCATAGTGTTTTTGTAATGCTGCGACATTGAATTGTTACGCTATTTCATTGATGAAATAGTGTATCTATTATGTTCCACAAAAATGATCCATTAAGGATATTTATTTAATGTTCCTCATCACCGCACTGTAGCATCATCATCCACCACTCAATGGTAAGGAAAGAAATAAAATAATTTTGTAATTTATTTTATTATTTCCCAAAAAAGTCTCAAAACTAACTTTTCTATCTGACCCTTGATGGTCGAAGTTAGGTCCTTTATAAGTGAATCTCAGTGTTCCGAGTTCAATGGTGCTCTCATATTTTTTTATCTAAGCACTAGTTCAAAAGTTAGGAAAACCCGCTCGCACGTTTACTTAAGTGAACTTAAAAAAAGTTAAAAATTCTGTTCGAGACTCATCGGGCCTCAGAATCATTTGATGTTAAAGTTTGTTGTCTCAAAATAATTCAATATAATTTAAAAAAAATTATACAGAAATTTAGCGACATTATATTCTCCCCATCTTAGGGATTAATGTCCCTGAAATACAAAACAAGGGATAATCAAATAAATAGGGTTACTGAGCACGAATTTGAGCCTCTTACTCCCATTTTCTCTCTTGTAGATTCTTTTACTGCCATTGAATGTGCACTAGGGGAATCGACCGTCCACTAAGGAACCTCTCTTGACGATCCTCTATCTCCACTAGGAACTCTACAAACATCGCCCCATCATCAATGTTTATATCACCCCAATCAATGATGTATGATGGGTCATATAGGTACCTCCTCATCTACGACACATGAAAAACATCATGAATCTGGTGCATCTGTGGGGGAAGAGCTAGGCGGTATGCCACCTTTCCAACTCTGCTAAGAATCTAAAAGGGTCTGATGAACCTCGGATATAACTTTCTTCCCTGTCCAAATCTCTACAACCCCCATAGGGGTGAGACCCAAAGGAAAATATGGTCACCCTCCTCGAACTCCAAGGGTCTCTGCCTCCTATCAGCATATGATTTTTTCCTACTCTGTGTAGTCCTCTTCCACTCCTGGATGATCTTCACATTCTCAATGGTAGCACGTACCAACTCTGGACCCATGAGTGTTGACTCTCCTAGGTCTTTCCATCATAGAGGTGATCTATATGACTACTCGTACAAGGCCTCAAACAGTGCCATGTGAATGGTGGAGTGATAGTTGTTGTTTTATGAAAACTCCACCAATGGTAGGTTGTCCTCCCAACTATGACCAAAATCAAGGACGCAAGAACAAATCATGTCCTCCAAGGTCGGTATGGTCCGCTCTATCTAACCATCTGTCTGAGGGTGAAAGTATGTGCTCAAGAACAGCTGACTCTTGAATGCCTCCTACAATCCCTTCCACAACTGGGATGTAAATCATGAATCATGGTCTAATAAGATCGTTTAAGGCGCCCTTTGTAGCCACATTATCTCCTAGACATAGAGGCATCCCAATCCCTCTATCGATCCCTACTCCCGAATGGGTAGGAAGTGAGTCAACTTGGTGAGTTGATCAACTATCACCCAGATAGAATTGTGGCCCCTGGACATGTGTGGTAACCCCATCACGAAGTCCATGGAGATACCATCCCACTTCCATTCTGGTACCTCAAGTGGTTGTGCCAAGCCTGCTGGGACCTAATTCTCAGCCTTCACTTGCCGACAAGTGAGGCATCATGAAACAAAATTTTTCACTGCTTTCTTCATCCCTGGACACCAATACTGATGTCAGAGGTCCTGGTACATCTTCACCACACCAGGATGTACCGGAAAAGGGGATTTATGGAATTCCCTCAACACCTTCTCCAGTAACATCACTGGTACTACGGTGTGTCATCTAAAAATGATGATGTGCTCCCCACCTATCAAAAATCCATCAAGAGTTTGTCCTGAGGATAAATGAGCTTGTCAGACCACACAGTCAACATCCACAAGTTATTCCTCCCTAAATCACTATAAGATTGGGGGTGATAGTCATTGACTGAAGGTAAGCTTCTCCATCATCATCCAAGAAGGATATCTGCATTACGGCTAGATGCTCCATCACCTCACTCAGTAGCTATAAACTAGACCTCCTGATGAGAACATCATCCACTAAATTCCCCTTCCCAGGAGTATTGAATATCTCAAATTCATAGTCCTAGAGGAACTCCATCCATCGTTGTTGTCTCAAGTTTAGTTCCTTTTGAGAGAAGATATACCTGAGACTCTTTTGGTCAGAGTAGCCGATAAAATACTCACCCATCAAGTAGTGTCGCCACATCTTCAAGGAAAAGACCACTAATGCTAAATCTAGGTCATGGTTCATGTATTTTTTCTCATGCTGCATCAACTACTGTGAGTCGTAGGTGATCATTTCTCACCCCTGCATCAGGACATAACCTAATCTAGTCTCTGATGCGTCATAGAAAATTATATACCCAATGCCCTCTTCTAGTAGTCTCCAGATAGGGGCACTCGTCTGTATCCACTCACCTCCTATAAACTCTATTGGAACTTCTCCATCCACACAAAGGGTTGTCCCTTCCACATCAAGGCTGATAAAGGTGCTACTACTCTGGAAAAGTCAGGCACAAACCTTCGGCAGTATCCATCCAACCCCAAGAAACTTCACGCCTTAGTCATGCTCCTAGGAGGATCCTAAGAAAGAATTGCCTCTATCTTCTCTAGATCCACTGCAAATCCATCCTCTGAGATGACATGTCCTAGAAAGTGAGCCTCTCGAATCTATAATTGGAACTTCAAGAGCTTACTATAAATTTGGTGCTCTCAGAGTGTATCTAGGACTATCTGCAAGTGTATAGTGTGCTCCTCCTCCAACGTTGAGTACACCAAAATTTCATCAATGAATACTACCAAGAAATGATCAAGGAAAGGCTGGAAGATCCTGTTCATGAGTCTCAGGAACACTTATAGGGAATTTTTCATGCCGAAGGGCATCAACAAGAACTCATAGTGGCCATACCAGCATCTGAAGGTTGTCTTCAGTACATCCTCATCCCGTACTCAAAGATGATGATATCCAAATATTAGGTATATCTTCAAGAACTACCTTTCTCCCTTCAGCTGATTTAAGAGTTCATCGATCCTTGGAATTGGATACTTGTTCTTCATAGTCACTTGGTTCAGGCACTGGAATTCCACGCATAGTCTCAAGCTCCCATCTACCTTCTTAGAAAACAACACTAGGGCTGCCCATGGTGAAACACTAGGCCTCACGAACCCCTTATCCTACAAGTCCTCCAATTGTACCCTTAATTCACATAGCTCTGCGGGAGAAATCTGATATGCCGATGTGGATATTAGGGTAATCCCTGGGTACAGATTGATGCAGAATTCTACCTCCCTATGAGGAGGTAGTCTCGGAACATCCTGAGGAAAGACATCCACATAATTTCCCACTACTATAGGAAAGCTTTGAATCCTCTCCTCCACCACACTGATGGTGAGGCTAGCCAAATGGTGAGTGATCAGATACACCCTCCTCTGAAAAATTTCATCCTCTACTGCAATGGTTCCCTTCTCTCCAGTGAAGGAAAACTTGGTCCCATCTTCATGGACACACTGCACTTTGCATCTAATACAGTCGATCTAGTCATAGACTGTAGATAACCAGTCTATACCCAAGATGATGTCGTAAGGCCTCGACGCCGCTACTAGGAGATATTATCTGAAGCTCTCACCTCCCAAAGTAAGCTCACACTGCTATAACTAGTGTGTAATCATAAAATCCCCTCTTATAGGAGTCTCAAATTATAAGTATCAATCCAACGGCTCCACCAGAATCTCTGATCCATGAATGAGGTCTATGGAAAGGAAAGAGTGACTAGAACCTATGTCTATAAGAACTAAAGATAAGGTTTAGAAGACACATATCCTACCTCTAATCATCTCTGGAGGTCCATGTTTGTAGGTCTCCATCGCCTGAAGTTGTCCTCTCCCCTATCTACCAGCTCCCTCAGCCCGTGGTGGACCACCTGGGGATGGTGGTAGTAGCACCTCGAACCGTCATCCACTACATGCTGCTCAGACTGCTCCCCTTCCACATCTTCCACCCTATAGACCTCCTCGTTCGAACCTCTACCTCTTCCTTGGTGGTCCCTCGACCGTATTTTGATCGTCTGGGTGGAGATTCAGGTAGTCACAAGCCATGTGTCCCTACCCACCATACGTGAAGCACACCCTAGTTCCCTGCTAACTCTCTCTACTTAGGGATCCCTATACTGTCAACCCTAAGTCCTGGTATTATCCCCTAAAATACTCAGCCCGCTTGGGCCCCAATATCTACTGATTTCTACTCATCATTGAAGACTTTGCTACCTGAGTTCTGCTAGTGGCTCTAGTTATCTATGTCTACTCATCTAGGAATCTCTCTATAAGAAGGGCTCACTCCAGCACTCTAGCCTAAGTGGGGATGTTGAGAGACACCATGTATGCCCTAATCTCCCATCTAAGTCCATTATCAAAGGTTAGGGCCCTAAAGAAATGGTCTTAAACCATATCTATGGAGTAGCGAGAGAGGTCTGTAAACCTTGAAGAGTACTCATTCACTGATAGGCTACTATGTTGTAGGTGAAGAAGCTCCTGTATGTGCACCGAACGCAAGGTCGTGGGAAAAAACTCCTCCCAAAAAATCCACTCAAAATCTACCCAGGTGAGGGTCGCCTCATCATATGTCTGGATGGTCAAACTCCTCCATCTCACTAATGAGCCTTATAGAAGGATCTCGGCCAAGATCACCATCTAGTCAAGCAGTTTCCTCACTAAGTATAAGACTCACATCACTACCTTCAGCCAGTCCTCAGTGACCTGAGGATTTGTCTCTCCCCTAAACCTGGGAGGTCTCTATCTATGGAACTTTTGTAAAGTATTGAGCTTGCGTTCATCCTATACTAGTAATGCCAATAGTAACTGATGATTAATTGGTGGTGGAAACAATGGTTCACCACCCAGTGGTTCCATCTCTAGCACTCATCCCTGAACTGACTCCTCATCGCTAGGCGGTTTGTCCACACGATCACGTATCGGAAGCCTAGATGGTTGTCTACGTGGAGGCATCCTGAAATAGATTAAAATGTACCATAGTCAGAAGATTATACCTAGTGAGCTGACTATTATTAAAGAATATCATTAGGAGACACTTATGCAGCCAGTGTTTTCATGTATAGAGACAAAAAGAGGAATTTAGGGTCATAGTGTATGGATATGTCGGTCGCCGTAGAAACACTAGACTCCACAAATCTGAAATTATAACTCGAAACATTTAACATTGTTTCCCTAAAAACAAAACAACAGACTCTCGGTCTTTAAGGTAGAACTGACCACCTCTGATACCACTTTTTCATGACCTGTCCCCCAAGGCCCATGTCGTGACATACCCCAAGCCCACCTCTTGAAGGCTAGCGGCTGGAGACTAGTTCTGAAGGCATCAACCTGAAAGTGGGAGGCATTTTCCTAAGTATCTATATGCACACACACACAACCATGTCCCAAAGATAGAAAAGTAAACAAGCATGACACTAAAAACCCACTGAGTACAAGTACAACTGAATTCAAATGATCCAGAATAAAAAACAAACAAAAGACTAATTGGAAAATAGGAAAGTACAAAAGAAACTCTAGACAACCATCCTATGAAAACCCCGCCTGATGGGTAAGTAAATAGTAGATGCTAGAATCCATAGAAGTACGCCATGACCGCCTGATCTCACTGGGCACCACTGAATCCTGAGCCACCAAGTCCTCCATCAAGGCGTTGGTCATTTTCACTAGATAAAACACATGCGGGAAAAGCCCATGCAGGGTTCAGCAAAAATATACTCAGTAGGGACCCAAAAACACAAAGGAAATACCACAAAGAAATCCACAAACAATCCACAAAGTATGATCACCAAGCATGATCATGAAGAAAGACATCTCACACTAGGTATATTCTACAGTAGGAAAGTAAGACCATCAGTCATAATGGTGAACACCATGGTCTGCTAGAAAACTCATCCTCAATGAGTACAGTGGGCTTGTCGGGTCACACAGAAGCTACTTCCCACTAACCTAGGACTACTATGGTACTCATCCCTAATGAGTACCATGGGTATGCTGGGTCACACAAAAGTTGATCCCCATCATGGGCATGCTAGGTCACATAGAAGATACTTCCCATCAATGGTCGTACTAAGTTACTCCTCCTGTTGAGTATCTTGGGTCTGTCGGGTCACACAGAAGTCGCTTCCCACCGTGGTCCTTCTGATTCACACAGAATCCACTTCCCATTAGACCATAGTATCTGATCCACATAGGGTCACTCGTCAGCAGTATTTAGGTCTCATATAACCATAGGCTTTCTTCACGTAGCCAACTTGATCTCAGGAGAACAACTCCAAAATCCATTCATCAAATTTCAACCTCCATGAAATCCTTCATAAAGAATTCAAAAATATCCACCCTATCGATAGGGTTCCAATGCTGCAAAAATCTCATCAATCGATCACCCGATTTTCAAGTTATTGACATTTTAGTAAATAGGTACTAGTTGCATTTGGGCCCGGTCTGACTCGGTTTGGCCTAGGGACCCCACCTACCCTGTTTTGATTCGACTGACCCTACCTGACCCGGTTTGGGTCTAGGTCGGTCTAGTCCATCCTGGCCAATTGGTTAGGCCCATTGGGCCTCATTGGACCTAACCCGTTTTGGCCGAGGGTCCAGCCCTCTGGGTCGCCTGGCAACCCGGTCTCCTCCTGCCCGACCCAAATGGGGTGGGTTCGGCTCACCGGGCGCTATGTCTGGCCTGCTGAGATGGGTCTGGCCTGCCTCCTATCTAATCCACCTTTGGTAGACTGGTTCCCCTCATCCTGGACCCATGGCACATCTGGGGGTGTCAAACGGTCGGTCAAACTTAGCCGCCCAGGGGGTCCGCACATGGTCTGGGGTCCGCTTGAAGTCAGGGGACCGCATGCCTAGAGAAACTACAGCCCGCAGCTATGGGCCACTCCACCGACGTGGTCAATGGGTTGCGTCCCTACAGCCATCCATCGTCTCCTCCTAGAACACCATCGTGGTGCGCCTCCTACCACCCACAGCCGCCGCCGTGGTCCATCGTCATTTGGCTCTTCTATGGACCATTGGTTCAACACTTCTGGTCTATTCTTATCACCAATTGTGCCTCCGGCCTCCGTGGGGTATCTCCCTCCTTGTGAAGCCCTTGAATCTGCCTTGCCACCCCTTTCAAAATGCTCGGCCACAACGAATGCACAAGTAAAGGAACTCAGGCCTTGTTTGTGTCCGCCTGCGCCCTCCATGTTAGAGTTTTAAAATAGGGGGTTTAGGGATGATGTTTTACCAACAATAATGTAATCATAAATATAAATCCCAAGAAATATCATTCTCCCGCAAGAATAGACAATTTGTGGATCAACCTGTTCATGGGTTGATCCACATTCATCATTTAGAATGAAGAATAGGGAAAACATAAAACAAATAAACCCCTACCTCGATCTATTATGTTGTTTCTTTTATGAAACAGTGTCTCTGTTATGCTCCACAAAAATTAGTCATTAAGGAGCTTTCTTTAATGTGCCTCATCATCGCACCGTAGTGATGTCGTCTACTGCTCAATGGTGAGAAAAGAAATAAAATAACTTTTTAAGTTGTTTTATTATTTTCTAAAAAGTCTAAAAACTAACTTTTCCATTTGACCCTTTCTGTTTAAGGTTAGGTCCTTTCTAGGCGAGTCTCGACATTCCGAGTTCAAAGGTTCCCTTGGATTTTCGATCCGAGCACTAGTTTAAAAGTTAGGAAAACCCTCTCACACATTTACTTAAATGAACTTAAAAAAAGTTCAAAATTCTATTTCAGGATCACCGGGCCTCAGAATCACATGTTGTCAAAGCGTGTGGTCTCAAAATAATTCCATATAATTTAAAAAATATATACATAAATTATGGGAGATTACAATGTGTTTGGAAAGCATAGAGCCTCAGTCTGAAATACCAACCCACACCATGACCTTAAGTTTGGAAGCGTAGAGCATCAGTCTGACATCCCAAAATTTAATTGAATAATACTTACCTTTTAGCCTTAGTCCAGGTAGTTTCATCAAATGAAACCATTAGGGGAATAGAGCATCAGTATGACTCCCTAACCCATGCATTCCTGGGTTGGGTTGGAGTAGTAGCACAACCCAACCTGTGGGAGGAGCCTCATTCCTTTATCCCACCACCTATCCATGTGCACATGATTACTTATATCCATCAACCATATATACCATTTCACCAAAAAAACATAATCCAAACACATAACATTCACATTTCACGTTTTATTTAACTCATGAATCACCCTTATGTCTTAACCCATTAACAAGATTACCATTTGAAAATCATTTCTCATTAACCCATTAACATTATACCAAACACTCCCTTATTCCATGCAATCAATTAGGCACAATTAACATAAATTTCATTTACAACCCATGCTAACCAATTAAACCCAATCCTCACAATTTCCTTTCATAACCCATGTTAATATGTTAAACATAAAAATCCTAGGTTTATCCCCTTAAGTTCCACTAATTTCATATTCAACAACCCGAACTCAAGTTCATGAACATGGCACACCCCATGGGTAACCTCAATCCAAAACCCGACATCCTCCATTCATCTCGTAGGGATCATGAGAGTTTTAATTAATCAGTTAATAATTCGGTCTATCATTTCTCACCAAGGGCACCCAAAATCACAAAAAGAAGAGACCAATAGATCATGTATCAATCATATGGACAACATAAAAATCATATAGAACAATAAGGTTCAATGAGGGGAAATCAACATCACGTCACAAGTTCCAATAAGGCCTTCACACATATCAAGTACATTTAGAAATTCCTTTTAAAACAATTTTACATTCAGATATAATTTTAAAGGAAACAATACACACTTTAGAGAATAACCAATTAAGTCAACGAAACTCCATTTTCAATTTATTAAACCAAAACTCCCTTTTAAGAAAAAGAAACCCTTTAAACATAAAAATAATCCCATTTTAAAACCCATTTGACCTAATCCCAAAGATCAAGTTCATTTGAAAATGAAAACCTTCATTGGAATTTTTATAAAAACATGAAGTACATGTAAAAACCCATTTCAAAACCAATTTCCATTACACAAGGTAAACCACCCCTTATTTTCAAAGGAATATCATAAGCCATTAAATCATATCTAGGTCTCCCCCAATCAATTAATTTCTTCTTTAAAAATTAAAAATATGGCCATATGCCATTATTCCATCACACTTTCCATAAAACACTACATAAAACATTTTTAGAGGTTCAACAAAATCACTCATTTCATAAAACATTTCAAGCTACCCTAAGAAAAACCAAAACAAGGCACAAACCCTTTTAATTTCCATAAAAACCCTCTTTAATGAATTTAATTGGTCATTTTTACAAGGGATAAAACACACTCCCATTTGAAACCACCATTTGGAATAAAAGTGAAACCCCCATTTTAAAATCATTTGAGGCCACACCTCAATTTAAAACCAAATTCCTTTTAAAACATCATTTTCACCCAATGAAAACCAAAACAGGTCGAGACCCATTTCCTAATTTTAATACCATTCAAAAATCCAAAATTCATTTCATGAAAATATTAGCACCATTAAATGTTTCAATTTAAATCAGAATATGTGGATTACATAGTATCAACTATTATGCCAAGGCCAAGGAACAATAGAATGGGTTAAAATCATAAAAATTCTATCACACATATTTATGCTTGCATAAAGAGGGAATTAAAAAGGGAACAAGCATATTTGAATTCCAAAAGAAACAAATTGCATAGTGAAACATACCTCAAATATAATAGAATGAAGCTAGAATACTTTGGCACATGAATATTTTGACGAAGACTACCCCACACTTTCACGCACATACATTCTTGCATGTATATATACCCCTTAATCAAATGTACATATTCCCCTCTCCATGAGGGAATATATACAAGGAATATATATATATATATATATATATATATATATATATATACTTACCTATTTATGTGAGTAAAACTCTTCAAGGATCCACCAAATGATCTAAAAACAATTTCCAGGAACCCTAAATCACCAAAGGGACCCAAAAGAAAAGAGTGAAACAAAACAACAGAAGAAAATTCTTACCTCGGATGGTGGCGACAATCCAAATTGAACTAATCTAGATGTTGGAAGATGAAAATGGTTAACCTTAGAGACCCTTCACAATACCTAACAATGGAAGAAACCAAAAAAATTAGATTAACCCATGACCTAGGGTTTTTTTAATGGAACTGGGTGAAGAGAGAGAAAAAAGGACCAAATCAAGGGAGGTAATGAGGGAATAAGGTCTTACCTTGAAGGAACAAATGAGATTCATGAACAAAGTGGTGTAGATAATTGAACAGAAGGGAGTTTGAGAGGGAGGGAGGCGCGCGGCCATGGTAGGGGGGAGGCGCACCTCGTGTGATGCATAGGGGAAAAGAAGATGGGGGAATAGAGAAAATAAATAAGGTAAAAGAAAAGAAAAATAAAATAAAAAATCAATTATTAAAATTTTGGGAAACTCACAAAGTTTGTACATGGTTTACCAAACCATGCACTAATAATGTACAAGTCACTTCCAAGGCCCAACACCCCTCAAACAGTTACCCGCAGGCAGGTGCATAGTTGATCAAACCATGCTCAAGTTGTGTCACTCAACACTCCTAACTTACAGAACCCAACTACATGCTCACTTCATGGTTTAATAGATTGTGTGAAAGCCATGTGCCATGACACTGACTCATATGGGCACCCACATAGGCACTACACAGGTATATCACATTTACCACTAACTGTGAGGGCTAACCACACAACAGCTAAAGGGCCTCAAAAATTTTAAATTTTTAGCTCACAAACTACTGGATCTTAAACCCACTCCATAGAGAGATAAAATTAATTAAAATAAAAACACTGTGACACATGGGGTATTACAATCTCCCCACCATGCCTCTTTCTATCCCCAAATATTCTAGATCGAAGTAATAGAAAAGAAAGACGAAAGTTCCAAGGGGACCTAATCAAAAGAAACACTTGAAATGACTTATCCTCAAAGGAAATGACTGAAATCCTAAAAAATGGTCACTCCAATAAAATTATAAGCACCCACGTCTCCAAGTACTTATGGAAAAAACCTCAAATAAGAAAGTTTATTCAGTATGAGAATCCCTAATATGGTATCCCCACCATTTATAGTTCCTTTAAAATGGTGGGAATAAGAAGAACTACCATGATACATAGCCTCGAAAAAACTGGACATCCAAGAGAGACACATTCTCAAGAAGAACCACTTCCACACTCAAGGAATAAATAACCACTACAAAGAGCCTCAAAAGATGACAATAGGTCTCACCTTGGGTCACGGCACATGCAGATAACCTAGGGTCCAATGCATGGTTCACCCCCATATGGTGCATCAAAAATAGCCATAGTCACATGACAGCTAGTATACCAATCTCAACTAGTAGGTAAAACACCCTAGTCTATGAGAAAATTGAGCATAGTCCAAGGCCTCTCTCTTGTCCAAAGAAATGATCACCTCTACAACTCAATGATAAAATTGAGAATCATCCACAATATCTAAATAATCATATCTAAATCTCCAAAACTGATATCACAGCCACCAAAATAAGGGATTCACAAAGAAACTCAACTCATAAAACTCAACCAAAACTAACAATATAGAACTCAACCACTCTCACAAATACAGTTTTTCATCCACTACCCCACTCAAGGTCAGGGTAAGCACTAGATCCAAAGAAACTCTTTCAACCATTCTAGGGAACAGAAAAAACGACACTAGACATGGTCCATGGAAATCCATTCCTCTTGATACAAACCAAATGATACCTTCTAAATCAAGGAATAAAAACAAATCTTCAAACAATAAAAATGTGCATTATAACCCTCAAAAGTGGCACATGCAATTACACTAAAAAAATTCCTTTAAAACACTATTTTCACAGAAAAACTTTCAAAATTCACCCTCCACCAAGTTATTTTTCAAAACCAATCCATACCACTTTGAAACTAACAACCTTGTTGAAACCCACACATTCCCCAAATTAGGCAACCCACATGAAATCTAGTTAAAATTTTCATTTCATTTTGAAAACCAATAACCCAAGGATGCCCATTAAAAAATCACTTTGCTTTTGAAAACAATATTTCACAAGGAGGCATCCATATTTATAAATCATTTTATAAAACCAATAAAATTCACCCTTCCCCATTTTCCAAAAAAACAAATTTAAATATAATTTTTTTCCTAAAAACCCCGATTTTCTTCTCAATCAAGGTTTTCAAAACCAATCACATGAAAGTAATACATAAGAATCGACATAAAAATCACAAAAACTACATCCCAAAACACTACTTAATCTACCTCTAATGTGTGGAAACCACCTTTGTATAAATCCAAAACCAATAGGAGTCTAAAATAGGCTAACTGGAGAAGGAATAGTGTTATGTGTGCATTGGACCAATAGTTGGGGGACCGCGATCCAAGCCTACAACATGATTCATATAATAAGAGAACTTAACTGCATGGACACCGCATGGACACCACATGGTTTCCCAGGCCATGCATGCCAACCACATAGCTCAAGTTATCCATCCCTTAAAACATGAGACCAAGAGTGACCCCCAATATTACACAAATTCTCAAAGGGGATAAAAACATCAATCACATCAGACCCGTTAAAACATCCTAGAACAAACTTGAATCCATGATTTGAAACCCAAAATCCACCGGAAGCTTGAGGCTTGGGACAAGAAAGATCTAGCTAGACTCTCCCTACCATTACCTCTCAAGATCCGATAACCTTAGTCTCCCTTATACCCGAACATCCCCAAATAACATGGGTTATACCAAACCTAGGTCCCATTGGGAATATAGGCTTTGATACCACTTTTTAATGAACTGGCCCAGGATTCCATCCTGCCCGACACCCAACCTAATTCACCAAAAATCCTGAAGGGCATTCTCGATCCCCATTGGCTGGAGACTAGTTCCTGGGCATCATTAGAAATATTTTGGGAACAATTTCTCCCAAAATATAAATAAACAATAGTAAAAGATAAAAATTAAATAACCAAATTAAATAAATAAGAAGGCAGCGTGACTAGGTAGAAAAAAACTAACTAAATGAAATAGATACAATCAAGCAAAAAGAAAAAATAACTGACTCAAGTCAAGACCCAAAGAATCTCCACCCAACTCTTCCCCACACCGGTCATGAAGAAAAAACAAAAATCAACTAAGAAAATGGAAGGATATATACATCATATAAAATCCCAGTAGGATACCACAACCCAAATAAACTATATAATAGGTTCCCTAAGGCTAAACATCAATTCTAGTTTTAAAATAATGCTAGAAAGTATTCTTTACATACATAATCACCTCTAAGAAAAAAATAAAATCCATTAAAAACTTCCAAAAAATTTTCATTTTCTTTCCAAAAAACAAACTCATGCATTTAAAAACAATCCATGGGCCAAAGCCTTATCAAAAACCATTCACACCATTATCATTTCACAAAAACACCCCATTTATGTTATTTAGAGAAAATAATTACTTTAAAACATTTTCCAACAAAGGTCAAATAAACACCCAAGACCACATGGGCATAACCTACTCAAATATCCAAAAAGACGTGGAAAATGACATAATCATCAATATATACTCAATTAACACAGTGGGAATAACTTATCTCAATACATCATGTCATTCATGGAACTAACAAAATACATCTAGAAAAAAACAAGACCAACCAAGCAGGGAATGTCTTAAGGGGTTTGTAGTTACTTATCAGTTCATCCCAACCTATAGGACATAATTTGAAAAATACAGATCATGTGTTAGAGTAATGACAAGATAAATAATAATAATAATAAAGGTTCACTTAACTAACATTACTCATTTAAATCATTTTTTCATTATTTCTATTTTATTACTTACACTATTTTTACCACTTGATCAATTTTCATCACACGGTCCATGGGTTAGGCATCTATATCATTAACACTTCATCCTAAGACAATCATTTACCATGCATAAGGGGGTTACGTATATTTCTACACACAAATCATTTACTAATCATAATTATCAATATACCCCATAGCCTTAGTTTGGTAATCAGGCTATGTCCATGTGTTTGGGATGCATAGAGCCTCAGTTCAAAATCTCAACCAACACCATGACCTTAATTTCGGAAGCATAGAGCATCATTTTAACATCTCAACCTTTCATTACATAACACTTACCTTGGAGTCTTATTCTAGGTAGTTTCATCTAATTTAACCATTAGGGGCATAGAGAATTAGTTTGACTCCCTAACCCATGCATTCAAGGGTGGGGTTAGAGCATCATTCCAACCCGACCCATGGGAGTAGCCTCATCCATTTATCACACAACCATGCCATTTGAACATGCTTATATATATCCATCAACCAAAAATACCATATCACCAACCAAACATAATCCAAACACATAACAATCACATTTCACATTTCACATTTCATTTAACACATGAATCACCCTTATGTCTTAACCCATTAACATGATTACCATTTGAAAATAATTTCTCATTAACCCATTAACATTATACCGAACACTCCCTTGTTCCATGCTATAAATGAAGAATAATTAACATAAATTTCGTTTACAACCCATGTTAACCAATTAAACCTAATTCTCATAATTTCCTTTCATAGCCCAAGTTAATATATTAAACATAGAAATCCTAGGTTTATCCCCTTAAGTTACACCAATTACATATTCAACAACCTGAACCCATGTTCATGAACATGGAACACCCCATGGGTAGCCTCAATACCAACCCTGATATCATCAGTTCATACTGTGGGGATCATGAGAGTTTCAATTAATCAGTTAGTAAGTCAATCTGTCATTTCTCACCATGGGCGCCCAAAATCACAATAAGAAGATACCAATAGCATAAGCATAAATCATATCACAAGAATAAATCACATGAATAACATAAACATCATCTACAACAAGAGGGTTCAATAAGGTGAAATAAACATCACATCATAAGTTCCAATCAGGACATCACACATATCAAGTACATTTGGAAATTCATTTTAAAACAATTTTACATTCAAATATAATTACAAAGGAAAGCATACACACTTTCAAGAATAACCAATTGAGTTAGGGGAACTCCATTTTCACTTTATAAAACCAAAAAACCCATTTAAGACAAAGAAACCCTTTAAAAAAAAGAATCCCATTTTAAAACCCATTTGGCCTAAGCCTAAAGATCAAGTGCATTTCACAAGGAAAACCCTAATTGTAATTTTTATCAAACATGAAGTATTCCCAAAACCCCATTTCAAGACCAAGTTCCATTACACAATGTAAAATACCCCTTATTTTCAAATTAAGAACCCAAGCCCTTAAATTAGATCAATTTCACCCCCACCCAATGACTTTATACTCTGAAAATTCAAAACATGGCTATATGCCTTTCTTCCATAACACTTTATATAAAACACCACTTAAAACAATTTTATACATTCAACAAAATCATTCATTTCATAAAAAATTTCAATATTCCCTATAAAAAACCAAAAAAAATCACAAACCATTTTCATTTCCATCAAATCCCCTTTAAATAATCCAACCAAGAATTTTTCCAAGGGATAAACAACACTCCCATTTTAAACAACCATTTGGAATAAAACTGAAAACCCTATTTTAAAATCATTTGAGGTCACACCTCAAATTAAAAAAAATCCATTTAAAACAACATTTTCACCCAATGAAAAGAAAACCGGGTCGAGACCCATTAACCAATTTTAATACCATTCAAAAATCCCAAATTCATTTCATGAAAATCTTAGCACTATTAAATATTCCAATTTAAATCATAAAATGTTGATTACATAGGATCAACCATTATTCCAAGGCCAAGGAACAATATAATTGGTTTAAATAATCACAAGTCTATCACACGTATTTTTACTTTCATAAAGATGGAATTTAAAAGGTGCGCAAGAATATTTGAATTCCAAAAGAAAAAATTACATGGTGGAACCTACCTCAAAGAGAAGAGGACCAAGCTGGAACACTTCACCACTTAAATATTTTGATGAAGACCTCCCCACACTTGCACGCTCATAAATTCCTATATATATATATATATCCCTTAATCCAATGTACATATTCCCCTCTCTATTAGGGAATATGTACAAGGAATATATATATATATATATATATACATGTACATACGTACCTATGTATGTCTGTGAAACTCTTCAAAGAGCTACCAAACACTCTACAAACAATTTATAGGAACCTTAAATCACCAAAGGAACACAAAATAAAGGTGAAAAATAAAACCGTGGAAGAAAACCCTTACCTTGGATGGTGCTGATAAGCTAAATCGAACTAACCCGCTTTGCCTTCAGCGGCAGATGTCGGAATATGAGTAAGGTCAACCTGAGAGACCCTCCACATAACCTAACAATGGAATAAACCACCAAAAATCAGATTAACCCATGACCTAGGGTTTGGATGAATGGAACTGGGTGACATGAGAGGAAAAATTCCCAATTAAGGGAGGAGATGAGAGAAGAAGGTCTTACCACAAAGAACCAAGCTAGATTCATGAATAAACCCATGGAGATCATTGAACGGAAGGGTGGCCTATAGGGAGGGAGGTTCATGGGAATGGGAGGGGTAAGGCACACCTCACATGAAGTATACGGGAATAGAATAGTGGGGATAAAATATGGAAAAGAAATAAGGGAAAAGAAAATAAAAATGAAATAAAAACCTTGATTTTTATAATTCTGGGTAACTCGCACATTTTTCACACAGTTTACCAAACCATTCGCTAAACATGTTCTTGACACTTTCAAGGCCAGGAACCCCTCACATAGTTACCTACAGATAGGAACATGATTGAGAAAACCATAATCAATCTATTCCACTAAGAACTTCCAACTTACAAAACCCAACAACATGCTCACCACACGGTTTAATAGACTGTGTGTAAGTCGTTCTCCACTCCACTAACTCACCTGGGCACCACACGGTTACTACTAACCATGTGGGCTAACTGTGCAACAACTAAAGGGCCTCCAAAAATTTAAATTTTTGTCCCACCAACTACCAGAGCTCAAAACCACCCCATAATGAGATAAAATGAATTAAAATAAAAACACCATGACACCCGAGGTATTACACATAGTCATTATTTCATGGTAAATAACTGAATTAAAACACATTCCATCAATACACTAAGAATGAAAATGAAACCATAGATTTTTTTCATAGTTAAAATATCATGGAAAGTAATAAAAGAATACTGAATGAAGAAAATGCTTAATTTTTTTACATCATGTATCTGGAACATGAACCATCATTCCATCAAGACGGTTTAAGTCTATGGGTAGAAACTTGTTTGATTCTTCTTGGAAACAAACATGAAGGGTTTGTATCCAATTATTTTTTCACATGCGACTTGTTGATGCATCGAGGGTATATCTATAACTGGGCCCCACCTGTCACTTTTAGTCAAGCATTCTTCATACATATATTTAATTCATGAACAATATGACTTATCAAAATATCTGTATTTGAGTAGAAAATCAATATTTATCAATATTTCCTTAATTAAAACAACATTCAAAGAAAAAATCATATTTAAAAATAGTATATGTATAAGAAAATAATCATATCTATTATTTAATAAATATTGATAT
Organism: Viscum album; assembly: GCA_963277665.1. Classification (NCBI taxonomy): domain Eukaryota; kingdom Viridiplantae; phylum Streptophyta; class Magnoliopsida; order Santalales; family Viscaceae; genus Viscum; species Viscum album. Next base: position 501,769,612 of record OY728122.1, on the reverse strand, counting down.
TTATTTATTTTGGTGATTTTTCAATCATCACAAACTATTTTTATTTTATTATTTAATATTATGAATCTATACAAGATACAAAAAATTAAATAAGTTTTAATATATATATTATAATCTATTATAACCATAAAAATTATTTTATGAGCATCCCTGAAGGCGTAATTGAAAAAAGAAAACTCATTGTCCATGAAGGAGGTAAATTGGAACCTCATAGATGGTGATTTCATTTTTTAGAATATAAGGATAGAAGAATAGAATTGATTATGGATATAACATTAACACAATAAAATTTCAGTATATGTATGATACTAGAGTTATCATATCTCTTTGGATAAGTGTGGTGAGGTAAGGATAAGAAAATAAATTAAATTAAAAGATGGAGAGGGAAGGTTTTACCTCTTGAGTGTCATCCCATTGAGAACCTCCTTAAGGGACTTGGAAATGGTATTTTGGTGTGACCGAAAAGACTAAAATGTGGGGAATAGGATTGTGAGATTAATTGGGTAGAATATTATAAAGATCCAAGGATTATGTAGTGTGAGGAGAAGAGGTGGTGAGGGGTGATATTTATAGTGTAAGAGAGGGGGTTTTTTTATTATTTTAATCAGTAGTTTATTATTTTGGATCAAGACTATCAATAGTGATGATTCCTAGGAATAAATAAATTAAATAGAGAATGATAATTCTATATAATTTTTCTTACATTGTCCATACATCATCAATGAATAAAAATTAATTTATTTACTTATAATGTTAAATACCATAAATTAGATCTTGCTTGTCCCAAGCCTCAAGCTTCCGGTGGATGTTGGGTTTCAAATCATGGATTCAAGTTTGTTCTGGGATGTTTTAACGGGTTTGATGTGATTGATGTTTTGATCCCCTTTGAGTTTGTTTGTAATATTGGGGGTCACTATTGGTCTCATGTTTTAAGAGATGGAGAACTTGAGCTATGTGGTTGGCATGCGTGGCTTGGGAAACCATGTGGTGTCCATGCGGTTAAATTTTCCTATTATATGAAGTATGTTGTAGGCTTGGATCGCGGTCCCCCAATTGTTGGTCCAATGCACACATAACACTATTCCTTCTCCAGTTAGCCTATTTTAGACTCCTATTGGTTTTGGATTTCTACATAGGTGGTTTCCACACATTAGAGGTAGATTAAGTAGTGTTTTGGGATGTAGTTTTTGTGATTTTTATGTTGATTCTTATGTAGTACTTTCATGTGATTGGTTTTGAAAACCTTGATTGAGAAGAAAAGTGGGGTTTTTAGGAAAAAAATTATATTTAAATTTGTTTTTTTGGAAAATGGGGAAGGGTGAATTTTATTTGTTTTATAAAATGATTTATAAAGATGGATGCCTCCTTGTGAAATATTGTTTTCAAAAGGAAAGTGATTTTTTAATGGTCATCCTTGGGTTATTGGTTTTCAAAATGAAATGAAAATTTTAACTAGATTTCATGTGGGTTGACTAATTTGGGGAATGTGTGGGTTTCAACAAGGTTGTTAGTTTCAAAGTGGTATGGATTGGTTTTGAAAAATAACTTGGTGGAGGGTGAATTTTGAAATTTTTTCTGTGAAAACATTGTTTTAAAGGAATTTTTTTAGTGTAATTTCATGTTCCAATTTTGAGGGTTGTAATGCACCTTTTTATTGTTTGAAGATTTGTTTTTATTACTTGATTTAGAAGGAATCATTTGGTTTGTATCAAGAGGCATGGATTTCCATGGTCCATGTCTAGTGTCGTTTTTTCTGTTCCCTAGAATGGTTGAAAGAGTTTCTTTGGATCTAGTGCTTACCCTGACCTTGAGTGGGGCAGTGGATGAGAAACTGTATTTGTGAGAGTGTTTGAGTTCTATATTGTTAGTTTTGGTTGAGTTTGATGAGTTGAGTTTCTTTGGGAATCCCTTCTTTTGGTGGTTGTGATATCAGTTTTGGAGATTTATCTATGATTATTTAGATATTGTGGATGATGCTCAGTTTTCTCATTGAGTTGTAGAGGTGGTCATTTCTTTGGACAAGAGAGAGGCCTTGAGGCTTGGGACAAGCAAGATCTGGCTAGACTCTCCCTACCATTACCTCTCAAGATCTGATAACCTTAGTCTCCCTTCTACCTAAACATCCCCAAATAACATGGGCTATACCAAACCTAGGTCCCATTGGTAATATAGGCTCTGATACCACTTTTTAATGAACCGGCCCAGGATTCCATCCTGCCCGACACCCAACCCAATTCACCACAAATCCTGAAGGTCACTCTCAATCCCCATTGTCTAGAGACTAGTGTCTGGGCATCATTAGAAATATTTTGGGAACAATTTCTCCCAAAATAGAAATAAACAATAGTAAAAGATAAAAATTAAATAACCAAAGTAAGTAAATAAGAAGTCTGCTTAACTAGGTAGAAACAAACTAACTAAAGGAAATACCTACAATCAAGCAAAAATAAAAACTAACTGACTCAAGACAAGACCCAAAGAATCTCCACCCAACTCTTCCCCACACCAGCCATGAAGAAAAAACAAAAATCAACTAAGAAAATGGAAGGATATATACATCATATAAAATTACAGTAGGATATCACAACCCAAATAAACTATATAATAGGTTCCCTAAGGCTAAAAATCAATTCCAGTTTGAAAATAATGCTAGAAAGTATTCTTTACATACATAATCACCTCTAAGAAAAAAATAAAATCCATTAAAAAATTCCAAAAAAAAATTCCTTTTCTTTCCAAAAACCAAAATTATGCATTTAAAAACAAGCCATGGGCCAAAGCCTTATCAAAAACCATTCACACCATTATCATTTCACAACAAAACACCATTTATGTTATTTTGAGAAAATAATCACTTTAAAACATTTTCCAACAAAGGTCAAATAAACACCCAAGACCACATGGGCATAACCTACTCAAATATCCAACAAGTCGTGGAAAATGACATAATCATCAACATATAATCAATTAACATAGTGGGAATAACTTATCTCAATACATCATGTCATTCATGGAACTAAAAAAATACATCTAGAAAAAAACAAGACCAACCAAGCAGTGAATGTCTCAAGGGGTTTGAAATTACTTATCAAGTCATCCCAACCTCTAGTACACAATTTAAAAAAAACAGATCATGTGTTAGAGGAATGATAAGATAAATAATAATAAAAAAGGTTCACTTAACTAACATTACTTGTTTAAATCATTTTTTCATTATTTCTATTTCATTACTTACACTATTTTTACCAATTAATCAATTTTTATCACACGTTCCATGGGTTAGGCATCTATATCATTAACACTTCATCCTAAGACAATCATTTACTATGCATAAGGGGGTTACGTATACTGCTACACAGAAATCATTTACTAATCATAATTATCAATTTACCCCATAGCCTTAGTTTGGTAATCATGTTATGTCCATGTGTTTGGGAAGCATAGAGCCTTAGTCTGAAATCTCAACCAACACCATGACCTTAATTTCAAAAGCATAGAGCATCATTCTAACATCTCAAAATTTCATTACATAACACTCACCTTGGAGTCTCAGTCTAGGTAGTTTCATATAATGTAAACATTAGGGGCATAGAGAATTAGTTTGAATCCCTAACCCATGCATTCAAGGGTGGGGTTAGAGCATCATTCCAACCCGACCCATGGGAGTATCCCCATCCCTTTATCACAAAACCATGCCATGTGAACATGATTATATATATACATCAACCAAATATACCATATCACCAACCAAACATAATCCAAACACATAACAATCACATTTCACATTTCACATTTCATTTAACACATGAATCACCCTTATGTCTTAACCCATTAACATGATTACCATTTGAAAATCATTTCTCATTAACCCATTAACATTATACTGAACACTCCCTTATTCCATGCTATAAATTAAGAATAATTAACATAAATTTCATTTACAACCCATGTTAACCAATTAAACCTAATTCCCATAATTTCCTTACATAACCTAAGTTAATATATTAAACATAACAATACTGTGTTTATCCCCTTAAGTTCCCCCAATTACATATTCAACAACCTGAACCCATGTTCCTAAACATGGAACACCCCATGGGTAGCCTCAATACCAACCCTGATATCATCCATGCATAATATGGGGATCATGAGAGTTTCAATTAATCAATTAGTAAGTCAATCTATCATTTCTCACCACGAGCACCCAAAATCACAACAAGAAGATACCAATAGCACAAGAATAAATCATATCACAAGAATAAATCACATGAATAACATAATCATCATCTAAAACAAGAGGGTTCAACAAGGTGAAATCAATATCACATTATAAGTTCCAATCAGGACATCACACATATCAAGTACATTTGGAAATTAATTTTAAAACAATTTTACATTTAAATATAATTACAAAGGAAAGAATACACACTTTCATGAATAACCAATTGAGTTAGGGGAACTCCATTTTAACTTTATAAAACCAAAAAACCCATTTAAGACAAATAAACCCTTTAAAAACAAAAAGAATCCCATTTTAAAACCCATTTGGCCTAAGCCTAAAGATCAAGTGCATTTCACAAGGAAAACCTTAATTTTAATTTTTATCAAACATAAAGTATTCCCAAAACCCCATTTCAATACCAAGTTCCATTAAAAAATGTAAAATACCCCTTATTTTCAAAGGAAGAACCCAATACCTTAAATTAGATCAAGTTCACCCCCACCCAATGACTTTATTCTTTGAAAATTCAAAATATGGCCATATGCCTTTCTTCTATAACACTTTCAGTAAAACACCACTTAAAACAATTTTATACATTCAACAAAATCATTCATTTCATAAAACATTTCAAGATGACCTATAAAAAACCAAAACAAAGCACAAACCATTTTCATTTCCATCAAATCCCCTTTAAATAATCCAACCAAGAATTTTTACAAGGGATAAACAACACTCCCATTTCAAACAACCAGTTGGAATAAAATTGAAAACCCTATTTTAAAATCATTTGAGGTCACATCTGAAATTAAAAAAAATCCATTTAAAACATCATTTTCACCCAATGAAAAGAAAATCGGGTCGATACCCATTGAACAATTTTAATACCATTCAAAAATCCCAAATTCATTTCATGAAAAGCTTAGCACTATTAAATATTCCAATTTAAATCATAAAATGTTGATTACAAGGATCAACCATTATTCCAAGTCCAAGGAACGATATAATTGGATTAAATAATCACAAGTCTATCACACGTATTTATACTTTCATAAATATGGAATTTAAAAGGTGCTCAAGAATATTTGAATTCCAAAAGAAACAAATTACATGGTGGAACCTACCTCAAAGAGAATAGGACCAAGCTGGAACACTTCAGCACATAAATATTTTGATGAAGACCTACCCACACTTGCACGCTCATAAATTCCTATATATATATATCCCTTAATCCAATGTACATATTCCCCTCTCTATGAGGGAATATGTACAAGGAAGATATATATATATATATATATACGTACATACGTACCTATGTATGTGTGTGAAACTCTTCAAAGAGCTACCAAACACTCTACAAACAATTTATAGGAACCTTAAATCACCAAAGGAACACAAAATAAATGTGAAAAATAAAACATTGTAAGAAAACCCTTACCTTGGATGGTGGTGATAAGCTAAATCGAACTAATCTGCTTTGCCTTCGGCAACGGATGTTAGAACATGAATAAGGTCAACCTGAGAGACCCTTCACATAACCTAACAATGGAAGAAACCACCAAAAATCAGATTAACCCATGACCTAGGGTTTGGATGAATGGAACTAGGTGACATGAGAGGAAAAATTCCCAATTAAGGGAGGAGGTGAGGGAAGAAGGTCTTACCACAAAGAACCAAGCTAGATTCATGAATAAACCCATGGAGATCGTTGAACGGAAGGTTGGCCTATAGGGAGGGAGGTGCATGGGCATGATAGGGGGAAGGCACACCTCACATGACTTATAGGGTAATAGAGTAGTGGGGATAAAATATAGAAAATAAATAAGGGGAAAGAAAATAAAAAATGAAATAAAAAACTTGATTTTTAGAATTCTGGGTAACTCGCACATTTTTCACACAATTTACCAAACCATTCGCTAAACATGTTCTTGACACTTCCAAGGCCAGGAACCCCTCACATAGTTACCTACAGATAGACACATGATTGAGAAAACCATAATCAATCTATTCCACTAAGCACTTCCAACTTACAAAACCCAACAACATGCTCACCACACGGTTTAATAGACTGTGTGTAAGTCGTGCTCTACTCCACTAACTCACCTGGGCCCCACACGGTTACTACTAACCATGCGGGATAACTGTGCAACAACTAAAGGGCCTCCAAAAATTTAAATTTTTTTCCCACCAACTACCAGAGCTCAAAACCACTCCATAATGAGATAAAATAAATTAAAATAAAAACACCATGACATCCGAGGTATTACACATAGTCATTATTTCATGGTAAACAACTGAATTAAAACACATTCCATCAATACACTAAGAATGAAAATGAAACCATAGATTTTTTTCATAGTTAAAATATCATGGAAAGTAATAAAATAATACTGAATGAATAAAATTCTTAACTTTTTTACATCATGTATCTGGAACATGAACCATCATTCCGTCAAGACGGTTTAAGTCTATGGGTAGAAACTTGTTTTATTCTTCTTGGAAAAAAACATGAAGAGTTTGTATCCAATTATTTTTTCACATGCAACTTTTTGATGCATCGAGGGTATATCTATAACTGGGCCCCACCTGTCACTTTTAGTTAAGCATTCTTCATACATATATTTAATTCATGAGAAATATGACTTATCAAAATATCTGTATTTGAGTAGAAAATCCATATTTATCAATATTTACTTAATTAAAACAACATTCAAAGAAAAAATCATATTTAAAAATAGTATATGTATAAGACAATAATCATATCTATGATTCAATAAATATTGATATTTATTTATTTTGGTGATTTTTCAATCATCACAAACTATTTTTATTTTATTATTTAATATTATGAATCTATACAAGATACAAAAAATTTAATAAGTTTTAATATATATATATTATAATCTATTTTAACCATAAAAATTATTTTTTGAGCATCCCTGAAGGCGTAATTGAAAAAAGAAAACTCATTGTCCATGAAGGAGGTAAATCGGCACCTCATGGATGGTGCTTTTATTTTTTAGAATATAAGGATAGGAGAATAGAATTGATGATGGATATAACATTAACACAATAAAATTTCAGTATATGTATGATACTAGAGTTATCATGTCTCTTTGGATAAGTGTGGTGAGGTAAGGATAAGAAAATAAATTAAATTGAAAGATGGAGAGGGAAGGTTTTACCTCTTGAGTGTCATCCCTTTGAGAACCTTCTTAAGGGACTTGGAAATGGTATTTTGGTGTGACCTAAAATACTAAAATGTGGGGAATAGGATTGTGAGATTAATTGGGTAGAATATTATAAATCTCCAAGGCTTATGTAGTGTGAGGAGAAGAGGTGGTGAGGGGTGATATTTATAGTGTATGAGAGGGGATTTTTTTATTATTTTATTCATTAGTTTATTATTTTAGATCAAGACTATCAATAGTGATGATTCCTAGGAATAAATAAATTAAATAGAGAATGATAATTATAGATAATTTTTCTTACATTTTCCATACATCATCAATGAATAAAAATTAATTTATTTACTTATAATGTTAAATACCATAAATTATTGTATTTCATTATTCAACAAAAAACCAACCATTGTAGAAAAATACCAAAAAATAACCCTAACCATTTTTTGATGTGTATAATTCCATAAATGGATTAAATTTTATGAAAATAATTTTCTAAATATGAGAAATTTAATTTTAATTAATATCATAATTTATTAAAAAAATATCAATTTAAAATTTATAACTGATTTTATGATACTTTGAAAAATTAATTAAGGTCTCATAAAATTAACTTATAATCATAAGAAAAAAATATTAATTTATGAATCTATTTTATGAAAATAAATTTTCTTTTAAATCATTATATTAATTATAAAATTTTAAATAAAAATTTACATTTCAAAAAAATATCAACACTTAATTGATCATTTTTAAAACATTTATATACTTATTCAATGATATAAATATATCATATTTTCATTTTTGAGAAACCTAAATTTTATTTATACTTTCATAGGTGGTTTTATTATTCTAATGACCACATTACTATTCCAGCGGTCATGTTAATAGTATATCATGGTTTGTTTAAGCTCGGTGTTCATGAAACGCAGTCTATCGAAAAAATTGAATTTATTTAATAACATATGTACCATAAAATATTATAGTGTTATAATCTTACCTCCTTTGGAAATTTATATCTCAAAATTATTCATGAATACTTCCTTCTAAATAGATGAGGTTGGTTCTTCTTCATAAAATACTTAGGTTCCCACATTACTTCTTCTATTTTATGGTTTATCTAAAGAAACATTACCAGTCAAGTCATTTAATTTCTCAATACTTTCTATCTAGTGTCAGGAATCTTGATAGGATCTTCATAGTAAGAAAAATTCGGTTCCAAATATATTTCTTTATAGGTGATTACATGTGTTAGGTCTAACATGTACTTCTTTAATAATGATATATAGAACACATCATGAACTTTGGGGAGACTTGGTGTCATTACTCATTAGTAAGCTACAGCTCCAATTATTTCCATAATTTCAAATGGTTTGATTTACCTAGGGATTATTTTCCCTTTCTTACTAAACCTTATAACACCCTTCTATGGAGAAACTTTTATAAATACATGATATCCCACTTGAAATTAAAAATCATTTCTCTGATTTTAAGCATAACTCTTTTTCCTACTTTGAGCAGCTTTATTATGAGCTTGGATTATCTTTACCTTTGTAATTTTCTTATCATTAAGTTATGGTACAATATGTTTCCTTTCACCAACTTCATCCCAACAATTTGGAGTAAGATATCTCTTACCATATAATGCTTAATATGGATCCATTTGAATACTATAATGGAAACTATTATTGTATGAAAATTATACCAAAGGTAAATAATGATCCCACGTAACTTTAATGTCAAGTGATCATGATCTCAATATGTCTTCTAATGTTTGAATAGTCCTTTCAGAATTTCCTTTGGTTTGAGGGTGATAATGAGTACTCAAATAAAGCTCGGTATCAAAAGCCTTCAGAAGACTCTTCTATAATTTTGATGTAAAACAGGGATATCAATCAAACATAATTGATATAGGTGCACCATAAATTCTTAAAACTTAATTAATATAGAGTCTTTCTAGGATCTGAAGAGGTAAATATTCTCTTATAGTAAGAAAATGTGATGATTTTGTAAGGAAATAAAAAATAACCCATATCGTATCATTCATTCTAGGGGTATTTGGTAATCTAGTGATGAAGTCCATAGTAATGCCATCCCACTACCACATAGGAATATATAGAGTTTTTATGACTACTCTAGGATGTTGTATATCAGCCTTCACTTGTTGAAAAACTAATAATCTTGACACATAGTCAGCAATTTCCCATTTCATATTATCACACCAAAAATGTTCCTTCATATCTCTATACATCTTGGTACTACCAGGGTGTATATAGAAATTTGATATATGGCCATCATCTAATATTTCCCTTATTAGCTCAGGTATTGATGTAACACATAACATCTTTCCAAATTTTAAAATTTCATCCTCATACATGAAGTTTTTCAATCCTCCATACTTAATAGCCTTAATTTTATTTTGAAAATTCTTATTATCCAATTAATAGATTCTTATATTCTCTAGAAAATATATTTTAGCAATAATTTGAAAAGTGAGTGATGTTTCCCCTTCCTTAACAATTAATATACCCATATTTACTAAATCCATGAATATAGGACCTTTCTCAATCCTTATTTGGGCCATAAGTCCATTATATTTCATGCTTAATGCATCTTCTACATTATTTTCTTTCCATGAGTGGTAGTGTATTAAGAAATCATAAACATTTTGTAATTTGTGCCATCTTATTTGCCTTATGTTGATTTATTTTTGTGTAAAGATATATTTCAAACTTTTTTGATCTGTATATATCTTATATCCTTCACCATAGAGATAGTGTCTCTATATCTTCAAAGAAAAGATTATGGTTTCTAAATCAAGATAATGATTTAGATAATTTTGTTCCTGAATCTTTAAATTCATTTCTAAATATTTAATAACTTTATCATTTTTCATAAGGAAAGAACACATTCCTTTCTTTGATGTGTCACTGTATATTATAAACCCATCATTTCCTAATGGTAGAGTAAAAATCAGAGCATTTACTAATATTCTCTTTAATTCTTCAAAACATTCTGAACATTCTTTTGTCCATATGAACTTAACCCCCTTATGTGTGATCTTGGTTAATGGGTTCTCCAATCAGGTGAAATTATGAACAAATCACCAATAGTAGCCTACTAAACTAATGAAACTATGTACCTCGGTTATGTTCGTTGGCGTAGGCCATTCTTGGATTGCCTTTTTCTTCATAGGATCAACTGAGATTACATCCTTAAAGACAACATGGCCAAGAAAATAAATTTCTTGAATCCATAATTCTCACTTTCTAAATTTACCATATAACACTTTCCTTCTAAGAGTCTCAAGAATAATACGCAAGTGATTCTCATGGTCTTTATAGCTTTTAGAATACACCAAAATATCATCAATTAATACTATAAAAACCATCAAGATATTCCTTGAATACTCTATTCATTATATCCATGAAAACTTTGGGTGTATTAGTCAATCCAAAAGGCATTACTGTAAACTTGTAATGTCCATAACTCATCCAAAAATTTGTCCTTGGGATAAATTCATTATTTACTAATAATTGATGAAACCCATAATGAAGGTGAATCTGTAAAGAATATTGAGCTCTATGAGGTTGATCTAATAAATTATCAATGTGAGGTAGAGTAAAATTGTTCTTTATTTTAATAGCATTGGTTTCTCTATAGTTAATACACAAACTCAATGATTCATCTTTCTTCTTATCAAAGAGAATGGGGGATCCCCAGGGAGAAACATTATGGTGAATAAATACCTTATTACTCAACTCCACTAGTTTTTTCTTCAGATCCAATATTTCCACAGTGGTCATTCTATAAGTAGTCTTTTATATTGGTCTTACATTAGGGACTAAATCAATGGTAAACTCATCTTCATGCTCAAGGGGTGTCTAAGTAATTCCTTATAAAATACATCAATGTATTCCCATACAATTGGTACATCATCAATTTAAAGATTAATTTCATCATCCCTATATTATGTTTTCTCTTACTCAACAATAATTTCATTGAGTTGATATACTAGGGGTGGATCTAGATAAGAATCTAATGATTAAGATTCATCTTTAAAGATAAGATATTCTACATCTTCCTCAAAAATTGTAATTTCCATCTTCTTATAATAAATTTTCATATCCATATTTCAAAATCCATTTTATACTAAGGATTATATCATAGTAAACCATATGTATGATTATAATGTTAGTAACTAAATAAATTTTATGTGTCATAATTGAATGACACTTTTTTTGTAAAGAGGCTTCCCTTGGGAGTTTTGATAGACAACTCCCTTATTAAATCAAAAGGGGAATATCTAATTTTCTTGAAAAAATGGGTAGATATAAAAGTAATATATGACCCAGAATAAAATATATAATTGGATAAATTTTATGATATAATTAATGTGAATTCCATCAAATCATTAGGTACTTAAAATTTAGTTGTGGTGATCGAATAATCTTAGTCATCTCTCCTTGGCCTCTTTTGTGGTAGATTCCATTGATTCTTGGGATATTGATTGGAATAATGCCCCATTTCATTATAGTTGAATCATTGAAAATCATTGATTTTCTTCTTCCCCTTTCATTAATTAGCTCGGTGACCCTTTTCTTCATACTTATAACAAACTCCCATACCTTTCATACATTTCCTAGGATGATTCTTTCCACAATTTTTTCATAATGGGAATTTCTTCATTCCCCTCTTCTTCTTTGACACTTAAAATTTTACATGGTCATTAGAATGCCTTTTCTTCTCTTAATTTCCCTTGAAAATATAGGATCTAGAAAATTCCTTCTCTATTTTGATGGTAATTAATACTATTTCATCATATGATGAAAATGTTTGAGAAGTCAGTGCCCTTCATATACTTTTCTTAAGACCTTAAAATAAATTATAAATATTCTTTTTTGAATCATGTATGTAATATATAGAATACCTAGATATTATTTTGAAGGTGACCTCATACTCTATAACATTCTCTTCTTTCACTTGCTTTAATATAAGGGATTTTCTGTTCATTTCAGTTCATTTCTCATAAGGGAAATATTTATCGAAGAATATTTATTTTAAATTTCTCCATTCCATGCCCTCTATTTCACCTTCCTTATTAGTATTATGGATCAAAGACCACCACTGATTAGCATCTCCATTGAGACAATATACTTCTAGTACTACTTTTTCATTTTCATTGTATCCCAATGCAAGAAATATATTTTCAAGGGACTTCATCCACTTCTCAGTCAGCACTGGATTAGTAGTCCAACTAAAATATGGGGGCTTATTCTACATTAAATGATCCAACATAGGTTTATTATTCTTATTCATCATAACCCAAGTAATTTGTCATAATATAGTCATGATCTTCTAATCTCCAACATTAATTGTGCTTAATTACTCAATGGAGAAATCCCTAAAATGTATGTGGGTATTGATTCCATTTATTTCATTAGGATCCATCACTAAATAATAAAACACACAAATTTATCTCATAATCATAATGATTATTTATCAAAAAATCACTGTAAAGAATTATTATAATACTCATGTTTATTTGACATCTAGTTCCCAAGGTTTCTACTAAACCTGCTCTAATACCAACTATAACAACTTTGACCCCAGTATCCAATATTCGGTGGTTATTTTATTATAATGGAATGGATAAAAGTGATCACATTACCAAGTATCCATTAGTTTAGTATTTTTTTAGTAACTATATACAACCATGGTTCCCTTATTACATTGGTAATTAATCATAAGACATAACAAAAGAAAATAAATTGCTTCCTTGACACTTATTCAAATATTTTATCCTCATAACCTAGGGAAGGAAAAAAAATAAAAGGGTGAGCTCAAACACTCAGTAAGGGTTACATGAATCAATAATAAGTGGAGTAAATTCAATAAGGAATAGTCATTATGGCAAGGTAAAAAAAACAAAATAAAAACAAATGCCATCAACACGCTGAGAATGATAATGAAACCATAGATTTTTTTCATAGTGAAAATATCATGTAAAGTAATCATAGAATACTGAATGAAGAAAATGATTAATTTTTTGAAGTCATGTATCTGGCACATGAACCATTATACCATCAAGACGGTTTAATTTTATGGGTGGAAACTCATCTGATTCTGCTTGGAAACAAATATAAAGGGTTTTTCACCAACTGTTTTTTCTCATGATACCCTTTGATGCATTGAGGGGATATCTATAATAGGACCCCACCCATAACTACAAGTCAAAACCATTATTCATAAATATATTTAATTCACGAACAATATGACTTATAAAAATATCTGCATTTGATTAGAAAATATGGATTTATCAGTATCTCTCCAGTTAAAAAAACATTCAAAGAAAACCCCATATGTGAAAATGATGTATGTCTAAGAAAATAATCATATCTATGATACAAGAAATATGTATATTTAATTAAATTTCCAATGAATGTTGATCATAAATATAAGGTAAGTATGTATACACCACACATAATGAATAAGTTGTGAATAAGGCATAACCAAAGGAAATATCATAATGGTACCCATAAAAGAATGGTTTTAAATCATACTAGGCCATTAATATGGTAAAATAGGAATATAACATGATAAATGATTTTAAAAATAAGTAAAAAGCTATAAAAATAGTGTTTAAGAAACTTTATAAATGAGTCACTTTAGTTCTTTTTAAGGGAAAATATTAAAGAGTCTTTAAAATGGACAAAAGTATAATTGTTTTCATAAATCCAGAAATGAACAAAGATAGTTTTTCATGATAAAAAAAATTGATTTTATAAAACTATTGGTGCCTTAAAATAGATTATATATTGTAGTTTAAAATGGTTAAGAAATTGATATGTTCCCTTAAATCATGCTTTCTTGTCAGGAGTAATTGAAAAGGGACCCACATAAAACGTGTATTTACCTGTAAAAGAAAGAAGAATTAAACTAGGTACATATGTTTTGAGCATAAACATATATTTTTTTATGAGTAAATAGGAATAATTAATTATTAAATTGGGTTAAATAGAGATAACGTGTAATCTGTAGTAAAAAATAGAGGTTTGAAAAGAATCCCTTACATTATGTCCGAAAGTGATATTCACTTGCACTTAATGTCCTGGATAATGAAACTATATTCATTAATATTTTAATTCAGATACCATTAAACATTTATTTTATTTATTATAATTTTATTAAGTTCATTTATATCATTTTTTATGAGTTATAATATTCAATTTTTTCATTACAGAAGTGTTCGTTTCCTTGATTTTCATGATTGGTTCACTTGTATACATGTATGAAAGATCATGTAAAATGGGAATAGTTATCCAAAGTTGGAATTGTATATTTTTAATTAAATTATAGAATATTAAATGTTTCTATAAATCATTTTTATTCTATATATGAGGATGATTCATTAGATAAAACGTTAATGAAAAATGATTGATTTATTTTTATCGGTTTTTCAATAATCACAAACTAGTTTTGTTTTATTATATAATATTACGAATATATATTGGTTATAAAACATTAAATAAGTTTTAATAAATATATTATAACCTGTTTTAACCATAAAAATTGTTTTATGGCCAACATTTAATGAGTAATTGAAAAATGAAAACTCACCATCCACGAAGGTGGTAAATCGGCACCTCACGGACGATGTATTCATTTTTTAGAATAAAAAGAGAGTAGAATAGAATTGATGATGGATATAGAATTAAGAAAATAGCATTATATTTTATGTATTATATTTTAGTTATAATTTCCTTTGAATATTGTAGGTGAGGGAGGGATAATAAAATAAAATAAATTGAAAGAGGGAGAGGGAGGTTTTACATCTTGAGTGTCTTCTCCTTGAGAACCTCCTTAAGGGACTTGGAAATGGAATTTTGGTGAGTCCAATAAGACCAGAACATGGGGAAGAGGTATGGGAGGGTAATTGGTCAGAATATTATCAATCTGAAATACTTATATTGTGTGAGGATAATAAGTGGTGAGGGTTAAGTGGAGTAGAGGGGTGTTTTTTATTATTTTATTCATTAGTTTATTATTTTGGCTCAAGGTTATCAATAGTGATGATTCACATGACTAAATATAGTAAATAGAGAAGGATAATTCTAGATAATGGTGGTTATATCATTCATAAATCATCAATGACTCAAAAATTCATTTATTTACTTAAAATGTTAAATACTGTAAATTACCATATTTCACTATTCACCAAAAATCGAACTATTTTAGAAAAATACAAAAAAATTCACCCTAACCATTTTTCAATGTTTAGAGTTAAAAAATGGAATCCACTTTATGAAAATAATTTTATAAATATGAGAAATTTAATTTTAATTAAAATTGACATTTATTCAAAAAAAATACAGATTTTAAAATTATAACTGATTTTATGATACATTGAAAAATTAATTATGGTCTCATAAAATTTTATTATAATCATCAAACAACTAAATATTAATTTATGAATATATTTTATGAAAATAAATTACCATTTAAATAATTATATTAATTATAAAATTGTAAATTAACATTTATGTTTCATAAAAATACAAACACTTAATTAATCATTTTTAAAACATTTATTTACTTATTGCATGATATAAATATATCATTTTTCAGTTTTTTAGATACCTAAATTTTATTTATAATTTCATAGGTGAGGTTATTATTCTAATGTCCACATTAATATTCCTAACAGTCATATTACTATTCCAATGGTTATGTTATTAGATAGCATTATTTGTTTAAGCTCGGAGTTCATGAAACCTATGTTATCGAATAAATTGAATTTATTTAAGAAGATATGTACCATAAAATATTGGGTTGTTATATTATTCCCTCCTTCAAAAATTTCTTCCTAAAAACTTTTCATGAATATTTCCTTCTAAATAGATTAGGTTGGTTATTCTTCATAACATTCTTAGGCTCCCATGTTACTTCTTCCATTTTATGGTTTTTCCAAAGAACCTTTACCAGTCAAACCATTCAATTTCTCAATACTTTCTCTATAGTTTCAAGAATATTGATAGGCTCTTCATAGTAAGACAAATCAGGTTCTAGTTCTATTTCTTTATAGGTGAGTACATACATTGGTTTGGGCATGTAATTCTTTAATAATGATATGTGGAACGCATCATGAACTTTGTAGAGACTTGGTGGTATTGTTGATCGGTAAGTTATAGCTCTAATTCTTTACATAATTTCAAATGTTCCAATGTACCTTCAGATCATTTTCCATTTCTTGCCAAACATTATGAAACCCTTCCATGGAGATAATTTCAAAAATATATGATCTCCTACTTTAAATTCTAAATCCTTTCTCTAATTTTTAGCATAACTCTTTTTCCTAATTTGTGCTACTTTAATATGAGCCTTAATTATCTTTAACTTTTTCATTGTTTCATTGATAAATTCTAGGCCTATAAGTTTCCTTTCACCAACATCATCCCAAAAAGTTAGAGTTTGACATCTCTTACTATATAATTCTTTATATGTCACCATTTGAATAATAGAATAGAATATATTATTTTAGGAAAATTATACCAAAGGTAAATACTGATCCTACATACCTTGAAAGTCAAGTGATCATGATCTCAAAATGTATTCTAATATTTTAATAGTCTTTTGAGATTTTATGTCAGTTTGAGGGTGATAAGCAATACTCAAATAAAGTTCAGTATCAAAATCCTTCTAATTAATCTTCTAGAATTTTGATGTAAAATAGGATTCTTAATCAAACACAATTGATAGAGGTCACCATAAATTTATACAACCTCATTAATATAGAGTCTTTTCGGGCTCTCAAGAGGTAAATATTATCTTATAGAAAGAAAATGTTCCAATATTTTAAGGTGATCAACAATAACCCATATCATATCATTATTTCTATGGGTATTTGGTAATCCAATGATGAATTCCATCGTAATGTTATCCCACTTCCACAAATGAATAGGTAGAGGTTCCATGACTCCTCTAGGATGTTGTCTCTCAAAATTCACTTGTTGAAAAAATAAGAATCTTGGCACATAATCAGAAACTCCCCATTTCATATTATTCTATGAAAAATGTTTCTTTAGATATCTATACATCTTGGTACAACCAGAGTGTATAGATAAATTTGAGCTATGAGCATCATCTAATAGTTCCATTTTTATCTTAGTTATTGATGGAACACATAAACTCTTTCCAAATTTAATAATTCTATCCTCATACATGAAGTCTTACAATCTTCCATCCTTAACAGCCTTAATTTTATTTTGATAATTCTCTTCATTAGAATGAAATATTTTTATCTTCTCCAGTAAATATGGTTTAGTAATCATTTGAAAAAGGAATGATGTTTCCCCCTCCTTAAAAATTATCATATCCATATTTATTAAGTCCATGAATATGGGATATTTCTCAATACTCATTTGGGTCATAAATCCATGATATTTCCTACTTAATGCATTTGCTACCTTATTTTCTTTTCCTGGGTGGTAGTGTATTGAGAAATCATAATCTTTGAGAAACTTGTGCCGTTGTCTTTGCCTCGTGTTGAGTTCTTTCTGTGTAAATATGTATTTCAAAATCTTGTGATTTGTATATATCTCACATATTTCATCATAGAGATAATTTCTCAATACTACAAAACTAGGTTTATTCAGAAATATGTATTTAACAATGCAGGATAAAAACTCTTTTAAAGACTCCCTTTATCAATGCTAAAAAAAGCACTGTTAAAGGGGGTGTTTAATAACACTTTTTAGCACTGTTAATGGGGGTATTTAACAACGCTAAAAAATAAATGTTAAAGGGTGACCTTTATCAGAACTTTTTTTACAAGAACTGATAAAGGCCGAACCTTTATCAGTGCTTTTAAAAAAGTGCTAATAAATGGGTTCTTTTAACAATGCTTGTAAAAAAGTGTTGTTAAAGGGGGGTATTTATCATCACTTTTTTAGAAGTGCTGATAAAGACCCCCCCCCCCCCATCAATGATTTTTTAGTAGCGTAGATAGAGGTATACTTAAAAAAATATTTCATTAAGAATAGTATATTAATATATAAATATATTTATATTCATATAAATATAATATATTTTTTAAAAAAAATGTTTTAAATAAGGTAAATAGGCATTTACACTTAATATATAAGGTATTTTGTAAAAATGTCTTATAAAATGACTAAAAAATATTTTTAATTAATAATTTTCTTAATATTATTGAGTAATAGTAATTTAATATCAATTTAAAGATAACAAAAATTAAAAAATTAATAAAAGATTAAAAATAAGTTAAAAATGAAACTCAAACTTCAAACTGACATAACTTTTGATCTGGGTGTCTGTTTGAGATCTACCACATATCAAATTGAAGCCTATGATGATATATATAGCCTTAATTATATAGGTAAACCTATATCACATTTTTCTTGGCCAAAAAAGTCCAAAAAGGATTCCAAAACTGATTTTCTTGTCGGGGTACCCTGATTTTTTAACATTTGATGGATTTTCAACCCCATTTAAGGGTGGTGTATTGCCTTTTTTGGTGGAGAATAAATTTATTACCAGGTATTATATTCATATTGATAATATGGTTCTGAAATTTTATCATTTTTCATAATTTAATTTTATTTATAAATAAATATATACATGTTTTCTTATATTTACTTATAATAAATCACTCATATAAATACATATCTCAACATATTTATATAAAAATATATATTATAATATATTTAAATAAATACATATTCTAAAAATGTAATTTAAAAAATATCTAACCATTTTTTACATTATATACAGATATACATATGTGTGTATTAATAAAGAGATATATATTTATATTATATTCTAGTATATATATATCACACACACATATTGTATAAATGTATTTTAAAATAATTATAAAAATATATGTAAATATATATATAAATAAACAAAAATATCATTAAACATACAAAAAAACAACATGGTGTAGTGGTAATGGAGTTCCATCTTCGAAGTAGAGGTGTAGGGTTCGAATCTAGGTGGGTGTGAAAAAGGCTGTAAATTCAAAACGCGTTGATAAAATGTGGTGGGGTGAAAAGAGCTGATAAAGGGGGGATGGGGCACTATTAAAGGGATCATTTAAGCATTGATAAAGTGGTTGTGTCTCATAAGTTTCTAAAAAATATATAATTTTACCCCCATTAACAGCACTACCTTTATCAGTGCTAAAAAAGCGCTGTTAAAGGCCCCCTTTAAGAGTGCTAAAAAGGCATTGTTAAAGGGACCTTTTAAAAGAGATTTTTTAGCACTGTTAAAGGGGGCCTTTAAATTTTATTTTTTAGTGCTAATAAAAGTTTCATGCTTTTAATTGTGCTCATATTTTCAGTGTTTTTTAGCACTGATAAAGTCGTATTCTAACGCTATTAAAGGACTATTTTTTAGTAGTGTCTCTATATATTCCAAAAAAAATATTATGAATACTAACTAAATAAATTGAGTTGGATAATTTGGTTCATGAATATTCAACTACCTTGATGTATATTTAATAAATTTTTCATTTTTCATAAGTACACAACCAATTACTTTCTTCGATGCATCACTGTATATTACAAACCCATAATTTCATGATGGTAGAGTCAAAATCATAGCATTGAATAATCTTCTCTTCAATTATTCAAAACATTATACACATTCTTTTGTACATACAAACTTAACCCCTTTATGTGTGATCTTGGTTGATGGGTTCACCAATTAGGTGAAATTCTAAACAAAACACCGATAGTAACCTGCTAAATCAATGAAACTGCGTACCTAATTTATGTTCATTGTCATGGGCCATTCTTGGATTGCCTTTTCTTAGAAGGATAAACTGAGATTCCATATTTAGAGACAACATGGACAAGAAAAAAAATTTCTTGAAGCCAGATTTCACACCTACTAAATTTACCATATAACTATTTCCTTCTGAGAGTCTCAAGAATAATCTATAAGTGATTGTCAGGGTCTTCGTAGCTTTTAAAATACACTAGAATATCATCAATTAATACTACAAAAAAATCATCAAGATATTCCTTGAATAATATATTCATTATATCCATTAAAACCAATGGTGAATTAGTCAATCCAAAAGGCATTAATGTAAACACATAATGTCCATACCTTATCCAAAAAGTTGTCTTTGGAAGAACTTCCTTCTTTACTCATAATTTATGGTGTCGAGAATGAAGTTAAATATTTAAAAAATATTGGGATCTATGAATTTGATAAAATAAATAATAAATTATATGACGAGGTTACTTGTTATTTATTTTAATATAATTTATTTCTCTATATTCAATTCATAGTGTAACGCCCGAGACTTTTATGAGAAATATTTTGTTTTTAACTCATCAAAGGAATCTTTCACTACACACAACACTAGCTTGGCTTTATTTACATGCAACTGCGGCCTTCCTCAATAGCTTGCGTCGTACGCAATACCGAGTTTCACTAAACAACGATATGCTATTAAAATATTATTAAAACTAGCTGTTATGAATAGTAATAACCACTTTTTAAAATTTTATAAATTTTATTTTTCAAAATGGACTTCATTTTTGGATTAGGAATATCGAAATTAGCCTAGGGTGAAATTTTGGTATTTTTCTGAAAACTTTCAATTTTTTGATGAATAGTGAAACCACTAGGTGGTAGTTAAAAAACTGAATTTTTCATAAAACTTAATTTTACCACTTATTTGAGTGGAATTTGGAAAATCCGAGAGACACGGTTAATATCAAGGACTAAAATGTGGTTCAATTAGATGAAAATAATTTTTGGTGAATAGTAACTTTTTACTTTTTTTTACCACGGTTAAAAGTAAATAGGGTAATTAAGGGTAAAAGTGTTATTATTATTACCCTAACACATGTCCTAATTCTATTGGATAAGTTTAATTCGACCAAAAAAACCTTAGGAATAAAATATGACCATTTAGGCCCACTTGGATTAGATTAGGACATTTATTATTAATTTATTTAAAGAAGGGTTAAAATAGTTAAAATCAAAGTTTAATAAGTAAATAATTTTTAATATGGGGTTATAAATAAGATAAATTAGACTATAAATATTCATTATAAAGAAAAAAAACTTTCCTACATAATGGTATTTTATTTTCAATTTTTAGACTTAAAATAATTTAATTTATTTATGATATAATGATGATGCAGTAATTATCTTATTAATGAAATATTGACATAATTGATGTTATAAATACCCAAATAAATGTAATTTGAGACTTTTTATGAATTACACTAATTTTCTAGGTTAATATGACATGTTATTATTGATTTAAGTAACTTTTTTCTAACTAATAATTCTGTTATGATTTTCACAAAAATCAATTACTAAATAGTGTCAAAATTGACATAAAATAGTTTTTAAAACAAATATTATATTATTAATTGTTATTTTATTCATAAAAATATAAGGTTCATCCAAATGACTTATATAAGGTTATATATATTAATAATAAACAACTTTGGGTTCGTTTGGCTTGATATAGTAAGTTTATAAACCTTATAGTGTAAGAAAAAAAGAAGACACAATAGAAGTTAAATTATCTAACTTAAAGTTAAATCTAAATGATAAGGCTAAAATTGATACCTAAACTTGTCTAAATTCTATTGGATGAGAGGATTTAGACCCATACCCACCTTATCTTAGAAATATATCAATTTGTAGCTATTAAAAACCGAATTTGACTTTATAATAAAATAATATTTTTAGTTATTCCAAAGGTGCCCCTCTCCTCCCTTATAAAAGGGCACCTCCTCCCTCTCTTCCTCACACCACTTTGAGCCTTAAAGATCGGCCAAACCCTGAAACTTTCTCCTCTCCACTTCCCTAGAGACATCCTAGAGGTCCTGGTCTTCTTCAAAGACCAATTTTAGTGCCCTAAAAGGAGGTCTCAAAGAAGCGCTTCAAAGAAGAGGTAATGTCCGTTACTGATTCTTTCATCTTCATTTCTTCTTCCACTTCTTCTTCTTTAGTTGTTTCATTATGGAGTAATAACATCAGTATTACCCATATACTGATATGTAATTATAAGTATTAAACAACCCTATTTCACCATCTATCCATCCTACGAAAAATGAAATCACCGCACGTGCGTACGTACGGAATACCGTCTCCACGCCGTGGTGTAAACTATTTTCCACCACCACCTTACATGGATGGGTATAATGGTGTAAATAATGAATATATATGATTATTTTAAATTTATATTGATTCTGAAATAGTATACATACACTCCAATACAATTCCACGATCATGGGAACGATATCATCGCTCGTGCGTACGTACGGAATACCGTCTCCACGATGTGATGCGACTCGTTATACATGATCTTCATTGAATAATGATTATATAAATGAATTGAATGAATGAATATGATATATATTACACAAATAAAATTCTAGAAATTAGGTATCTATAACCTAAAAATAAAAATAAGATTTATTCGACAAAACACGCATAAGAACAAAAAGTAATAAGCACCCGAATAACAAGTAGTAATGAAATATTACTAATAAGAAGATAAGAATATGACCATATATGATATCATAAAAATAATTATGATTCTGGAATAAGTCAATAACATTATTTAAATCATTATACAGGAGGTTCGGACACTTACGAAGCAAATTGGACCTAAGGTAAGGGAAATATCACAATCTCATTTTTATCCGAGATTGTTTATACTTTGGTATTTACTGGGGTGTATTTTATCATCCACATACATGTTTCCTCAATATTTAATATTGTTTCCATCCACTTAAAATTGTTTAAATCCAATTTTACCCTTTGGTGAGTTTTTAGTAAAAGTTATGAAAGGAATCTTTTGTCGTTTTTCTTATGAGGTACTTTTTGACTTTTCCGACAAAAGTACGAGAAGAATGTTTTTTTAACTTATACAGCATGAATGGATTTTTAAAACATTATTTCCAAGAATATTGCTTTACAAGTTTTCAAGTTTATTTTTAATCAACTTCTTTTAGTTTAAAATTGTATGCCATGTTAAGAAAGGAAAATGTTTCTAAAGTAGAAATGATATTTTCCTCAAGAATGGAGTTCAAGTGTTTTATCAAAATTATTTTCCATCGAAGATAATATAGGGTTCTATTCCTATCCCTATTATTACATTGATTTGATTATGTTGTGATGGAATTATTTTTATGAATTCCTTTATCTTATATAAATTGTTTTATGATGTCATGTTGTTTAAGAATCCCATTTTTATTACATGGGTTATGCTATGATGTATGGTTTATGATTTTGTGGCACGCATAAGAATGGTATCATTATGAGATGGGTGGGACATATATCTCCCTCCAATGCATTGGGTAAATATTTTATATCTCATGAGATAGACATGGCTGGAATGGTAGGTTATACCGGTTCAGTGAAACAGGACTGAAACGAGGAATGAACTCGGTTCAGAAATGGACTTTGTCCACTAAGATAGTCTTGGAAATGAGTCTTGACTAATAAGAAATGATTCTCTATGATTATGTGTGCATTCCACAAATTTTCATGTTTTATGATTATTGGGATTACATTTCACTACCATGATTTATCCCATGTTATGAAATTATGATCTCTTTTGTAGGGTAATATTTCCAAAATGTTATGTTTTTATTTTGATGTGATTGATATTTCTTTTGTTTACCCTTACTGAGCATTTGAGCTCACCCTTTTGAATGTTTTCTTTCCCCAGGTTAGGAAGAAGGTTATTAAGTAAGATATGCCAAAAGGGACTATAGATATGATGAAATAAATGGGAGACAGTGTAGATGCTTTATGAACCAGTTGTTTATGTTTCCCAGTTTCTAAAGACACTATACCTATATGGTCCTTTCATGGTTTTGTTATATGTTGTAATAAGTATGCTTCAATTTTTAAGTAATAACAATTTATGTAAAGTATGGGTCGTTATAGTTGGTATCAGAGGAAATGTATAGTCAACCTTTGGAAACTAGGATGTGAAAGCCTTAGTAAGAACCCTAAGGATAAGTCTAGGCATAGAACACAATCTTAGTGTTTTAGAAATGGCCATGAATAACCTAGGATAAGACCTTAAGTGTGAAATTTTATTCTTGATTATGTGGTTTTCCTATTATAATTAGTGTTGCTCACACTATTCTTCTTGGTTTTAGTCAATGTCTAGAACCTGAAGGAACCGTGTTAATGTGGAATGCGACGGGGAATGCAATGATTATCCCCCTGAGCAACCAAATGTTATGGGAGCTGGAATGCAAAATCTTGTAGCCATGATCACACAACTTTTTCAAGCTATGAATCATGCAGGACTTCCAAACAATCAAAGCAAGGAGCAACATTCTGTTGAATCCTTCATGAGGCAGTGTCCACCTTCTTTCAGCGGGTCTAATGATCCATTAGTCGCTGAACAATGGATTAGTACTACTGAAAAGATATTTTCAGTTCTTCAATGTTCTGAACATGATAAAGTCATCCTAGCAGTGTATCGTTTGGAAGGAGATGCTGATCAATGGTGGAATCTTATTAAGAATACGAGGCAAAGAGATGAAATTGATTCCATGGAATGGGACAAGTTCAAGAACTTATTTTTCAATAAGTACTTCCCTCGTATTCTCCGAACAAAGTTGGAGAAGGAGTTTCTTGAACTGAAGCAAAAGGATGATGAATTTTTTGGTACCTATGAAGCAAATTTTACAAGACTTGCAAGGTACGCTTCTGGTATTATTATCCAACCTGAGAGTAAGATTGATCGATTCTTTAGTGGCTTAAAACCAAGTCTTCTAAGGGCCTTAGCCATAAGGGACTTCAATAGCTATGAGGAAATCGTTCGATGTGCTCTCAAAGTTGAGATGGAGATTGGAGTAACCCATCATTCATATGGGTTTGATAAGAAGAGGAAAATGGAATTCAAAGGAAAATCTAAAGATCACACTGAAAAGAATATGAGCTTTCCCTTATGCTCAAAGTGTAGAAAGAAACATGGATGGATTTGTCTTAAAGGGACAAGTAAATGTTTCAAATGTAGAAAGGAAGGTCATCGGGCATTTGAATGCCGCAATGATGGGAAGAAGATGTCTAATGATGCAAACAAAGGAAGGGAGACACAGAATGAACCTACTACACTTCAATGTTTCAAGTGCAAGGAGATGGCGCATTATGCCAATAAATGCCCTAATACAAGGGTTGTTGATGATGATCGACATCAACAAAATCTTAAGGCTAAAGGCAAAGGAAAGTCACATGCAATTTATATCAGTGATGTGGAGTACGATAACGATGTGGTGAAAGGTACACTTACCATCCACTCTAAATTAGCAAATGTTTTATTTGATTCTGGATCCACCCACTCTTTTATTTCTGAGGAATTTTCTAAGGGTATCACCATATTACCTCAACAATTAGATGTTGAGTTAGCTGTGACAACACCTAATGGCACAACAGTCGCATCAAAAGTTTATAATTCTTACCTGATTGAAGTTTGTGGGAAAGTGCTTCCTGCAAATCTTGTGATCCTTCCTATAGTGGAATTTGATGTGATTCTTGGCATGGATTGTCTTTATTTATATGGAGCTCATATCAATTTCCAATGAAGGGAAGTCACATTTCATATTACAGATCAATCTATGATCGTCTATCGATGTGAGGATGAACATAACCTTCCAGTGGAAATTTCTTCCATCTTATGGGTCTTGATTCCACTAAATGAGGGTTATTTATCTCAAATGGTTGGTGAGAAACTCACGATTAAGAATATTCCTGTTTTACGGGATTTTGATGATGTCTTTCTGGAGGAATTTCCGAGTCTTCCACCAAATCGTGAAGTTGAGTTTACAATAGAACTCGTACTGGGTGTTTTGCCTATTTCAAATACACCTTATAGAATGGCCCCAATTGAGTTGCAGGAATTGAAAAAGCAACTCCAAGAGAATCTTGATAAGGGATTCATACACCCTAGTGTGTCACCTTGGGGAGCACCTGTTCTATTTTTTAAGAAGAAAGATGGATCAATGAGACTCTGCATTGATTATCGAGAACTTAACAAGATCACTATCAAGAACAAATATCCTCTCCCACGCATTGATGACTTATTTGACCAATTAAGAGGAGCTCAATACTTTTCCAAGATTGATCTTCGTTCAGGGTATCATCAATTAAGGGTCAAAAGGGAGGATATACCAAAGACGGATTTCCGTACAAGGTATGGACACTATGAATTTATAGTGATGCCATTTGGTCTTACTAATGCCCCTACTATCTTCATGGATCTGATGAATAGAGTCTTTAGAGACTACCTTGATCAATTTGTGGTAGTCTTTATAGACGATATTCTTGTCTATTCAAAGAGAAAGGAAGAACATGAAGATCAATTGAGAATTATATTGAAGACCCTGAGAAAGGAGAATCTTTATGCCAAATTTACCAAGTGTGAATTTTGGCTTCAAAAAGTTGCATTTTTGGGTCACATAATCTCAAAAGAGGGGATATCTGTGGATCCAGCAAAAACAGAGGTTATCGAAAGATGGTCGAGACCAACAACAGTAACTGAGATCCGAATTTTTCTTGGTTTGGCTGGATATTATCGACGTTTTGTGAAATATTTTTCATGATTATCTAATCCACTCACCAGGTTTACTCGAAAAGGAGTTAAGTTTGTGTGGATAGATGAATGTGAAGAGAATTTTAAGGAGTTGAAAAGAATGTTATCTAGTGCACCTGTAATCACACTTCCTTGTAGTGGAGAAAGGTTTGTGATCTACAGTGATGCATCCAAGAAGGGACAGGGATGTGTTCTCATGAAAAATGATATGGTGATAGTTTATGCCTCACGACAGTTGAAAATCCATGAGCAAAATTACCCAACTCATGATTTGGAGTTAGCTGCAGTAATCTTTCCATTAAAGATTTGGAGGCATTACCTTTATGGTGAAAGGTGTGATATTTATAATGATCATAAAAGTTTAAAGTATATTTTCACACAAAAGGAGCTGAATATGCGCCAAATAAGATGGTTGGAGCTGATTAAGGATTACGACTGCTCAATTCATTACCACCCTGGGAAAGAAAACAAGGTGGCAGATGCATTAAGTCGACAAGACTATGCCAGTTTATCCATGATGAGGATCACAAAAGATCAAATATTTAGGGATTTACAAAGGATGGATCTTGGAATTATAATGGAAGGGGGAAAATCGTATCTTTATCAAATGAATTTTCAACCATCTATTCATGTGAATATTAAAGAGGCGCAGAAAGAAGATGTAGAGTTACAAAATAAGGTGAGAAATATTCCTGAATTCAACCTTTATTGTGATGGGATAATAAAGTTCAGGAATCGGGTTTGTGTTCCTCCCATCCCTGAATTAAAGAAGGAGCTGCTGGATGAGTCTCATAGTTCTTCATTATCTATTCATCCTGGAAGCACGAAGATGTATAGGGACCTGAAAGAGTACTTCTGGTGGGATGACATGAAAAGAGATGTTGCTAAATATGTCTCTCGATGATTGATTTGTCAGCAAGTTAAAGTTGAGAGACAGAAGTCTAAGGGGATGTTACAACCATTACCCATACCCGAATGGAAATGGGAAAAAATCACTATGGACTTTGTCACCGTACTTCCTAAAACATCCAAAGGCAATAATGCTATCTGGGTCATAGTTGATCGTCTTACAAAGTCTGCAAACTTCATTGATATTAGAGAGGATTTCTCTCTGGACCAGCTTGCCAGGATGTATGTAAAGGAAGTGGTAAGATTGCATGGAGTACCACTTTCTATTATATCTGATCAGGATCTGAGATTTACCTCAAAGTTCTGGCGAAGTCTTCAGCATACTCTGGATATAGAGTTGAGTTTCAGTACTGCTTATCATCCTCAGACAGACGGTCAGTCTGAGAGAAAATTCAAACTCTAGAAGATATGTTGAGAGCTTGCTCTATGGATTTCAAAGGTGGTTGGGATCAACACCTACCTTTGGTGGAATTTTCTTATAATAACATCTTTCACTCCAGTATTCAAATGGATCCTTATGAAGCTCTCTATGGAAAGAAATGTAGGACTCTAACTTGCTGGGATGAAGTTGGGGAAAGAAATCTATTAGGACCTGATCTTGTTGATGAAATGGAAAAAAAGGTCTGATCTATTCAACAACACATAAGAGCATCTCAGAGTCGACAGAAAAGTTATGCCGACAACCGAAGAAAAGACCTAGTGTTTGAAGTGGATGATAAAGTGTTCTTACGAATATCTCCCTAGAATAGGGTCATGAGATTTGGAAAGAAGGGGAAGTTGAGCCCTAGTTATATCGGTCCTTTCGAAATACAGGATCATGTTGGAAATGTAGCTTACCGATTGGCGCTTCCACCGAATCTCTCTCAAGTTCACGATGTGTTCCATGTATCTCTCCTGAGAAAGTACACACTGATCCTTCACATGTACTTAGCTCAGAAGTTGTACCACTGGAGCAAGATCTTTCTTATGAAGAACAGCCAATAGAGATTCTGGATCATAGCGAAAAAGTCCTACGAAACAAGACCACTCGATTGGTGAAAGTTTTATGGAGGAACCACCAATTATAAGAAGCTACATGGGAGCTTGAGGATATAATTAGGGAGAGGTATCCTCATCTTTTTGTTACAAAGTGACGAATTTCGAGGGCGAAATTCATTCTAAGGGGGGTAGAATGTAACGCCCGAGACTTTTATGAGAAATATTTTGTTTTTAACTCATAAAAGTAATCTTTCACTACACACAACACTAGCTTGGCTTGCTTTACATGCAACTGTGGCCTTCCTCAATAGCTTGCGTCGTACGCAACACCGAGTTTCACTAAACAACGATATGCTATTAAAATATTATTAAAACTAGCCGTTATGAATAGTAATAACCACTTTTTGAAATTTTATAAATTTTATTTTTCAAAATGGACTTCATTTTTGGATTCGGAATATCGAAATTAGCCTAGGGTAAAATTTTGGTATTTTTCTGAAAACTTTCAATTTTTGATGAATAGTGAAACTACTAAGTGGTAGTTAAAAAACTAAATTTTTCGTAAAACTTAATTTTACTGCTTCTGTGAGTGGAATTTTGAAAATCCAAGAGACATCGTTAATATCAAGGACTAAAATGTGGTTCAATGAGATGAAAATAATTTTTGGTGAATAATAACTTTTTACTTTTTTTTACCACGGTTAAAAGTAAATAGGGTAATTAAGGGTAAAAGTGTTATTATTATTACCCTAACACATGTCCTAATTCTATTGGATAAGTTTAATTCGACCAAAAACAACCTTAGGAATAAAATATGACCATTTAGGCCCACTTGTATTAGATTAGGACATTTATTATTAATTTATTTAAAGAAGGGTTAAAATAGTTAAAATCAAAGTTTAATAAGTAAATAATTTTTAATATGGGGTTATACATAAGATAAATTATACTATAAATATTCATTATAAATATAAAACAATTTCCTACATAATGGTATTTTATTTGTAATTTTTAGTCTTAAAATAATTTAATTTATTTATGATACATTGATGATGCAGTAATTATCTTATTAATGAAATATTGACATAATTGATGTTATAAATACCCAAATAAATGTAATTTGAGACGTTTTATGAATTAAACTAATTTTATAGGTTAATATGACATTTTATTATTGATTTAAGTAACTTTTTTTGAACTAATCATTCTGTTATAATTTTCACAAAAATCAATTACTAAATAGTGTCAAAATTGACAAAAAATAGTTTTTAAAACAAATATTATATTATTAATTGTTATTTTATTCCTAAAAATATATGGTTCGGAAAAATGACTTATATAAGGTTATATATATTAATAATAAACAACTTTGGGTTCGTTTGGCTTCATATAGTAAGTTTATTAACCTTATAGTGTAAGAAAACAAGAAGACACGGTAAAAGTTAAATTATCTAACTTAAAGTTAAATCTAAATGATAAGGTTAAAATTGATACCTAAACTTGTATAAATTCTATTGGATTAGAGTATTTCGAACCATAACCACCTTATATTATAAATATATCAATTTGGAGCTATTAAAAACCGAATTTTACTTTATAATAAAATAATATTTTTAGTTATTCCAAAGGTGCCCCTCTCCTCCCTTATAAAAGGGAACCTCCTCCCTCTCTTCCTCACACCACTTTGAGCCTTCAAGCTCGGCCAAACCCTGCCAATTTCTCCTATATACTTCCATAGAGACATCCTAGAGGTCCTGGTCTTCTTCAAAGACCAATTTTATTTCCCTAAAAGGAGGTCTCAAAGAAGCTCTTCAAAGAAGAGGTAATGTCTGTTACCGATTCTTTCATCTTCATTTCTTCTTCCACTTCTTCTTCTTTAGTTGTTTCATTATGGAGTAATAACATCAGTATCACCCATATACTGATATTTTATTATAAGTATGAAACAACCCTATTTCACCATCTATCCATCCTACGGAAAATGAAATCACCGCGCGTGCGTACGTACGGAATACCGTCTCCACGCTGTGGTGTAATCTATTTTCCACCACCACCTTACGTGGATGGGTATAATGGTGTAAAGAATGAATATATATGATTATTGTAAATTTATATTGATTCTTAAATAGTATACATACACTCCAATACAATTCCATGATAATGGGAACGATATCATCGCTCGTGCGTACGTACGGAATACCGTCTCCACGATGTGATGCGACTCGTTCTACATGATCTTCATTGCATAATGATTATATAAATGAATTGAATGAATTAATATGATATATATTACACTAATTCCATTCTGGAAATGAGGTATCTATAACCTAAAAAGAAAAATAAGAATTTATTCTACAAAACATGCATAAGAACAAAAAGTAATAAGCACCCGAATAACAAGTAGTAATGAAATATTACTAATAAGAAGCTAAGAATATGACCATATATGATATCATAAAAATAATTATGATTCTGAAATAATTCAATAACATTATTTAAATCATTATACAGGAGGTTCGGACACTTACGAAGAAAATTGGACCTAAGGTAAGTTAAATATCACAATCTTATTTTTATCCGAGATTGTTTATACTTTGGTATTTACTAGGGTGTATTTTATCATCCACATCCATGTTTCCTCAATATTTAATATTGTTTCCATCCACTTACAATTGTTTAAATAAAATTTTACCCTTTGGTGAGTTTTTAGTAAAATATATGAAAGGAATCTTTTGTCGTTTTTCTTACGAGGTACTTTTTGACTTTTCTGAAAAAAGTACGAGAAGAATGTTTTTTTAACTTATACGGAATGAATGGATTTTTAAAACATTATTTCCAAGAATCTTCCTTTACAAGTTTTCAAGTTTATTTTTAATCAACTTCTTTTATTTTAAAATTTTATGCCATGTTAATAAAGGAAAATGTTTTTGAAGTAGAAAGGATATTTTCCTTAAGAATGGAGTTCAAGTGTTTTATCAAAATTATTTTCCATCTAAGATAATATAGGGTTCTATTCCTATCCCTATTGTTACATTGATTTGATTATATTGTGATGGAATTATTTTTATGAATTCATTTATCTTATATGAATTGTTTTATGATGTCATGTTGTTTAAGAATCCCATTTTTATTACATGGGTTATGCTATGATGTATGGTTTATGATTTTGTGGCACACATAAGAATGGTATCATTATGAGATGGGTGGGACCTATATCTTCCTCTAATGAATTGGGTAAAGATTTTATATCTCATGAGATAGACATGGCTGGAACGGTAGGTTATACCGGTTCAGTGAAACAGGACTGAAACGAGGAATGAACTCAGTTCAGAAATGGACTTTTTCCACTAAGATAGTCTTGGCAATGAGTCTTGACTAATAAGAAATGATTATCTATGATTATGTGTTCTTGCCTCAAAGTTTCATGTTTTATGATTATTGGGATTACATTTCACTACCATGATTTATCCCATGTTATGAAATTATGATCTCTTTTGCAGGGTAAGATTTCCAAAATGTTATGTTTTTATTTTGATGTGATTGATATTTCTTTTGTGTACCCTTAATGAGCATTTGATCTCACCCTTTTGAATGTTTTCTTCCCCCAGGTCAGGAAGAAGGTTATTAAGTAAGATATTCCAAAAGGGACTATAGATATGATGAAATAAATGGGAGACAGTGTAGACGCTTTATGAACCAGTTGTTTATGTTTCCCAGTTTCTAAAGACACTATACCTATACAGTCCTTTCATGGTTTTGTTATATGTTGTAATAATTATGCTTCAATTTTGAAGTAATAACAATGTTTGTAAAGTATGGGTTGTTATACATAGCCTCATGGATCTATATTTATTCTTAACAAAGAGAACAGGGGCTCCCCATGGAAAAACACTAGGGATAATAAATCTCTTATTACTAAACTCTTCTAGTAGTTTCTTCAGCTCCACTAATTCTATAGTGAACATTATATAAGGAGCCTTTGATATTGGTCTTGAATCAAGGATTTAATTAATAGTAAAATCAAATTAACACTTTGGGGTTTTCTAGGTAATTCCTTAGGAAATACATTAATATATTCCCATGCAATTGGTACATCCTCAATTTGAAGATTAATTTCTTCATCCCTAGATGATGTTTCCTCTTCCTTCTAGAGAATTTCATTCAGTATAGCTACTAGGGGTGGATCTAGATGATAAATAGATGATGAATTTTCTGCTCTAAAGATAAGGGATTCTATATCTTCCTCACAAATCGTAATTTACTTCTTCTTTCAATAATTTTTTTCATTATATTTTGAAAGCTATTCCATTTTGATGATTATATCAAAGTCAAAGATAGGTATGATGATAAGGTCAGTAAATAAATCACATTTATGTGTTATAAAGGGGAATGAATGGAACATTTTTTTTATAATGATACTTCCCTTAGGAGTTTTGACTAACAAATCCCTTATTAAATAAAAAGTTAAATCTCTTATTTTCTTTGGAAATTGGGTAGATATAAAAGAGTTCAATGAACCGGAATCAAATAAAGTAGTGGCCAAATTTAAAGATATGATTAATGTACCTACCAACACATAATTGGGTACTTATACTTCAATTGAGGTGATTTTATAATCTTGGACATCTCCCCTTTTCCTATTCTATGGTAAATTCTCCTAATACTTGGGACATTTATTTGAATAATTCCCCTTTTCATTATAGTTTAAAAATTGAAAATCATTGATTTGTTTCTTCCCCTTTCATTCTTTAGCTCTATGAATATTTTCTACATACTTAAAAAAACTCTCATTCCTTTCAAGAATTTATTAGGATGATTCTTTCCACAATTTTCACATAATGGGAGTTACTTCATTCCCCTATTCTTATTTTTTGCTTCACATTTTCCATAGTTATCAATAATAACTTTTATTTTCTTGATTTCCCTTGAACATATAGAATCTAGAAAATTCATTCTCTATTTTTATAGAACTTAATAATATTTCATCATATAATGAAAATGTTTGAGAATCCATACCCCTTCAAATACATGGCTTAATACCTTCAAATAAATGATCAATATTTTTTTAGAATCATGTATGTAATCTCTAGTATACTAGGCTATTCTTATGAAGGTATCCTCATACTATACAACACTCAAATATTCCTTTTTCTTTAAGCTCAAGAATTTTTTCTTCATTTCAATTCATTTATCATAAGGGAGATATTTATTAAATAATGTTTCTTTAAAATTTATCCATTCTAAGTCTTCTGTTTCATCTTCCTCCTTAGTAAAGATTATCAATGACTATCATTGATCTGAATCTCCCTTGAAACAATATACTATCAGTACTACCTTTTCATTTCCATTGAATCACAATGCTAAAAATATCTTTTTAAGGGAATTGATCCACTTCCCATCTATCAATAGATTTGTATTCCTACTAAAATAATGTGGATTCATCCTCATAAAAAAATCCAATATAGTTGTAGTATGGTTATTCATCATAACCTGAGTAAGTTTTCCTAATATGGTCATGATCTGATCAGTCCCAACACTAATGGTGTTGACTTTCTTAGTAGGTAAATCCCTACATTGTTTTTGGTTATTTATCCTATTTCTTTCATTAGTATTCATCACTAAATAATGTAACACACTAAGTTAGCTCATAATCATCATAATTATTGATCCAAAATTCACTATAAGGAATTATTATAATACTCATGTTTATTTAACATCTAGTTCCCAAGGTTTCTAATAAACCTAATCTAATATCAACTGTAACAAGCTTGACCCATGTATCCAAGAGTCGGTGGTTATTTTATTAAAATGGAATAGGTAAAAGAGATCACATCACTAATGATCGATCATCTTAGTAGTCTTGAAGAACTAGATACAAACATGGTTCCCTTATGATATTAGTAATTAATCATATAACATAAAAAATGAAAAAAAAAATTGATTCCTTAACACATATTCAAAGATTTCATCCTCATAACATTGATAAGGAAAAAAATAAAAGGGTGTTCTCAAACACTCAATAAGGGTTACATGAATCAATAAAAAGTGAAGTAAATTAAATAAGGCATAGTCATTAGGGAAAGGTAAATAATTGAATAAAAACATATGTCATCAATACACAGAGGATAAAAATGTGACCATAGATTTTTTTTCATAGAGAAAATATCACATAAAGTAATATAAAAATATTTAATGAAGAAAATTGTTAATTTTTTGATGTCATGTATCTGGAACATGAACCATTATATCTTCAAGACATTTTAAGTCTATGCATAAAAACTCTTCTGATTCTGCTTCACACTAAACACGAAGGGTTTATTGCCAACTATTTTGTCTCATGAGACATGTTGATGCATCAAGGGGATTTCTATAACCAGGACCCACCTTTAACTTTAATTCCAAATAATTATCTATACATATATTTAATTCATGAACAATATGACTTATCAAAATATCTGTATTTTAGTAGAAAATGCGGATTTATAAATATTTACCTAGTTAAAAAATTAAAGAAAAAACTATATATAATAATGGTATATAGATAACACAATAATCATATACATGACACATGAAATATTTATACTTAATGTAATCTTCAATGAATGATGGTTATAAATAAAAGTGAAGTATACATACACCACACACAATGAATAAGTGGTGAAAAAGGAAAAACCAAAGGTAGTATCATAATGGTGTCCATATAAGAATGGTTTTAAGTAATATTAGTACATTCATAAGGTAAAATAGGAATATATCATGATAAATTATATCAAAATAAAGTTAAACCATGTAAAAAGAGTGTTTAATAAACTTTATAAATGAGACACTTTAGTGCTGTATAAGAGAAAATATTAAAGAGTCTTTAAAAGGGAAAAAAGAATAATTGTTTGCATAAAACCATAAATAAAAAAAAGACAATTTTTCATTATAAAAAGAGTGATTTTATAAAAATATTTGTGGATTAAAATATATTATGGGTTGTACTTGAAAATGGATAAGAAATTGGGAAGTTCCTTTAAATTGGGCTTGCTTATCAGGCGCAATTGAAAAGTGAACCATATAAAACAAGAATTTCACTATCAAAGAAAGAATAATTGATATGGGTACATATATTTTGAAAATAAACACAGAATTTAGGAGTTTTATATAATAATAATTAAGAATTATGTTGGTGTAAAGAGAGGTAATTTGTAACCCGAAGGAAAAATGGAGGTTCGGAAAAAAAAAATCATTTACCTTATGTTAGAAAGTGTTCTTTGCTTGTAATTAATGTCCTGGATAATGAAATTAGATTTCCTAATAATTTCATTAATAAACTATTAAACATTTATATTATTTATTATAATTTTATTAAGTTCATTTATGGCCTTTTTATGAGTTATAAGATTCAATTTTGTCATTCTGATAGTGTTTGTTTCCTTTTTTTCATGATTGTTTAACTTGTATACATGTATGAAAGATCTTGTAAAATGGGAATAGATATCAAGAATTGAAATTATATATTATTAATGAACTTATATAATATTAAATGGTATTATATATCATTTTTTATTCAGATATTAGGATGATTCCTTAGATAAAACGTTAATGAAAAATGATTGATTGATTTTGGCGGTTTTTCAATCACCACAAACTAGTTTTGTTTTATTATTTAATATTATGTTTTTTATTGGTTATAGAACATTAAATAAGATTTAATACATATATTTTAATATTTTTTAACCATAAAAATGGTTTTATGACCAGTATTAAAGGAAAAATTGAAAAATGAAAACTCATCATCCATGAAGGCAGTGAATCAACACCTCACGGATGATGAATATACCATTAAGAAAATAGAATTATAGTATATGTATGATATTGGAGTTACTATGTCTCTTTGGATATTGGATGTGTGGGAAGGATAATAAAATAAAAATAATTGAAAGAGATATAGGGGGAAGGTTTTACCTCTTGAGTGTTGTCTCCTTAAGAACCTCTTTAAGGGACTTGGAAATGATATTTTCATGAGACCAAAAAAACCAGAACGTGAGGAAGAGGTTTGGGAGAGGAATTGGGTAGAATATTAGCAAGATAAAAGGCTTATAATGTGTTAGGAGAAGATGTGGTATGGGTATTTATAGTGGAGGAGAGGTGTGTTTTTTTTATTATTTTATTCATTAGTTTGTTATTTTGGCTCAAGACTATCAATAGTAATGATTCCCATAAATAAATTTAGTAAATAGATAAGTTTACTTAGAGATAATGGTTCTTACATCATACATACATCAGAAAGGACTCAAAAATTCATTTATTTACTTATAATGTTAAATACCATAAATTATCATATTTTAGTATTCACCAAAAATCCAACTATTTTAGAAAAAAACAAAAACTTCACCCTAACCATTTTTTAATGTGTAGAATTCAAAAATAAACTTCATTTTATGAAAATAATTTTCTAAATATGAGAAATTTAATTTTACTTAAAATCAACATTTATTCAAAAAAATACTAATTTAAAAATTATAACTGATTTTATGAGACTTTGAAAAATTAATTAAGGTCTCATAAAATTATCTTATAATCATAATAAAAAATATTAATTTATGAATCTATTTTATGAAAAAAAAATATTTTAAATCATTATATTAGTTATAAAATTATAAATAAACATTTACGTTTCACAAAAATATCAACACTTAATTGATCATTTTTAAAACATTTATTTACTTATTCCATGATATAAATATATCATATTTTTTGAGATACCTAAATATTATTTATAATTTCATAGTTTAGTTGATTATTCTAATGGCAGTATTACTATTCCTAACAGTCACATTACTATTCCAACAATCATGTTAATAGTATATCACAGTTTGTTTAATCTTGGTGTTCATGAACCATAAGTTATTGAATAAATTGGATTTATTTAAGAATATATATACCATAAAATCTTGGTGTGTTATATTCTTTCATCCTTATGAAATTTAATCCTTGAAATTTTTCATGAATATTGAATTCTAAAGATATTACGGTGGTTCTTCTTCATAACATCCTTAGGTTCCCATGTTACTTCTACCATTTTATGGTTTCTCTAAAGAACCTTTATCGGTCAAGTTGTCTGATTTCTCATTAATTTCTCTCTAGTTTCAAGAATATTTATAGGATCTTATCAGTAAGACAAATCAAGTTCTAATTCTATTTATTCATAGGTGAGTACATGTGTTAGGTCTTGCATTTACTTTGTTAACAATGATATATGGAACACATCATGTAATTTGGAGAGAATTGGTGTCATTGCTAATAGATAAGTTACAAATCTAATTATTTTCAAAATTTCAAATGGTCTGATATACCAGGGGATTAGTTTCACTTTCTTACCAATCCTTATGACACCCTTTCATAGTGATACTTTTATAAATACATGATCTCCCACTTAAAATTCTAAATCCTTTCTCCAATTATCAACATAACTCTTTTTCCTACTTTGAGATTCTTTAATATGAGCCTGAATTATATTTACCTTTGTCATTATCTCATCAATAATTTTTGGGCTTATAAGTTTCCTTTTACTAACTTCATCCCAATAAGTTGGAGTATGACATCTCTTACCATATAATTCTTCATATAGTGCCATTTAAATACTAGAATGGAAACTATTATTGTAGGAAAATTATACCAAAGGTAAATAATGATCCCACATACCTTGAAAATCAAGTGATCATGATATCAACATGTCTTATAATGCTTGAATAGTCCTTTCATATTGTCCATCTATTTGATGGTGACAAGTAGTACTCAAATGATTCTCAGTATCCAATGCCTTCTAAATACTCTTCCAGAATTTTGATGTAAAATGGGGGTCTCAATCAGACACAATCGATATAGGTGCACTATAAAGTCTTATTACTTTATTAATATAGATTCTTACTGGGATCTTAAAAGGTAAATCTTCTCTTATAATAAGAAAATGTATCAATTTTTTAAGGTCATCAATAGTAACCCATATCGTATCATTCTTTCAAGGGGTCTTTGGTAATACAGTGATGAAGACTTTTGTAATTTCATCCCACTTCCACATAGGAATTGTTAGAGGTTTCATGACTCCTCTAGGATTTTTTTCTTTCAGCCTTAACTTTTTGACATACTAATAATTTTGATGCATAGTCAGAAATTTTCTATTTCATATTATCCCTCTAAAAGTGTTCCTTCATATCTTTATACATCTTGGTTCTACCAAGGTGTATAGAGAAATTTAATTTATGAGCATCATCTAATAGTTCCCTTTTTATCTATGGTACACATAACCACTTTCAAAAATTCATAATTTCATCCTCATACATGAAGTCTTCCAATCTTCCATCCTTAACAGCCTTAATTTTCTTTTTAAAATTCTCATCATCAGATTGAGATCCTTTTATCTTATCCAATAAAGATTATTTATAAATAATGGAGTGATGTTTCCCCATCCATAACAATTCTCATGTCCATCTGTACTAAATCCATGGGTATAGTGTCTTTCTCAATCCTCATTTAGGTCTGAAGTCCAAGATCTTTCCTACTTAATTCATCTTCTACCTTATTTTCTTTTCTTGGGTAATAGTGTATTGAGAAATCATAATCATTGAGTAACTCACTACATTGTCTTTGACTCATGTTGAGTTCTTTCTTTTAAAATAAGTATTTTAAACTCTTTTGATTCGTATATATCTCACATATTTCACCATAGAGATAGTGTCTCCATATCTTTAGAGAAAAAATCATGATTGTTAACTCAATATCATTATTTGGATAATTTTTTTCATGAATCTTCAACTGGATTGATGTATATGTAATAAATTTATCATTTTTCATATTGAAACAACCCGTTATTTTCTTTCATACATCATTTTATATTACAAATTGATCATTTACTAATGGTAGAGTCTATATCGGAGCATTGAATAATGTTCCCTTCAATTCTAAAATACATTATGCACATTATTTTTTCCATAAAAACATAACCCCTTTATGTGTGAGCTTGTTTAATAGGTTTTTCAATCAAGAAAAATTCTGAAAAAAAGGCTGATAGTACCCAGCTAAACTAATGAAACTACGTACCTCAGTTGTGTTCACTATCATAGGCCATTCTTGGATTGCCTTTGTCTTCACAGGATCAACTGAGATTCTATACTTAGAGAAAACATGCCCAAGAAAAGAAATTTTTTGAAGCCAGAATTCACTCTTACAATATTTACCTTATAACTCTTTCCTTCTAAGAGTCTCAGGAATAATCCAAAAGTGATTTCTATAGTCTTAATATCTTTTAGAATACACCAAAATATCATCAATATATTCCTTGAATACTCTATTCGTTAAATCCATTAAAATTGAGGGTTCATTAGTCAATATAAAAGGCATTATTGTACACTCGTATTGTCTATACCTCATCCAAAAAGATGTCTTTAAAATAAATTCCTTATTGACTTGTAATTGATGACAAATAGAATCAAGATAAATCATTGAAAAATATTAAACTCTATGAAGTTAATCAAATAAATGATTAATGTGAGGTGGAGGATACTTGTTATTTATTTTAATAGCATTTATATCTCTATAGTCAATGAATAACCTCAAGTATTCATCTTTATTCTTAACAAAGATAATAGATTATCCCTATAGAGAAACACTAGGGAGAATAAATCCTTTATTACTCAATGCGTCTAGTTATTTATTTTGATCCACTAATTCTATTATGTTCATTCTATAAATTGTATTTTATATTGGTCTTGTATCAGGGATTAAATCAATGATAAACTTAACTTCATGCTCTAGGGGTGTCTAGGTAATTCCTCAAGAAATACATAAATGTATTCCCATACGATTGGTACATCCTCAATTTTAAGATTACTTTCCTCATACAAAGATGATGTTTTCTAGTCCTCCCTAATAATTACATTCAGTAGAGCTACTAGGGTGGATATAGATAAGAATTAGATGATGAAGTTTATTCTCTAAAGATAAGGGATTCTATATCTTCTTCACAAATTGTAATTTTCTTCTTCTTGCAATAAAGTTTTACATCATATTTTGAAAGTTATTCCATACCAAAGATTATATAAAATTAAACCATAGGTATAATGATGTGTTTAGTAACTAAATCATTTTTATGTATCATTAATGGGAATGACCAACTCATTTTGGTGCAATGAGACTTCCCTTATTAGTTCTTACTGACAACTTCCATATTAAATAAAATGGGGAATATCTAATTTTCTTGAAAAATTGGGTAGATATATAAGATTTACATGAATCAAAATCAAATAAAGAACTGAATAAATGTAAATATGGGATTAATTTACCTTCCACCACATCATTGTGTACTCCTACTTCAGCTATGGTGATCATATAAGATTGGCCATCTCCCCTTGGCATCTTCTCTGGTATATGCCCTCAGTTCTTGGGAAATTAATTTGAATAATTCCCCATTTCATTATAGTTGAAGCATTGAACATCATTTATTTATTTCTTCCCCTTTAATTCATTAGATCAATGACCATTTTTTCCACACTTATAACAAACTATCATGCCTTTCAAGCATTTCCCATGATGATTCTTTCCATAATTTTCGCATAATGGGAATTGATTCATTCCCCACTTATTATTTGGCACTACACAAGTTTCATGGTTATCATAATACATTTTCTTCTCTTGATTTCCCTTAAACATATAGGATATTGAAAATTTATTCTCTATTTTAATGGAACTTAATACTATTTCATTATATGATGAAAATGTTTGAGAATCCAGTTCCCTTCAGAGACTTTACTTAAGAGCTTTAAATAAATGATCAATCTTATTTTATGAATTATGTATGTAATCTATAGTATACTTGTCTAGTCTTGTGAAGGTATCCTCATACTCTGCAACACTATCTTCTTTTGTTTGATTTAAGATAAGGAATTATATCTTTATTTTATTTTGTTACTCATGAGGGAATTATTTTTCGAGTAATGTTTCTTTAAAATGTCTTTATTCATTATCTTCTATTTCATCTTCCTCCTTAGTATTCTGGATCAATGACCACCATTTATCAGCATCTCCCTTGATATAATATATTATCAGTACAACCTTTTCATTTTCATTACATCCCAATACTAGAAATATATTTTCAAATAACTTCATCCACTTCTTAACTACCACTAGATTAGTATCCCCACTAAAATACGGGGGCTTATACTGCATGAAATGATCCAATATAGGTTTAGTATGGTTATTCATCGTAACCTGAGTAAGTTATCCTAATATAGACATGATCTTCTCATCTCCAACACTAACTGTGTTGAATTTATCAGTGGGGAAATCCCTACATTGTTCATTGGTATATATTCTCTTTATTCCATTAGGATATATCACTAAATAATGGAACACGCTATGTTAGCTCATAATAATCATGAATATTGATCCAAAAATTCACTATAAGGAATTATTATAATACTCATGTTTATTTAAAATCTAGTTTCCAAGGTTTCTACTAAACTGGATATAATACCCACTGTAACAACCTTGACCTTAGTAGCTAAGAGCCAGTGGTTATTTTATTACAATGGAATAGATACAAGATATCACATCACCAAGGAGCAATAAATTTAGTATTCTTGAAGAAAAAGATACACAAATCTTTCCCTAATGACATTGGTAATTAATCATAGAACATAACAAAGGAAAATAAATTGTTTACTTAACACTTATTCAAATATTTCATCCTCATAACCTGGGGAAGGAAAAAAAATAAAAGGGTGAGCTCAATATCTTGGTAAGGGTTACATGAATCAATAATAAGTGAGGCAAATTAAATAAGTCATGTTCATTGTGAAAAGGTAAATAATTGAATAAAAACACATTCCATCAATACATTGAGAATAAAAATGAAACCATAGATTTTTTCATAGTGAAAATTTCAAGGAAAGTAATAAAATAATAATGAATGAAGAAAATGATTAATATTTTTATTTCATGTATCTAGTATATGAACCATTATATCATCAAGATGGTTTAAGTCTAGGTAAAAACTCGTCTAATTCTCCATAGAAACAAACTAGAAAGGTTTTTCGCCAACTATTTTGTCTCATGAGACTTGTTGATGCATCGAGGGGATATCTATAACTGAGCCTCACCTTCCACTACAATTCCAAATCATTCTTCGTACATATATTTAATTCATGAACAATATGACTTAATAAAATATTTGTATTTGAGTAGAAAATATGGATTTATCAATATTTCCAAACAAAATTCAAAGAAAATGCTATATGTAAAAATGGTATACATATAAGATAATAATCATATCTATGATATAATAAATATGTATATTTAATGAATATTTAATGAATTGTGATCATAAATAAAAGGTAAATATAGATACACCACACACAAGCAATAAGGGTGAATAGGGCATAACCAATGGTAATATCATAATGGTGTCTATAAAAGAATTGTTTTAAATAATAATAGGACATTCATAAGGGAAAATAGGGATAAATAATGATAAATTATTTCCAACTAATTTGAAAACATATAAAAATAATGTTTAATAAACTTTATAAATGAGCCACTTTAGTGCGGTTTAACGGAAAATATTAAAGAGTATTTAAAACAAAAAA
Source organism: Viscum album (assembly GCA_963277665.1). Lineage (NCBI taxonomy): Eukaryota > Viridiplantae > Streptophyta > Magnoliopsida > Santalales > Viscaceae > Viscum > Viscum album. The sequence goes on along the minus strand of OY728122.1, from coordinate 501,726,082 downwards.
ATTATAAAATTAGAAATAAAAAATGATAGTTTTTTATGATAAAAAGAGTGATTTTATAAAAATATTTTTTTCTTAAAACATATTATGAAGTGTACTTGAAAATGGGTAAGAAATTGAGAATTTCCCTTAAATCAGGCTTGCTTATCATTAGGAAATGAAAAGGGAACCTTATAAAACAAGTATTTCCCCCCATAAAATAAAGATGAATTGAGATAGGTACATATTTCTAGAGCATAAAAACAAAATTTAGAAGGAGTAAATAGTAATAATTAAGAATTTCATTGGGGTAAACAGAGAGAACATGTAACTCGAAGGAAAAAATGGAGGTTCAGAAAGAATCTCTTACCTTATGTTTGAAAGTGATCTACACTTGCACTTAACATCTTAGATAATGAAATTAGTTTCATAAATAATTTAATTAAGAGCCTATTAAACATATATTTGATTTATTATAATTTTATTAAGTTTATTTATAGCCTTTTTAATGAGTCATAAGATTCAATTTTGTTATTCTGTGAGTGTTTGTTTCCTTGGTTTTTATGATTGGTTCACTTGTATACATGTATGAAAGATAATATAAAATGGGAATAGTTATCCAAAATTGAAATTGAATGTTATTAATGAACTTATAGAAGATTAAATTTTCTTATATATAATTTTTTAAGATATGAGGATGATTCATTAGATAAAATGTTAATGAAAATGATTGATTAATTTTGGTGGTTTTTCAATCATCACGAACTAGTTTTGTCTTATTATTTAATATTATGGATATATTCTGGTTACATAAAATTAAATAAGTTATAATACATATATTATAATATTTTTAAACATAAAAATGGTTTTATTACCAGCCTTTAATGCATAATTAAAAAATTAAAACTTGTTGTCCACAAAGGAGGTAAATCATCACCTCACAGATGTTGTTTTCATTTTTTTGGAATAAAAGGATAGGAGAATAGAATTGATGACAGGTATGACATTAATACAATAGATTTATGATAATAGAGTTTTAATTTCCCTTTATATAGGGTATGTTAGGGAATTCTAATAAAATAAAATAAATTGAAAGAGATATGGGGAAGGTTTTACATCTTGAGTGTTGTCTCCTTGAGAACCTCCTTAAGGGACTTGGAAATGGTCTTTTGGTGATACCATCAAGAATAGAATTTGGGGAATAGGTTTGGGAGATTAATTGGGTATAATATTAGCAATATCCAAGGCTTATAAGTTTTTAGTAGAAGAGTTATTGAGGGTGGTATTTATAGTGGAGGAGAGGGGTTCTTTTTTATTATTGTATTCATTAGTTTATTATTTTGGATCAAGACTATCGATAATGATGATTCCCATGAGTAAATATAGTAAATGGATAAGTATATTTTGATATTATGTTTCTTATATCATCAATTCATCATCAATTACTCAAAAATTAATTTATTTACTTATAATGCTAAATACTGTAAATTACCATATTTCACTATTCACTAAAAATACAACTATTTTAAGAAAATCCCAAAAAATCACCCTAGCCATTTTTTGGCATGTATAATTAAAAAATATACTCCATTTTATGAAAATAATTTTCTAAATATGAGAATTTTAATTTTAATTAAAATCATCATTCATTCTAAAAATACCGATTTTAAAATTATAACTCATTTTATGACACTTTGAAAAATTAATTAAGCTATCATAAAATTATCTTGTAATAATAAGATAAAAAATATTAAATAATGAATCTATTTTATGAAAATAAATTTTATTTTAAATCATTATATAAATCATAAAATTATAAAATAAACATTTACATTTCACAAAAATACCAATACCAAATTGATCATTTTTAAAAAAAATATTTCATTATTCCATGATATAAATATATAATTTTTTTTTAAAACATAAATTTCATTTATAATTTCATAGGTAAGGTTATTATTCTAATGAATTCATTACTATTCTAAATGGTTGCATTACTATTCCAATGGTCATGTTAATAGTATATCATGGTTTGTTTAATCTTGGTGTTCATTGAATATAATCTATCAAATGAATTGAATTTATTTAAGAAGATACATACCATAAAATATTGGGGTGTTATATTCTTTCCTCCTTTAGAAATTATGTCCTCAAAATTTTTCATGAATATTTCCTTCTAAAAAGATGAGGGTGTTTCTTCTTCATAACATCCTTAGGTTCCCATGTTGCTTCTTCAATTTTATGGTTTCTCCAAATAACCTTTATGAGTTGAGTCATCCAATTTCTCAATATTTTCTCTCTAATATCAAGAATCTTGATAGGATCTTCACATTAATACAAATCAGGTTCCATTTTTATTTCTTTATAGGTGAGTACATGCATTGGGTTTAGCATGTACTTGTTTAACAATGATATATAGAACACATCATGAAAATTGGAGAGACTTGGTGGAATTGTTAATCAATAAGTTATAGTTCCAATTATTTCTAGAATTTCAAATGGTCCGATTTACCTAGGGCTCAATTTCCCTTTATTATCGAACCTTATGAAACCCTTTAATGGAGATACTTTCAAAAAGACATGATCTTGTAATTGAAATTTAAAATCCTTTTTTGATTATCAGTATAATGTTGTTTCTTACTTTAAACTTATTTAATATGATCCTAAATTATCTTTACCTTTTTCACTGTCTCATCAATAAGTAATAGGCCTATAAGTTTCCATTCACCAGTTTCATTCCAACAAGTTAGAGTATGACATATCTTACCATATAATGCTTCATATGGTTCCATTTGAATACAATAATGGAAACTATTATTGTATGTAAATTCTACCAATGTAAATACTGATCTCACATACCTTGAAAGTAAAGTGATCATGATCTCATCATGTCTTATAATGTTTGAATTTTATTTTCAGATTGTTTGTCAGTTTACGGCTGATAAGAAGCGATGAATTCCATAGTAAATTCATCCCACTTACAAGTAATGATAGTTATAGGTTGCATGAATCCTCTATGATGTTGTCTCTCAACCTTCACTTGTTGAAAGACTAAGAATCTTGATACATAGTTATAAATTTATAGTTTTATATTATCCCACTGAAAATGTTCCTTCAAATCTCTATACATCTTGCTACTACTAGGGTGTATAGAGAAAATTGAGTTATGAGCATCAACTAATAGTTCCCTTTTAAGGTCAGGTATTGATGGAACAAATAACCTCTTTCCAAATTTTAGAATTATATCCTCATACATGAATTATACCAATCTTCCATCCTTAACGGCCTTAATTTTCTTTTGAAAATTATCATCATCATATTGAGATCTTTTTATATTCTCTAGTAAAGATGTTTTAGCAATCATTTGAAAATGGAGTGATGTTTCCCCTTCCTTAACAATTCCCATATCCATCTTTACTAAATACATGAATATAAGATCTTTCTTAATCCTCATTTGGATCATAAGTCCATAATATTTCCTTATTAATTTATCTGTTGCCTTAATTTATTTTCCTAAGTGGTAGTGTTTTGATCAATCATAATCTTTGAGTAATTCATGTAATCTTCTTTACCTCATGTTGAATTCTTTGTGTGTATATAATTATTTCAAACTATTGTGAACCATACATATCTCACATATTTCAACATAGAGATAGTGTCTCCATATATTTAGATCAATGATTATGGATTATAATTCAAGATTATGAGTTGGATAATATTTTTCCTAAATCTTCAACTTCATTTATGCATATGTAATAAATTTATCATTTTTAATAAGGAAAGAACCTTGTCCTTTCTTTGATGCATCGTTGTATATTACAAATCCATCATTTCATGATGGTAGTGTCAAAATAGGATAATTGACTAATCTTCTCTTCAAATATTCATAACATTCATAACATTATTTTTTCCATATGAACTTAACCCTTTTACGTGATCTTGGTTAATGGTTTCTCCAATCAGGTGAAATTTTGAACGAAACGCCAATAGTAACCTGATAACCCAAGGAGACTATATAACTCAGATATGTTCATTGGTGTAGGCCATTCTTATATTTCCTTTTTCTTCATAGGATCCACTGAGATTCCATCCTTATAAACAACATGGCCAATAAATGAAATTTTCTGAATCCATAATTCACACTTTCTAAATTTACCATATAAATATTTCCTTTTGAGAATCTAAAGAATAATCCATAATTGATTATCATAGCCTTCATAGATTTTTGAATACACCATAATATCATCAATGAATACTACCACAAAATTTTCAAAATATTCCATGAATACTTTTTACATTAGATCCATAAAAATATAGGGTACATTAGTCAATCAAAAAGGAATTACAGTAAACTCATAATGTCCATACCTCATCCCAAAATTTTTCTTCAGAATAACTTCTTCTTTACTCATAATTTATGACACCCAAAACGAAGTTCAATATTTGAAAAATATTGAAGTCCATGAAGTTGATCAAATAAATCATCAATTATAGGCAGAGGATGGGGTGAAGAGATTTCTAGTTTTTTCTTGTTATGATGTTTGTTTCTTTTTTGGAATTTGGATCCCTGTTTGGCCTTATGCCCTGTTGTTTAAGATGTTTTTCATATATATTTTTAATGGGTTCCTCCTTTTTATCATCTTTCAAAATGAGTTACTTATTTTTCAATATAAGGGGATTTCCCCTATACCTTTTTTAAAAAACAATCTAGGCAGAGGATCTTGTTATTTATTATAATAGCATTGATTTCTCTATAGTCAATTAACAACCTCAAGGATCCATCTTTCTTCTTAACAAAGAGAATATGGGCTCCCTATTGAGAAACATTAGGGTGAATAAATCCATTATTACTCAACTCCTATAGTTGTTTCTTTAGCTCCACTAATTTCATGGTGGAAATTATATAATGTTTCTTTGATAATAGTCTTTCATTATGGATTAAATCAATGGTAAACTCGACTTCACTCTCTGGGGGTGTCTAGATAATTACATATGAAATAAATCAATGTATTTCCATACAATTGATACATCCTCAATTTGAATATTAATTTTTCCATCCCTAGTTTATGTTTTCTCTTCCTCCTCAATAATTTCATTCATTAAAGCTACTGGGGGTGGGTCTAAATAAGAATCAGGTGATGAAGTTTCTTCTATAAAGATAAGGGATTATACATCTTCCTTAGAAATTGTAATTTCCTTATTCCAACAATAAATTTTTACATTGTATAAAATTCAAACATATGTATGATGATAAGGTTAGCAACTAAAGAATTTGTACGTATCATAAAGGGGACTTACAGGCACATTTTTTTCAATGAGACATCCCTTAGGTGTTTTGACTAATAACTCCCTTATTAAATCAAAATAAAAATATCTAATTTTCTTGGAAAATTGAGTAAATATAAAAGAGTATGATGACCCAGAATCAAATAAATCATTGGATAAATTTGAATATAGGATTAATGTACCTACCACCACACCATTAGGTACTTCTACTTCAGATTTGGTGATAGTATATGCTTGTCCATCTCCCCTTGGCCTATTATGTGGTAGATTCCCTTGATGCTTGGGACATATTGAATAATACCCCATTTCATTATAGTTAAATCATTGAATGTATTTTATTTGTTTCTTACTCATTCATTCATTATCTCAATGTCCCATTTCTCCACACTTAAAACAAAATCTCATGACTTTCAATCATTTCTCAGGATGATTCTTTCCATAATTTTCGCATAATGTGAATCGATTAATTCCCCTCTTCTTCTTTGATGATTCACCTTTTCCATGATTATTATAATACCTTTTATTCTCTTGATTTCCTTTGAACATATAGGATCAAGAAAATTACTTCTTCATTTTGTTGGAACTTAATACTATTTCATCATATGATGAAAATGTTTGAGAATCTGGTTCCCTTTGGAGAATTAGATTAATAACTTCAAAGAAATGATCAATATTATTTTTTGAATCATGTATATAATCTATAGCATACCAAGCTAGTATTCTGAAGGTAGCCTCATACTCTTCAACACTCTCTTCTTCCTTTTTATTTAAGCTAATGAATTTTCTCTCCATTTCAGTTCATTTCTCATGAGGTAAATATTTGTTGAATAATGGTTCTTTAAAATATCTCCATTCCATGTATTATATTTCATCTTCCTTTTTCATATTCTGGATCAATGACCACCATTGATCAGCATCTACCTTGAGATAATATACTACCAGTACTACCTTTTCATTTTCATTACCTCCCATGATATAAATGTATTTTCAATCGACTTGATCCACTACTCAGCTACCACTAGATTACTAATCCCAATAAATTATTGGTGCTTCTTCCATATGAAATGATCCAATATTTGTTTAGTATGGTTATTCATCATAACCTGAGTAATTTTTCCTAATATGGTCATGATCTACTCATCTCCAACAATAACTATGATAACTTTCTTAGTGGGGCAATCCCTATATTTTCTATAGGTATAGACTCCCTTTCTTCCATTAGGCTCCATCACTAAATAATGGAACACACTAAGTTAGATCATAATCATCATGAGTATTGTACCAAAAACTAACTATAAGGAATTATTTTAATACTCATGTTTATTTAATATGTAGTTCCAAAGGTTTCTACAAAACATGATCTGATGTCAACTGTAACAACCTCAATCCCAATAGCCCAGAGTTAGTAGTTATTTTATTAAAATGGCATAGATATAAGAGATCACATCACCAAGGATCAATCAGTTTATTATTCTTCACGAACTAGATATAGACATGGTTCCCTTATTACATTGGTAATTCATTATAGAACATAAAAAAGGAAAATAAACCGCATCCTTGACACTTATTCAAATATTACATCCTCATAACCTGGGAAAGGAAAATAAATAAATGCTTCAAACACTCAGTAAGGGTTATATGAATCAATAATAAGTGAATAAAATTAAATAAGTCATATTCATTATGGAAAGGTAAATAAGTGAATAAAAAACATGCCATCAATACACTGAGAATGTAAATGAAAACATAGATTTTGTCATAGTAAAAATCTCATGGAATGTAATAACAGAATACTGAATGAATAAAATACTTAATTTTTGGATTTCATGTATCCAGAATATGAACCATTATACCATCAAGATGGTTTAATTATTTTGGTAGAAACTCATCTAATTCTGAATGGAAACAAACATGAAGTGTTTTCCTCCAATTGTTTTGTCTCATGAGACTTGTCGATGCATCAAGGGGATATCTATAACTGGGATCCACCCATACCTGTAATTTCAAATCATTCTTCATACATATATTTAATTCTAAAATAATATGACTTATCAAAATATCATTATTTGAGTAGAAAATATGAATTTATCAATATTTCCCCAATTAAAATGAAATTAAAAGAAAAAATCATATGTAAAAATGGTACATGGATAAGAAAATAATATTATCCATGAAGTAAGAAATATGGATATTTAATTAATGGTTATCATAAATAAAAGGGAAGTATACACACACCACACACATGGAATAAGTGGTGAATAAGGAATAACCAAAGGTAATATCATAATAGTATCCATAAAAAATGATTTTAAATAATACTAGTACATTAATATGTGAAAATAGGCATATATCATGATAAATGATGTCCAACTTAAGTTAAAACAAGTAAAAAAGAGTGTTTAAGAAACTTTATAAATGATCCACATTAGTGCGGATATAGGGAAAATATTATAGAGTCTTTAAAATAGACAAAAGAATAATTATTTTAATAAAATCAGAAGTGAAAATGGATTTTTTTTCATGATAAAAATTTTGATTTTATAAAAATATTGGTGGATTGAAATAGATTATGGAGTTTACTTGAAAATGGGTAAGAAATTGGGAAGTTCCCTTGAATCTGGATTTCTTATCATGAGGAATTGAAAAGGGAACCTTATAAAACATATATTTTCCCATCAAAGAAAGAATAATTGAGATAGGTAAATATTTTTGGAGCATAAACATGGAATATATTAGGATTACATAATAATAACTAATAATTACATTAGGGTAAAGAGGGATAACGTGTAATTGGAAGGAAAATTGAGGTTCAGAAAGAATCCCTTACCTTGTGTCTAAAAGTGTTCTTCACCTGCACTTAATGTCCAAGATAATGAAATTATATTCATTAATAATTTAATTAAGAACCAATTAAACATTTATTTTATTTAATATAATTTTATTAAGTTTATTTATGGAATTTTTGACGAGTTATAAGATTCAATTTCATCTTTCTGGGAGTGTTCATTTCCTTGCTTTTCATGATTGGTTCACTTGTATACATGTATAAAAGATCATGTAAAATGGGTATAGTTATCTAGAATTGAAATAATATGTTATTAATTAAGTAACATAGTATTAAATGTTCTTATATGTCATTTTTTAGATATGAGTATTATTAATTAGATAAAACATTATTGAAAAATGATTTATTTATTTTGGTGGTTTTTTTATCATCACAAACTAGTTTTGTTTTATTATTTAATATTATGAATATATACTGGTTATAGAACATTAAATAAGTTATAATAAATATATTATAATATTTTTAACCATAAAAATTGTTTTATGGCCATCCTTGAAGGCATAATTGAAAAATAAAAACTCATCGTCCACGAAGGTGGTAAATCGGCACCTAATAAACGATGTTTTCTTTTTTAAAATAAAAGGAGAGGAGAATAGAATTGATGATGGATATACCATTAATACAATAAAATTAAATTATATTCATGATACTAGAGTTATAATTTATCTTTGTATAGGGTAGGTGAGGGAAGAATAAGAAGAGAAAATAAATTGAAAGAGAGAGGGGGGAAGGTTTTACCTCATGTGTGTCGTCTCCTTGACAACCACCTTAAGGGACTTGGAAATGGTCTTTTAGTGAGACAAAAAATACTATAACAAGGGGAATAGGTTTTTGAGATTAATAGGGAATATTATTAGAAATATACAAGGCTTATAATGTGTTAGGAGAAGAGGTGGTGAGGTGTGGTATTTATAGTTGAGGAGAGGGGTGTTTTTTTATTATTTTATTCCTTAGTTTATTATTTTGGATCAAGACGATCAATAGTGATGATTCTAACGAATAAATATGGTAAAAAGAGAATGATATTTAGAGATAATTATTCTTAAATAATCCATAAATCATAAATAACTCAAGAAAATCATTTATTTACTTATAAAGTTAAATTCCGTAAATTAATGTATTTCACTATTCACCAAAAATCCAATTATTTTAGAAAAATCCCAAAAATTCACCCTAATAATTTTCTGACATGTATAATTAAAAAATGGACTTAATTTTATGAAAATAATTTTCTAAATATGAGAAATTTAATTTTAATTAAAATTATCATTTATTTGAAAAATACTAATTTTAAAATTATAGTTGATTTTATGACACTTTGAAAAATTAATTAAGGTATCATAAAATTATCTTATAATCATAAGATAATGAAATATTAATTTATGAATCTATTTTATGAAAATAAATTTACTTTTAAATCTTTATATTAATTATAAAATTATAAATAAACATTTATATTTCGCAAAAATACCAAAACATAACTGATCATTTTTAAAACATTTATATACTTATTCAATTATATAAATATATCATATTTTCATTTCTAATATGCCTAAATTTTATTTATAATTTCATAGGTGAGTTTATTATTATAATGGAAACATTACTATACCTAACGGTCACATTACTATTCCAACAGTCATGTTAATAGAATATCATGATTCGTTTAAGCTCGGTGTTCATGCAACATAATCTATCAAATAAATTGAATTTATTTAAGTAGATACATACCATAAAATCTTTGGGTGTTATAAAATTTCTAGAATTACCTCTGTGAAATCGAATACATAAAATGGCTATGTGAATTCCCTTACATAAATTACTTACATATATTTGACTACATGAATTCCCTTATGTGAATCGGTTATATAGATTCATTTATGTCGATTTTCATGAATGGAGTAAAATGGATATTTGAAAATCCCATACATGGATTTGGATATGTGGTTGTTTGAATTTCTATATAATATTATAAATCCCAGAAATATATTCTATTTTTTTAATATTTCACATTTCAATTTTCTGAAAGTTTATTATTGATATAATTAGTGTTTTATTTGTTCTATAATTACTCACTAATTATTTAGAATACATTTGAATAGTTTTAAAACTTCATTATAATTATTTAAAAAATATTATCTTGGGATTTATCATGTGTCATTATTTACACTGAGATTTTGGGAATTGAAATTTCTAAATTCAAATCAGCTAAAATATGAAGGGTTAATCTTTATTTTTATTAGGGATTATTCCAAGGATACTAATTATTATTATTTATTACTATATTAATTACTATAATGAGTTCCAATATATAGTTTTTATTTGTTTTATATGATATTGAGGAAGGCTTATGGGAAATCTATTTTTTATTTATGAAAGATTTTTATGTGGATCTTTACTTGAGAAATGAATATGTACAAATCAAAATTTTCTATGGGAAAAATAAAGAAGAAATTGATTTAAAGTTTAAAAGATGATGTAAATAAATAATCTCTATATACATAGAGTATATATAACCAATGAACAAAATATATGAGGTTGAGGATATTCTTGATCTGTAAAAGTGATGCATTTTAGTAGTGATCAATTACTGCTCATAGACGGACTAAAACCATTGGATCCTTTACTTCTATACAATTTCTTACTCCATTGACTCTCAGACTATGAAACATTATTTTTTTTATGTGGTTCTAATTATTCCTATTAATTTTTTAGCCTAATTTTAATGGGTTATACTAGCTATTAAAAGGTAGGATTGTGGGTTATAACTCCAAAAAAAATTCATTCATTAGGTTGTGCATCCAAGTTGAAAAAGGTAGGATGTTTAGGTTGTGAATCAAAGTGGGAAAAAGGTGGTTTTATTTTGGGTTTAATCCTATGAGGTGAAAAGGATTTGTAATTATGTTTTTACTCCATGTGGGAAAAAATAATTATAATATTCAATTATTTTAGTTAATAGTGGGTTCTATCACTCTCAGTTCATGAGATGGGTGAAGAGTGGGTAGGATCATTTAGATTAGAACCACTAAAAAAATCTCTTATATTAGTTTTATTTTTTAATTTCCACTAAATTTAAATTATATCTCTGATGTAAATTTAAATTTATTTTTTAAGGGTAATTCACCCCCTTCTTGGATATTTTTTCCTCTAAACTCTAGAGCAACATATGATCCAACACTCAGAACATTTAAAACCTTTTTCCTTCCTCTTTCCCAGGGGAGTGGAAGGATCCATCATTGATATCATATTCCCAACATATCAATCAACTAAGATGTTATAAAATAATGATATGCACTATTATAAAACAAAACCAAGACTATAGATGATGAAATAAAACCCATACCTATCATAGTAGTCAGACCCACTTCAGATTCCTCTAGTGAAAACACCACTAGATAAAGTCATCCAGACCCATCTCCTCCACGATCTTTATTTACTATGTGATTACCCACCTCTATATTATAATGATATCTACCACACTTTTTTATGATAGAATAATACTGGTATCCTTTGGTAAGAGTGGATCCAACTCTACCTCCCTAGGATATGCTTCCTTAAAACACTTATCCTGACAGGATTGTCAACAATGATGAAAGGTCCTAGGTACTACTTTAAAATCTAGCTTAATGTGTCCATGTCTCCAACACTGGTAGAAAAACTCCTGGATTTAACCCAAATAAACCCCTAAAACTAGTCCAAAAATAAACTGAACACCCTTGTTGTGATTTATTCTAGATAGATTATACACCCTGGATACCCCCTACTATCATCAAAGCTTCACTAAGATCTATCCTCATAGATGAGTATGGATTAGCCATAGTTACTTTATCAACTTGCTCACAAAAGGTCAGTAGGAACATGAGAATGATCATCAATTGAATCATAGGATTTAAACCCATTTCTAACAACCTAGACTTGAGGTAATCATTAGTGAAAATTTCTAAAGATAGATAAATCAACTCAAAAAAATGAGTAACATGCTCCATCATAGAATTTCCTTGATCCAAGGTCACAAAATCTTGATTCCTCACCACACACAATGTTTCTAGAGAGAACTGCCTATTGAAGTCCTTATTAAAGGTTGTTCAAGTGAGATACTCATGAAATTTGGCTTGGATGATGGAATCCCACCATTTACTTCTAGTTCCTTCTTGTATATAATTATTAAATCCTACATTCGAGTCTTTGGTAGTATTTATAAAGTGTAAATCCCTCTATATTCTCTCAATTAATTACTTAGATTCTTGGGTTCCTTCATCACCATGGAAGATTAGTGAATTTTTTTTGGTAAATGATAAATCATAATCCATCATATGTTCCCAATTTACACAACACACCTTATTTAGGGATCAAATAGTTTAAATTATCATCTCTACCAAAGAAAGGTTGAAAAGAGGGTTTTCGTATGGTACTTTCTTCATAGGTCCTTCCTTCTTATTTGAAGAGACCCTTCTAGGAGGAATTATCTATTAAACAAAAATATAAAACCTTATTATATTAGGAATAAAACTATATATCAAAACATTAAATTTAATAATCCATATTAAATCCCATAAATGAAAAGAATTTATGGAAGCAATAGATTCAATAAGTCATAGAAAAAAGACATCAAAAACCAAAAATATACATAAAAATGTTTAGATGAAAAACCCATAATTAGTATCTTTTTAATAACCCCAAAATCAATCCCAAATATTGATGAAAAATCTCTAACACCCCATAATAACTCAAGGTTAGATATGAAAGTAAACTATCTAAGAACACTTCCATACTTACTACCTGAGTTCTGACAGTCCTAATCTAGTATTCTAACCACCCTAGAAATAACTATTTCCTCACATACTATTTTGTAATGAACCAACCAGAGTAGACCTGATGCATCACCCAAGCTGGCCTTCCACAAGGCCTGAATCACATTCTCTTTCACCATGAGCTAGTAACAATATCCTAATAATTAACATACAAAACCATGAGAATTATTTCCCTTTGAAACACGGTAGAAATGTCTCATGTATAACAATATAATGATAAATAAATAGATTATAATGAAGAATAAAAGGTGCATAGTAATGATACATAAAAAACAATCCCAAAAGGATAAACCCTAAAGTAAAAAAAATCCAAGTTCAAAATCAAGTCTCCTTGTGATCATCCATTACTGTTATCCTAACCCACTACGAAAATGACACCAACCAATAGAAGTCAGTGATCTAAGTGACGCCATTTTATTTTCCTATATCATACAAAACCAAATCTACATATTCCTAAAGATATATATAGGGTTTGAGTAAAATTCCTAGTAGTATACCACCATGAATCGATACATTTTCTTTCACCATGAAACTGTTAGTTTTAGATTTAAAATGAAACAAGTTTATAAAGAAATTTCATTTGAAAATAAATTTCATAAAACATACTTGGTTTCCTTTAATTTATTTCATATTAAAATAAACCAAGAACATTCCAATAGTATATGAGGTATAAATTGAGATAATTAATAAAAACCATTCATGGAATAACCACATGGTGAACATGTGATAAATTGATACATGATATGTTATTATAAATAAAACCAAGCACAATTTTGGGATCTAGCCTATGGGAATGTGTAACTAAGACACACAAGGAGAATTATGTTGTCATAACATGTTTCCTAATGATAATGAGTATATAACAACCCAAACTTTTCTAAATGAAATTCACTTTTTGAATGAATAAATGCATTATTAAATAATGTAGTTATAGAAAATGCGTACACTACTTTCTTTATTTTGGAATATTATATGGTTTTTTAGATTTAAAAGACTGTTAAGCATTATAATCATTGATAATACAGATATTTTATAATGACTATTAATATTAGTATATCAATTCTTATGATAAATTCTACTTGACATAGAAGGATGGAGCAATGGCCTTGACTGGTATGATCGTACCATATGAATCCCATTTATTGAAGCTTATTAGAGAGATAACATCACTGGTATTTCACCTTGAAAAATACCACGATGGTATTCAATAACTAAATCATGATAAAAATCATTTATGGGAGAATTTCAAGCACATCGAGATTGCATCCCAAACCATGTTCATCAAACCACCCAAAGAGAATCTCACCATGGAACACCTTACCCTTAAGGAATTCGCTAGTGTAATAAAGGGATATATATATAGAGCATAAAAGTATGAATTTGTATGTTTTTATTTTTAATAAAATAATGATTATATTTATCTCTTTTTAATATTACTTTTTAAAAAATTATATAATGAGTTTTGAAAAAAAATTATAATTTGATATGGTGAAACACAAATTGTATTTTTGTGAAATATATAGTTCCAAAAAAGACACTATTTTTGATGAATTCGAGAATTTTTTAAATAAATTATATTTTAATAAAATATTATTTCGGAATAATATTTATTAAATATAAATGATAATATAATTTTAAAAATACAAATGTAATTTTTATAAGGTTCTGAAAACTATTGTTGTCAAAAAAACTATTATTTTTCAATAAATGTGAATTTTTTATTTAAAAAAGTAAATTATTATATTTATAGAATTACTTTGATAAAATAAATATTACTTTTGAAATAAATATGTTAAAATTATCTGAAAGATAATTTTTCATAATTTTCTATGTTGGATGAATTTTTTAGAAAAAATTAAATACGTTATAAATATATGGTATATATTATGACATCCTAATTACCCAAAAGTAGTGTAATATATTACATTAAAGGAATTGATGACCAAATATATATTTACCATTTAAAATAATGTTCTTTTTGTGTTATTTTATTAATTTTATAAATCCTTAATGAACCCTCCAAAACCAACATTATATTTTCATGGTTTTAAAATCAATTCTATATAAACATGACTCAGTTCCATATAACCAAGGGTATTATTTTAATGATTTAGGTTCTTAGATATATAAAATAATTAAATACTATACTATTTTGTATAAACCATGGGAAAAACCGATGGGAAGGTTTGTTTCTTCAATTAATTTATCATATAGAGTCGAAAACCTTTGTTTGGAAATTTATAAAGAATTATTCTCTCTTTTACTATAAAAAACACCCAACCACCCATTAAACTTCACTAAAAACCCTTTGAGCACAAATTTAATCTACCCTTACCTCTCTATATCTCTCCTAAGGTTCTCCCAATCTCTTAATAAGCTCCTCCCAAGCTTTTAGAAGCTCCCTCTCGAGGTAAGGGGTCCTCTCCTTCTCTTTATTCAAGAACCTTCTTTAAATTATGTGTTTTTTCCAATTTTTCATGTTAGGATCTGTTTTAAAACAACCCTAATACTGTACTTATGATTGATAAGTGATTATAGACCCATTTCATTCTCATAATCCCTTTAATGAATCTTTATCTACCCCTGTTATGCTTCCAAAATCATCATGCAGTTTTCCTTTCCAAACATTTTTGTAGTGAATACGTGTTCTCATTTCCACTCAAAGGTATTCACCTAGTTTTAAATATACTTAAATTATTGGGTACTTCCATATATTTATATAAAATACCTTAATAATTTAATTAAAATTGATTAAATTCATCCTTATGTTGTATAATCTATGTGGTGAACTTATGCATATACATGATATGAAAGTGACTAGTGGGCCCAGAATTATATAGCCCTCCAATGCATTGGAAAATGTTTTTATCACATGATATTCCATGCATGGTTTGTAGGAGGTTATCCTAAGCACACTATGTTATGTTATATTATTATTTTTCCTTGGATTTTTTTATGATGTCATGTTTTATGTTGTTTCCACATTCCTATGTTGCCTTTATGCTACCATTTCTTGCCCCTCTAAAGTTACCTTTATATGAATCTTGGATCACATGTATTAATTTACCTTATGTCATGATTTTTTTTATTTCATTGCTGATCTTTATAGCTCACTCCTTTATTATGTATATCCCCAGGTTATCCTGTGTAGTTTTAGAAGAACGATAGAATATTTAGAGCATGTTAAGGTATTTTTCAATAATGTCATTGTATTTGTGTTGAAAATTGTTGTGTTATATACCTAATTTCCCAAAGACACTAGAATTAATGATATTATGTGGTTATATTAAGTGAATATTTATGTAATAAATAATAATATAAGGTGTATTAAATATATGGGTTTTCATAGTTGGTATCAGAGAAAATCCTAGTTATTTTTGGGGATTAATATTAGAAAACACTAGTGAAAGCCTTAGGGATAATACTAAACATAGGAAAACACCCCTAAATTTTATTAAAGTATATATTAAGTGGTTTCAAATAAAATTCATCCATGTCTAGATACTACAAGTATATGTGGCTCTAGAACAGTTGTACCTAGGGATAATAACCCCGAAAAGGGCAGATTGAGCTATAATCCATCATTATTTGGTGCATAACAATGGGCCTTGCTACATGTATAGTTTTAAACTCCGAGAGGATATGATTTTTAAAATTCACAAAATCCTTATAAACCATTTTTAATGGAATAAAAATGACATTATGATTTTATGTTAATAAATATATCATGGATAACTTAGATTTAAACCCATAAATTCATAGGTTACAGAGTATATGTCAATTAGGAGTTATCCCTTTCATGTTCGTGGTTTCCCATTTATGTATTTAATAGTTAAAAAAAATTCACCCATAATTTTACCTTTATATCAATTAAATGATCAAAAAAGGAGGAACTGAGTCACCAACCAGTGTAGGGGGAAATGTGATGACTTTCCAAATGAGATGCCTAACCTGATAAGAGCGGGAATCGTGAACTTCATGATAGTAAATAGTAAACTAAATTAGTATTTTAATAGAAACCTGAATCAATATTAATTACCAAATCCCCCTAAGAAATAAAAATTTCCAATTTAGAACTTTATACAACAAAGGTATTTGACTTTTAGTGGGTCTTATGATCCCTTTATCAAGAATAAATGGAACAAATCCATTGAGAATATCTTATTCACCCTTCAATTATTTAATTAAGAGAATTTAATTCTAGTTGTTTATTGTATGGATGGATAATCTTATCAATGGTGGAAATTAGTCAAAAATACAAATCCTAAGGAAGATATTGAAGTGATGTAGTGGAAGGAATTCTAGAAAATTATTTTCAACTAATATTTTCCTTACACACTCCAACTTAAAATGGAGAGTGATTTCCTTAACCTCTAGAAAAAGGATGAAGAAACCATTGGTTCGTATAAGGAAAACTTTACAAGATTTTCATAATATGCCTCCTCCTTTTTCATTTCCCCTGAATGTAATGTTGACTGATTCTTTAGTGGGATAAATTCAAATCTATGAAAAGTGAAGGTTTTTTTAGACTTCAACAGCTATGATGATTTTATTAGAATTGACCTCAAAGTAAAAAATATAGATTGGTGAATCTAAAGGGTCTCTTGGAACTAGATACAAGAAGTGGAGAATGGATTTTAATTCTAGAAGTGTGATGGAAAATTTTCATGGGGGTAGGAAATTCAATAATCCCATTTGTAAAATGTGTTGGAAGAAGTATACCATAAATTCATTGAAGGGGACAAGTAAATGAATTATGTGTTGGTAGGAAACTCACCTAGTTAGTGATTACTGACGAGAGAAAACAAATGTAATGGAAAATTGGAATGCTCCAGTTAACCCTCATCCTTTCATCCAATGTTTAAACTATAAGGAATAAGGAAACTATGAAAATAGATTCCTTGGGCTAAGGGTTGTTGATGATAACTAATATAAACAACCTCCAAATCCTAGAGATAAAGGGAGAGCTTATTCCATTACAAATTTTGTGGTGGATCCTGACAATGAAGTGGTGGTAGGTATGCTAGTTGTTCATTTAAGAATAAAAATTCACTTTTTGATTCTAGTTCTATATATTCTTTCATATCATGCAATTTTAGTAGAACTATTCAAACACCACCTCAAAATATAGAAGTTTATTTATCAGTGAATATGGAAAATAGTTTGATTATTGCATCCCAAGAATGAGGATATCCCTAGTAATTCTTTTCATACATGATACGGGAACTAATATTTCATATTGATTCCATTTGGACTCAATAATTCTTTATAAATCTTTATGGACCTAATGAATATAGATTTTAGGGATTTCCTTGAAATTTTTTTGGTATACTATATAGATGATATTCTTATCTATTCCAAAAGTAAGGAGGAATATGAGGAGCATTTTACTTTCAAACTAAATTCCATATAGAATGAAAATTATATGAAAATTGCAGTAAATGTGAGTTTTGGTTTGAGAAATTAACTTTCTTAGGTAATATTATCACCAATAATTGGATATAAATGGATCCTTCAAAAATTTAGGTGATTGAAGGATATCCAAGACCAACATCTATGACATAAATCTGTAGTTACCTTGGATTATCTGGGTATTATCATTTATTTATGAGAAAATTCTCATGATCAGTCCCACCAACTAAGCTAACCCATAAGGGTGTCAAGTTTTTATGGATTGATTAATGTGAAGAGAGATTTAAAGATTTAAAGAAGATGCTAATTTCAGAACATGTGCTCACATTAACCACTATTGGGAAAGTATTTTTGATATACAGTGATGTTTTCAAAAAGTTTTTGGTTTTTTAAAACATATAAGATAAAAAATTGATAGCCTATGCCTCCCACCAATTGAAGATACATGAGAAAACTACCCCACACATGATCTAAAATTATCTGTAGTGATCTTTGCATTAAATATTTGGAGACATTATCTCTATGGATAAAATTTTGATATATATATAGATCATAAAATCCTCAAGTATATATTTACACAAATGGGGATTAATATGTTCCAATGAAGGTTATTAGAGCTAATCAAGGATTGTTATTTTTCAATCCATTCCCATCCTGGGAAGGAAAACAAAGTGGTAGATGCTCTGAGTAGAAAGGTTCTTATAACCCTATCCATGATGAGGATTTTAAGTGATCTAATATTATTGGACATGTATAGTATGGAAATTGGGGTAATAAAAGGATATTCACCTTACCTTTCTCAAATAACTACTCAACCATCTATTCTTGAGAGGATCAAGGAGGCCCAAAATTATTATGAGTTTTTATAGAATAAGGTAGCGAATATTCCAGATTTCAATATTGTTGAAGATGGATTTATAAGGTTTGGAACCTACATATGTGTCCCATAAAAACTAAAGATGAATAGGGAACTTCTAAATGATTTTTATATCTCATAATTCTCTATTAATCCAGGAATTACTAAGATTTATAGATATTTGAAACAAAACTTCTGGTGGGATGACATAAAGAGGGAGATTTCAGACTTGGTATCTCGATGCTTGGTATGACATAAAGTCAAGGAATAATGAAACAATTCTAGGGTTATGATGAAACCATTTACTATACTAGTATGTAAATGGGAAAACATAACCACTGATTTCATCATAGGACTCCCAAGGACACCTAAAAGAAATAAAACCTCATATTTGGTAGTCAATCACCTTACCAAGCTAGTGCATTTCTTTGAAATAAAGGATGATTTTTCTCTTCACCAAAATTTCAATATATATATAATGGAAGTGGTAATAATACATGTATTTCCACTCTATATTGTATCTGATCGAGATCTAAGGTTTACCTTGAGGTTTTGGAGAAGCCTTAAGTAAGCATTGGATATAGAACTGAGCTTCAACACTCCTTATCACTAGTTGGTGTATGTTTAGTTTGAAAGGACTATTAAAAATTTGGAGTATATGTTGAGATATTTTTCAATTTATTTCTACGGATTTTGGGATCAGTACCTTCCCCTAGTGGAGTTCTCATATAAAAACAGTTTTCATTCTAGCATTCAAATCACACTTTATGAGGCTATGTATGGGAAGTGGTGTTAGACTCTGAAATTATAGGATAAAGTTGGAGAAAATAAGCTAATTTGACATTATTTTATCCAAGAGGTGATAGAAAAGTTTTAAACCATTTATCATTATATGAAATCCGTAAAAAGTTGACATAAATGTTATGCAAACAATCATTGATGAAACTAGGGTTTCAAGTCGAAGATAATGTGTCCCTTTATATATCACCATGAAATAAAGTCATGAGTTTTGGGAATAAGGTAAATCTTAGTCCTAGATATATCATCCCCTTGTATATCCATGATTGCATCAGAGCAGTGGCCTATTGACAAGAACTCCTAGCTAACATGTCTCAAGTACATGATGTGCTCCATGAATCCCTCTTGTGAAAGTACATACCAAACCTCTCAAGGTTATTTAATCTATATTTGGTACCATTGGATAATTAAAATTCATGTGAGGATAATCTGGTTAATATATTAGATCATAGAGATAAAGTTATGAAATAGGATAACTCACCTAGTCAAAGTGTTATGTTAGAACCACAAGATTGAGGAAGCGATATGGGAAACAAAAGTGGTGATGAAACATAAGTACCCTTATCTATTTTAGTGTATGAAATGAAAATATTTAGGGTAAAATTTATTAATTGTGTGAGAATGTAACAACCCAAACTTTTATAAATTAAATTCCCTTTTTGAATGAATAAATTCATTATTAATTAATGTGGTTATATAAAACACATGCACTGCTTCAATTATTTTGGACTATTGTATGGTTTGTTAGATTTAAAAAACTATTGAGCATAATAAAAATTTATAATATATCCACTATACATTTTTCATCAATATTATTATATTAAGGGTTATGACAAACTCGAATCGACACATAAGTAAGGAGCGATGGCCTCAACCAGTTGGATTGTACCCTATTAAGTCCATTTATCGGAGCTTCTGATGGAGATAGAATCATTGGGATTTTCCATTGGATGATACCAATCCAAGATTAAAAAACCAAATCATGATAGAAACTATTTACATGATAATTTCAAGCTTGGCTCAAACCATGTTCGTCAAACCATGCTAAGAGAATCTCATCATCGCACACCTTACCCATAGTGCATTCTATGGTGTAATAAAGGGTTATGTATATAGAAACTAATAGTATTAATTTATAAATTTTTACTTTTAATAAAATAATGATTAAATTTATCCTTGTTAATATTACTTTTTAAAAGATTATATAATGATTTTAATAAAAAATGGATTTTAATATGATGAAACAGAAATTGTATTTTTGGGAAATATATAGTTTCAAACACGCCACACTTTTTGATGAATTAAATGATTTTTTAAATAAATTATATTTTAATAAAATATTATTATTAAATAATATT
This sequence comes from Viscum album, assembly GCA_963277665.1. Classification (NCBI taxonomy): domain Eukaryota; kingdom Viridiplantae; phylum Streptophyta; class Magnoliopsida; order Santalales; family Viscaceae; genus Viscum; species Viscum album. Next base: position 501,704,740 of record OY728122.1, on the reverse strand, counting down.
TATAAAATTTAAATGATAATATAATTTTATGAAGTCCAATGTAATTTTTATAAGGTTCTGAAAACTATTATTGTCAAAAAAAACATGTGTTTTTTAATAAATGGGAATTTTTTATTTAAAAGAGTGAATTATCATATTTAGAGAATTATTTTAATAAAAAAATATTATTTTTGAAATCAACACATCAAAATCATCCATCTTTGAATTTTTTATAATTTTCTAAAAGTTAAATTTTTGGGTAAAAATTAAATACGGAATAAATATATAGTATGTATTATGAAATCATAATGACCCAAAAGTGGTGTAATATATGGAGTAAAAGGTATCCATGACCAAATATATATTTACCCTTTAAAATAATGTGTTTTTAAGTTATTTTATTAATTTATATAACCTTAATGAATCCTTTAAAACCAATATTATATTTTAATGTTTTAAAATCAATTATTTATAAAAATGACTCACTTAATCATCACTAGGGGTTTTATTTTAATGATTTAGGTTTTTTAATTATATAATATTTAAAAACACTCCTATTTTATAGAAAACATGGGTAAAACATGTTAAGGTTTGTGGTTTTGATTAATTTATCCTATAGAGTCCAAAACCAATGTTTGGAAATTAATAAAAAATTCTTCTCACTTTTTCTATATAAACCCACCCAAAATCCCATTAATATTCGCTAAAAACCCTTTTATTAGGAATTTAATCTATCCTTACCTCTCTATATACCTCACAAGGTTCCCATAGTCTCTTAATAAGACCCTATTAAGCTTTTATTAGTTCCCTCTCAAGTTAAGGGATCATCTCTTTCTCCTCTTTATTCAAGAACCTTCTTCAAATTATGCCATATGTTTTTCAATTGTTCATGTTGTACATGTTTTTACACATACCTATTACTGTATTTATTATTTATAAGTGATTTGATACACCTATCACTCTCATTTAACCCTTCTATGAATCTTTCTATACCCTCATGATGTTACTGAAATAATCCTGTGACTTTCCTTTCCAAACATTTTATAGTGAATACCCATTTCCATTTCCACTAAAATATATTCACATTGTTGTAACAATCAATCATTTATTGGGTAATTCCATGAATTTTCCTCACAATACTTAATTTTGGGATTAAAATTGATTAAATACTTCCTGATGATGTACAATCTATGTCGTACACTTATGCATGTACATGATATGAAAGTGATGGGTGGGATCGAAATTATATATCCCTTTAATGCATTGGGTAATGTTTTTATCTCTTGAGATACCATGTATGGTTCAAAAGAGGTTATCCTAAGCACACTGTGTTATTTTATCTTGGTGGTTAGCCATAACTTATGTTTATGTTGTCATATTTTATGTCATTTCTACATTCCTAAGTTTCCTTTATGTTATCATGTTATATCTTGACTCATAGTTAAAAATTATTATTCTCACCCCTCTTATGATACTTTGATATGCCTTTTTTCTCACATGAATTTCACTAACTTATTCTACACTTTTTTCATTCCCTTACTGGGATTTATATCTCACCCCTTTCTTATGTACATCCCTAGGTTATCCTATGAAACTTCAGAAGAACAATGTAATTTTAGGAGCATGTTAAGGAAGTTTTCAATAATGTTATTATATTTATATTGAAATATGTTATGATATGTACCTAATTTACCAAATACACTTGCCTTAATGATATTTTGGGGTTGTATTAAGTGTATCTTTATCTAATAAATCATGAAATAATGTATATTAAATATATGGGTTGTCATATATTCCTACCACAATTTTCCAGTATCAAGATACCTGTTAGGTTCTGCAGCATAATGATAATATATCCATAATCCTTAGTGGCCCCACAATCACTAAGTTTTACATATATTCATAACTTGATGCACCCATAGTTCCCAAGTTCTATATTTTGGAAAAATATTCAAGTAAAGCATTTTCACCATTTTATAAAAACATTTTCAAAAGTTAATCATCATCACTCCCATAATTGAAAATCCATTTTAGATTCAAAACCATATTTGAGTCATTTAATCAAACACTTGATGTGCATAAAACTCTTTTTAAATAAAAACCCATTTAAAACACTCTACATGACACCCAATATGAAACTTCATAAAACAACCCTTATTTAACATCAAAAAAATCATTTCATAAACCAAACCAAAGTAATATACAAGAAAATCAAGTAAATCATGAGTTTGAGCCATTGTATAGAGACACCTACTCACCAAAAGAGTAAACTTAGCCACCTTTAATAATAGGTATTGGAAATTAATAGATCTTTTCCTCACAAGCCTAGATCAAAAAGAAACATTGTTAATTCTCTATAAAAATATCTAGGTCCATCCATAATATCCCTTAAGAGATTAAATACTAGAAGGATAGTAGAGATCTAGAAATATGAGGATAAATAGGTGTAAATCATAAGATACCTCAGATGTATCCTCCCAAATTGACGGAGAATATCCAAGATACTAAATGACAACCTCCTAGAGTGTCAAGGAATGGTTGGGTCAAGATAATATGATATTAGGAGGATTATGTGTTAAAATTAGAAAGGGTATCAGGATAATTTTCTAATTTTAAGAAACTCATAAGGGTCTCATAGTTAGTCCACATGGTAAGACATACTATGTTCCTACTGTGTGGTCCCTACTATCCCTTGAAATTCAAACTACATAGTCACCTTGGAAAATCCATAGGGTTAGTCAAACCATACAAAACCCATGAAACTACCTATGAACATAAACCCATACACTTAAATGGTTTCCTTAGAGACTCACATGGTTAGAAAAAACCTTTATAAAAATGACAAAAATTCCACTAGAGTTGAAAATGAAATACTTCATGGTTACCATGAGGTTACTACTAACCGTGAGTAGACCCTATACCTAGCATGTTTCTCCCAAAACTCCAAATTATCTACCACTGACTCCTGAATGACTTTAGATACTCAAAAGAGATAAACTAAGAACAAAATAAAACATACATATTACCTAAAGGGAATCAAAAAAATTTATACTATAAAAATAATTATTTTACCATAATCCATCATGTTATCCTCTTTTCCATATTCAACCCTTGAAATAGTGATTTTTATAGAAAAAAGTGTTTTTATTGAGTGTAAATCCTCTATTAAAAATATTTTTACCACATCCTTAGTATATTTATATTTATAAATAATTCTTCCATGCCATCTAAGAATAACATTCAAACCAAGTAAAATTTTTAACTTTTCAATCATATATACATCAATTTTTCACCTCATAAATTCATTAAAAAACTTTAATTACTATACATTAGATCCTATAAATATTATATAATCCGTATAAATGTGAACCATAGTCTTTTTATCATTATTATATTAGACATAATGATTGTGGTCAACTCCTCTACGTTGGAATCTAATATTTTTCAATTTATTATCAAGTATGGAACACCATTCTCTTAGTACATGATTTTACCCATAAAATTACTTCTTCTTCTAGAGATATTTTCTCTCAAATACATGGATATGAATCCCATAAAGTATTTTAATGTGGGAATATTTTTTAAGGATCTCATTTATGAATGAAAATTTGACATTAATTTTAAATACCATGAATCCCAATTGCACTTATATGTCTAGAAAAAGTGGAATCATTTCCAACTTATCCATAGGAACAAAAATATCATCCAAATCAATTCCATCATTATTAGAATAAACTCTTTACAATTTTCAGGAAAATTTTAAATCACCATGACATATTCATTCAGTTTATTAAGGAAAATCTATTTAGTTCTGATAATATTCTTGAATTACAACCTTAAAATAGTTTCCCAAGTTTTATACATATTTATTTTTCTATAATCATCATGCATCATCAAGACCTAATTATCATCCATAGAATCAAATTAAAAACTCTTAAACTATATGTTTTATATGAGTGAGTTTTGTTATATATATTTAATTATTCTCATTTTTATATGAATTTCCCAGTCACCCATGATGTTATCTTTATTCATTTAAACCCTTATTCTTATCTTTCATTCAACAGCCTATATTAAATTATAATTCTCATTGTGAATTTATTTATTAAAATCAAAATAATTACCTTATTTTCCCCCCTAAGTATATAAAATCTTCATCACTCTATTTTAGAATTCTTATAACAGTTTTTTGAAAATTATGATTATTTTCCATGACACTGGCATCTTTACTCTAAATTATTCTTATGGTCTCTCTATAGTAATATTTGTATTATTTTATCCTAGATGAGTATCCATGAAATATTCCTCTATCCTAATGATATTCCATATTTTTATGTATTTTTATCTAGTTAATAATAAATTCATCATGCCAAAATATTTGAAATAACTCCAATTGTTTCTTCTCACATAGCATATCTTATATGGAGTATTATCTTATCCCAAACAAAAAAATATTATTTTAATATTACATAATTATAAATAATCTATAATGGGTCTTTCTCAATGATCATTGTTTATCCATGTTGTTAATGATCTGGTTCCTTCTCTTGACTACAGTTCTCTGTTGAGTAGTTCTTACCTCTAATATTTGGTTCTTTATCCTATGATTCTCAATATAATCAGTAACATGGATATTTTTAATCTTTGTTTCATTGTTTCTATATAATTTTATATTATTTTCCTTAAACATATTATAACAAACTTTTGATATTGATTCATTCTATTAATCACCTTGTACTTGTGAGAGATAGCCACCAACCTTGCCTTCACACTGTATTCATCATTAAAAATCATATAATACCTATTATCATCAATTGTTATTAGTGATATCATCCCATAAAAATAAACATGTACCATATCTAGAAACAATATTTATTTTTCATATTTCATATTATAATCCTTTTTAATGACATTACCCTTTTAGAAAACATCCCACTTGTGAGTATGATCACATGAAAGAAAAAGAATATCACATGTTCATTCATTCATCACAAAATCATCTAAGTATCTTTGAATAAATTGGACATGCCTTTCATGCCATAACCATTTTCTATCTTTTCTTTATAGGAATCATGACTCTTATTCCAAACTAATGAGGTGAATAATACCATTCATGTGTTTATCTTCCATCATAATCACATCATATCTTCCTTTGATGATACAAGTATTCTTGGTGAAATTGATTTTATTCCCAGAGTCACACAATTGGCCAATACAATATAAGGGAATAAACTGAAAATAAATCTATAATGGAGATATATTTCCCTATAATTATGGATTTCCTATTGCTAATTATCTTTAAGAATTCATCATTTAAAATGATAGTTTACCTTCTTTATAGTACTTGATGCTCATGAAAAGATTATTATTTCTCATAATATTAGAATAAAATAAATTTCAAGTATCCATATTCTATATTGATCCATTTATTTCAAATAAATCAAAAAAATTGTTCCTTTTTTCTTCCATTAGATTTATAATCCATTTCAAATTATTATTCTTTTTTCATGGTGAGTATGCTTTTTCCTCTGATAAATACATTGTATCACACTTTTCATTCAAGTATGAAAATAGATTTTCCATTTTTATCCCTTAAGATAAAGCCTCTATGTACTATCCTTTTCCAATTCTAATTACATTTGGACCAATCCTTTTCACTTTTTATGAGTAATAAATGGCTTCATATCTATATGTGTTTATATCCTTCACACAAAAAATAGTGTCCATTGAAAAAATATATAAAGTAATGAATTTTTCTGGTCTATCTTTTTTCACCTTATTTCATGAAGTACCCTCTGGTTATGTAAACCACATTTTGAGTATCTATTATTATTACACAATGACAATACATGATTTTTTTGTATATTTTTTCTATCCATGTTACTTAAATGATAGTATTTTGTGCCTTTTTAGTATCACGCAAATCAATAATTCTTCACATATGTGATACCTATGGATATGAATAAATCATGACAAATTTTTCATTACAATCAAGACAAAAAAACCCTATTTTCATGAATTTTATCATTATAAACAATATAATAACATGTTTTTTGGATCCTTATGTTTTGACTTGTTTTCATAATATAACGTATGATCCCATTTCCAAATTTAATATGAGGAGTAAGGATTATTTCTTTATAACTAATTATTTTCCATAGATAGATATTTATATAGTTGAATCAATCATTCATTATGATAGTCATGATATAGATGATCCATTATTTATCTTAAAATTTGATTTTATACTCAACTACCTTCTCTGAATTTTACAGATTTTAAAACATGATCTTTTCAATTCATTCATATAATTCAGATTTATCATTTTCCTATTACTATATGTAGTGTTTGAAATAAGTAAAAATATTATTATCTTTATTTTTTCCCCCACTAAACATTTATCCCTTATTGTGTATATTACAACTCCAATTTGAGGTCTACTCATCCCTTATCTTCTTAATCATTATCATTGTTTGTGTCCTATATTGTTGGTTTCTCTATGATATCCATATACACTTCTTCAAATGGGCCTTTATATTCCTCAATATATACTAGTTAATATTCTTTTGATCTAACATATTATTGTGCAAACATGTTCTTTTTTCTAATAAATTCCATTATGATCACATCATCAACCAAACATCCTTTAAGGATTTATTCTTAATTGTGTCATGGTCTTCATCATCTTGGATATTATTAGGAAAAATTGAAGAGAGTTCCCCAAATATTCCACACGAAAAATAAGTGATTGGATGTTTCTCTTTAGTTATAACTTTTCTATATTTTATATTTGATTAAAGGAATGGAATTGAATCATCAGCATCCTTTTAATAGGTATAATCCTCTACCATGACCTTCATCAATGCATTGAATTATAATTTCTAAGATTTAACATTTACCAAAGTTCCTTTTTCATTATTTCTCATTTCATATGCACTAAGAGTTTTATATAGAATATTAAACATAGGCTCGTTTAGGTCATTTTTCTCAACTAATGAATCCTTAAATTTGAATAGAGGTGTAAATTATATCAAAAATATCTTTATGTTTTTCATTCTGTCATGGGTTTCATTGAGTCTATGCATATCCAACAATATAGCATTCACATTATCAAAGAATTCATCAGTAAATTCATTTAGATAAATCCTAAAATAATCATATTTATTCTAATTAAACTATATCATTTAAACATATACCTACTAGTTTACTTTTTACACATCCAATAATAATTCCCACATGGAATATGAAGATTTACATAACATCGCCTTCATGTAGCTAATGTTGGAAAACTCCTCCTCCATTGGGTTGAATCCTTTAGTATCGACATCTACCTCTATGTTTTCTATTTTATATTAAGATCCTCTCTCTATTATGGAAATTTTTTCTCTTATAGAAGCTATATAAAAATCCATAGCTAATTATTTAAAATAGTATTTTAATTTATTCATTAATAATTGGAAAAAAAATTCATCTATGATTGAAATTCAATTGTGATTTTCAACAACTACCCAATATTTTGAGATAGAATACTAAAATAATTTAAATATTATATTCTAATAAAAATTATTGGTCCTAATTAAGGGTTATACCCTATGAATGGGTGGTAAGTGGGTGAATTAGGGTATAAATTTTTCAAATCGCCCTTATTAATGATCTTGTCTCTTGATTATGAAAAAACCCATTTTAAAACTTCATAGAGAATATGGAAGTGATAAATAATAAAAGAGATACACAATTGATTTTTACTTGGTTCACCTACACTAGGATACATCTAAGGAGTATATAATGGTGATTTTATGATGTGAAAAAATTACTAACACCCCTTCTTGTTTTCTTAAAATTTAGAGTATTTGTATTAACCCTCTAGGTTTATAACCTTCATAATATTATTGAACTCATAAATCTATCTTAGTCAATATGCCCAGTACACATATCAGTGATGCTATGATATTCCAAAAACAAAGAATGATAATTACACAAATAATAATAATAAAATATTATCCTCCTTCAACAAAATGATGAATCTTATTAACTTTACATGATAAAACACTTGGAATTCCTCCACATCTCTTATTTACTTTTCCATAAGATTAAATATTCTCTATATCTCTCTCTATAAAATCTATTATTAAATTATTATTCCCCCTTTATAATTTTAAGATATAAATTCTCTATTAATTATGAGAATCATTAAATTATACCTAGATTTAGATAGTCAATTTACCATAATTATAATTGATAAATTCATCCATAAATATCTTTAAAAATCGAGTCAAAGTCGATCAATCTTTTTCATAAAAGATATACCCAAAATTATGAAAATTTAATTCATGATATTAACTACCACTTGATCCACCATGGCATTTATGGTCTCTATTTTTAACATTATAGAGTCTAGGATAGCTTTGATCCAGAAACACCCTGCCTTAAAATCTATAATATCCTTAAAATTTCATCAATTCAAATATTATAATTTTCTTTCTCCACATCACGGAACACCTATAACCCTTATATGAACATTTTTTCATGTAAAACTTCATTTTAAATTCATTGATCCATTTTAGTTTTCCCATTTTAGAGAAATTATTGAAAATGTGATAAAAAACACTTTTTACCATGCCATAACAAACTCTAACTACCCATTTTTATTAATAATATATAGCACCACAAAAGATACTAAAACACATATTTCAATATTCCTAGTATCCTTCAAGAAAATATTCAACATTCCAAATTTACCAAAATGCATATTTTAGACATATGATCCAATTTTCTCAGTTATCCCAAACAATTGTGATCTCCACTTCAAGCATCTAATATGGAATGAGTCATCATTTTCCCTATTGAAATCTCATTCTCAAGACATAACTTCACCTAGATTCCCCATTTTGTGAAAAAAAATGAGAGTATCATGAGGAAACCTATAGAACTCAAGATATTTAAAGTATTCATTTCACCACCACACAATATTTAGGAATGCATCATGTCATATTTGGATCCCTTATACAAAAACTCAAAACAAATTTCTTCCAATATTCCTCTAATTCATATGATACTCAATGTAATTATTCTCCATATATTGTATAATATTTTAAAGGGTATCCATTATATTATGTCGGAAAAAAGAACCTAAAAATTACCAATATTTGTTTTGATAATATTGTGATATTAATTTGATGATAATTACACTCAACTGAATTGGAATAATTTTACACAAATTGTTATGTTTCAAACACATAATTTTATTATATTTTATAGAATAAATTGATTAAATAAAATATATAAATGATAAATAAAATGGTTATTATGCGACTAAAATCTTGAGTTTGATGTCATAATTATTATAGGAATTAATAATGATTATTGGGTGTTGAAAATCAATATTTTGGAGTTGAACTCTTATTATAATGTTTTTTTATTTTGATATAATTTTGAATTTTTATTCAATGAAGTTGTGTGAATTATAGAGAATAATTTATGTTATAATTAAACTTTTATGTTTATACTATGAAGGTGGAATAATTATTTCATGATTGAAAGTATAATAGTTTTGGGATAAAATTCAGGGAAATTATTTAAAACAATTTTTTATAAGTTATGATAATTTAATTTTAAAGTTTATATATTTTAAAATGAATTATAAATTATATAAATTATATTTAAATAAATTTAAATGGGGAATATATGGTTTATTACTTGGTTATTTTAGTTAAAAAAGATATATTGTGAAACTATGGGTTTAAAATAGTGATTTTATAAGGAGTATACTTGGGAAAACTTTTGTATTTATGTATAAGTAATGTGAATGAAATTTATTTATATTCATGAGTTCTTGTAAAATAAATGATATAATTGAGTTAGATAAAATTTCATATAAATATGCTTTAATTTTGATAAATTTGAAATGTACATCTTTATATTAAGATATAAACCATTTTATATGAATTCCAAGAGGTATACTAACTTGTATATATCCTTAGAATACATTATAAAATTAGATAATTATATATAAGACTTGGATTTGGATATTTCATGTGTTATTTATAGGATTATAGTTTATACCTTCTATTTGTTAGGGATATATTTTATTCCATATGTTTACATAATCCATGTGTTTGGTTACCACACTTATTGGTTTGTGTTCAAATCTTTCACCAATGTAATCTAAAGTAGGTATATGTGTTTATTGGGTGAATTAAAGAAAATAAAACCATGATACAAGAATTTCCAAGACTTTAATAAAAATAAACTACAAAACATGGAGTTTATAAGTTCCTGATTTGTTCTAAAGGAATATCTTATACAAGTAGATAAGAACAACATATTAATTAACTAAATAAAATGCATCGAATATAATTTTTGGAAATAACATCCACAAGGTGGTATGATTTCCTATAAATATATGATATGAAAAACTTTAATTCCTTATAAATAGTCATGAAATTCAATAAAGAGTGATATAAACATCCACACGGGAACTATTCTTCTATTTCATATGTATTACACCAGGCATAGGGAGTCCATCTCATTCTATATACACTGTGATCCTCTATGAATTAATTGAATCACTACTATAATTAAGTCTTATAATTATTTATATAGAGTAATTTTTATGCTATATGTTTTATAAAAGCACATGATTATAGCTCCTGATGTATTTCATAACACACCATTATATCTTTTCAAACCTATATTTACCTTCGATACACTGTTAGTATTTATACTGATCCATCCATCCATTAGAAACTACTAAGAAACAAAAAATTATCCATAATTATTTTAAAAATTCCTTCTAAAAAATCAATTAAGATCAAAAAATTCATGAATAGTATTTTAGATCACTAAAATTTAAAAATATTGGCACCTTAGATATCTGGTATAATAGAGAATACAACACTAGTAAATGAAAATATTTATCCTCATGATTAAATTATTTCTTTATCCCCAAGATTATATATAAGTAATTTGAAATAGTGAACAAAAATAGAACTTAATCTAGGGTGATAGATTGGTATTAAAACATGAAATGATTCAATCCTATGTAAAACTAGCCATAATGAAAGGGGTTTCAATGATGTCCTAGATAAATTTCCACATTAATCATGCAGAAATAAAATTCATATATAAGTTATCAATTTTATATTATTCAAATTTACAAAATAGATAGTCATAATGTAATGATATACCAATCACTTTCATAATGATATCATTAGGTAGCTTCCCATGATCTATTCTCCTGATAATTTTAAAACCTGACAGATTATTAAACTTATTTAAAAAGTGTTCAAAGTGATTTTCATGAAATTATGTTCTAAAATATAGAATATTTAAAACAAATTACAATTTATAATTCCATTCCTATATGAATATCTAATATTTATATCCTCATTGGGTATAAACTAATATTAATTGATGATATATTATAAATTCATAAGAAAATCGTCAAGTAAATTATTAAATTTATCACTAATAGAAATTTAAACCTAAATAATTTAATTGTACTACATAAAATAATTATTTATAATTAAAAGGGATTTATCCTTTCAAAATTTCATTTAAGTTATAGGTAAGAACAACCATTTTAAGTAAATAATAATGGATTTAAAAACCTCCCTTTGCGAAGCCCAAATAGAGGAGTCCATTAAGTAATGAAGACCCAACTTTAATATTTTTATGAACCATTCTATGAAAAATATATTTTTTATTCCCATACTAGATAAAAATCCATAAAAAACATAGGTTGGAGGGCTTTATTAAAATACTTTATGATCTGAATTCACAAACCCCTATTTCTATAAGCTTACAACAATGAGAATAATTGGATAAAATATGTTTTTTCCCAAAGCTATCCTCTAAAAAAGATAAAAAAACATTTATATTTTTAATAATATTCAAATACTATAGGAAAATAAAAAAATATTTTATTATCTTCGAATCAATAATATATCTCACTAAAAAATTGTCCATAGAAAGTGATTTACCACTCTTACATGACAATTTTTTATTTATTTTCTCAATAATTTTAAATATATATGATAGTTTTAGTATACCCAAAAATAAAGTTACCATATTGTATGGAAAAGGTAAGGATACTTAATTAACACCAAGAAAACTCATCAACTAAATCTTCTTTAATTGTTTTAATCCCTTCCAAATGAATTGGTAAGACATTTCCCACCATTTTATTCTTAAAAAATTAATCATAATATTAAAATAATTATTTTTATTTTATTTTATTTTTTATCTACCTAGGATGATAGAAATTGACCATAAACATAGATAATGTGATATGGATAAATTATTCCTCTATAATATTGAATGGGTTTAAAACAACCATAATTTACCCTTTTAAAAGTAACACTATTAATGTAGTATTTTATATTACAAAATACATAGATTTTAAAGATTAACTGATAAAACACTATTTTTTTTGAATATTTTATTGATAATAAATGAAATAATTTCCTCAAATTGTGATAAATATGTTAATTTATAGAATATTTGGGATTAGATTATTCATTTGAAAATTTGATTGAAATTCCAGTTTTACCCTTTTAAAATTCACTTTAGTATTTAGAGAATAAATATTTTTTGTAAAATATTTTGACTTAAAATTTTTTACATGTGTTCCTGACTTAATGGGATACAAATTCTATTTAGTACATGGGAGTTAGATTGTGCATTTTAGTAGAGTAAATGGGCCATGAAAACAAAGTTGGACTGAACCATCCAGATTGGACATTACTTCACCATTTGAGCCATATCTTCTTTATAAAAACTTGTATTGAGCCCAAATTTTGATGGAAGCTCGGGGACATGATTAGGAACAAATAATCCTTATATAATGCCAGATAATTCACGCTTTTTGGAGGAAAACTATGCGGTTAAAGTGAGATTAAACAATTTTTCCGAATTTCCCTTTAACAATTAAAAATGTTTTGTAACCCTAGCCCTCACCAACTCTATTTAAAAGATGTTTTCACTCTTTGGTAGGGATGGTAGAGTATTTGGAAAGGTTTTTCCAAAATTTTGGCTCTTGGGAACCCCTCAAAACTCTTTGAATAAGTAATGCCTTGTGCAAACATCTCTTCCAAAAAAGGCTCTCATATCTCACCTCCACTTTGTTTTTCTTTGTTCTTATGCTTGTAATGTGAATTTTCTTCAATAAATATTCTATTTTTTTCTCTTTTAATATTCTTATTTTTCTTCTTGGTGTGGAATATAAGAGTGGATATGAGATTGGGTGTTCCCCTTTCAATCCATTTCTTATGCAAATCATCTCCACGATGACAACTCCACCCATGGAAGAGTGATTTCTTTCATAAACATACTTTAATTCATAAATTGTTATCAATTAATTGAGTTTTAATTTCTAAGTTACTAAATCAACGTGCACTTGACCACGTGGTCAGGCTTGTGTAAACCGTGTGAGTGAAACCTCAATCACAAAATCTAATCACTTTGGGATATAATTTTAGGGTTAAAGTCTCATCCCTAAACACAATTAATTCTAAAATATAGGGAGTATATTATTCCCTAATTTACCACTGACCACAAGATGGATTTTGGATCACAATCAAATCAGGGTGCTGCGATTGAAGGTCCCAAAGTTAACCTAGGGCTCATTTTCACAAATATTTGTGGTTGTATTAATTTTCATAGGGTTCTGAGGTTAACAAGGTTAGGGGAACATAATTTAATGAATTATAATTATATGGGATAATTATAAATGAATGTTGAAGGGGTTTGGTTACATCAACTACGTCTTCTCATATAAGTGTTTCTAAATAATTTGTCTCTTGATTGTTGCTTCTCATTTTCTAGTTTAATTTAAAGTTCGAAAAGTCACAAAACAAAGCCCCAATATTTCTTTTAATTTGTTTTGAACTATTTAAATACTTGCTTAAAGCCTATTAATAGTTTTTTAATTCACTTCCTCCTTGAGAGAATGACCTAGTTCAACAAATGTGCTGCACATAGTAAAATCACAAATAAATATTTTTGAGATTGTGTGCGACAACGTCCTTTCAAATTGGCATCGTTTCCAGGGAGGCAAGTTTTTTATTAAACTAATTAGAGGTACTTTTTTTATTTAATTTTATCCTTTTGTTTTCTCTTCTTATTTATCCTTTCCCCTTTCTCTCTTTTTTTCTTGTTTTTATTTCTTTCTTTCCTATCTCTTTTCTTATATTTTGGACCATCAATTGAAACCTCGTTTAATGATATTGGTGTCCACTTATTTTAATTTCTCTATTTTCTATGATTTATGACACGATCTCATCCTAAGGATCTACTTGATCTAGACCTCGAGATTGAGTGTAGCCTTAGGGCTCGAATCAAACAATCTCGGTCTACGAGAAGTGTCGACATTTACCCAACTGGGGAATTCCTCTACTCTATGAATTTTGAAATTGGAAACTCTTCTAAAACAAATATAAAACAAGATAAAATGGATTAAAATGATAATAATTAACTCAATAGGACTATTCAAGAGTTGTTTGCAACTGATATTAATTATCAACCTACATGCATTGCATATCCAACTCTCGAATCAGACTTTGAACTAAAATATGGGTTAATTCACCTTCTTCCAAAATTTCATGGCTTATCTGGTGAGGATCCAAACAAACATTTAAAAGAATTCAATGTAGTATGCTCAACAATGAAACCAAGAAATTTCTTTGAATATCAAATAAAAGTTAGAGCATTCTCATTCTCACTTAATGGAATTGCTAAGGATTGGATGTATTATTTACAACCTGAAGATGTAACATGTTGGAACAATTTGAAATGTCCTTTCTTGCAGAGATTTATTCCAGCATCAAGGACCCCATCCATCTGAAAGGAGATCTCAGGGATCAAGCAAGCACAATGGGAGTCAATGTATGAGTACTGATAGCGATTCAAGAAGTTGTGTGCAAGCTGCCCGTATCACCAAATCAATGAGAAACTCCTCATAAAATACTTCTATAAAGGAATCACACCTATGGAGAGGAGCATGGTGGATGCCGCAGTTGGAGGAGCATTGGTCGACAAGACACCAATAGTCGCACGTGCATTGGTCAAAAAGATGGCCCAAAACTCCCAATAATTTGGCGATATAGGTGCACCGCATGTTAGGGGAGTACATCAGGTAAGTCCTTCTATTGAGAGTCATTTAATTAATACCAAGTTGGAATAATTGACCACTTTGGTGTGGTAGATCTCTTTGTCTCAAAAGACATCCCAACCCACTCCTGTGAGACCTTGTGGCATTTTCACTGAGACAAGCCACCCAACTGACAGTTGCCCCCAACTACAAGAAACATAATATTGTGTAGCAGTGTTTTCTGGGAGACCATATCAGCATTAGAAACAACCATATCCTCAAAATAAGTTTGATTCCTTTTCACCGGCATACAACCAAGGGTGGAAGGATCAATCATAAATGAGGTATACATCTGGACAAAAACAAAGGCCCACATTTCAACAAAACTTCTCGTAGCCTCTACCTTACCAACAGGGTTCCCAACAACCCCAATGAAGATTTGAACCCCAAGAATCAACAAGCCAACAACAAGGGAATCCCCCACCCAAGGTAGATTCTAATACTGATGATCTTTTGAAAAAAATTGTTCTTAATCAATAGAATGAGTTGAAGAGTCAAGGTTCGGAGCTAAGGGAGTTGAAATCTCAAATGAGCCAGATTTCCACCACCCTCCATGAACTGGTAAGTAATAATTCTGTAAATCTACCTTCCCAACCTACTCCAAATCCAAAGTGGAATGTTAGTTCCATCACATTGAGAAGCGGGAAGCAAACAACTGATGCTTCTCCACCTACCATTCCACTTGGATTCACCTCAACTCCAGAGAATCCCCATTCAAAACTGACTGATGAGAAACCCAAGGATAAAGATAAAGGTAATAAAATATTAATGATTTTCCTCCAGAACCCCTTACTTTTCCAAATAGGGTTCTTCAAACCAATAATATGGCTGAAGAGGAAATGCAAAAGGAGGTTTTGGAAACATTCAAGCACGTGGAGATAAAAATCCCCTTTATTGAGTCCATTAAGAAAATCCCAAGGTATGAAAAATTCTTAAAAGAACTTTGTACCAATCGAAGAGGGCTCAAGGGAAATGAGAGGATCAACCTTGGAAGGAATTTATCAGCACTCATTACACCAACTCAATTAATGCCAACAAAGTGAAAGGATCCAGGGACATTCACCATCCCATGAACCATAGGGGAGTTACACTTTGATGATACTTTATATGATTTAGGAGATTCCATAAATATAATGTCTCACTCTGTATTCTCTTATTTGTAGGTTTGTGAGTTGAAACCGACGAGATTAGTGGTGTAGTTTGAAAATAGAGATACGGCATATCCAGCAGGAGTCCTTGAGGATTTACTTGTCTGGTTAAGAGACATGATCTTTCTAGTATACTTCTATGTTCTTAAAATGGAGGATAATCAGGTAAGTTCACGTTCTCCCATTATCTTAGGTAGGCCCTTCCTCAAAACTGCAAAAACTGTCATAAATGTCAATGAGGGTACACTTTCCATGGAGTTTGGAGATGAAGTTGTGATATTTAATATCATGGATTCCATTAAGTACCCCTCATAGGACTATTCTGATTTTTTTATCTCACATTTTGAACCACCAAATAAAAACCCCATAGATTTTTATTGTCCTATGCTTAGGGAGATTATGAGTATTGGTTCTAGTTTTATGCCTAAGAGTACTTCCACACCTATTTATAATGCACAAGACTATCTTATATTTGATTTTGAAATGGAATCATATTCTGATTTTGATCATGTGAACTCTAATTATGACTTGGATTTTGAGTATGCTGATGGATTTGATGCTTTATTCTCTGATTTTGATGATTTCCATTCTGATACTAATGTTCTTTGTGCACATATTTCAATTCCTTCAATTTCTCCATCCATACATCACCCCCCCATATTGGAACTCAATCCATTGCCACCAAATCTCAAATACTCATACTTTTTGAGTTGTGAGAAATTACCCGTTATCATTGGTAACAATATCCCTTCTGAACATGAATAAAAACTTTTGAATCTTTTGAGGTAGAACATTAAGTCAATCGGGTGGACCTTGGATGAAATGTCAGGTATTATCCCCTCCATTTTCACGCATAGTATTCTCTTAGAGGATGGGGCTAGACCAGTGCGGAATCCACAAAGGAGACTGAATCCAACTCTTTTGGAAGTTGTAAAAAAAAGAAGTTGAAAAATTGCTCGAGGCAGGTATAATCTATCCCATTTCAGATTCTCAGTGGGTGAGTCCTATTCAGTTTTTACCTAAGAAAAGTGGTGTTACTATTGTTAAAAATGATAAAGAGGAGTTAGTTCCAATGAGGGTGTAAAACAGTTGGTGTGTGTGTATTGATTATAGGAAACTAAATCAATCCACGCGCAAGGACCATTTCCCCCTCCCATTTATTGATCAAATGCTTGAGAGACTAGCTAGGAGGACACATTATTGTTTATTGGATGGATTTTTTGGATATTTTCAGGTTCATGTAGCTCTGTAGGATTAGGAGAAGACTACATTCACCTATCCCTTCAGCACATTTTCCAACTGGAGGATGCCATTTGGACTTTGAAACACCCCAGGTACCTTCTAGAGATGTATGGTGAGTATTTTTTATGATTTTCTTGAGACCTGCATGGAGGTATTTATGGATGACTTTACAGTGTATGGATCCTCATTTGATGAATTCCTAAGTAGTTTGGGAAAGGTGTTGAATCATTGTATTGAGAATAATCTGGTCATGAACTTTGAAAAGTGTCATTTCATGGTAGAGCATGGAATTGTCTTAGGGAATGTAGTGTCAAAGAATGGCATAGAGGTTAATAGATCTAAGTTATATATCATTTCATCCTTACCATATCCTTCATGTGTACGTGATGTTAGATCTTTCCTAGGGTATGTAAGATTTTATCGGTGCTTCATCAAATATTTTAGTAAGATTTTTCTTCATATGTCTCGATTACTTCAAAAGGATTTTGATTTTGTGTTTGATGATTCTTGTATGAATTCCTTTGATGAGCTAAATAAGTGTATGACCACTCCACTGATCATACATCTCCCATAGTGGGAGATTCCTTTTGAGCTTATGTGTGATGCCTCCAACTTCGCAGTTGGAGCTGTCTTATCTCAGAGGGTTGGGGACATTCACATGTGATTGTCTATGCATCGAAGACACTGTATTTGGCCCAATCAAATTACACAACCATGGAAAAGGATTTTCTTGCTGTCATATTTTCTTTAGATAAATTCCATTCATATTTTTTTCTCTAAAGTAGTTGTTTTTTCTGACCATGCAGCCCTGAGGTACCTCTTGAAGAAGCCAGATGCAAATCCCAGACTTATCTGATGGATGATCCTTCTTTAGAAATTTGATATTGAGATAAATCACAAGAAGGGGTCAGAAAACTTGGTGGTAGACCACATGAGTAGGCTTACTCACACACTAGAGGATGACACCTTGGACCTAGTACCACTTCGAGACACTTTCCCCGATGAGAATCTTTATTCCATCTCAGGTATGTATCCTTTGTATACTGATTTAGTGAACTACCTTGTTAAAACTAAAATCCCTACAAATTTAAAGAAACATCAAGTCCAAAAATTAAAGAGTGAGTCTAGATTTTATGTTTGGGATGATCCATACCTATGGAACATATGTAGTGATCAAGTTATTAAGAGGTGTATTCCTGATCATGAGTTTGAGTCTATTTTACATTTTTGTTATACAATTGTATGTGGTGGACACTTTATACCCCAACAGACAGCTAGGAAAGTTTTGGACTCTAGATTGTATTGGCCTAGTTTATTCCATGATGCTCATGTGTTTTGTAATTCGTTCTCACATTGCCAACACACTGGTAATATTTCTAGGAGACACAAGATGCCCCAACAACCCATACTATTCTTTGATATATTTGATGTATGGGGCATTGATTTTATGGGTCCTTTTCCAGGTTCTTTTGGTTTCTTGTACATTTTGGTTGTTGTTGATTATTTGAGAAAATGGTTGGAGGCTAATGCCACCAGGACTGATGATTCTCATATTGTAGTGGACTTTGTTAAGACACAAATTTTTTGCAGGTTTAGAGTTCCAAAGGCTATCATCAGTGACCAGGGGACACACTTCTGCAATCGTAATTTGGATTCCCTCCTTTGGAAGTATGGGGTGACACACAAAACATCAACACCATACCACCCTCAAACAAATGGACAGGCTAAGGTTTCAAATAGGGAGTTGAAAAAAGTTTTGGAGAAAACTGTGCAGCCAAATATGAAAGATTAGAGTAAGAGATCAGATGATGTGCTTTGGGCTTATAGGATAGAATACAAGACACCCATCGATATGTCCCCATTTTGTATTTTTTTTGGGAAAGTGTTTCATCTCCCCATGGAGGTTGAGCATCGGTCTTATTGGGCTATAAAGAAATGCAACATGGATTTGGCCCAAGTTGGAATTCATAGGAAGCTGCAAATTCAAGATCTTGAGGAGATTAAATTGTCCTCATATGAGAACTAAAGTCTCTACAAGGAAATATCAAAGGAATTTAATGACATAATGATCCAACAAAGGGAGTTTCATGTTAGAGAGAAGGTCCTTCTATACAGTTCATGACTGAAGCTGATGCCTGGTAAGTTTCATTCCAGATGGTTGGGTCCTTATATTGTATCTAATGTTTTTCCTTATGGTGTAGTGGAGATAACACAAGAGGACATATAAAGGATATTTATATTCAATGGGAAACGTTTGAAGAAATACATTGAGGGACTTCTTACTGATGTAGTGGATTTCATCACACTGTATGACCCCATCATCACTTGAGCATATCAGGTTGTTCCTAACCCTTTCACTTTTATATTATTTGTACTATTTAAAGTTATACATTTCATGTGAACATATAATCTCATGGGTTCACATTGAGGGTAATTAAATATTTTAAGTGTGGGGGAGGGAACCTTTTAGTTTAGTAATTTCAATTATTTTCCTATTTTTTAATGTTTTTTTTCAAAAAAAAATGTGTGTTTTTCAAATTTTGTGTGTTTATTTTTCAATTTTTTGGGTGTTTTTGAATATTTTGATCTGAAATGATTCTCATCAAAAAATTTAAATCCATATCAATAAGTGAAAAAATTTGTCCCATGAAACTAAGCATAAATGAATGCTGAAAATGACTTTGTTTCAAGTTCAAATATTTAGTAATTTCATGAAAAGTAATCTAAATTTTGAATCACATACCACATGTCACTATCTTTATATTTGAAATCACTTTCATATGAGGCTTCTGAACCATTATTTTTATATTCTTTACATTCACCTCACTTCTTGAGAGAACCAAACCATGCTTGATTTAACCAGAATTTGATTTATTCTTATCAAAACCTGAGGGTTTGAGGTACTCATGTTTAAATGATTGAGGCATTTTTTTGGTATTAAATTCCTTATTTCAAATAATCCTTTTTATAATGGCCTAAATTGAACATTTAATCCTTGTAGACCTTAAAATCCATTAACATCCTATTAGTTTAGCCACATTACACGCTAATTTTCCCTATCCAACCAACTCTTGAAGTGAAATTTCATAATCTAGTTGAACTTAAGTGTGTGGGGAACTATATTGTGTTGTACTACCGCATTCGGTGATACTTCAGGTGGAAAATTAAATTCTGAAGAGATGTTTTTTCTACTAAAAAAATCATTCTATTGAAAGTTGTGCCTTTCTGGATCTTTCATGATAAAAGAAGTTATGCCTTTCTGGAGCTTCTGATGAATAAAGAAAGTTGTGCCTCTCTAGAGCTTTCATGAAAAACTATGTTTGAGAGGATTGACATTTTTGTTGATGAAATAATTAATGGTGTAAACTTTCCATGATTTTTTATGATGATGGAGCTGAATTAATACTAAGAGGAGTGAGGATGAGACCATACTTGATTGACAATTAGAATAATGC
The DNA here is from genome assembly GCA_963277665.1 of Viscum album. NCBI lineage: Eukaryota > Viridiplantae > Streptophyta > Magnoliopsida > Santalales > Viscaceae > Viscum > Viscum album. The sequence goes on along the minus strand of OY728122.1, from coordinate 501,683,768 downwards.
AATTTTTGCTTCAAAAAGAGTCAAGCCCTCCTCATTCAGCCTCAGAATTTTTTTCACGTCTAAATCCTACCAACTAAAAGCCAAAAAAACAACCCTAAAAATTCCTCATGACAAACATATGTCCTTGACTTACATCGTGTGGATATGTAGGAATTTATCAAGCCTATGGTGACCCTTTTATGAGTTTGGATGAAAAATACATTGATGAAAAAATTGGCATTTGTGTGATAAGAGAAAATTCAAGTGAGGTAAGTGTTTTGTGCATGGGAGGATAAATGAAGTGGAAATATATTGAATGATATAAATTTAGAACTTAAAATGATGGATTTTTATGAGGCATGATATCTTTTTTTTCTTGGCGTGGAATTGTTGGATCTCAAGGATATGTGATTTAAAATTTGTTTTGATTTGATATTGATGTTTACTTGATAAGAGGTTTTTCCCAAGAGTGCAAAAGGGTAAGTGTGGGGGAGTTTCTAAAACACTATTTTTTTAATATTTTATTGATAATAAATGAAATAATTTCCTCACATTATGCTAAATATGTAATTTATAGTATATTTGGGATTAGATCATTCATTTGAAAAATCAATTGAAATTCCAGTTTTACCCTTTTCAAATTCAATGTAGTATTTTGGAAATAAATATTGTTATGTAAAATATTTTGACTTAAAATTTTGTAATTGTGTTCCTGAATTAATGGGATACAAATTCTATTTAGGATATAGGAGTTGTATTGTGCATTTTAGTGGAGTAAATGGGCCATAAAGACAAAGTTGGACTGAACCATCCGGATTGGACATCACTTCACCAGTTGGGTCGTATCTTATTTATCCAGACTTGGATTGAGACCAACTTTTTAATGAATCTCGGGTACATTATTAGGAAAAAATCATCCTAGTATAATGAAATCTAATTCACGCGTTTTGGAGGTCAACTATGCGGTGCAATTGGGATTAAACAATTTGTCTGAATTTCCCTTTAACAATTAAAAATGTTTTATAAACTTAGCCCTCCCCAACTCTATTTAAAGGATTTTTTAACTCTTTGGGAGGTCTGGTAGAGGCTCTGGGAAGGTTTGGCGGAAAGGGTGGCTCTTGGGAACCCCTCACAACTCTTGGAATAATTAATACCTTGTGAAAACATCTCTTCTAAAAAAGGCTCTCCTCTCCCAACTCCACTTTGTTTTTATTTGTTCTTATTCTTGTAATGTGTATTTTCTTCAATAAATCTTCTATTTTTTTTCTCTTTTCATATTCTTATTTTTCTTCTTGGGATGTAATATAATATTGTATACAAGATTGGGTGTTCCCCTTTCAATCCATTGCTTATGCAAAACGTCTCCATGATGACAACTCCACCCATGGAAGAGTGATTTCTTTCGTAGTTGATCTAATACCTACTCCCTTCATTCATTTATTTTGAATCCATAAACATATCGTAACTCGTAAATTTTTATCAATTAATTGATTTTTAATTTCTAAGTTACTCAATCAACTTGCACTTGACCGTGTGGTTGGTCTTGTGTAAACCGTGTGAGTGAAACCTCAATTGCAAAATCTAATCACTTTGGGATAGAATTGCAGGGTTCAAGTATCATCCCTAATCACAATTAATTCTAAAATACATAGAGGATATTATTCCCTAATTTAAAATTGACCACAAGTTGTCTTTTGGATCACAATAAAAGTAGGTTGATGTGATTTAAGGTCCCAAAGTTAACCTAGGGCTCATTTTCACAAATATTTGTGGTTGTGTTAATTTCTGTAGGGTTTATAGGTTAACAAGGTTATGGGATCATAATTGAATGAATTATAACTATATGGGATAATGATAAATGAATGGTGAAGGGGTTTTATTAGATCAAATACGTCTTCTCATATAAGTGTTTCTAAAGAAATTGTCTCTTGATTGTTGCTTCTCATTCTATTATTTAATTTATTGTTTGAAAAGTCACAAAACAAACCCCCCATCTTTCTTTTTCATTTGTTTTGAAATATTTAAATACTTACTTAAAGCCCATTAATAGTTGTTTAATTCATTTCCTCCTTGATAGAATGACCTAGGTCAGCCACTGTGCTGCACTTAGTAAAATCACAAATAAATATTTTTGAGAGTGTGTGTGACAACATCCTTTCATTTAGCTTACCTTACTCTCTATGAGCATGAGAAATATCCATCAGGATAAATGTTAATAATAAAATACATGAATTCACCTGAAAAAAAGTTTAATGAACCCAAATTTCCCAAAAACATTGATGTTAAAATCCAATTTCATGGTATCAAAAGCCTTCATAATATTAAGTTTTAGGGATAAATTCCCATATTTCTCATTCTTTTTTAGTTTATTAACATGATAAAATCCTATTATGATGATGTATTGAATATTCATCTCATATATTAATCCAAAATAAGTATTTTAAATAATATTATTAGTAAGAACTATGAGACTCATTATTAGAAGCTTATTGAAAATTTCATATTTAAAATTAGCAGAGGTAATAGGTCTAAATTTAGAAAATTCATATGCATTCATTTCATTTGGAATAATAATAAAGATCCAAAATATCAAGCTAGTGGTATGTTTTTTGTCTTTAAAAATATCCTTGATTAAATTTTTCACCAAAAAAGGTATATTATCCCAAATTTATTATAATAAATTATTATTAAATCCATTAGACTAGGGGAACTGCCTTGGTTCACAAAAATATTATCAATTTTAATTTCATCACCACTAATAACATCATTTATAAAAAAAATTTCTAATCAACAATCATTAGAATCACCTATTCTAAAATATTATACTTCGTGTCACTTTTTTCATTAGATATATACTTGAAAAATGTAACAAAATAATTAATAAGACCTTCCCCATTAGAAATGATGTTATCATTATATCTTAATTTAGTTATAGTCTAGTCAAATTTCCTTTCATTTTATGTCTATTAAACAAAAAATAATGTTATCTCAATATTTCATTCATTTCACTAATTAAATTTCATTCATGGTCAATAATAAATGATTGATCTTAGTTGTTAACTCATAATTCCTTTTAATAACACTTTCATTAAACTCACACTCATTGTGTAACACATTAATAGTACCTATATCCTTTTCAATTTTATAAAAACCTATATTAATATTTGAGAAAAAAAAATTTACTCCATAGTTTGAGCATGATTTTTAGTATTTTGTGTTTAAAACTAAAATAAAAACATTTGTTACCACAAATAGTGTATTTTCATGATTTATTAACATTATCTGTAAATAGATAATGAGAAATATATAAATTAAAAAAAATAAAAGTATAGTGCCTTCCTATCAATTTTTTTAAAACAAGAAGTAACAATGGAATGATTATCAAAGTTTACCTTTGTGATATTAGAACATGAGATATTATACTAATATTCTAAAAAGTTATATTAATAAAATATCTATCTAATATACTATAAACAGCCATATTCTCATTCGTTTTACACTATGTATATTTTCACCAATCAAGTTACATCCAGAAAATCATTATTTTCAATGAATTTTTTAAATTTTAGGATAGTTAATAAATTAAAAATATTTAAATAACTATCACACATTTTCATCACCAAATTGAAATATGTTATGATTATCTAGTAATCTGCAATTCTCTAATTAATCTATTACACATCATTTGAGAGAGATCTCTTATCTTTATACCTATTGAGGGAATTATAAAATGATAAAAATAATTATCTATTATTAAACATAGATTGACATGTAATCCTTTTTTTATTATACTTCATATAGTTATATTAATGGTCTTAGAAAAAGAAAAAAATTATAGGGCCTTCACATTTTAAACTTTTGATTTAGATGAAATTAATCTGTTTATATATTTTTATGATTAAATAGTGAGAATGGAAAAAAAATTATTCATAGGTTTTGGGATCCCTTTAAGTAAGGGATTTAATTTTTTTAACAAAAATGTATATGGACCTAACAGTTTCACAGCTAGTGATTCCATGAAAATTATAATAAATTTTATATTTAGGTTTTTTTTATTTTCATTTTACTCTTCCAACCACTTGAGTGATATTTTGTTTTACTAGTAGGACCCTTCAACCATCCATCCTTATTCTACATATTAAAATCCTTATATATAGTGGAAAAATTTTCACCAACCTCAGTATTTGACTTTATAGGACTCTTATTATCTTTATTAATAGTATGATAGTCCTCTTTGACCTATTGAGCCTCTGCAATATGAGGCTTCCCATTATCTGCATTGGTAATATATCTCCCACTCTCTAATTTTTTTACCTATGAATTCTCATTTCCCTTTTGATGCTCTCTTAATTCCTTATAGTGTAAGACTTCCCACTATCTATATTTTTTGTTGAATAATACCCCCCACCCCCACCTTCTATATTTTTTATCTAATAATCCCTCTTGTTATGTTGAATCTCACTTGATACAATGAAAGAATTACAAGTGCTTAATTATTTCCCCAATAAATCATTGAATTATTCTTCAATTTAGTTACTTAATTCTACCTTTCTAGTTCCCTAACATCCCAAGGTTCTACCACTTTATTATCACCATGTATAATATCTTATAATTATGCATCTTCTTCTATGTGATGAGTATTATTATTAATGTTAGCTAAAAGATGATCAGATTTATCTCCCACTTCTTCTTATTTAACTATTTAACTCTATACAATCTTATTCTTCCCCTTATTATGTATTCCTTATATATTATTTTTTTATTACTATCTATAAATTATGATCCCATTTTCGATTATGCACCCATTTCATTTTTATTCCTTTCCCACTCTACTTTTTTGTGTTTCATTGTTTCAAATTTTATATAAAGATAATGTACTATAGTATAGTGTCATAATACAAAACATAAAGACTTAGAAAAATTACAAAATGGTGGAATATATTCATAATATTTTTGAATATAAAATCCATATCCATTCATGATATGATTAATTTCATCCTGGGTTGATCCTCAATATTTTTATAAACATGAATCTAAGAAAAATACCCCATACTTCTCATTATTGTGTTATCATAAATCTTCAATAGAGTTTCAACACATGTAGTAAGATAATTAAAAATGTGTGGGTTCCCAAAAACCCAAATCAAACCTAGAAATTGTATCCAAATCTAAGAGTTTATATGTTTCTATATTAGTAGGTTGAATTTTATATCCTATTTAAAGTGCTGAATGACTCCCCGCATATGATTTATAGTTCCAATGATCCAATCCCATGGGAAATAATCTATATATTCTATGAATATATTATAATAACCACTTACAATTTGGATAATATTCTGTCTATTTAACATCTGTAAAGAAGATATATTCACCAATAACTCTTCTAAATTCTAAGATTTATTACATGTGTCCATGATTTATTAACCAACTAATAAGAAATGACATTACTCAAGCTATTTTTGAGCTCTAGTTGATTTACATTAATAACTACAATATAATATTTAGATTTAGAGAAGAAATGGTTTTCCCACCTGATATTACATTCCCTCTATATCTAAACCCATTATTTTTTAGTTCTTTTAATAAATTTATTTCTCTACGAATAATATTCTATAATTTTTTTCCTAACCTTGTGTGCATCTATATTATATGTGTGGTGATGAAAGTACATTCAGTGACATCATTGAGTTTATTTTCTATACTTTTGATGTATTATGGTGGATATATACACAATTTTATATTCTAATTAATTGTGTTTTGTTGATCTTATCAAGATAATTAGGGTGTATTTTGAACCATGATTATAAATATACTTTCATTTAATAATTTACAAGATTTAATTTTATACTTTATTGGGGGTATTAATTATTATTTCCACTGTATAAAATTATTTTATTTAATTACCATTATGTTTAATGTAATTGGATATTTAGCAAGTAAATATCCCACCAAGGGATACTTTTTAACCTTCAATGCTTGTAACGCCCCGACCCGACTCACCACTAAGACAGTAGCTAGACCAATTTCCACATGACCTCAAGTGAACCTCCCTGTACGCCAGAGGCTGCCGACTAGAAGTGAGGATGTAAGGATAGTTAGTGGGGAGACTATACCCTATTATCAGAGTTGTGCAGTGATATAAAATAGTAAATAATAATCAATAGCAGAAGTAGTAATACATAATTGACAAGCAGCGGAAGACATATTTCATATTAGTGAACAAAAGTGGCCATGCCAGTTTATACAATAAATATATGCATGACAATGTATTGATACAGGACAGAAATTATTAAATAGTAGAATAGTATTTTCAATATAATGCAATGTAGGACTCAAGTAAAGAAATGAACAAAAATCTCAAAGGCAATCTCCACGAGCATCCCAAGCTCCAGCTCAGTCCTTTGCTCCTACTCCAAGTATAAGTAAACAGTAGAAAACAAGGTCCAAGGCCCTGCGAATAAGAAAAGTTTACTCGGGTACGCCAGTGAAATGGAAACCTAAGTAGGGTGTGAGATATAAATCTCAGTAGGTCGGCACCACCGATGTCTAACCTAATTCTGACAGAGTAATATAAATTAAACAGGGTGCAAGCATGCATAAATAAAGTAAGAATTACAATGTAATTAAATACCCAAGTACCTGCTTCAGCCCTCGGCTGGTGTCTGAACATGTAACCAGTTCATTAATTGAGTATTGCCATTTTATTTATAAGTCACATGTGAGTAAGTCACCTACCATTTCCAAAGAGTTTCATCCAAGGTAAAATGGGGATAAGAAATGATCGGGCTCGATGGGCTTTAACCATGGAACCTACTTGTCAATGTTGGACCCAAGGAGTGTATCCAAGTCATCCTGTGATAGTATAAGTAGTGAAGGTTCCAAGATGTAACAAGGCAACCTGAAAAAGATATCTAGTGAGGGAGTTCTAGGGTAAAGACCAAGGTAACCTAAACTCACAGAAAGCTAACTCAGTAGTATCTGAGTCTAGATAAGGGGTAAGAGTGTAATACAAAGAGAGTAATCCAAGGCATTCTACAATAAGTCATCTACCGAGTCTAAGGTGATTGACCAAGGTAAAATGGGGCTATGAAAGGACTGGGTCCAAGGAGTGTATCCAAGGCACCTACTTGTCAATGTTGGATCCAAGGATTGTATCCAAGGCATCCTATAGTACAACATGGGGACCCAATGGTAGTATACTGGGCATCCAAAGATAAGACAAGGAATGGGATCTAGGTGGGTATGAACCTTAGCAACTCGTACTTGAATTTGGAATGGGGTACATGAGTGCTCATGGTATTCTCCAATTAGAAACCATGACAATATCGAGTCTAATCATTCCTATTTAATAAGGAATTCATGTAATAATTCATTTTGGTCTAAGCCTTTCCATACATTAGTGTGAAAAGGTCAAGTAGCATTGAAACCATTTTTTTTTTTTTGCATTGGTTCAAGCCTTTCCTTCCATTAGTGTGGAGAGTTCAAGTAGAATTGCAACCATTTATTTATTGGTTAAAACCTTGTATGAATAGTTCAAGTAGAATTGAAACCATTTAATAAAATGAATTAAGGAATCTTCAAAATTCAAGGCCCACACTGATACCTTCCCTTAACATGGTAAGGGTTGCCACGGGCATGGAAACAATCATTGTCTCATAAACCTGGGTCCATCCATGGAATTCCTACATGGTAATCGATGTATCTCCCAAGTTATGAGTATGAAAACCCATTGATTCCATCATGGCATTCCTAATTGGGAACCCATGTTTCACCCAAGGTGTTATTAGAATTAAAAACATTTAAAAAAAATGGAAATTTTCTTTGAGGGTCAGTCATTAAGAATTAACCATTCATTTAACTCAACTCATTCCTTTTATCAAAAACATGTCAATTGCATTTATAAGGATAGAAGTATCCATGAAAAAGGTAAATTACCTACATGGGTAATTCCAATCTAAAACTAGACCAACACTTAGATGGTGCATTGGTCCTTTAATCATTTAAAAAGGAAAACTTAGTGTTTCTAATGCCATTAGGGCCATGTCCTAAACATGTTATATCATAACAAAACATCAATGCATAAGAATTATAAACATGAAAAGTCAAGAAATCAAGGTATAACCACTAATTTTTAGATTGAATGAATCAAACCTCTTTTGGAGGGGTTTTATTATAAAAACATGATATTTCTTATCACACTAATCATTTATCACCTTTAGAATTTTAAATATAGAACATGTTAAACTGTATTTAATTGCATTCAATATAAATACTTCACTACATGAATTTAAATTATAAATAAGTGCATTAAGTAAATAATTAATGCATTTATAGAATTATAGGACTTGGAAAGGGACCCTACCTCAAGGTGGAACCAAGCCGTCCACTTCAGTGACGAACCAAAATGAAGTGAAATCACCCATAACAACTCAACGCCCTACTGATTTAATAAAAGGAAGTCAAGGACACATAAATATCTTAATTAAAGAGGTTATAAACAAGGAAGAAGGTATAAACCTTACCCTAAAACATTATCAGTGGACCGAAACCACCCGAACTGCCTCGCCTTTGGCGGCAGTTGCTGGAACTTGAACCCTAAGGCCCTGTGAGACCATCCGCACAGCCTAATAACTGAAGAAAACTGGAAAAACATTAACCCCAAAACCTAGGGTTCATTTTCACCTCACCGATCACTAATTAGGTCGAAGTGAGGCTGGAAAAATGGGATATAAGGGAGGAGAGAACCTTACCCTAGAGGATCGGAGAAGAAAATAGAGGAAACGGCAGACGAACGTTGATCCGAGAGGAGTCTGAAGGAGAGGGTCATGTGTCAAAGGGGAGAGCCCCCTTGTGCTGGTGTGTCGCGTTTGAGAGAGGGTGAGGATGAGGTTTTAGTTTAATTTTATTTTTATTTTTATTTGATTTAATTAAATTAAAACAAATCTAAATCTAAAAACTGGGTGTCGTGCGTGGTTTGATCCACATGGTTTGTTAAACCGTGCGCAAACCATGTGGAGTCTTCTGCCTCCAAGACCCACCCCACATGGTCTAGGAGCACGGTTTAGGAAACCGTGTGTTGACCATATGATATGCCACTACCCCATTTAAATAGGTTCTAACGGTTAACTATTGAGGGCCACATGGTTTCGTAGACTGTGCACAAATTGTGCGCCCTCTACTGTCATTTAAAACTTGAATTTTTTCAGGTCTGAAACTCAAAAAACTTATCGATCCACTTGGAAAACTTCTCAGGCCTTCACTCATGCCAAAAAACATCACTTAGGAGTGATCCAACTCTCATAATTAAGTTTCAAAGCTCAGTTTTAAAAATGACTGGTTTAGTAAATGAAGAAGTTCAAAAACTTCCATATTTCAGTCTGGTTAAAAACATGGGATTCTACACTGCTAGTTTCTAGCCTCAAGTTAATGGGGTGTGAAAATGAGTTCATACAAAATTTATATTTAGTTTCATGGATCACTATAAGAAATTTAGTAAATTGTGCGGGTTTTTTTGGTGGTTCTATAAACTGCTATTAAACATAAAAATAATATAACACGCCACTTTTTTAGAAATACTTTTTAAAGTGTTAGTATTTAATGGTGGTTTTTTTATAAAACCACCTTTAAATTATTCTAAAAAGAATTTAGTAGTGGTTTTTAGAAAAACTACCACTATGTTTTATAACATAACATGGGATGACCCCCCCCCCCCCCCACAAACCCACCCAAACCCCCAAAGTTTCCCTCACCACCACCAAACATCGGTGCCTCCCCCTTACCATTGTTGCTCGACGTCTCCCCCTTACCGCCACTAGATGTCAGACTATCCTTATAGTATTCCTCTATTCTTCTCAATGTTGGGACCCTCTCAGATTTCCCCTCAATGTTGCATGTCACCGAACCCCATTTCAGCCTCCACCATGATGTCGCTCAATGCCAAACTGACTTCCCTATCAGCCTCAATGATGGATCCCACTCACTCTCTACCAATGTACCCTCACCATGATTTGTGGAAATATTTATCATATTCATTTGGCTCTATTAAAAGGTAGTTTATGTTGACTCTATTTTAGGGTGAAATTGTGTAATAGACTTAGGGTTGGTTATTTTACTATTTTAATTCTCATCCAATTATTTCTATTTAGTAGATTTATGAATTATTTGGTTATAAATTATGTATATATCTTATAAAAATATATTTTTTTCATGTTATATTTGTTATATAATATTTTGATATAAATTTTTAAAAAAAATCATATGAATGACTAAATTATGCATCTTGATATGTCTATCCTAATTCAAAAAAAATTCTTTTTTAAATTAAATGTATTTTATTTTTATATATAGTAATATAATCATATTCTAAATTTGACTGTATAGAAAATAAAGTACATATGGAATGTTTTTTTTGTAGGTATGTCGTTCCTAAAGAGGTTTAGTTCCTGAAGAGTTTTAGAAAATCAAGGTTTGGTAATATTATATTCCTTAACATCACGGGGTTCTCATTCTCCCTATATGATACAAGGTACAATATATCACATACCTTGTATAATTTTTTGATACCAAGTCATATTATCCTAATACACTTTCATTCGCATGTATGACTTATATTGATGATGTTGAGGAATCAGATAGGACACCTATGATGGATCTATCTAGAAATCCGGCCAACCGTCAATTTCCATTGAGAGGTTTTTTGTGGGTCACATTCATCAGTATGTAATTCAATGTTAAAAAATTAATTTCTTAAATAATGATTCTAATATTTTATCTTATATGTTAAACATATGAGAATAATAATTGAAGGGAGGAAAATATAAATAGTCAAGATGTTTGGAATTTTACTAATGTAAAGTTATTTGTTCCTTTTGATGTATATGGGGTACCCAATGAGGATACAGTAGGAATTTTTGGTAAGTTCCTAGGGTATTTAGCATGTGAAATGACATCCATCCCTATTCATTATGCATATTGGAGATACATTACATTATCCAATAAAAATTAATTTTTTGATTCCCAGATAAATCTACTATCATTATTATGTATTCATATATGATTAAATTAAACATTGTTACTTAATTTTTAAATAATTTAATGAATTTTTTATGAATTTCTTTGTAGATGATGTTCCATTTTGATATGCCTAATCTCATTTATCTTCCCTAGACCTTGAACAATTTTGGAAAAATTGGAAAGATTTCAAGCGGTGATTATGGCATGAATTCAATGAAATATCTCTATCATTATCATAAATGTATGAGAAGGTCCCCAATGGCATGCCTAATGACCAATGGAAAACATTCATTGACAATAATCTCATCGAATATCATAAGGTATTTCAGTAAATGATAGTAGATTAATAAAAAAATAACATTTCATTTTTTATTGATATATAAATTCTATAGATCATTTTCATGAGAAATTCTATTAATAAAGATAAGTAACTAGTTCCCCACACTTTTGGATCGATAATTTTTTCAAGGAAATAAAATGGAATGGTTTTTTTCAATTTATTACAATATATATTTATAAAACTTCAAGTAATTTAGTTTTTATAAAAATTATTTATTCAGTTTTTTCAAATGGGTGAAGGAGGTAGGTCATTCTATTAGAAGGACAGAATTATGGTTTGATGTTCACAAAAAAATATCATAGTTATTTCAAAAATCCTATATAAAACATAGGGGTAACCAATTTTAATTAATATTTAGAGTTACTAAATTACTTTAAAATATAATTTTATTCAATTTACATTGTAAACTCAAAGAATAATGGGATGTCAACCCAGCCTTGTCAGTTTAAATATCCTTAAAGGACGCCAATGCTCAAGTTATAAGAAAAGAGAATTCTGGTTATGACAGTGGTTTGGGTTGTGGGTCATCTCTATCAAGGGTGTTCAGTAGGGTACATATATCTTCATCAATAATGTCATCAAGAGGGGGGCATTCAGGTTTGAGTGATCAGGGTACACAAAAGGAAATTTATGCATTAAATAATACCATTAAATATCAGGAATCTATTTTTAATCCATAAAATTATTGAGCCCTGCCATTGGAGAGTATATTGGTTATCGTGTTTCAAAAGATGATTAGAATTATCCTTGAATAAATTGAAACACTCATCGAGGGTTAAAGAGTGGTAAATTTAATTTCCATTATCATGAACTTTATAAGTCGTAAGATAAGTTTTAGAGGAAGATTAAGACAAATTTAAGTTGTATATATTTATTATTTTATAAATCTTATTCAATTTAAACTAGACTTAGTAACTAATGAAAGTTGAAAAGATCATAGGTTTGAGATGAGGCTTTAATTAGTGATTTAGTCTAGGATTATATTCTTTAATTTATCTACTTATGTGGAGGTTGTTATGAAAGATAAAATGGCACCACTTTCACATCACATAATATCATATCCGCCTTTTTCATATAATCAACTAGACCACCCTATAAAATCCACGACAGTCCCACTATAGAACTCAATTCTCAACACATTCCATACCACCACCCTAAAACCATCCATAATGATATAACATCAACCCATCATTTTTCACCACTATTGATGTACCACATCAATTCGTAAACTCCAACCGAAACATATCACTATAGAGACCACATAATAACAACAATGAAACAAAGAATACTTGTAACAAACCATATTGAATTTCCATAAAAGATCATCAGTCGCCCTTTTTAAGAATTTTATCATATTAATTCAACATATCTCTCTTAAGTAGTTTCATGTTAATTCTAGATTTCAATCATTCGATACATTTCATTATTTATGTGATTATAATTTATTGAACAGTGATTCCATTAACAAATCAAAATTAAAATATAATATAAATCACAATAAAAACAACAAGATTTTAAGAAATAATGATAAAGAAACATAAATTAAAAAACAAATTCTAATTTATGTAAACACTTGTGAATCATCCCCTTCTTGTTAATTTATTTTTAGTATGATTCATTATATTTATTAGCTTAATACATACCATTCCCCCATATTAATTAAAATTGTGTTACCATAACATTATAAACAAAATAAAATTGTGTTCTTGAATCCCATACATCAACTGAAGCTTCCCCGACTGGTGTACGACACTAAGGTAAAAATGTGTTGATCAGAATGTGCCTTGAACAATGAAGGATATCTAAACAACCTAGAATGCATCTATCCCTATCAACATCAAAACCCAAGTCCACAAAAACCAATAGAAAATCATTACCACGTCTTTCCACTGGATGAAGATGAAATGAGAAACCAATAATGAAATTGACCATTTTAGGAATCTTTAGAGGTAATCAATATGAATTTTAAATTGGCCTTTTACCTTAAATTAAGAATTTTTAATTGACCTTTTATGTTGAACTAGACAAACATTTTTACCCTCTAATAGAATGGAATTGATGTAGTTACGATAATTGACATACAGTTGGATGATTTTGAGAGAAATTGATATATTTAAATGTATACTTGTCAATGAAAAATTATGATATTATTTTCCTAAAATGATAATGATCTTACGGTACTTATATATTTGATAAAATAATTTATATGGATTCAAACAACACTATTCGTTATTGTATCATTACTTAAATTGAATTTAGAGAAAATCATATATTATTTTAATTGCACTTAATTTATTATTCATTGAATTTGATCATTACTAATGTGTGGTTAACTACTTCAAATCTAGGTATCAGTGGTGGGAACTGGGGAAGGAAGTGATGGGAAGTAGCATGACTAGAAAATGTAAGGTTATGGACATGTATCTGAGTATATTCATGACTGATATTTGTATTGATATTCTATAAACTATGACATAATTTAATGTTGTATTCTATGTAATGTAATGGTGTTGCATAATATGTAATTATGTTTTGTAAACTATGAAGTTTTATCTATTTTTTATATATTTTTTATCTACTCTTTTTTGGTAGAGGAGGATGCATTGAAGTTTCTTATTTATGAATATATAAATTAATAATGTTTTTAACCACCTATAATAAATTTTTATTTGTTTAACCACCAAGAATCATTTAGAGGAAGTTTAAACCACTACTAAATTTGGTCTGTTATGTAATGTCTCAGAATTTACGTGTAATTTTTTTTATTTATATGGAATTATTTCGAGGCCAAAAAATTTGATGGCACGTAATTTTGAGTTCCTGAGAGCCCGAAACGTAATTTTGAACTTTTTTAATGTATGTTCAGCAAACATGAAAGCAGGATTTTCTATCTTTTGAACTATTACTCGGATCAAAAATACGAGGGTATCGTTGAATTCACAACACTAAGATTCACCTAGAAATGACTTAACTTCATCCAGCAAGGGCTGAGTAGAAAATTTATTTTTCAGACTTTTTGAGAAAAATAATAAAATAATTTAAATGAATTATTTTATTTTCTTTCTCACTTTGGAGTGGTGGATGGAAACACTGTGAGGCAGAGACAGGGCGGCAATGATGCACATCAATGAGGCTCATTAAAGGCTCGTTAAACTCACAGCGTAACAATAATTTAATGATGCGTAACAGTGACATTATTTCTTAAATAAAATAGTTTAATGACGCGACGTCGTGTCATAATGGGAACACTACGACGTGCTCCTATTTATAATTCTACATGTTGGGAAAATATGGATTAAAGAAGTTGGGGGATTCTCTAATGAACGTCTGACGGATTTCCACCCCAGCAAAGAACAAAGAACGCCGGTGGAAATTCATCTTCTTCATCGCGCCTTTCGAAGATCGGACCTGAGAAGCAGCATCAATGTTTTAACCCCTTGAGGACGAATTTTAGGAAATGAACTTCAAATATTTAGGGCTTTTTTATTTTCTATTCTTCCCCATCCATTTCTAAACGAAGAACGCAGATTAACCCACGAACAGGTTAATCTGTGGACCATGCGTTCTTGCGGGAGGGTGACTTATTTGGGGTTTCTTTATCTGGGATTTAATTATCTTTGTTGTTCAAATTAAAATCCTCAGACCTCCCTTTTTTTTAAACATCTAACGTGGAGGGACCGGGCCAACACAAATAAGGCCTGAGCCCCTCCGTCGTGGGTGTTCTTCATGGCCAAACTTTCAAATTGATGGTAAGGAAATTTTGAGACCGTCGTAGTGGAGAGGATGATCCCCAGAAAATGAAAGTGCAAGAAACACGACGAACGGACCACCAGTACAGACCCGATGGTCCCCAGAAGAATTTGGCGGTGTTCCGGACGAAAGGCCGCAGCCGGACCGGGCCGCGACACAGCAAGACAAGCCATTGGCCGAGCCGACAGCTGGAGGCGGAAAACGTGTTCTTTTGACCGCGTTAGAGGGTAGAGGATGTGGAATTGATCCATGTACCACATGACAGGCCATGATCGCTTGACCTTGGTGGAGGATCCGCCCTGCGATGACCTGCGGGACGATGGCAGGGCATGGACACAGCTCACGACTGCGTCCAACGAGGCGGACCGGTCTGCCCCCTTGCGGACCAGATGGGGCATGAACCCCCAACGGGTCAGACCCACACCTAGCGGGTCAGACCAGCACCTAGCGGGTCAGACCCACACCTATAGGGACGATCCGGACTAGGCCAGGTCGTCGAGTGACTCGGAAAACTAGACCCTCAGCCAACCTAGCCGGGTCCAGCGATGCCTATTGGCCCTGGCCCACTAGCCAGGTCAGACCAGACCGACCCCGAACTACACCAGTTCAGGTTGGGTCCATCATAATGAATCGAGGTATGTGGAACCCCCGAGCTGAGTTGGTTAGGTCAGACCGACTGGGTCAGATTGGTCCCTATCTCAACTGGTCCTCTGGTTACTAAAATGCTTATATCTTGCAAACCACACGTCTGATTGATGGTCCGTTTGTGGAATTGAGACCCTCTCGAGGAGGAGGATATTTTGGAATGATTTGTGGTGACTTTCATGGATTCCGAGAAGTGATGAATGGATTGATGAGCGGTTCTCCCAAACACGCTATGTACAGAACCCTACAGTTGGATGAGACCTGAAGACTGCTTAAGGATGGCCCAGTGGGAAGTGGATCTATGTGACCCAGTAGGCCCAGGGTGGGGAGTGGCTATGTATGACCCGATAGAACCATAGTACTCTATAGGAGGAGTAACTTAGTTCATCCAAGGTGGGAAGCGGCTATGTGTGACCATGCAGGCCCACAGTGGGGAGCAGATCTGTGTGACCTAGCATACCTACGGTACTCATCAGGGATGAGTACTATAATAGTTCAAGTTTAGTGGTAAGTGGATCTGTGTGACCTAGAAGGCCCACTATACTCAATAGAGGATGAGTTCTCCTGTAGCAGAGGAGTTCAACATTTGTGACTAACGATGCTACTATTACTACCATAGAATATACCTGGTGTGAGTTGCCTTGTGTTTTGTGATTTAATTTGAGGAATTGTTGTGTGTTCTTTCTTCTTTTGTGGGGGCTCCCTACTGAGTACTGTATTACTCACCCCTGCATAGGCTTCGCCTGCACATGTTGTGTCTGGTGAAGACGACCGACGTTTCAACAGGGGTACCTAGGGAGACAGAACGGATGGACACTACGACGGCGGACTTGGTGGCCTAGGACCAGGTGGGGCCCAGTAGGATTGGGAAATACGTACTACTTTGGCTTCTAGTAGCTTCACTACTCTCATGATCAGGTGGGTTTTACTATAGATTTCTATCAGAGTACTTTTCGTACTTTACAGTTTTTAGTACTTTTTCTTGGGTTTGTATTCTGGCCCACTTTCTTTCAGTTGTACTCGCACTCAGTTTATTCAGTGGTATGTTGTTTCCCTCTTGTGAGTTGGGACTTGTTTGGACATGTGGGTGCATACAGGTATCCAGGATAATGCCTCCCACTTGCAGGTTGACGCCTTCGGCGCTATTCTCTAGCCCCTGGCCTTCGGGAGGTGGGCTTGGGGTAGTCGAGGCACGGGCCCCAGGGAATGGGTCATGACAAAGTGGTATCAGAGGGAGGTCAGTTCCCCCTCAAAGACCATGAGTCTGATGTTTTGTTTTCGACCAATAATTTTAAGTGTTGCGAGTTTGAATTTTAGATTCAGAGAGTCTAGGGTTGGTGTGGTGGTCGACATATCCATACACCAGGACCTTGAATTCTGTTTTCGGCTCAATACATGAAAACAATAATTGCATAAGTGTCTACTAATTTTTGAATAAGATTTAGATCACCATGTATAAACTTATAACTATGGTATGTCTTGATCTATATCAGGATGGCTCGACATAGACGACCAACCAGGATCCCGATATGAGGTCATGAGGACAGCCCGCCTAGCGACGAGGCATCCGTTCAGGGACCAATTCTAGATATGGCCCCATCAGGTGGTGCATCAGTGCTACCACCACCCAATGGTCAGCATCTACTATCGGCAGTTCTGGAAGAGCACATTTGTAGGCTCAGTTCCCCACATGAGTTTTAGAGATAGAGACCTCCCAGGTTCAAGGGAGAGACGGATCCTCAGGTCGCTAAGGACTGGCTGGAGGCTATAACGTGGGTCTTTCGCTTAGTGGGGACACTACCTGACTAGATTTAGATCTTGGTAGTGAGCCTTCTACAGGGATTGGTAGGTAGATGGTGGAGTTTGACCATCCAGACTCATGATGAGGTAACCCTCACTTAGGTTGACTTTAAGAGGCTTTTCTGGGAGGATTTTTTCCCTGCAACCTTGAGCTCTGTGCACATCCAGGAGCTGCTTCACCTACAGATGGATAGCATAACGGTGGTTGAGTACTCGGTGAGGTTCACAGAGCTTTCCCACTACTCCACAGATATGGTGCGAGACCCTTTATTTAGGTCGCGAGCCTTTGAGTAGTGACTCAGGTGGGAGATCAGGGCTTCGGTGGTGTCTCTCAGCATCCCTAACCAATTCGGGGTACTGGAGTGAGCCCTTCTGATGGAGAGTTTCTTGGTGAATCATGTTCCCTCAGCTAGATCTACCAGTAGACCCCAGGCAGCGGAGTCTTTGGAAGGCAACAGACAGTAGATGCATGGGCCCAAGTGGGCTAGGTCTTTCAAAGGATGACCCCAGGACTCAAGGTTGGGGGTGTGGGGCTCTGATTTCGGAGGGATTTGGCAGGGATCCATGCAGTTCTATGCATGCAGTGGGTTGGGAAACATGGCACGTGATTGCCCGACCTACCGTACAGATAACCAAAAAACAGTTGAAGGGGAACTGAGGCAGCGGTAGCGGTTCGAGCGAGGAGGTCTGTAGGACGACGGATGTGGTAGGGGAGCTGGTTGAGCAGCAGGTGGTGGGTGACGATTTGAGATGTTACTGACACCACCCCTATGTGATCCACCCCGACCTTAGGGAGCAAGTAGACAAGGGTGAGCTCAGCTCCAGGCAGCATAGGCATATGACCACAGTGCTCCAAAGATGATCTAAGGTACGATCTTTGTCTTCTCCACCCTAGCTATAGTACTTATAGACACATGTGCTAGTCAATCCTTCCTTTCCATGACTCTCATTCAGATCTTGGAGATTCTGGTGGAGTCGTTGGCTTGATTATTACAGCTAGAGACTTCTACGGGAGACGATTTGATTATTACACACCGGTGTCGGTAGTGTGAGCTTACTCTAGGAGGTGAGATCTTTAGTTAGTATCTCTTAGTAAAAGTGTCGAGGCCTTACAAATTCATATTGGGTATGGACTGGTTATCCACAGTCCATGCTCAGATTGACTGTTTTAGGCATACAGTGTGGTGTGTCCATGAAGATGGGACCAGGTTTTCCTTCACCGGCGAGAAGGAAACCCTTGAAGCATAGGACGGACTCTCTCAGAGGAGGGTGTAGCCAATCACTCACCAGTTGGATACCCTCACCCTTGGTGCAGTGGAGGAGAGGAGTTCAAGCTTCCCTATAGTGGTGGACGAGTACATGGATGTTTTTTCTGATGAGGTTCCAGGGATACCTCCTTGTAGAGAGGTAGACTTCTGTATCGACCTATACCCCAGGACGACATTGATATCCACATCGGAATATTTAATGGCTCCCGTAGAGCTTCATGAGATGAGGGTACAACTAGAGGAATTCCAGGATAAGGGTTTAATAAGGCCCAATGTTTCACTATAGGAAGCCCCAGTGCTTTTTTCCAAGAAGGAAGATGGGAGTTTGAGGTTGTGTGTGGACTTCCAAAGCCTGAACCAGAAGACTATGAAGAACAAGTACCCACTGCTGAGAATTGATGACCTCTTCGACCAACTGAAGGGAGCTAAGTGGTTCTCAAAGATAGACCCCATACCAGGCTATCACCGGCTTCGGGTATGGGACAAGGATGTACTAAAGACAGCCTTCAGGTACCAGTATGGCCACTATGATTTCCCGGTGATGCCTTTCGGCGTGACCAACACCCCATAAGTGTTCATGGACATCATGAATAGGATCTTCCAACCCTACCTCTACCAGTTCATTGTGGTCTTCATTGATGACATCTTGGTGTATTCAGAATCAGAGGAGCAGAACGCTACACACCTGTGGATAGTCCTGGATACACTCTGAGAGCACCAGATTTATGGTAAACTCTCGAAGTGTCAGTTTTGGATGCAGGAGGTATAATTTCTAGGATACATCATCTCAGAGGCTAGAGTTACAGTAGATCTGGAAAAGATAGAGGTGGTGCTTTCTTGGGAGCCACCTAGGAGCGTGACTGAGGTTCTGAGCTTCTTGGGGCTGGCTAGTTACTATCGTAGGTTCGTGCCTGACTTTTCTAGGGTAGAATCACCCTTATCGGAATTTACATGGAAGGGAATGCCCTTCGTGTGGATGGAGAAATGCCAGCAGAGTTTTTAGGAGTTGAGGTGGAGACTGACTAGTGCCCCCATCTTGATACTACCAGAGGAGGGCATTGGGTTTGTAGTTTACTATGACTCATTTGGGATCGGGCTCGGTTGTGTCCTAATGTAGGAGAAATTGGTGATTTAATATGGCTCACAACAGTTGAGATGGCATGAGCAGAACTACGCGAACCATGACCTGGAGTTAGCAGTAGTGGCCTTTGCATTGAAGATGTGGTGGCACTGCTTATTGGGTGAGCGGTTTACAGTTTACTCTGACCATAAGAGTCTTAGGTATATCTTCTCCCAGAAGGACTTGAACCTGAGACAGCGGTGATGGATAGAGTTCCTCCAGGACTATGATTTTGAGATATTATATACTCCTGGAAAGGGGAATGTGGTGGCAGATGCGCTCAGGAGGAGGACCAAGTTGCAGCAGCTGAGTGAGGCGACAGAGTAGTTATTCGCGATGCAGGTATCCCTCATGGATGATGGTGAATCTATTTACCTCCAGTCGATGGCTGTTACTCCACCACTCATACAAAAAGTCAGGGAGGCACAGCTAGTGGATGTTGACTGCGAGGCCCAACATGCTCAAATATCCTCAGGACAGGCTCCTGATGGATTTTCGACAGGTGGGGAGCACGTCATCCTTTTTAGAGGGTTCACCTTAGTACCAGTGGAGTTTTGGGATAAGGTGTTGAGGGAGTTCCATACTTTCCCTCTAACAGTACATACTAGAGTGGTAAAGATGTACCAGGACCTCTGGTGTTAGTACTGGTGGCCAGGGATAAATAAAGCAGTGGCCAAGTTCGTTTCAGGATGCCTCACTTGTCAGCAAGTGAAGGTCGAGCACCAGGTTCCAACAATCTTGACTTAGCCACTCAAGCTACTGGATTGGAAATGGGACAGTATCTCGATGGACTTTGTGATGGGGTTACCACATACGTCTATAGGTCATGACTCTATTTGGGTGATCATTGACTGACTCACCAAGTTGGCTCACTTCCTACCCATCTGGGAGAAGGGAACGGTAGAGGGATTGGGATGAATCTGCGCCTAGGAGATAGTACAGCTTCACAGGATGCCTTTGACTATTGTCTTAGATCATGATGCCCACTTTACATCCCGGTTGTGGAAGGGATTATAGGAGGAATTTGGGATGCAGCTATGCTTGAGCACATCTTTTCATCCCCATACGGATGGTCAGACTGAGCATACCATAAAGACCTTGGAGGACATGCTTCGTGCTTGCATCCTTGAATTTGGTCGTGTTTGGAAGGACTTCCTGTCACTAGTGGAGTTTTCATACAAAAATAGCTATCACTCCACCATTGGCATGGCACCGTTTTGAGGCCTTGTATGGGCGGCTTTTCAAATCACCCATATAGTGGACAGACCCAAGGGAGTCAGCACTCATGGGTCCAGATTTGGTACGGGATACCACTGAGAAAATGCAGATCATCCAGGAGCGGATGAGGACTACATAGAGCAGATATAAGTCTTATGCCGAAAGGAGAAGGATACCCTTGAATTTCAAGGAGGTAGATCATGTATTCCTTCAGGTATCACCCCGATGAGGATTGCGGAGATTTGGATAGGGTGGTAAGCTATCTCTGAGGTTCATCGGTCCTTTTCAGATCCTGAGAAGAGTTAGCGAGGTGGCGTACTACCACTACTACAAATATGGCTTTTATCAGTGCTAAAAATGGCCATTAACAGTGCTAGAAAAAGCGCTGATAATGTCGGCGAAGATAAAGGGGGGGTCCCCTTTATCAGCGCTCCAAAAAGAACTGATAAAGACCCCTTTTATCAGTTCTAAAAAAGCGCTGATAAAAGGGGTCTTTTATCAGCGCTAATAAAAGGGTCTTTTATCAGCGCTTTCTTTTTAGCGCTGATAAAAGACCCCTTTAATCAGCGCTTTTTTTAGCACTGATAAAAATAAAAAAAATAAAAAAAATACTACCAGTCTCATGGGGGGGATTTTTACAGTTCTTGAGCCCCCTTTTATCAGCTCTTTCCTGCACATCCAGTGCCCGCCCGCACCACCTACACCCTTTATCAGCGCTAGACATTTAAATCACCCTTGCGTGCGCGACCTTTCTTCCACCCAGATTTGATCTCAAGACCTCCCCCATGCGCACCTAAAGCCTTTGCCACTACCCTATATTGATTTGTTCTCTTATTCATGATATATCTATTTATTTATATATATATTTCATTATATTTATTCATACAGTAATATATATTTATATTAATATATATAGTTATATTAATATATATATATATATATTAATATATATATATAGTTATATTAATATATATATAGTTATATTAATATTTAGTAGTTATATAAATATTCATATATTGGTATTTTAAATAAAATGGATATTAGTTATTACTTAGATAAATCTAGTATATTTTATATGTAAATATGTTTAATTATTTATTTAAAAATTTTAATTTTTAGGTGTGAATATATAAAAAATATGTATATATAGTTATATATTTGATTATAAATAGCAGTGTATTATAAAAAACGATAAAATTTCAAAGACATAATATCAATATGAATGTAATACCTTGTAATAAATTCAGTCCCCACCAAAAAAATCCAATAATACCCCCCTTAAACGAGGCTGAAAATCCACAAAATGTTAAAAAATCTGGTTACCCCGACTAAAAACTCAGTTTTAGAGGCCTTATTGGCCTCTTTTGGCCTTGAATAACGCTTTCTAGGGTCCCCCTCGATCACAAAGACGTAGATCTTGTCACAGGCTTCGATTTGATATGTGGTAGAGCTCAAACGGACACTCGGATCAAAAGTTATGGCCGTTTGAAGTTTGAGTTGCGTTTTCAACATATTTTGGATCTTTTTTTAATTTTTTTAATTTTTTTACTCTTCAAATTGTTATTAAATGACTATTACCCCATAATAATTATCAAATTATTAATTGAAAATATTTTTTTAATTTTTTAAGAATCCATTTTCACTAAATATCTTATATATTAAGTATATTAAGTGTAAATGTACATTTATACTTATCTAAAATATATTTTAAAATTATATATTATATTTATATCAATATAACTATATAACTATATTTATATATTAATATATTAATATATTTTTAAAAAAAAAATTGAAGTCGACCCTTTATCAGCGCTAATAAAGGGGGTCCCTTTATCAGTGCTAATAAAGGCACCCTTTATCAGCACTTTTTTAGCGCTGATAAAGGGGTGGCACTGGCCTTGCCCAGTTTTGTGGTAGTGTACCTAGCTCTTCCCCCACAAATGCATCGGGTGCATGTTGTTTTCCATATGCCGCAACTTAGGAGGTATGTGCATGATTCATCGCACGTCGTCGACTGTGGTGAGCTAGGAATTAATGACGGGGTGATGTTTGTGGAGTTCCCAGTGAAGATAGAGGATCGACAAGAGTGGGTCTTATGTGGATGGTTGACTCCTCTACTGCACATCTGATGGTAGCACGAGAATCTCCAGGCGAGCACATGGGAGCAGGAGGCTCAGATTCATGCTCAGTACCCCCATATTTTTGTTTAATTGTTGTTTTGGATTTCGGGGATGTAAATCCATAAGGTGGAGATAATGTAACATATCGGTATATTCATGAATTTTTTTTTATATGGAATTATTTCGAGATCACAAAATTCGATGGCATGTAATTCTGAGGTCCAGAGATCCCGGAATGGAATTTTGAACTTTTTTTAAGGTACGTTCAGTAAACATGTGAGTGAGATTTTATATCTTTTGAACTATCGCTTGGATAAAAAATATGAGGGTACCGTTGAATTTAGAACGTTCGGATTTTCCTAGAAATGACTTAACTTCATCTAGCAAGGGCTGAGTGGAAAAGTTGTTTTTCAGACTTTTCAAGAAAAATAATAAAATAATTTAAGTTAATTATTTTCTTTTCTTTCTCATTTTGGAGTGGTGGATGGATACGCTGTGGGGCAGCGATAAGGCAGTGAAGATGCGCATCAATGAGGCTCATTAATGTCTCACTAAACTCACAGTGTAACAACGCTTTAATGAAGCGTAACAGCGACACTGTTTCTTAAATAAAACAGTGTAATGACGCGACGTCGCATCATAATGGGAACGCTGCGATGTGATCCTATTTATAATTCGACGCACTGGGAAAATAAGGATTAAAGAAATTGGAGGATTTTTCGGAAAACCTCTGACAGACATCCACCCCAGCAAAGAACAAAGAACGCCGGCGTAACTTCATCTTCTTCGTCACACCTTTCGAAGATCAAAGCCGAGAAGCGACATCAACATCTTAACCCCTCGAAGACAAATGTTTGACAATGAACTTAAAAGAGGTAGGGGTTTTTGATTCTTTATTCTTCCCCATCCATTTCTAAATGACAAACACGGATTAACCCATGAACGGGTTAATCTGCGGACCGTGTGTTCTTGCGGGAGGGTGACTTCTTTGGGGTTTCTTTATCTGGGATTTAATTATCTTTGTTGTTCAAATTAAAATCTTCGGGCCTCCCTTGTTTTGTAAACTTCTAATGCAGAGGGCCCGGGCCGACACGAACAAGGCCTGAGCACATCCGTCATGGGTGTTCTTCGTGGCCAAACTTTTGAATCAATAGAAAGGCAGTTTTGAGACTGTCGCGGTGGAGAGGACAATCCCCGGAAGACGCAGGAACAAACAGCGCGAAGAACGGACCACCAGGGCAGACCCGATGGTCCGTGGAAGAATATGTAGGCGCGCCGACACTGGAGGTGGCACTGACGATTGCCAGTGGTGGCCCATAGTGGTAGATGTGGGTGTGAGGTGGCATGCCACAACGGCGCGTCGGATGAAAGTTTGCGGTTGGACCATGCTACAGTGCAACAGGAGAAGCTGTCAGCCGGTCTGGGGGCTGGAGGCGATGGATGCGGTCACTCAACCATGTCAGAGGGAAATAGATGTGGCACTGAGTCGCGTCCCGCGCGACGGGCCGCGGTCGCCTGACTACGATGGAGGAGGTGCCCCACGGCGACCCGCGGAGCACAGACGCGGCTCCCGACCGCGTCCAGCGAGGCGGACTGATCCACCCCCTTGCGGACCGGATGGGGCGTGAACCCCCAACGGGCCAGACCCGCATTGCGGGGTGGGACCATGGCTCACCAGACCAGGCCGGACCCACGCCCTATTCAGGCCGGTCTGAACTACACCAGATCGTCGGGCGACTTGACAGGTTGGACCCTCGACTAACCGGGTCGGGTCCAGTGAGGCCTATTGGGCCCGGCCCACTAGTCAGGTCAGACCAGACCAACCCCAACCCACACCAAGCCAGGTCTGGTCCGTCAGAATGAACCAGGGTATGTGGAACCCCCAAGACAGGTTGGTTGGGTCGGTCTGACTGGGTCAGACTGGGCCCCATCGTAACTGGCCCCATGGTTATTAAAACGCATGTATCTTGCAAACTGTATGTCTGATTGATAGTCCGTTTGCGGCATTGGGACCCTCTCGAGGAGGTGGATCTTTAAGAATTATTTGTGGTGAATTTCATGGACTTCAAGAAGTGATGAATGGCTTGAGGATCGGTTCTCCCTAGCGCGCTACATACAGAACCCTATGGTTGGCTGAGACCTGAAGACTGCTTGAGGATGGCCCTGTGGGAAGCGGCTCTATGTGACCCAGCAGACCCACTGTGGGGAGAGTCTTTGTGTGAATCGACAGACCCATGGTGGGGAGTGGCTCTGTGTGACCCAGCATACCCACAGTACTCATCAGGGATGAGTACCACAGTTGTTCAAGGTTAGTGTGAAGCGGCTCTTTGTGACCCGATAGGCCCACTGTACTCGATAAAGTAGGAGTTCTCCAGTGGCCTAGGAGTTCGATGTTTTTGACTGACGATGCTACTATTAATACCCTATAATATACCTGGTGTGAGCTATCTTATATTCTGTTCTTTACTTTGAGGAATTGTAGTGTGTTCTTTCTTTTTTTTTTGGTCCCTACTAAGTATTGTGTTACTCACCCATGCAAGGGATTCACCCACAAGTGTTGTGTCTGGTGAAGATGATCAACGTTTTGACAGGGGTGCTCAGGGAGATGGGAGAGACGGACACTACAACGGTGGACTTGGTGGCCTAGGACCAGGTAGGGCCCAATAGGATCGGGCAGACAGGACATATTACTTCGGCTTCTAGTAGCTTCAATACTCTCATGATCAGGTGGGGTTTACTATAAATGGTCATCAGAGCACTTTTCATACTTTATAGTTTTCAGTACTTTTTCTTGGGTTTGTATTCTGATCCATTTTTTCAGTTGTACTCACACTCAGTTTATTCAGTGGTATGTTTTTTCCCTTTTGTGAGTTGGGACTTGGTTGGTTATGTGTGTGTGTATAGGTATCTAGGATAATGTCTCCCACTTACAGGTAATGCCTTCGGCGGTAGTCGCCAACCCCTTGCCTTTGAGAGGAAGGCTTGGGGTAGTCATGGCACGGGCCCCGGGGAATGGGTCATGACATGTTAGCATATGTAGTGGTAGTTAAAATGACCACTATATATTTTCTATGTAGGAAATACACTGTTAATATTTTCTAACAATATTAATCACCACTAATTGAAGAACCGCTGGGAAATTTTGAACTGTAAAAAAGCACCACTAATTTAGCCAAAACCTCCATTAAATATAGATTTAGTCATCTGAAAAAAACTATAGGGGGAAACCATCATTAAATTTATAATGACACACTATTTCATAGCAGTTTCAAAAAACCACCGTGAAACAATTTAGAGAAAGTTAAAAATTACTCTAAACCTATAAATAATTACCACTATTTTCCCATTATCCTATAGTGGCTGTGTCAGGACTGGACATTATCCATCTCAATATTGAGGATTTTATGCTATAATAACTAACAACCATTAAATGATCCTCTAATCCAAAAATTATAGAATAATTTATTAGTATGATAGAAAATGGATTTTTTTCATTAATATTAATAACATTTAAAGGTAATTTTCTCATTTATTATTTACATGATGAAGTGGATCCATGGTGGACACTAATCAATAATACAAGGAAATATGATGAAATTTAAGGCATGGATTTAGTGGATATTAGGGAAAAATTCAATAAATGTTTTACTTGTAGTCTTCACATCAATATATAATAGGGATTCATTGAGATTTATAAAAATAAGGGTGAATAGATTGGTTCTTATAAATTAAACATCATGATACATTCAAGTTATGCCTATATTTTTTTTCTTTAATCCCAAAAGTAAAATTGATCAATACATTAGTGTCTTAAAACATAGTCTCTGAAATGCATTCATGATAAGATACTTTGATAAATATAATAAAATTATTCAACATAATCTTAAAGTGGATATTGAAGATGGGGACACTCATTGGACTTTTTTATTTGAGGATAAGGAGTGGGAATTATAGTTTTATGGATTTTTAAATGATAAATATCATAGGTGGTATAATATTTAATTTCTTACATGGAAATATTTTTGGATAAAGAACTAAAGAAATTACCTCAAATGAATTTGAATACTTTTCAAGTATAACATATAATTCCATCAAGAAATATGTTTTTCTTAAGAGACATGAATATCTCATTCCATGTAATAGGGGAAATGAAAGTAACACCAAAATTTTAATGTTTCAATTATAATGGGATAGTGTATTATGCAAACTAATGCATGAAATGTAGTTTTATTCAAAAATATATGTCAATAACCTCAAAATATAAGTGAACAAAGAAGTGGTTATGAAATTAATATTTCTAGAATAGATCATAAAAATTAGTGAAAGGTAAAATAATTATAAACAAATGATTTAAAAGTGTCTTATATGAGTTTTTTTCTATAAATTCCTTCCTATAATTCATAGTTTATATTACTATTATTCCAAATTTAAAATATAAGATATTGAGTTCTTGGTGAAAACATGTGATGAGATGATTGAATCTCAATCATATAACTCTCTTCTAATTGATATTTTTTATGCTACATTCATCAAATCTTGTCATTATTTCATTAATAGAATATTATATGATATTAATCCTTGATTTTGTCTCTCTACGTGGACATAATATAAATTTTGGGGAAAAATAAATCTCATTTCATATCCCAAATCACCTCATGATCTTGTATTGGTACAAGGATGATTATAAATTTTATGTTTAAAACAAATCGTTAATATTGGTATAAATATCCAACAATGAGGGGTATTTTTTCAAAAGGTTAGAAAAAAAATATAACATTGAATATATTATAATTGTACTATAATATATTAATGTATTTCTTAAATAATTTTTTAGTCTTACCCTAGATCATATAGTTGCATTTTCAATTAAACACATATCGATGTTATGCCTATATTATAGCACCAATATAGAATGGCCATAGTCAAGTTAAAATAATTAAATAAGTGACCATAAGTGAATATGGAAAATGGTATTGTATGTCCATGTGATTTACTATGATATATACTGGTCTTATTTATTAATAAGAATAGTGTATCTATACATATATTCATTGATTATCTTGAGTTCAACTAGTTCATGATTAATATAAAGTATCTAAGATCATGTATAGATAACTAATTTTATTGAATTTGTGATAATCCATACTTATAAATGGTAGATATTTGATCAATATATCATAAATTTTGTCTATAATGAGATGATATACCTAAGACAACCTTTCATACAATATTTAGAGACTACAAATTTATACTACTTTTAAAATAACAAATTCCCCCAACAATCTTCATAGAATTTATGAATAGTCTTAAGATATTGCCTTAATAAATTTATGATATTATTCATACATATTCTAAGATATAAAAGAAAATGAGTATCATTTGAGGATTATGTAGAATAACTTTAGAATGGTGATATTTTTTTCTAAATTCAAAAAGTTTAATTTTTGTCTGCAAAAAGTGTATTTCATGGATCACTTAATCAAATGTGAGGGTATGTATATGGATCCTTAAACTATATATATGATTAAACATTGATCCTAACTAAATATTATAATAAAGATTCATAGATTTATTAGATTGGTTTGATATCATTGATGGTTATTGAGAAATTTATCATAATTTCCCGGTCCACTAACTATGTTAATTTTGACTGGAGTAATGTTTCTCAAGATATAAGAATGTGAAAAAAAAAACTTTAAGAAATTGAAGAAGATATTGGTTAGAAAACCTATACTATCACTACCCTATATTAGAGAAGGCTTTGATATATATAATTAATGACACATTAATCATGGGATTGGCTTGTGATATCCTAAAAATTATAAAGTTTTGGCCAATGCTTCATATTAACTAAAATTTATTAAATAATATTATTAACCATGTTATTTGAAATTGGAAATATTAATAATTTCATTAAAAACTTGGTGCCACAGTATATATGATGATAAGTGTGATGTATATATGTATGTATGTATGTATGTATATAAATATATTGATCATAAAATATGAATGCATATATTCACATAATAGGAGTTGAGATTCTCCAGACTACAATAAAAAAAATCGTAATGTAAGAATGGATTTCTAAGAGTTTAGCAATATATTAAACAACTCATAAACCTTTCAAGTGAATTTTAATAAACCCTTTTGTATATCCATGTTGAAAATATATCTATGGTGATTTAGTTCTATTTAAATATGGTTAAATTAATCATTTTTTCATATTTATCTGCAGATTACATTTCATTTAGTGGAATTGATTATTGAAAAATTATTTTATTTAAAAAATTAAAGCTATTGATGAATGATAATACTATTTTTTTAACATTTTAAAAAATCATCTTTTTATATTAACATTGGTTTTTTTGACATGGTTTTCTCAAATTGATGATTATCATAGAATATAAAATATAAAATAAAAAATAATTTAATAGAGCACGAATTTGTTAAAAAATAAATCAAATTCATTAATAATATATAATACTAATGCATACAGGACAAATGATTTTATCCAAATTATATTTTCAATTTTAAAAACAATTTTAAATACAAATAAAACTACACTTTGATTAATTTTTAAAAGACCAAAACTCATATTGAAACCAAGTTTTTTTCCTAAACATGACTTGTTTCGTATGATAATTTTTCTATACTTTAATTTCATTTTGAGATAAATACATTAAAAGTTAAAAAAATCCATCTAATACATTCCTTTGAGTACCTAATTCATGTTTTAAAGTTTATAAACTCTTAAATATAAAATCTATGCATTGATTAATTATAAAAAAAGTGTGATTAATACAAAGACCAATCAAAGACATAAAATATTAATAAAAAATCATATTCTAATTCTTTCATATCAATCTAATCTCATTTTATCGGTTTGAGAAACTAAAACACCTTCGAATATATAAAAATCACTTTTAAATATAAAAATAATAAAATGTGTAATTCAAACCCAACCTCACAAGGGATTGGAAGATAACTTATTACTAAATGTAATCAATTATTAAATGATTATTTTCTTTTATATTCATGTAAGTATGGCCTCATTTTCATTTATTGGGCATTTGATGAAAAAAATCAGTATAAAAACACTTTTAAAAATATAATCCACACAATTAGTAATTCAAACACAACATCTTTGATTGATTTACATTTAGTTACTATAAGTATTGAATAAATAGATAAAAATTCTTAGTATTTCATCATTTTGATCTTATTTTCTTTTTTTGAGTGAAACCGTAAATTTTTTACAATAAAAAACTTTTAAATATAAAATCTTCACCAACTAAACTTCACGTGGGAATGGTGTATAGCTCATGTTTATATATAAAAATTATGAAACAATCATTTTAATATAGTTCCATTTTAATCTATACTCATTTTATCGGTTTGAGCATCTGATGCATGTTTTTAATTATAAATTTTTTTTAAATATAAATAATACACTATGAGACATACCAAAAAATTAACATTTTTAATTGATACATGGTAATTCTTACAAATCGTGGTCATTTTCCAATAGTTTTATATAAAATACATAAAATACATAAAAACTCTTAAATATAAAATACATAAAATGTTATATTTTAGCTAAATTGTATGTCAATTTGATACATGGTTTATTCATATAGATTCACATCATTCCAATATTATTTCCATTATTTCAATGTCTGGTGTATGTTCTTAGGTTTAAAAACTCTTTAAATGTAAAAATATTAATATTGTGTTAATTTCCAATTGTAGTAAAACATTAGTCAAGAAATAAAAATAAATTATTATAGAATAAAACTTAATTACATAAATTCATAAATGCATATCCTAATACACATTCGTGGTTATAAATTTCACCTAGGGATAAAAATGTTAAATAAGTCTTTATTAAAATTATATTATTAACTAATATATATAACATAAGGGATAAAAATAAAATTTTTCATATATCCAGTTAATACTCATTTATCTATAACATATAGGATCGAAGACATCATGAAATCACTTATACCTATGATTTAAAATAAATATATGATGTTTAATAAAAAAATAATGTTGATTACTAAATAGAAAATTAATTATTTACTCTTATAAAGAATTTCAATGTTTTAAAAAATAATATTAATTTTATTATTATAATTGTGCACTTCAAGTAATAATATATTATAAAACAAGTATTCAAAGAACTACTAAAATTTCATATTTATTCATGAACATATTTAGTTTGTAAATATGTATATTGAAAATTAATTTTTTTTACACAATTTTATTTTATTTTTTTATGTGCCAAAAAACAAAGAGTATATATATACATATATTGGATAATTTGGTTCAATAAAAAATCATAAGATAAAAAAACATAAATTTTTCCAAAATAAAATAATATCCTCGCCATATATTTCACCTCTATTTATGTTGTATAGGGAAACACTTTAGTTTAAATCAATCGAAAATGAGTTGAAACATATAATGTGCTATGTAAAAGTGTCATATGATTTTGTGAGAAAATGTTCACTACTTATCTATTTAAAATTTAATTTTCATGAATTTATACCATCAAATACGTCATAAGTTTTTATTTGAATTTAATTTTAAATTTTTATTTATACTACACTAAAATGAGATTTAATGGAATCGAATGAGGGTATAAATATTCAGATATTTATATCATACATGATCTTAATTTATCTCTATTCGACCTAGATGAAATGAAAATTTTAATTTGCAATGACATGAAACTAAATGGCATATTTAATTATAATTTTTATTGAATTTTAAATACTAATCAGACCAGTTCAGAACATTTGTCCCTAAAAAATATATGAATCTATCTGAATAATTTTTTCACATTAAAAATTTTAAAATAAGTAGATGTCAATTTAAAAATATGGCATCACGGTATGATTGAATATGCACCAGGAAGTTAGTGATAAATGTCTATTTTTTATTGAATACCCAAATTTTATCATATGAAAAAATGATTGGATCAAACTGTTTAAATATATAATATATTGAATTTATTTACTAATGATAACATAGTAAATTGAAAAATATGTAAAATATTTTCATAAAAAAAATTAATTTTTGTATAAATCACGTGAATAGATCCCTTGAATAATAGAATTATGTTGTGAAATTGATCGAACACCAATTGAAACCGCAAAGCATTTCGAAACCAGAAATGTAAGATCGGTCGTAGTAAAAGCGCATCGTTGAGAAAGAAAATTTCGAATTTGCGTATGACGGTGATAATAAAAAATGGAAATATAAATACAAAATAAAATACATGAAGTATAGAACACAATATAGATCCAAAAGTCCATCACATTTCATTTACATATCACCATATTTATAGAGTACATGAGATCTGATCCAACAGTGAGAATATGAAATGTTATCCATTAAGAGGGGAATTAATTGGGAATTGAGCAGTCGTCATTATTGTCATAATTATGAAATCCATTAATAATGTTTCATAACACTACCCCTTGGATGTCATAATTTCAAGGAACCATTTTTAATCTTCACTTAAAAAAACCCCTGTGGGAAAAATAAGTAAATCCAAAATAAAAGAATTTCATGTCATGTTGCCTCATTAAAAACCTTATTAGGAAAACCCAGTGGGAAAAACCTGATGAAGGGGAAAATAGTGCAGCGTTCCCAACTCCCCCTGATTATATAATTTAGTTATGTCTTCAAAAAATCAATTAATATTATTATTTAATTATGTCTTCAGGACATGGGAGGAAGACCATAGGTAAATGGTATCATTAAAAATTACAACTCTTGGGGAAGACCAACAATTTCCATTAATTATATATATCCATAATAATTTATAACATTCCCTTGGATATCACTTATGATGTATGATTGCCTCATTAAAAACCTCATCAAGGAAAAACCCTTCATGGAAAAACACTTGATTAGGGAAAAAAGGTACAATAACATCAAGTCCCCAGAGTGTTGCCTCGTTAAAAACCTTATCAAGAAAACCCAGTGGGAAAAAATTGACTAAGGGAAAAAGAGTAAAATAGTTACATATCCCACTCATAATGATCATTACTGCATTATTTAACTCATAGAATTTCTATGATCAATTCATAACCAAAACATTCAGTTTTGAATTTTGGAATAATAATAACTTATACCCTATAGATTTCAATGAATGGGGAAGAACATTAACGTGCTTCATAATATAATTTATTGTCATTTTCAAGGTAAATATGCACATGTACAATTATATCCTTCAGGGATAAATAAAATGTGCATTTATATTTAATCCTTCTGGGATAAGTATGTTCTTCATCAACCCCTTATATATGAAATTTATCACTCTTAGAAGCAAGATATTTAATTATTCATTAAGGGTAAAACCATTCCAAAATTTAATATTTCATCTTCTAGGTGATTAATCCAAAATACATGGACATCCCATGTAATTTCATGATCAAATAATTCGTTGATTTTAGAAAACTCTTTAAGAGTTTAGATGTTTTTCAAAACAACTTAATAATATGATGAATATAATGATTCATACAAAACATGAGATGATAAATTCAATTTATTTTCTTCCTTAACTTAATATGGATAAATATTATTCAGTTCACTGCATAATTTATCAGATTGGGTGAAACTTCCATAATTTTGAATATGCTTTAGGCATTTAGAACCCTTCTGGGATTCATATAAATATCCAAATATACAAGGATGAATATTTCTTATAATAAGATCATTGATATTCAATAGTATTTATAGTTTGGATAATCAATCCAAAACTTTATATTTTGAACATTTCATAAGTTCCTTTAATAATTTTGGCCAATTATTATGATGTAGACATTTGTCAAAATCCATTACCATCAATGAGTTTTAAAAGCATTCATAGAAAATATCTCATCAACAGCATTTGACTGAGATCTCATAATTTTTCTGGTACCAGTGTCACTTCAGGGACAATATCTAAAAAGTTATAATATTTTTAATATATTTGTTTTCCTCTTCAAGGGAAAATATATTTATTGCTTTCTACTCATGATGAACAATGATTTTATATAATCAGTTCAACCACACGTTAGGTGTGTATAATCAGACTATTGATTTCCAACACTTTACATTCATGTATGTGTTGTGAGCATCTTTTCAATGGTTCTGCAGGACCATATAATATATGATACTAAGTATTTCTTTTAATCAACATGAATAGAATATAATTTATACTCACCAGCAGCAAATAACACATGAGATCATTTAGTGGATGCATTTTTCATATAGATGGATCACATGGTGGGCGCACCCATATATACTTTTTCATATGTGTATGGGAAATTTATTTCCATAATATTTGCTAATGATATAAATAATTTACCTCAAAAATGGATACCTCATGGTAAATTATCATATAGGGGGAATTCATAATGACTTAATGATAATAAATTCATTGATAATTTTGTAGACATGCATCCATTAAATAAATTCATCATTCTCCCCCTGATGGATTTCTACTATGTTATCAATAAATCGATGCTCATGTATACTAGAATCAATATCTTTCATTATAATTGATCCTAGATGGCCTAAATCATCATGTCATATATTTGAAGTGTCAGGATTAGTAAACTTCTGGTTTACCATTATTGATTTGATTGTATATAACAAATTCTTTATAATCACTTTTATGAATGCTTGTTACATATCGAGGTACCTCTTTTGTCTCCATATGATATTAATTCTCAAGAATACCATTCATATATCTCATTTAGACTTTAAATATAACAAAGCATTAAAAATTTGTACTACCTGGTAGGAATATATTCGCTCTTTTGGAGTCATTTATTAATTTTCACTACCAGTAAATGTACTTATATGAGCATATACTAACACATATATGAGTTCTTTTGAAGCATTTAATCAAAATAATATCTGTAAATATTTTTCTTCAAGATCAACGCATATAAGATCTCCAGGATCTTTCATTGTGAAAACTCATATTTTTCATTATAATTTCCACTTATGGTGGTTGATGAATTCATAATATAATCATAATGGGTTAGGCCCATCACCAAGAAGATTATTGCATAATTTATAACTTCTTGCCAAAATATTTTGGAACTTCGGACCCAAATA
This sequence comes from Viscum album, assembly GCA_963277665.1. Taxonomy (NCBI): domain Eukaryota; kingdom Viridiplantae; phylum Streptophyta; class Magnoliopsida; order Santalales; family Viscaceae; genus Viscum; species Viscum album. The sequence goes on along the minus strand of OY728122.1, from coordinate 501,648,392 downwards.
TTATTTTACTATACATCTACCTAGGATAGAAGCCCCCACGTATTTTGAAGCTGGTGAATGTGGTAGCGAGAATCAATGTGAAAGAATCTTCTGGATTCACAACACACCTTATCGCCATCCAAAATTATAATTCATAAACAACATTCACTTTATCAAATTAAAGATAAATCATTTGATCAAAAATCATCAACTCTCAAATATTCATGATATCATAAATCATAAAAAAATCATGAATAATTTCATTCACTTCAAGGAATAATATACAGTAATTGATATTACATTCACATTGGGGAATTCATTCATTCATCAGATTTCATGATCCATGAATGATAATTTATTATTTATCAATAATGATCATCCTGTATAAAATATAAATTTTATTTATTATGATGATCATTGTTTTAACCACTTTAAGTGGTAAAATAATTTTCATAATATATATCGAATTATCAAAACTATGTAATTCAATCATTTCATTTATGAATTATATGAACAACAACATCCACTTCAGGGGATAGATTAATTACATGAGATGATATTGATAATCCATAAGAATATGATAAATAATTATGTTTCCCTTGATACTGTTGTTGCAGGAACAATAAATGATAAATTAATATATTCTTCAATATAATTTCAAAGGAAATTATTTTCATATCTTCCTTCAGGGATGAAATATTTTATAAATATCAATAAAATTCATTGTGCTCTGTAAATATTTACTATCATCAAAATACTTCTGGTGGTTATATTTTTATTATTTTTTATAAACAAATACAACACAATGATCATTCGCAAAACATCATATTCACCTCGAACTTGATTTATAATAAAATCAGGTATATTTTCATTCACTTCTCGGAATGAAATAAATCATTTTAAATAAATATTCTCATTCACTCCAGGGAACAGAATAAAATTATTTGTTCGATTTTTATAGTGTCTTCAAGACAATTGCATGAATATTAAATTCATCAATTTCATCCACTTTGGGGGATTAATATATATATATATAGTATATTTATTCTTGTTCATCAAGAATATGTAATTTCTCTAAAACATTTTATAAGAAATAAAATAAAGAGAAAAGAAATAAAACAAATATCTACAAATATTTAAATTAAACATCATCTCCATCATAAACCTTTGTATAGTATAATCAAACTTGACACCTTCAGGGTGAACAAGAAATAAGAGATATGAAATTTCATGGTTCATGGAATTATTAGTGAACTTCAGATCGACATACGACATGTATGTGATGATCATCAAACTTTGGTTCGACGTACGAAGGTTACGCGATGTTCATGAAACTTCAGCTCTACGTACAACGGGTACGTGATGTTCATCAAACTTCATCTCGACGTACTACGGGCACGCGATGTTTATCATTCAACTGCTTGATGTACGATGGTTACGTGATGTTCATCATTCAATGGCTCAACCTACGACAGATATGCAATGTTCATCATTCAATGGCTCAACGTACGACGTGCACGTGATATTCATCATTCAACCACTTCTTGTGGCGTAGTTTTTTATTCATTTGACGAATTATGTTTGTCTTGGCATCTACTATATCAGTTATTAATCAAACACATTCTCTTCAAGAAATGGAGTGAAATTTGTCAAGCATGAGTCATTACACCTCTTCAAGAGTTCATTATTTTTTTCGAAACAAAATATTAATAAAATCATATATTATTTTCAGATTTATCAATAGGGGAAAAATAAATGCAACAATATCTTACATGTAAAATAATACTCACCTTTTTGATGCAGCAATGCGAATGAGTGGAGTCGATGTGCATGTGAAAGAGTATGTCAAAAGAATAATGTTTATAAAAACATGTGACATAGCTTTTTCCCACAAATTTTTTTCTTATTCTGATGATGGGGATGAAGGCAGCGTCGTTACGATGTGCAATGCGGAGAGGAAGGTCATGCTGATAACATGTTGTAAAATTGATCAAATGCCGATTGAAACCGTGAAGCATTTCGAAACTGAAAATGTAAGATCGGTCGTAGGTGAAGCGCATCATTGAGAAAGAAAATGTTTAATTTGCATATGATGGTGATAATAACAAATGGAAATACAAATACAAAATAAATACAAGAAGTATAGAACACAATGTAGAACCAAAAGTCCATCACATTTCATTAACATATCACCATATTTATAGAGTACATGAGATCTGATCTAACGGTGATAATATGAAAGGTTAGTCATTAAGAGGAGAATTAATTGGGAATTTAAGACTCGTCATTATTGTCATAATTATGACATCCATTAATAACGTTTCATAACAAATTATTATTTTTTATCAACTATTTTGAATTATTTTGAAAATAAATTTTCCAAAACATTCATTTAAAATATTCTTTTATTTCATTAAAATTATGTAAAAAATCTGGTTTTGTTGGTTAAAAATCCCTCAAAGTAACATTGTAGTATTTTTGGGTTGATTGTGTTTGTTGACAAAGTAGGTTTCCATGGAGAATTGTCGAGTTCCCGAGAAGTTTTTGACAATCCATGTTGACAAAGAACAATGACAAAGGAATGGATGATCTGGAGGTGGTACAAAAGAGCAGTACAAGGTGGCGCCGTTTCCCAGTGTTTTCCAAATTTTTGGGGTCCAAAATTTGGAGTTTGGTGAGCATCGCGAAAATAGGATTTCCATGAAGATAATAATTTAATATGGAAAAGGCATGAATTTCGCGAAGAGATGATGCATGGTTTGGAAATCGCGAAGACCAGAAGAATGGAGGCAGTGAGTCTTCGTGATTACGCCAAAGCTTCATGAACGTCAGAGTGGAAACGCATCGCGGTGATGAAGGGATTTGTGAGGGAGCTTCGCGGTGAAGGTGCAAAGGAATGATGACGATGATGCTCCGCGATTATGACGAGCTCCGCGATCGGAAAATTGCCGTGGTGTTTCGCGATTTGGACAGAATTCTGATGGAAACTTCAGAGCTTCGCGATTTGAGATGACGTGGCGTTGACTTCACGCGGAAAGTTAGAGGGTCGGTGGAATCTCCTATAAATAGAGGCCAACCCCCTTGAGAGAAGTAGAGAGAATTTTCAGACAAAATCCATAGCTCTCGGTTCGCAGAGGTGGTTCATGAAGGCAGTGTGCTTCGCGAAAGGGGAGCTTCACGGTGGCTATTCTAGCTCCGCGAAAGGCGTGTGACCCATGTTGGCTCAGTGAGCTTCGCGTAGAGGCAGGATCTCCGTGATGGCCTAAGCATTGCGAAGGTCTGTGCATCGCGAGAGTGCTTCGTGAGAGAGCTTCGCGAAAATGCAGGAGCTTCCCGCAGTCTTGTTTGAGCTTCGCGAAGTAGGGTGCTTTGCGAAGGTGTTTCCAAAGTGAATTGCCCAGTGGTTCAGAGGAAAAGTGGTATTCATCAGTGGATGAAAGTTGGACTTCAACAGAGAATCTATCAACAGTTGAAGATGCATTATTTCATGCAAATGAAGAGACCTACGGGTCTATAAACAGTGATTGGATCCCTTCCAATTGCAGTGAGCATAGGAAGAGGAAAAAGGTGATCATCTCCACCGGAAGTGAGCCAGAGAGAGAGAAATAGGGAGTGACCCTTGAGAAAATAGTGAGCTGACCCTAAACCTTGTAAAGGCAGTGTGCCTGGGACAGAGTGACTGTACCTGAACATTGTAATCCACAGCTAGTGAAGTATAGTAAAATTTGGTAAGACCGGCAACCTGTCGGCGTATTCTCCTTGGACGTAGCCCTTAGTGGTGAACCAAGTAAAATTGATGTGTCATGTGCTTGCTTTACATTCTGTTTATATTGTGCAACAGGAAAGAGGGAGAAGAGTTTTTTTCTTAACAGAAAAACAAGATCAGAACGGGCATTAATTTTAAATTAGTCATACCCTGATTCACCCCCCCCCCCCCCCTCTCAAGGTATTCAGCCTTATGGACCTAACAATTGGTATCAGAGGGAGAGGTTGATATTAGTTCTTCTCTCAATGGAGGCCACTAATCATAGATGGATTCCGATCTTCGACGGATGCAATTTTCAGATATGGAAGAATCTAATGAAACACTATTTCCGATCTTTGGGAATGGATGTGTTTTCAGCAGCTATGCATGGTATCACAGCTGATATTACTAGTGGTGCATTATCAGAAGCTGAGCATAAAGAGTTGGATTCTTATTCCAAAGCAATCAATGCCTTAGGGGGAGCCCTTTCCAATCCCATATATAAAAAGGTGATGTCATGAAAAACGTCACATGCCATTTGGGAAAAGATTTTGAATATTTATGAAGGGGATACAAAAGTCAGAGAGGCAAAGCTGCAAGTGTTGTGGAACAAGTATGAAGATCTGAGAATGAACCCGAATGAGTCTGTTGATGCATTCTTTGATAGGGTAAATGATGTGGTATAATACATGCGGGGTCTTGGAGAAATTATTGAATATATAAAAATTGTGAAGCGCATATTGAGAAAACTTCCACCTCAGTTCAATCCGAAAGTTTCTGTTTTGGAAGATAAAGACCGAAAAGAACTGACATTGGATAACCTGCACAGCACTCTTTTTGCATATGAAATGAGAAACGATGATAAAGAGACTATGGAAAAAAGGGAAATCCAAAGAGGTGGCATTCAAGTCCATGAAGAAACTCACCATTGAAGATTCTAATGAAGAAGAAGAGACAAATGAGGTGACGTCATTCCTTTCTTCAAATCTGCAAAGAGAAAGAGGAAAGTTTAAAGGTAAACTTCCACTAGCATGATTTCGATGTGGAAAGGTTGGTCATCTTGAGGCAAGATGCCCCAAGAAATTTCAAGATAACGATGATGATGATGATGAAGTTGAAATTCTCAAGAAGAAGACTTCAGCATTTGTGAAAGGGAAGAAGCAATTCAAGAGAAATTTATTCAAGAAAAAGAATCTTCTTTCACAAGAATTTGAAAGTTCAGAGGAGTCTGAGGATGAAGAGGTTGAGGAGTTTGAAAATTGTAAAGATCATAGGCAAAATGCTATGGTAGCGGTCGTCGGTAGTTCTCAGAAAAATGAAGAAGTTGACGCTGAAGAAGAAGATGAAATTGAAGGGAGAGTTGATATGGAAGCCTAATTGGAAGCAGCTCTTGAGGAGATAGATTTTTAGAGAGACAAAGCAAAGAAATCCAATAAAGTGGTTCGTGATTCCAAACTCTATATGCAACAATAGGATGAAGAAAAGTCAGAACTGTTAGAAGAAATTGAAAGAATAAAATCCTCAACACTAGAGAGCTCAGAAAATATTGTTGAGCATAAGCTTAAAATTGAGGAACAAAAGAAGGAAATTGATTGTTTGACTAACACAGGAAAGGAGCAGGTCAGACGTATCAAAGAGCTTGAAGAAGAAGTGGTCAGTCTGTGACGAAAAATGAAGGATCAAGAAAAACTCTTGACCCCCAATGTGATATCAGAAAAGCAGGTCATTCAGAAGACAGAGAAGATGAAAGAGGAGGCTCATATTTCATCAGGAGTGAAGCAGAAAGAAATCTCAAATACTAAGGTTGATTCAAGGCTTGATAAGAAAAAAAAATCGGTGGCAGTTAATGTCAGACCACAAGAACCCATCCTGAAATTGAAGGTTGATTTGGGCACAAAACAGAATCAGAATATTCAAAGATCCCAAAGGGAAAATCGTAGTGCTGAAGTATCATGAAGGAATGTATCCTATATCAGGTGTTATTGCTGTGGTAAAATGGGACATTCACATTATGTGTGTTCCATAGCCAAGAGATATAGAAGGGAACAGAAATAGAGATGGCAGCCAAACAGATAATGGTTTTCCAGAACATATTTTGAAGGACACTGTTTTTTGTGCGGAGGATTTGGGCACATGGCTAGGTACTGTACTTCGACCATTCAGAGAAATGTGCCAAAGCAGAATCAAAACATTCGCAAACAGCGGGTCAATAAACCGACAGGTGAGTTAAAAATGCAGAATAGATTTTCGGCTTTGCAAGATGAGGTTGGTCCATCATACTCTGAGAAAGAATAGAAGTCTAAATCCATGCTGAGTGTGAAAGAAAAATTATGGACCAAGAAGAAGAAAAATGAGAAGGTTGTGGTGGCGGATATTGCCCTTAAAGCATCAAATCAATCTGGTGTTTGGATCCTTGATAGTGGTTTCACATCCCACATGACGGGTAATAAGGATCTTGTTACAGGCATCAAATATGACAAAGAAGGAGTTGTCAAATTTGGAAATGATGAAGTCCTAAAGATTGTTGGCTCAGGGAAAGCCAAGTTTGGGGGCAAAGAGATGAGACGTGCTGATGTCTTGGCAGTATAGGGTCTCAGTCATAACTTACTCAGTGTCAGTCAACTATGTGACTCTGGGAACTCTATCCGATTTACCAAGAAGATGTGTATTGTGAAAGGAAAAGATGGAGTAGCTGTTCTACAGGGAAAAATGTCAAAGGGAAATCTCTACCTTGTAGGTGGGGAAGAAGATACATGTCTTTTATCCAGAGAGAAAGAAAACTAGTTGTGGCATAAGTGACTTGGTCATCTATGCCAACCATATATGGAGGATCTCGTAAAGTGTGATGCTGCTAGAGACCTTCCCAAACTATCACGTGATCGCACTCATACGTGTGATTCTTGCCAACAAGGGAAGATCATCAGAAAGACATACAGTCCAAAGGAACAGAAATCAACTAGAGTACTCGAACTGGTTCATGCTGATGTATGTGGACCTATCTCACCACGAGCTATAAATGGGAAAAGGTACTATGTTCTTTTCATTGATGATTATAGCAGAATGGCCTGGGTATTTGTCATTACCCATAAGACAGAGGTGTTTAGTTGCATAAAATAGTATAGGAGGGAATCAGAAAGGATGCTTGGGCAGAAAATTTTGAAGTTCCGTACAGATAACGGTACAGAATTCACAAACAGTCAAGTGGAAGAGTATCTCGAGAAAAACGGGATAAGGAATCAAGTTTCATTAGTAAGAACTCCCCAAAAAAATGGTGTGGTTGAAAGGAGAAATCGGATCATCAACAACATGACCAGAACTATGCTTATTGACAAAGACCTGCCAGAGAAATTTTGGAAGGAAGCAGTGTTGACATCGGTCTATGTTTCAAACAGGTCTCTGTTGTATCCGAAGCAAGGGAAGACTCCATATGAACTATGGTACAGAAAGAAGCCAACGTTGAAATACTTTCGAATCTTTGGAAGTAAGTGTTTCATTCTCAACAAAGAAAATCATAGGAAATTTGAGGCACGAGGAGATGAGGGGATATTCCTTGGCTACTCAGGGAAAATCAAAGCGTATAAATGCTTTAAAAAAAAGGCTGGGAAAAATTGTTGAGAGCAATGATGTCACTACAGTTGAAAATGAATAGAATACTCAACGACCCAGTGAACAGTTCCTGGACGAAATTGATGATGAAGTAAGAAAAACAGGGGGAGAAGAAGTGGCAGAGGCTAACTCAAAAGAAGATACTGATGATGAACAAGAAAGTGTCAAGTCTGTGTCTGCAAGGAAGCCAAAGAGTCGAACTGAAATTGATAGGCAGAATATCATTGGTGATCAGACATCTCCAGTTCAGACTCGAAGAATGAATTCATTACAGCAAACATCATTTTTATCTCAGGTGGAGCCAAAATGTTTTTCCGATGCAGCTGAAGATGAAAACTGGGTTCAGGCTATGAATGAAGAGCTTGATAAAATCGAGAAGAACCAGACATGGGAGATTGTTTCGAGGCCAGCAGAAAATAATTTCATTGGGACTAAATGGGTCTATCACAACAAGATGAATGAAGATGGAACTGTGATTCGAAACAAAGCACGACTAGTGTGCAAGGGATACTCCCAGATAGAGGTAATAGATGTAGATGAGACATTTGCACCTGTTGTAAGGCTGGAGACAATCAGATTATTTTTTTCCATAACAGTGCAAAGAAGGTTCAAAGTGTTCTAGATGGATGTGAAATCCGCATTCTTGAATGGTGTTCTAGAAGAGGAAGTGTATATTGAGCAGCCAGATGGTTTTCTCATTCATGAGGATGAGAACAAAGTTTTCAGGCTAAAGAAGGCATTGTATGGGCTGAAACAAGCACCAAGGGCATGGTACTCACGGCTTGATCAGTACTTGAAGAAGCTTGGTTTCCAGTGTGGGGGAGTTGATTACAATCTTTATTTCAACAACAATAGTACTCAAAGTATTATGGTGTCGGTCTATGTCGATGACATAATATTTGGTGGATCAGATGAAGCTCACTGCAGACAGTTTTCAGAATTCATGAAAAATGAGTTTGAAATGTCAATGATTGGAGAGATAACATTTTTCCTTGGTCTAAAGGTGACACAAGGAAGTAATGGAACATTCATTTCTCAATCCAAATATGCCAAAGAGGTGTTAAGAAGGTTTGGCATGGAAAATTCCAAGGAGATGAAAACCCTGGTTGCTACCCGGATGAAATTATCAAAAGATGAGGAAGGGAAGACAGTTAATATCACAGAATACAAAAAAATTATTGGAAGTCTGTTGTACTTTACCGCAACAAGTCCTGATATTGTTTTCGCCACATGCCAAGCAGTGAGATATCAGAGTAATCCCAAGGAAAGTCACATGATCGCAGTGAAAAGAATACTTCGGTATATCAAGGGCATAGTGGACTTCATCTTGACATACAATGACAAATCTCAAATAGAGTTATTGGGATATACGGATGCAGACTGGGCCGGTTTAGCAGATGACCAGAAATCAACATCTGGAGGTGCATTATATCTTGGGAAACTATGTATTGCTTGGTTAAGCAAGAAGCAAGATTTTATTTCATTAAGCACTGCAGAGGCTGAGTATATTGTGGCCACTCAAGCATGCACATAGTTATTGTGGATGAAGCATCAGCTTGAAGAGTTGGGAGTTGAAGTGAAGTCTCCGATCGAAATCCAGTGTGATAACTCAAGTACTATAAATCTCAGCAAAAATCACGTCCATCACTCAAGGACAAAGCACATTGAGATCAAATATCATTTTATCAAAGAGAAAGTTGAGCAGGGAATCGTGAAGTTGGAGTATGTGCCTACAGAACTACAGGTTGCAGACATTCTGACAAAGGCCTTACCCAAGGAAGCATTTGAAAGGCGTGACCTTTGGGTTCGTTGACAAAGGGGGAGAAAATAGTGATTGTTCAAGGGGGAGACAATGTGGAGATTTGATAAATCATGAATGATATGGGGAGAAGCTGAAAATTGGAGCATCCAGATAGGGGGAGTTGAAGCTTGTTGAACGTGCTTAGCTAGAGCTTAGCTTGGACAACATAGGAAATATGGCTAAAGAGGTTTTGAAGCTGACAAGGGATGAAGCTGTGAGCAGAAAGGGGGAGATTTTTAAATCTGACGATGCTAGAAGTGATCGATCAAAGCATAGAAATCACGACAGCTGGGGATCATGATAAAAGCGGAACAGTGGTGTTGGAATGGTGAGAGAAGGTTTCTAGCCATCACTAATTGGGATCAGTGTGGTTCAACAATTGGTATCAATTTAAGAATTGGTATCAGGTTGGAATCGACAATTGGTGTTTGACATGAAGTGATTCATTGATGAACTTTTCATACTACTCTTGTTTCTCACGCCGATCATTGCTCATGTGGGCTTGGAGTACGTGTTAAGTGAATCCTTTAATGCTATCAGAATCACAAGAGGCGAATGGTGGTAGTGGCTGGAAGAAGACTCAGTGAGGTATCAAAGTGCAGAAAATCATTCTGAGAAGAGTTATGAAGAATTGTCAACAAACCCAAAGGGGGATATTGTTGGGAAAAAATCCCTCAAGGTAACATTGCAGTATTTTTGGGTTGATTGTGTTTGTTGACAAAGCAGGTTTCCATGGAGAATTGTCGAGTTCCCGATAAGTTGTTGACAATCCATGTTGACAAAGAATGATGACAAAGGAATGGATGATCTGGAGGTGGTACAAAAGAGAAATACAAGGTGGCGTCGTTTCCCAGTGTTTGCCAAATTTTTGGGGTCCAAAATTTGGAGTTTGGTGAGCATCGTGAAAATAGGATTTCCATGAAGATCATAATTTAATATGGCAAAGTCATGAATTTTGCGAAGATAGGATGCATGGTTTGGAAATCACGAAGACCAGAATAATGGAGGTGGTGAGTCTTCGCGATTACGTCAAAGCTTCATGAACGGAAGAGTGGAAACGCATTGCGACGGTGAAGGGCTTTGCGAGGGAGCTTCGCAGCGAAGGCGCAAAGGAATGATGACAGTGATGCTCCACGATTACGACAAGCTCCACGATCGGAAAATTTCCGTGGTGCTTCGCGATTTGGACAGAATTCCAACAGAAACTTCAAAGATTCGCGATTTGAGATGACGTGGCATTGACTTCGCGTGGAAAGTTTGAGGGTCGGTGGAATCGCCTATAAATAGAGGCCAACCCCCTTGAGAGAAGTAGAGATAATTTTCAGAGAAAATCCATAGCTCTCAGTTCGTAGAGGTGGTTCGCGAAGGCAGTGTGCTTCACAAAAGGAGAGCTTCACGGCGGCTATTCTAACTCCACGAAAGGCGTGTGCTCTGCGTTGGCTCAGTGAGCTTCGCGTAGAGGCAGGAGCTCCGCGAAGGCCTAAGCATTGCGAAGGTCTGTGCATCGCGAGAGTGCTTCACGAGAGAGCTTCGCGAAAAGGCAGGAGCTTCCTGAAGGCTTGTTTGAGCTTCGCGAAATTGGGAGCCTCGCGAAGTAGGGTGCTTTGCGAAGGTGTTTCCAAAGTGAATTGTCCAGTGGTTCAGAGGCAAAGTGTTATTCATCAGTGGATGAAAGTTGGACTTCAACAGAGCATCTATCAATAGTTGAAGATGCATTATTTCATGCAAATGAAGAGACCTACAGGTCTATAAACTGTTAGTGGATCCCTTCCAAGTGCAGTGAGCATAGGAAGAGGAAAAAGGTGACCCTCTCCACCGGTAGTGATCCAGAGAGAGAGAAATAGGGAGTGAACCTTTGGAAAGTAGTGAGATGACCCTAAACCTTGCAAAGGCAGTGAGCCTGGGACAGAGTGACTGTACCTGAACATTGTAATCCACAGCTAGTGAAGTATAGTGGAATTTGGTACGACCGGCAACCTGTCGGCGTATGCTCCTTGGACGTGGCCCTTAACGGTGAACCAAGTAAAATTGTTGTGTCATGTGCTTGCTTTACATTTTGTTTATATTGTGCAACAGGAAAGAGAGAAGAGAGTGTTTTTCTTAACAGTGAAACAAGATCAGAACGGGCATTAATTTTAAATTAGTCATACCCTGATTCACCCCCCCCCCCTCTCAGGGTATTCAGCCTTGTGGACCTAACAGGTTTGTTAAAAAAATTACAATTCAAAACATATATCCTTTTCAATTGAAAACTATCATATAATAAATCAGATGTAGTAAACCTATATTTCTAGGTTTGCGGGACTATAATTTATTTTATCATTTTATAAAAATTATAAAAAAATTATTAAAGTTTCCTAAAATTAACTAAACACCGATGGTAAAAAGATTAACTAATGCACATTATCAATAGTAATTTTATCCACAGTTTCTTAATAAAAACAACATATATTATCCTTGTAAGTTGAATATTTGTAATATCTATGACAACTCATACATGTTTAATCCATTTTTTGTATTCCAGTATCATAAAATCAAAATATTTGAACAAAATGAATTTACGCTGCTAAAAAATAAAATAAAATAAAATCTAATTTTGTGATAGTTTATTACAAACCCACATGAGAGTCATATTTTTTCAACCCCGTAATTATATGAATAACTATACCAATTAAAAAATAAACTATGAATAGACCAAGTAAAAAATGATCAAAACGAGAATAAGATTTAATATTAAAAAATATTAAAACATATATAAAAAACAATTTTAATATAATACAGGTCTTCTCTCCATAAGGCCTAGTTTGGAAGAGATGATACAAAGAGAAAAGAAATGATATTGAGAGGATAAATTGTTTTCTCATGTTTGGCGAGATAAGTTTAAGGATAGAGGAATGATAAAGGGAGAAAGGTATTGTTTTTAAATCACCTCAAAATTGGGATGATTTGGAGATAAATGATGGTGGAGGGTTGTTAATATTTTAAAATTTCAATTTTATCCCTATTTTCTACATATATCACAATATAATTTCTTTTCTTTTCTTTTAAAAATATTCACCAAACAAGATGAAGAGAAATCCAAATCATTTCTATTATTTTACTAAGTTATTTATCCAAACTCAATGAGAGAAATCAAAATCATTTCTTTTCTTTTATTTTGTTTTATAAAATATCAAAGCATTTCATTTATTTTACTAAGATCTCACCAAACACTGTGTAATAGTTTTCATCTCTCTCTATGAGTTTTATTCCATGGTTTTTGCTAGATTTTTCACCATTTGTTAGTTTAGAAATCAGTGTCCTTGTTTGCATCGGTATCTTCAGATCATTAGACGTCTTCTGCATCGATTTCCCCGGATCTTCGGATAATCTATTTCTTCTACATCTGTATCTTCCACATAATTAGTATCATCAATGTTTTCCAATCATAGGATCACTGGTGTTTCTATATTAGTGTCTTTGGGTCTTCAGTTTCTTCGAATCATCAGATCATAAAATCAATATACGACTTCTTCATCGGCTTTCTTTTTCTTCTACATTGTTATCACTAGTTTTTCTACATCGGAATCTCTTGCATCTTTATAGCATATTTTGCTTCTATATCATGATCGTCGTTATTTATGCATTGGTTTTGGTTTTTTGTTATTTGTGATCAATTAGTCTTTGGATCTACTGCTTTGTGATTTTCATGATCAGTTTCTCTATGAACGGTGTCATGATCGGGTCGTTGTGGGAGCAGTTTCGTGTTCAGATTGCGATCGAATCCCTGTGCAATCGGCTCATGATCTTCTTCATGATTGGATGTCTAAGTGATTGTATCTCTTTGGAATCAAATTCATGATAGTGTTTAGTCATTTTTTTTTGGATGATCAAGATTATCTTATCATCCACATCTAGTTTTGGTGGGTTTTATTTTTTTGGAATCTATACCTATGAAACTTTTTTGTTGGAACTGTCATGGGATTGGGAACTCATGAACAGTGTGTATGCTTTGTTTATGGTGTACAAAGTATTTTCTATATGTGGTCTTTTTTTATGAAACCATATTGGTGTACAAGGACATGCGCAGTTTGGATTCTAAATTAGAGGGTCTTTGGTATTTTACCTATCATAAGAGTACGCCATTCAAATGGACTTTGTTTTTTATAGCATGAGGATATTGAAGCCAAGGTGATACATTTTTCACAGAAGCATATTTAAATTTCCATTTATCACTCAGGATGTCCCATCTGCACATTTATTAGATCTTATGGTTATACAGGTTTGTTGGATAGGTGGAAGTCCTGAGAGTTAATTAATTCCCTCCGATGTAATATCGACGGTCCTTCATTGGTTAGTGGTGAATTTAATGAAATTTTATATAACTATGAGAAGAAAGGGAGTTCATGCAGAAGTTTTTCTTTAATATAGAATTTTCAAGATTTCCTTTCTCTAAATAGAATTGTTGATCTTGGACATTTGGGAGACCCCTTCACCTAGTTTTGTGGGAAAAACATTGTTTCTCATATCTCAGAGTGACTAGATATATTTGTGGCATCAAATGATTAGTGTTCTCTCTTTTCCAATTTTAATGTGTTTCACCTTCCGCCTACTACTTTGGACCACACAGTTCAATTTTTCTCAATACTTTGAATGGAAATGCTTCACACAGGTCTTCATGACTTTTCATATTTGAGAGTTTGTGGCTAAATAATCCTAGTTGTGAGGAAATTATTGATGCAGAATGGAAGTTGGATGGTGGTCAGGTATGAGATAAAGTTATTTCCATAGCGGAGCATTTGAAAACATAGATCTTTAATAATCATAGGCCATTTTATAGGCATGTTTTATAGGTTGAGAAATATCTTAAAAGGCTTTATGTTTTGGGTGCTTATTACAAGAGAAATAGGAATATAATTTCTCAAGAAAAAGAGTTGGATGCATTCTTGAGGGATAAGGTGTCCTAATGGTTCATGTGATCGATGAAATGTTTTATCAAACAGGGTGACCAAAACACTTCCCTTCCACCAAAAGGAATCTTCCCAAAGATTAAAAAATGTTATTCTTAAGTTAAATATTGATGATAGTTCTTGGTGCTTGAGTAGGTATGATATTCATACTCGGCTCTAGAAATTTTACAAAAAAAACTATTCACATATAAAGGCTCCTCATGAAATGCATATCTTTATGAGTGTTTTAATTTGGTTGTTACGGTGGAGATGAATTCACATATAGAGCAATAATTTTCTGAAGAGGATGTTTTTCAGGCCCTCTATAGTATTCATTCTTTGAAATCTCTTGGTCTTTATGGTTTCCAAGTATTATTTTATATGCAGTTTTGGAACCTTTTTGGGTCGGATATTATTAGTCTTATAAGGGATATTTGGAAAGATCCATCTAAACATTCCCGAATCAATGATACTCTCATTACCTTAATTCCTATGATTTCTTCCCCAGTTAAAATTATGGATTTTGTGCCTATTAGTTTTTAAAATTTTATTTATAATATCTTTTTACAAAAATTAGAAAATTGTTTAAAGGGGTTTCTTCTTTCTATTATCCCTGATCAACAAAGTGATTTTTTCCCTAAAAGGTTTATTATAGATAATGGTTTGATAGACCATGAGATTTTCCACTCAATGAAAACTTTTTCTACGGCTAGGAATGGGGTGTTAGCTCTTAATCATGATACGAAAAGGCGCATGATAGTGTTTAATGGTCATTTCTAGCATTTATTATTTCTAAATTGGCATTGCTTTCAAGTGGATTGAGGTTTTTTGCAATGTATCCTCGTTTAATTTCAGTATCATGGTGAATGGTGATCTCATAAACAGTTTCACACCCTCTATAGGTTTGAGACAGGGTGGCATGCTCTCACCTTTATCTTTTTATTCTAGTTGCCAATGCGTTCTCTAATCATTTAAATCATGCCACAGAAAAAGATTCCATTTATAGTGAAAAGATTTTTTGATGGGGTCCCCCTATTTCTTATTTATCCTTTTTTTATGATTGCCTCTATTTCTCTAGAGCTACTCTTTGACAGTGATACATGATTTTTCACATTGTTGAGATTTATAAATAGGCTTCTAGGCTGAAAGTTAATGTATCCAAATCAGAGATGTCTTTCAAAAAAGGGGTGTAATATGTGCAGATGAGGATTCTCCATAGTCTTTTTGGAATTAAGGTGGTTGAGAAAAACCAAAAATACTTAGGCCTCCCTACTATTTTTGGTAGATCAAAGGAGGTATTTTCGTCTATTTTAGGAAAGGTTAATAAGAATATCTAAGGATGGTTGAGAAAGAATTTCTCTAAATTAGGGAAAGGGGTTCTTCTCAAATCAGTTTCCTAGGACATCCCTTGTTATGTGATATCCCTTTTTAAGCTCCCTAATTCTCTGCTTCACCAGCTTCACTCTTCTTTTGATAAGTTTTGGTGGGGTCATAATAATGGAATGGATACGAAACATTGGATTTCTTAGGATGATATTTGTGATCCTATGGAATTTAGTGGCATGGTATTTAGTACTTTTATGTGTTTTAATGAGATTCTCATGGAAAATTAGGGCTAGAGGTTATTGTAATATCCTATCAACCTTTGTTCTATAGTTTTAAAATATAAATATTTTTCACATTTTTCATTTTTTAATTCTTGTTTAGGTCTATAGACCTAATTTTTTAGAGGAGTATGTATAGAACCAAACATGTTCTTGATCATGGTTTGTAATAGAGAATCACTCATGATGATACTGTGAATATTTGGAATGGACCATGGCTCTGTAAGGGAGGTAACCTTAGGCCCATGTCTATCCTGGTTCTCGGTTCTTAATATACCACTATTCATAATCTACTTTGGGTATCTCGACTAACTTTCTCTCGTTGATTTTCCATTTCTGGAGAGAGTTAAATTGTGTTTCTCACTGTTTTTTTTTTTAGGTTTTTTTTAGGGGACTTGAGGGGACCTCTATTTGGTCTTTATCTTTTCCTGATGATCTTTGAAATGTTGTTCATACGAATTTATAATATTTCATTTCCTTTGTTTTAAAAAATAAACAATACTTAAAAGAGTAGTCAAAAACAAAAAATGTTGAGTCGTCATCATCATCTCCAGACATTGTCAATACCTTAACCATTTTCTACATAATCCCATCCAAAATAAAAAATATTTAATTTGGTATTTGGAGAATATTTTTCAAACACAACCATGAATATATGTTCATTTATATTTATAATGAAAATAAAATATAAAATTTATAAGTATAATGGGAAAATTTTAAAAAAATTATATATAATGTACAATAAAATAACAGAAATATGGGGAATAAAACATATATAATGAAGTAATTATATACAATGCATAAGAAAAATATAGAACTATCCAACATAAAAATATATATAAAAATATATATCTAATAATCCCAAAATAATTCACCAACAAATATGAATAACAAAACATTAAATTGTTTCCAACAATTTAGTCGTTTAAAAAACCTAAACTCTATTCTAAATATTTTTCAATAAATAAATAAATATTTAAGAAATATCATACTCAATAAACTTTTTAAGAAAAATGTGGTCAGTCCATTGAGAGGAAAGGGGTGTCTATTATAATGACCTAGATGAGTGACTTAATTTTTTTTTTTTGAGTTTTAATGGACAAGTTCTTTAAAGAGCATGAAATGGTAAATTTACCCTAGTGGTTGATGTTTTTTTGAATGATTTCATTAAACTTGAACTTTGTTATTCATCCTTGGTCTGAATTTCACTGAAATTATAAGCCTTTTTAATTTTATAGGATGATTAATATTTATTAAATGAATAAATATTTATTTCTGAGCTCATACATTTATATCTCTCAAACAAAATCCCTTATAAAATTTCTAACACCATGGTTGTATTCAAAATGGGTTTTCTGAACATGGTATAAGTTATGCACTTGGGTGTTGAAACATGGATCAATCATTTTTGGGTTTTTATTTAAATCATTGATTTACCCGACATAAATAAATTAATTTTTTTTATTTCTACTCCAGTGACGTGGTATTGAGTTGGACATATGGTGATGACATGGCATGTTAGAGGATGTGTAGAGAATATATTTTAATAGAGTGACTTATCGAATTAAAGGTGCTAAATAGGGGAATTGAATGAGTGGTTATAACTGAAAATCATAATTTTTTGTCAATTATGGGTTATAACTGAATCATAATAGAAAAATAAATTCATTTTTTATTCATTTTTCTCTCTACTGGAAAAATAAAATCTCTCATCTTTTTATCCCTTTCATGTATTTAGTGGAACACCATAGAGAATTTTCTTCCCCTCTTGGTGCAACAAAGAATGGTTCCTCATGTTCTTTACATTTTTCATTGTGGAAGAGACTATGAAGATTGAGGAATGTGACATTATTATTAAGAGATAAAAATTCACCATTAAGGCGGGACCTTTAATTATTTTGCTTTATCTTATTCTTAATTAATTCAATCCTTTCCTCTATGATCGAGTTTTCAAAAACTATTACATATATAAATATAGATGAATAGAAATAAATGAAAATAAAATAAAATAATGGATAATTAGTTATATTTAAAATTGAGGATTTTTTTAAACAATGGTTATTCTTGTAATTGCATGGTTGATTATTTGAAAAATAATATAACATAGAATTATGAATAATTCATGCGTAATATGAATTTATTAAATAACTCAATGATGGAGAGAATATTTAAATTAATAAAATAATTTTTTTAAATCATATTTAATGAGAATTTATTTATTTAAATTCCAATAGTTTTTTTAGTGATTAGTGAAATTAATATTCTTTTAAAAATTCATTTTCCTTAAAAGATTTTTCCTTATGATAAATATGAGATATATTTTATATAGAACAATCTATTTTTTTAATATATAATATTTTACCGGAGATTATTTTATTTAATAATTATATTTTTTATTGATCGAAATTTATGTTTTTCCTTATCATGAATTTTAGAAAAGTTCTTGGATTTTAAATAACTAGAATTTTAATTGAAATTAAATGTTCAAAAGATTTAATATTTTGGATAATCATTCCATTGCATAGAGTATTGATTTCAAATTTCAATAATTTTATTTTAATAAATTAAACTTTTATATTTAGTAATTAATTGTTTACAAAATGGTATTAACATGGGGATGGAGCCTCTAATTTTACTTGAGAATCTATTTTATGAATTTTCCTTAGATGATTTATCAAACATTTTTTTGTGTTGGGGAGGGATTATATTGATAAATTAATTTCTTATTAGAGGAATGGTTTACTTTATTTTAATGTCAAGAATTGAATTTTATTCCCTCACATTCTTTGTATTTCATTGGATATGTTCAAGAATCTGTTTAGGGTGGTCAGATATTCCACTAACCACCATTCTCAACTTTCTTCATCCCCATCCTTTCTCAATGAATCACTATCAGTTTCAGGTGTAACAAGGATTAACATGTTACATTATGGGTTTCCCCAAGATAGTGAGGGATTCAAGTTCAATCTTTAGTTGGGGGAGCAGATTAATTCAAATGCAACAATAGCTTTCGTAAATTTGAATCAATGATTTTGGATGACATATAGTCTCCAGTCATATGTCGTGTATCTCACCAGCTTTTATTTAAACTTTATCATTTAAACCACCTGTCATTTAACCACAAGATTCATGCTATGAATTCTAGAAACTATGGTGTTTAGGGTTTCACTATATTATAAATATTACATGTCATGTGCACTATTATAAATTTTTAAATTATAATTAAACCCAATTTTATTTGTAATCTATAAGGGTTTCTATATGTAAATTGAATTATTCAATAAAAATCAACTTACAAATGGTTATTTTTCAAGTGTCTCCATATAAGGATAAAATCCCTATTAATACTTTGGAATATTCTATAGAGTATTTTCAGAGTTAGGCACAAAGTCAACATGGAATTTTGGGGTCTGAAGATCCTCAGTGTTAATAGAATAAAAATATTAAATATATTATATTACACATGCATGATTTTTTTTGAAATAATTGAATATTTCTCAAACAGTGTCTCAAATGATAAATATGAGATCACCATTAAATTTGAAATGTGGGTTTTACTCTAGACATGACATAACCTTTATGCGCATTGGATGCTTTTTTAGATTACAAGTAAAAGTAATTTTTTTACCCCTTTTCCTTTTTATTTATTTTATTTTTATTTTTATTCCCTTTTTCTCCTCCCATGACACACACCCTCAACCTCCATTTTCACGTGGGCATCAATCTGGAATCCTCTAAATCACATAGTTTTGACCCATTTTAATTTGTAATTCCTTAATGGTGTAAAATTAAACACTCAACCATCAATTTTCTGTTGAAATGAAAATCAAATCAGTATTTTAAATTGGGGGTTTAGAATGTCGTGATTTTGGTTCTAAAATACCTAAACTATTCGGTTTCCAATAATGGTTGATTATATTGAGTTTGAGCGATCCCAAAACTCCTTTGCACATGATTGGTGAACCAACAATGATCTAATTCAATCTCCTATTATAGTTAGAGGCATAAAGAAGCTCCTTCTTGGTCTCTCGTTGCGTGGAACTTGGGAACCCTCGATGAAACTCGAGCATTGACTTGTCAATGACTATGATAATAAGGATCGGGAGCATGTGTTCATGAATATTGTGGTTTCCACTCCAGCTTTCGAACCACACAGGGTGGTTTATCCTTATTGTTGATGTCGACAACTTTGAGGTTGGAAGTTTATTACCTCTTAATGTTTTTGTTATACATGTTTCCTTATTATAATTTATGTGTTGGAATAATTGATAACTATGCTTGACTTGTGATTTCATGTGGGTGTGGGTGTAGCCCTTAAGACCCATTATGATATTTTTACATGATCTATATTAGAGTATCTCGATTCCATATTTTATGGTGATTCCCATGTTGACTTTGGTGCTATTGTTTATCTCATGATGTCATGATATGTTTTTTATCATTCTATACCATGTTGTGTATCATATTGCCTTTGGAGTATTTGTGCTTGGTACACATTACAGGTGGCCATCATGGTAGGATATCCCTTAGAGGGGAGTGTTATTGATGTGTAATGATGACGATGGTGGAGCATGATATCCTTGTGGGCCAGATGTAACTCAATGACTTGAGTATTCTAAAGAAACGTGTTGATACTCGATACCATGTGGATTCTGAGTATCACATTGACTCGATGCCTTATGGATTCCAAGTAGCATGTCAACTCGATGCCTTGTGTATTCTGATTAGTCGATGAATTTTGGATTCTTGGTGTCATGATAACATCCTTGTGGCTATCTTATGATCATTTTTCTGACCACTCGTGATCAAAATTCTGGGATGGAGATGAAGCAGGTATGGTCAGGGGTTTGTGGTGGTTTGTTTAGCACATGAACACTTAGTTTTGGATTGTATGTTGTTATTCTTGTTATGAAATTATTATATTCATGAAATAAACATGTTATACTTGATCACACTAGGTTAAAGACGTATTAGTGGTGCCCTACTGAGTCTTATACTCACACCCTACTCATGCATTTTAGTGCGATTGTAGATTTCCTGACCAAAGATCTAGTGGAGGGAAAGGACCCAGTGGTGGATGGTTGAGAAGAGGAGCATATAGTTATTAACAGACTGGGATAGACTTAAAAATACCCAACTATTTATTTTTTTTATTTATATATTTATTTATACACCAGATTGGCTCGCCACTTTGGGAGATGTTTATTATTGTATGACATGTATGTCATTCTTTAGTCTTTGCATGTTCACTCTGGTGATTTATTATATTATTTATGATTTATTATTAATCTTATGAAATGATAATAAGGTCATAGTATCCCCACTAATGAACTCAAACCCTCACCACTAGTCGGTAGCCTCTTATATACGGAGAGGCATGCATGAGCTCATGTGACCATTCAGCTTGGATCGAGTGGTTTAGGTTGGGATTTTACATTGTGTGGCTCTAAGTCACACTCCGTGTATCACAAGATCAACTTCCTAAGTGTTCACTCCACTTATATTTTAGTTTAATTCATTGAACCCAACATTATGTGCCACATCACACATGTTTTGTATTTCAAAAGGATCAACATTATGTGTACAAACTATACATGACAAGATACCTCATAAACCCACATTTTGTGTATATATTAGAGACATCATGTACAACTGTCATGGAAATTTGGTGTGTATCCTGAATACACACCATCTAGCCTGGGTAACCTTACAAGCCATGTACCATACTATACATGTCATGTATAATGACATCACATGGATTAGGTCTGATAATATATGAATTATTAGTTCGAGTGATCATACACACAATGTACCCTATGGGGACACACCGTGTAGTGAGCACATTTATGTACTCTACATATCCTTCTCCTTGGGTTTCAATTTTGAACATATGATTTATCCATTATGAGTTTTTTTCCTTATTGAACATAGTGGTACATATATATTCATTACCTAGGTTTTATATTCAAGGTTTTCATGTTATTGGAGTTTCAAATCTATGTATAGATGATAATGAGTTTGGGTGAATGATTATAAAGTAGTCCCAGGATCACAACCCTCTTGGTAGCATATTATCCATAGGGTGTGGGTTCCACATATATATAGTGGAGTAAGTAATCCCGCCATAGCATTGGAGAATAGGTCCTCTAAATATATCATAGTTAACCTTCTCGATTGATTCACACTATAGGTATTGGGGTATAAGTCTTCTATAGGGGTTAATAACCCTCTAAACTGAGGTTTTTTCCAGTGAGGAATGGGTCCCCCAATACTTCTACTACAATGGGATGGCATGGAAGTGAAAATTTTGACATTATTCGAGTGTCATGGGTTTAATGGAGTTATATTTGGATCCTCATTGGGATTATTATTTAGTGCAACTTAATTGTGGGTGAAATCCTCCATATCTTATGTTGCCTTTATGGTATAACTTATAATGGGGATATTATATTTGGTTTTAGAGGATTTTTTGTTTATACGAGTATCTAAGCTTACACATGAGAGATGGTCCTTTATGGAGATAAGCAGTGAATAATTTTATTCCTTATTTTATGTAGTTATCATTATTTTAGAGCATATCCATTCCCTTGGTAATATAATACCTATTCCCTCGGACATGGGTTTTAAATAACTGATTGTTATATCATTGCATTCTATTTTCATGGTTTCCTACTAGATATATTTATACTCATAGCTTGAATAATAATTGTTACCATATGTGATTTTTTTTGTGCATGAATTGTAGTGATCGACACTGTTGATTCCATGTATAAAGCTGGAGGAGTTTGTGGAGTTAATTCATAGTAGAAAATGGTGGTTCTTGATAAGTAAAATTATTGACGGAGTTAATTTTAGAAGAAAATGTAGAAACAATGTCATTTAATTCTTGGATTCTATAGTTCCTAGTGGTATTTGTCTTTTGTTTTTGTATTTATTTTCTTCTTTTGGATTATCCATTATAGAATTATATTTGATTATTGATGTCTGTTCCATGTGATGTTATACAATTCAGTTATTTATATATTATTTCTAGTGTTGTTAGAAATTATTATGTATTGGTGGTGTAATGTTTTTATAGGATGATATAGATTAAGGCCTCCTATGTTTGTGTATGCCTTCTTAGTTCTAGTCTCTAACCTCTAGCCTATTATAGGTAGGCTTAGGGTTTCACAGTTTGTTTACTACCTACCCATCTAGGACCTGAGTGGGTTGAGGAATTTTAGAATGATATTAAAGGAATTCGAGACTTAGGGGTATAATTGGGAGTAATTTTTCTTGGGATTTTTAGTTTGGGAATTAAGGAGGTGATAGTATTGGGGTCTTGAGTTTCGATATCAAACCATGGAGATTGGAATAGTTATTCCATTCAATGTACCCTTTCACTAAAACTCTAATAAGATTTTAGTCATCCTAGAATTCTAAGGAATCTTTTTCAAGATACAATTAAGTTGGTATGTTCATTATATCATGGTCATTTTTGATCCACAATATCCTTATTATGTTACATAACCTAGATATATCATAATAACAATGTGTTTATTCCACTAGATAGTAGATGATTCTCATAGAAATCTAACTCATATTCAAATATAGGATTTTGACATTTTGTTCCTATGATTAAGACCCTCATTGTTGGTCATTTTAGTAATGAAACATAGATTCAAATACTGAATGTAAGGCATCCTTTCCCCATGATTCAAGGGTATATCCTTTCACATATATACTTAGTGCAGATTCAATTATAGATCATATTGTAGTTCCTGTTTATACAGATGAACTAACTATAGACTAAATGGCCTATGAGCATTTCATTCATATATAAATCATGAAATTATATGAAGAGCCTAATCCTTTGGTGTTATATGATTGTTTAGAGTTTATGACTTATGATTTCTATCAGTTTTGTGGATAGATTACTCAATGGGCCTAGTTTTATATTGATATTGATAAACTTAAGAGTATGAGTAATTTCTCTAATGTGAGTTTTGACTTTGGGTCTATGTCTTTCCTACATTACCAACCTATGATGGAGGACTAATGAGTATTTTTGGAAGTATATATTTCCCAATTTGTGATGTACCATGGATTTTGTGACATGACATTACTTCACTATAGATAGACGGTGTAGTTTCGTGGATAGATCCCCATAATGATGGAATGTTTGATATTAAATGCTTACCTATTGAAGGCTCTATAGCCTTATAGAAAGCAGTCCTAGTATGGTAGTTTGTGGTGTGGGTAGCTATAGTTGGATGATTCTTTTGACCATATTTTCCATCACCTTCAGGTAATATTTTTCAGTTTCAAAGTTTCCAATAATTAGGGTGTAATATAATAAGTGTGATGGATGTCTCCATACAAGTTATAAAGGACTAGATCTATGTTGCTAATTATCTCTTTATAAAAAACTTTGGCTCATTACTTTTGGTGTAATCCATTTCACCATCTATTTTTTCGAGGATTTTTTATTCCAATGTTTCTATAAGGAAGACCCTAATGGTTGATGACTCTATCTTATGGTAGCGATCCTTTTCTCACAACTACTAAAAGTGTGAATTCTACATCTTATGAGAAAGATATTTGGAAGTTTTTCAACTGATTATTCACCAATTATAAATTTATACTGCTCAGGAAATATAAAATATGTTAGGGTGGTTATCCATAGTGGTTATTGAATTTATAATCATTATCTCATAGGATAACCAATGTTTTCCATCGTCGAGTGACTCGCATTCATATCAGATTTCTATATAGTCTATATGAATATATTCTATTATTTATTGGATAGATTGGATAAGTTTAGGGAGAATAAGTGTATTTGGTGAACTTTTAAATGGAATATTTTAATTGGGATCAGTGTAACCTCTTTGACCAATGATTCCTAGAGGTCTAGTATTAATGATATTATCTCATATTTCATAAGAATAACACACCATGGGAAGTATTTGATCATTGTGGTAGATCTCACAAAAAATATACTTATGATGTTATCAGGTGCAATGAACTCCATCCCATAATTATGAACATTGGATTATTATTTTTCTATCATCATTGATGCGATCTTCATTTTATCTAAAATGGATGGTAAGGTTCTTAGGCATCTTTGGTTGTTTTTTATTTTCTTCAAAAACACCAAAAGTGTGGAAATCCATTGATGTGTGATTTATGGGTTTTAAAATTCCATACATTACTCTATGATATTTAATACCATGGTGTAACAGTTCAGTTATGTTAATCTCATGACTAAGACAAACTATGTAGTTAGTTAGGCACATCAGTGTAGTGGTAGCTGACACCCCAAGATAGAGTTTTATGAACAAAAAATGTAGATGAAATCTAAGTAACTTGCCTCATTATGGTAGGGATATTTGAATATGTAGTGTGTATCTTTATATTGGTGATATGACTCACACTTCCAGAAGTGTGTATGGTTTCATACATAGAATTAATTATTAAGTTAAGTGTGATTATGTATTTAAAATTAGTTTAGCTATGAAATTCATTTATAAGTGGAGATTATGTTTTCATTCATTGTTCTTAGATAGTAATGTTCCTTAAGTTTCATCAAAGGTGATGTGGTGTATATTTTTTAAATAGAGTTCCATAGTGGTTATGCAACCTTGGTTGTTTCAATCAAGTAGATCATTGATGACTGTTGTATGGTGATCATAGTTGTGATATGAAGGATAATTCTCTGAGGGTTGTTAATTTATTCACTAGAGTTTTTATGTGTTATCCTATGGTATCAAATAAATAGAGAAGACTTGTCTAAAAGGCTAGGTCTATCTTCTTTATATTATGGCCAAATAGGTCTCTGATGATATTTGGGTTTGTTTCATGGTGGTTTGTGGAGGTTGATGTTGGGTTATGTATGCTAATTAGTCAATTATTAATAGGTAGAATACAACCCAAAAAGGTGATTTTAGAAATATTTGTGTGGTTTTATAGAATCAAATATACATTTATGAGGCTTTTAGTGTAGTTGTTGTTAAATTCCTCATTGGGGGGGGGAGTTTGATGCTCTTAAATATCCCCCCTTGACAATTATCTTTTATAATGTTGGTGTTCATTGATTGTGGTTTCCACTTCATGTTATGTGGAAAGGTGACCTATGGTTGAAAATTATTTCAATGTGGAAATAAGCGAGAGTTATATAATCTAATCTTACCCCTTTTCTATGGATTTTCTCTGATAGGCTTGAGCTGGATGATTCATTTGATGAGTTGAATTATGTTTCCCATAGTAGTTATTTCTCTATTCCTCATAGGGTATAGACCTCTATGGGTTAATTATGTATATGTGAGGATGATTTTTATACCATATGAGGTTATATAGTAAGATTATATGTTTAGAATCTTGATTTTTTTAGGTTGAAAAGGTTAAAATTGGGAAGGATGTAATGACCTGGATTTTGGTAAGCAAGACTAAATTTATTTTTGAGTTCCAAATATCATATCCTCTAAAATGGGTAGAAACATAAATTTACCCTAATTTTTGACATTTGAAAAATATTTTGATTATTTTGTTGAACTTGTAATACTATATTTACCCTTGGGTTTAATTTTAGTGAAATTATTATCTAGTTGATTTCTAAGGAAAATTTAATATTTATTAAGTAAATATATATTTATCTCATGAGTGTGGTTGTTGATATCTCCTAAATGGAAGCTCATATGTATTTTCTGACACCACATTTGTATCCTAAATATAGTGTTTTCCCAAGAAATATATTGAATATGTTCTCAATTATCAAGTTGTGGACCGAGATTTTTTTTATTAATTTAAATCATTGATTTTGTCTATATATATAAATTAATATTTTTATTTAGAGTCTGGAGATGTGGAATTTAATTTTCAATATGGTGATGATATTTTAAAGTTATAAAATGTGTAGATAATATATTTTAAAATAGGTAGATTCTAATTATTAGGGTAGTAAAAGAGGGAAATAAAATGGTATATTATGATAGAAAATCTTAAATGTCGGTTAATTAAAGGTTATGACTAAATCATAAAAGAGAATTTAGTTCTTCTACAAGATTCATTTTTATCTTCACTAGAAGAATCAAATATCTCCTCTCTCTCCCTCTTTAATTTCATTGTTGTAACATTATAAAGAATTAATCTATCTATTTTGGCGCAATGAAGAATGGTGCCTCATGTTATTCATGTTCTTCATAGCAGTGGTGACAACGTTGATTGTAGAACATGGCATGATCATCATAAAATTTAAATAATCCATCATAGAAGATGATTTATTATTTGAATTCACTTCATTATCTATGAATTTTATCATTCTATATGAGATCAAAACTTCAAAATTCTTCTCCTTTTCAATATTAAAAATGTAAAGTAATTAAATGATAAAAAATCAAATAATTGAATTATTATTTGATTAATTTTAACAATGAATATTCTTATATTTGTGTCTTTAATTATTTGATAAATAATTTGACATAGAATAATGAACAAATCATGTGGAATATGACTACAGTAAAGAACTGAATAATCTTATGAATAATTGAACTGTGAAAATAATTTTTTGTTTTAATTATTTATTTTAATTATTTATTATAATAATTTATTTATGAAATTTTACTTATGGTTTTTTAGTGATGAAAATAATTATTCAACTTTTAAAAATTATTCTTTTTTAAAAGATCTTTCAATGTGATGAACTTGATACAGATTTTGTAGTGATTAAATTAATGTTGTATAGAAGTATATAATTTATCTCAAAAAAATTATTCTTTTATTAGGTTTATTTTTATATAAAATTGAAATTATATTTTTCCATATTGATGGATTTTTTAAAATTTATTGTATTTTTAATAACTCAAAATTTAAACAAAAAATATATTTGACTTACTTAATAATTTTGATATTCATCTTGTCTCTTAGATAATTGATTTAAAATTTCAATTATTTTATTTTTATCATCAGATATTGAATTTTATTTAATTATTTATAGTATGGTATTAACATGGGGATGAATCCAATAAGTTTATCTAAAAATATATATTAATAATTTTCCTTAAATGATTTATATAATGACCGTTGTTTGTATTAGTTGAACATTATCCTATATTGAAAAAATTAATTTATAATTAGTGGAATGGTTAATTTTATTTGATAATAAATAATTAAATTTCTACCCATATTTTCATTCATAATTTTTCATTGGATATGGTCATGAATTTGATTGTGGTGTTCAAATATTCAACTGACCACCATTGTTATCTTTCATTGTCCTTATCTGCACTCAATGACTCATTATTGGTTCTAGGTGATACAATAATTAATGAAAAGAACTATGGTTTAACATAAGGTTGTGGGATAATTAGGCTTTTCCAGTCATGGGGGCATGACTAGAGGTTGATGTGAAAAAAATGTTTGCAATATAGAATTGATAATTTTAGAGTTCTATTATTTTTTATGATTACATTCTTTACAGTATCTTTCCACACATCATGTGAGTCTCCAACTTTAATTTATGAATTTAATGAAACATGTCATGTAACTATGGTAATCTCACAATGTATATTAGAAACCCTTGTGACTAGGGTTTCAAAGTATTATAAATATTTCATGTCGTGTTACTTCTGGGTACACACTGAGTATCACAAGACTGAGTTCCTTGGAATGTACTCCACATACACACCAATTTAATACATCAGTCATACACAATATATGCCATGTCACATATGTCATGTATTTCAGATGTAGCGTCTTAACATGTATTAGATATACAAACCTCATAGCCACGGGGACTAACATAGTGTGTTCTTCTCAATGATGTTATGTATAACTTTTGAGGATGCTTAAAGTGTATCCAGAATATGTACCATCCAACCCAAGTAACATTACATACCATGTTCTTTACTAGACACACAATGTAAAATGACTTCACATGGATTAGGAGGAAGTACTACAAGACCAATATTCCGAATTTTCCCTAGGCAATGTGTACCCTACAAGGACAGACCATGTACTAGATTAATTGATTGTACTTCATATCCTTTCTCCCTGGGGTAAGTTTTGGATGTATGATTTTTCCATTCTGAGAATATTTTCATATAGAATGTTATGGTACATATATCATAGTCATATAGAATTTTATATTCATGATGTTTGAGTAGTTAGAGTTTTATAGTTATTTAGTGATGATAAAGAGTTTGGGGAGATGATTATAGGGTAGTTAGGGGGCTGAAACCCTCTTAATAGTATATCATGCCTTGTGTGTGGGTCCTCTATGTGTACAGTGGAGTAGGTAGCCCTCAAATTGTGATGGTTCATGGGTCCTCTACATATTTAATTGGTAAGAATTTTGGTTTATGTACACTATATATATATATATATATATATATATATATATTTCTTTATAGAACTTCCACACGGGTCAGTAACCCTCTCGGTGGTGATGTTTTCTAGTGTGGCATGAGTTTCCCATCACCAATTCTATGGAGGGATGACTTGGAATTAATTGATGTGAGATAGTTCTGGTGCCATGGGACTGATGATGTTCAACTAGGGTCCCCTTTGTGATGCTTCTTCAATGAAGCTAAAAATTATGTGGGACCCTACCTATCCTCAGTTTACTTTATAGTATGACTTATAATGGGGTTGTTATATATGGACATATAGTAATTTTAGGATTCCCTATAAATATATAGTTGAATGTAAGAAAATATCCTTCATTAAACTGAGCTAAGAAGAATGGGATTCCTCTTACTCCATGAATGAATTTATTTTAGAGATTATTTATTCCCTTGGGAATATCTTACCTATTCCCTCAAAATTGGGTTTGAGGTGACTGATTTTTATTTTTTTACTATATGTATTTTAGTCATCCTACTAGGTATATTTATACTCTTACATTCATGGGCCTTATATATACACATATTGTGTTTATGAATATATTTCATAGATTAACACTTTTGATAGTAGAGTTGAAGCTCGAGGAGATAGTGGATTTAATGCAAAGTAGAAAACTATGTTTCTTGGTGGGGATGATTATTAATGGAATTCACTCCAAGTGACCATTTATTAAGAAGGGATTATTCTATTCCTAGTGTTTTTAGCACTTGTTTGCCTTTCTATTTTATAGAAGTATTTCCATTTTTGTGTTTTTCCTATATATTGATGTATTATATAATTTTTTCCCATGCATGAATTATTGTGTAGTTAAGTTATATATATATTGGATATTATTATGTATTGGTGATGTATTATTATTAATTTTTATTATATGATACAACCACATATATATTATTATTAATTTTTATTATATGTTATAACCTCCCATATATGTTTATTAATTTTTGGTGTTATTTTTCGGCCCCTGACCTATTGGAGGCAGGTTTGGGGTGTCACACTTGGATTAATAATAGCCTAGGTGGGGTAATAGTGGGTAGAGTCATGTCACTAGTATTAGGTGGACTATGTATATGAGCATATATCAAATAAAATGGATATATAATGGACCCATAATTTTAGTGAGGAGTGAAGGAGTATACAACATCACATAGAGGGGAGAGGGGGTAATGGTCAAATAAAGGGAGAGAGGAGAGGGGGTCTTAATTGGGAATATGGGATAGGGGTCATTTTTTATCCAAAATGGTTATCTTCTAGGAGGTTTTAGGATATGACATAGAGGGGGAGAGTTGGGTATGGTTAGGGTTTTTTAAAATATTTAGTGGTGTTTATATAATAACCACTTTTATATGTTTTACTTAGTGGAAGTTTTATAATTTACCACTAAATTAATAATAATCATTTTTTAATTTTAATATAATGATGGTTTTATTAAAACTTAAATTTTATAAAATAAAAATTATTTTAATTTAGTTGGGGTTTTATAAACTGCCCCTAAAAACCACCGCTAAAAAGTTAGTTTTTCATAGGGAATGAAGATAGTTATAGATGGTCAAGGATTATGAATGCTTAATAAATTTCCATCTTGAGATGAAAAATATTGTAGATCATTCTCAAATAAAAAGGGATTATGCTACCTTATACCTGATAATGGTTGAAAGAGTCATCATATTCATGAATATGAAAAGGATTGACGTAGAAATTGGAAGGTGAGGGATGAATTATTACCTTACCCAAATGATATCTGATAATCTATCAATGTGAAAATTAAGAAAAGCATAGAATAATGATATTAAAATATAAAATAATGAGGTTAGTATTTATATTTTTAATCATAAAAAATATTTAATTATGAGATTTGGAAAATAAATATGCTTCACATTGATATTGGAATTAATGAAGGATTTATTAGATCATGCACATTAATAATCACTCGATATTTACCTAGGATGTTTAAAAATTTATAAATCTCACTTAATGAATTTTTATGGGATAAAAAAGGAGAATTATTTTTATTTATACATTTCGATGATTAGTCCTCCAAAAAAATGTGTCTGAATATTAAAATCCTAAGGAAATATTGTAAACATATCCCATAACCACATGAAAAAATAGAATATCACAATGGATATCATCACTATATTTATAAATACCTCTAATGTGAATAATTTTTTATGTATTAATTGATCGGTGCAAAGTAAAAACTAAGTTCATTTTTATTTAAGAGAATTTATCATTCAAACAGCATGAAAAGACATGTCTAATGGAAGTGGTAAGGCAAGATGAAGTACCACATTCAATTATTTCTTATCATGATCCATTGATCAACTAAATTTTCTAGGTATTTCTTAATCATTAATTAAATACAAAAAAATAACTAACAATACTTATCATCCTCAAATTAATGATCTACCAAAAATCACTATTCAGACATCAAGAGATATAATGATATCATTCTTTATGGATTTCAAAGGGGGGGATATAATACTCAACTAGTCGAGTTCTCAAATAACAACATTTTTTACTCGGTCATTGATAAAAGAATATTTTGTTGAATATTTTATTGATAATAAATGATATAATTTCCTCACATTATGCTAGATATGTTCAATTATGGAATATTTGGGATTAGATCATTCATTTTCAAATTTGATGAAAAATCCAGTTTTACTCTTTTAAACTTCACTGTATTATTTTGGGGATAAATATTTTCCATAAAATATTTTGACTTAATATTTTTTAAATTTGTTCCTTACTTCATGGGATACAACTTTTATTCAGGAAACTAGACCAAAATAATGCATTTGGATGGAGTAATTGGGACATAAAGTCAAAGGTGGGCTGGACACGCCATAATTGAGAAGCTTATGTATTTGGGCCATAACTCCTTCATCTATGATTGGATTGAGACAAAATTTTAAGAGGAGATATAAGAACCATATCCTCACATATGATCATTCTATAAGAATATCTGATTCATGCGTTTTGGTGGTCAAATGGGCGGTGAAAGTTGGCATAAAATATTTGGCCGAGATTCCCCATTCACACTTGAAACCTCTTTGAACCTAGCCTCCCCATCACTCTATAAATTGGTGTTTTTCTCATTTGGTGTGGTTGGGATGTGAATTGGGAATTTTAGTGAATAGGAGAAGTAGATACACTCCAATTCTCCAACCATTTCAATAAGTTTATCTCTTGAAGCAAGGATCCATTCGACGAAGCCTTCTTCTTCTCCTTCGTGTCGTAATGATTTTGTTTGTGTAATAAACTTCTTTGTTATTATTTTATTTCTTCTCTTTTATTCTGTTTTATTTAAATTTATTCTTCTATTAATCTTCCTCTTTGGGCTAGAATTCTTGAGTATAAGCGTTATTGGGTTATACCCATTATAAACCTTTGTACATGCAAAACGATTCTACGATGATTACACCACCCATGGAAGAGTAGTCTTTTAGTAATAAATCTATCTATTACCTTCTACATTCATTTATTCTAAATCAATGCTATACTGTAATTTACATAATATGATAAATTAATTGGTTTTTTAATTTAATGGAAACTAAGCAAGCAATTGAACAATTAACACAAGAACACGTGAGGATGAGATTTTGTGTAAATTGTGAGAGTGCGAACTTAATCGGTTATACAAAACCATAAGGGATAAATTTGTAGTGCTCAAATATAATCCCTAAACTAAATTAATTATAATTTCCAGAGGGGAAATTTTCCTTAATTTACCACTGACCATAATCTAATCTTAGAACATCAATCAAAGCAGGGTGCTGCGATTGCATGTTCTGAAGTTAGCCTAGGGTTAAATTCACATCATCTTCGTGGTAAAGTTAATTCCCGTAGGGTTCGTGATTTAACAAATTAAGGGATCATAATTAAGTGAATTTTAATTTAAATTATAATGATTAATAATATAGTGAAGAGGTAGAGTTAGATCGATTACGTATTTTAAATATTTTCTAAAAAAACATCTTCTTGTTGTGTCTTTTTAATCAAACTTCATTTCAAAATTAAAAACAAAAAAAAATGCAATCTTATTCCATAAAACTTATTATAGATTTATAAACTATAAAAAAACCCATCCTTTCAAGTAGTGTTTTAATTCTATTCTATTTTATTTTTATAATACCTTTAAGAAGTTGTTTTAATTTACTTCCTCCTTTGAGAGACAACCTTTGTCAGCCACCCTGTTGCACCTAAGTACCCCAAAACCACTAATCATTTGAGGGAACCCACGATAGCGCTCTTTCAAATTTGCGCCGTTTCCGGGAAGGCAAGAAATTATTTCAACCAATTGGAGCTATTTATTTTATTTTACATTTTATTCTTTTCCTCTCTTCTTTCTTCCTTCTTTACCCAATCTGATTTTTTTTCTTCTTCTTTTATTTTCTTCTACTTCTTTTTAGACCATCAACTCAAACTTATTATTTCTATTTTACTATGGTCCAATTTATTTATTTTCATTTTTATTTGATTTATGACATGAACTAATCCTGAATATCTCTTAGATCTTGACCCTGAGATTGAATGTAGCCTTAGGGCACGAATCAGGCATTCTCAGTCTATGGGAAATTTCAACATTCAACCAGTTGTAGAATTACTCCAATATCAGAACATTGAAATTGGAAGCAATTCAAATTCAATCATAAAACAAGAACCAATGGCTGAAAATAATGGAAATGAACTTAATAGAACTATTCGTGAATTTGTTGCACCTGATATTAACTATCATCCAAATTGTATTGCATACCCAAATCTTGAATCGGACTTTGAACTGAAATATAGATTAATTCACCTACTTCCAAAATTTCACGACCTATATGGTGAGGATCCCAATAAACACCTTAAAGAATTTAATGTGTTTTGATCAACCTTAAAACCAAGAAATGTTTCTGAAGATCAATTCAAACTAAGAGCATTCCCATTCTCACTTGATGGAGCTGTGAAAGACTGGATGTATTATTTACAACCTAAAGATGTAACTTGTTAGAATTATTTGAAACGTCTTTTCTTGCAGAGATTTTTTCCAGCATAAAGGACCACTTCCATTCGAAAGGAGATCTCAGGGATCAAGCAAGACCAGGGGGAGTCAATGTATGAGTACTGGGAACTATTCAAGAAGTTGTGTGCAAGCTTCCCACATCACCAAATCAGTGAGAAATTCCTCATCCAATACTTCTATGAAGGACTCACACCTATAGAGAGAAGCATGGTGGATGCCATAGTAGGAGGGGAATTGGTGGAAAATACACCAGTATCCACACGTGCATTGATCGATAAGATGGCCCAAAACTCCCAAAAATTTGGTGATGGAGGTACACCACATGTCAAGGGAGTACATCAGGTAAGTCCTTCTTCTCTTTAAAGTCATTTGATTGATACCAAGTTTGAAGAATTGACCACTATGGTGAGGCAGATTTCTTTGGCTCAAAAGATATCCCAACCCACTCCTTCAAGGCCTTGTGGTATTTTCACTGAGACAAGCCACCCAACTGACTGTTGCCCCCAACTCTAAGAAATAGAAGATTGTGCAGCAGTGTTACCTGGGAGACCATATCAGCAGCAACAACAGCAACCATATCCCCAAAATAAGTTTGATCCAACATAAAACCAAGGGTGGAAGGATCAATCGAACATGAGGTATGGCTCTAGAAAATAAAAAAGGCCACCCTTTCAACAAAACTTCCAGTATCCTCCACCTTACCAGTAGGGTTTCCAACAACCCCAAAGGAGATTTGAATCTCAAGAATCAACAAGCCAACAACAAGGGAATCCCCCACCCAAGGTAGATTCTAACACTGATGGCCTTTTGAAGCAAATTGTTCTTAATCAACAGAATGAGCTGAAAAGTCAAGGTTCAGAGCTGAGGGAGTTGAAGACTCAAATGAGCTAGATTGACACCACCCTCCATGAACTTGTAAGTAAGAATTCCAGAAATATACCTTCCCAACCCACTCCAAATCCAAAGGGGAATGTTAGTGTCATCACATTGAGAAGTGGGAAGCAAATGAACGATACATCTGTACCTACCATTCCACCGGGATTCACCTCAACTCCAGAGAAGCCACATTCCATACCAACTGATGAGAAATCCAAGGAGAAAGATAAAGGTAAGAAAAATATTGATGATGTTCCTCCTAAACCCCTTCCTTTTCCAAACAGGTTTGTTCAAACCAAGAAGATGGCTGAAGAAGCAAAGCAAAAGGATTTTTTGGACACATTCAAGCGTGTGGAGATCAACATTCCTCTACTTGAAGCCATTAAGAAAATTCCAAGGTATGCAAAATTCTTAAAATAAATTTTTACCAATCGAAGAGGGATCAAGGGAAATGAGAGGATCAATCTTGGAAGGAATGTTTCAGCACTCATTACACCAACTCTAGTAATGCTGACAAAGTGAAAGGATCCAGGTACATTCACCATCCCATGCACCATAGTGGAGTTGCACTTTTCTGATGCACTTTGTGATTTGGGAGCTTCCATAAATGTGATGCCTCACTCTGTATTCTCTTCTTTATAGGTTGGTGAGCTGAAACCGATGAGAGTAGTGGTGCAGCTGGAAAATAGAGCTATGGCATATCCAGTGGGAGTTCTTGAGGATGTACTTTTCCGGGTAAGATACAAGATCTTTCCAGAATATTTCTATGTTCTTAACATGGAGGATGATCAGGTAAGTTCTCATGCCCCCATTATCTTAGGTAGGCCCTTCCTTAAAACTGAAAAAACTATCATAAATGTCAATGAGGGTACACTTTCCATGGAATTTGGGGATGAAGTTGTGATATTTAATGTTATGGATTCCATGAAGTACCCCTCAGAGGATCATTCTGCATTTTTTATCTCCCATTTTGAACCACCAAGTAAAAACACCATGGAATTGGATTGTCCTATGCTTAGGGAGATTATGAGTATTGGTTCTAGTTTGATGTCTAAGATTACTTCCACACCCATTTCTAAGGAACAAGACTCTCTAATATTTGATTTTGAAATGGAATCATATTCTGATTTTGATCATGTGAACTCTAATTATGACATGGCTATTGAGTATGCTGATGGATTTGATGCTTTATTCTCTGATTGTGATGATTTCTATTCTGATACCGATGCTCTTTGTGCACATATTTGAGTTCCTTCTATGTCTTCATCCATACACCACCCCCCTACACTAGAACTCGAGCCATTGCCACCAAATATCAAATACTCATACTTGTTAGGTGGTGAAAAATTACCTGTTATCATTACTAACAATCTCCATTTTGAATATGAAGAAAAACTTTTGAATCTTTTGAGGGAGAACATCAGGGAAATCGGGTGGACCTTGGCTGACATATCAGGTATTAGCCCATCCATTTTCATGCATAGGATTCTTTTGGAGGATGAGGCTAAATCGGTGAGGCAACCACAAAGGAGACTCAATCCAACCCTTCTGGAGGTTGTTAAAAAAGAGGTTGAAAATTGCTTGAGGCAGGTATAATCTATCCCATTTCAGATTCTCAATGGGTAAGTCATATTCAGGTTGTGCCTAAGAAAATTGGTGTTACTTTTGTTAAAAATAAGAAAGATTAGTTAGTTCCAATGAGGGTTCAAAACAGTTGGTGTGTGTGTATTGATTATAGGAAACTAAATCATTCCACTCACAAAGACCATTTACCCCTCCCATTTATTGATCAGATGCTTGAGAGACTAGCTGGGAAGACACACTATTGTTTCTTGGATAGATTTTCTGGATATTTTCAAGTTCCTATAGCTTCGTAGGATCAGGAGAAGACTACATTCACCTGTCCCTTTGGAACATTTGCCTACCGGAGGATGCCATTTGTACTTTGCAATGCCCTAGGTACCTTCCAGAGATGCATGGTGAGTATTTTTTCTAATTTTATTGAGACCTGCATGGAGGTATTTATGGATGATTTTATAGTGTATGGATCCTCATTTGATGAATGTGTAAATAGTTTTGGAAAGGTATTGAATCATTGTATTGAGAAGAATCTGGTCCTGAACTTTGAAAAGTGTCATTTCATGGTAGAGCATGGCATTGTCTTAGGGCATGTAGTGTCAAAACATGGGATAGAGGTTGATAGATCTAAGATAGACATTATTTCATCCTTACCCTATCCTTCATGTGTGCGTGATGTTAGATCTTTCCTAGGGAATGTAGGATTTTACCAGCGCTTCATCAAATATTTTAGTAAGATTTCTCTTCCTATGTCATGATTACTTCAAAAGGATTATGATTTTGTGTTTGATGATTCTTGCAGGACTTCCTTTGATGAGCTAAAGAAGTGTCTAACCACTCCACCTATCATACAAACCCCATGGTGGGATATTCTTTTTGAGCTTATGTGTGATGCCTCCAACTTCACGGTTGGAGCTGTCTTATCTCAGAGGGTGGAGGGACATTCACGTGTGATCGCCTATGCATAGAGGACACTAGATTCAGCCCAATCAAACTACACAACCACAAAAAAGGAGTTTCTTGCTATCATATTTGCTTTAGATAAATTCGGTTCATATTTATTGGGCTCTAAAGTAGTTGTTTTTTCTGACCATGCAGCTCTGAGGTACCTCTTGAAGAAGCAATATGTAAATCTCAGGCTGATCTGATTGATGCTCCTTCTTCAAGAATTTGATATTGAGATAAAGGAAAAAAAGGGGTCAGAAAACTTGGTGGCGGACCACATGAGTAGGCATACTCACACACTAGAGGATGACACCTTGGACCAGGTACCACTTCAAGACACTTTCCCCGATGAGCATCTTTATTCCATCTCAGGTATGTATCCTTGGTATGCAGATTTAGTTAACTACCTTGTTACCTCTGAAATCCCTTCAAATTTAAAGAAACATCAAGTCCAAAAATTAAAAAGTGAGTCTTGGTATTATTTTTGGGATGATCCATACCTCTGGAGCATGTGTAGTGATCAAGTTATTAGGAGGTGTGTTCCTAATCATGATTTGGAGTCAGTTTTACATTTTTGTCATACACTTTCTTGTGGTGGACACTTTGGACCCCAATGGACAGCTAGGAATATTTTGGACTCTGTACTATATTGGCCTAGCTTATTCCATGATGGCCATGTGTTTTGTAAGTCATGCTCTAATTTCCAACACACTGGTAACATTTCTAGGAGACATGAGATGCTCCAACAACCCATACTATTCCGTGATATTTTTGATGTATGGTGAATCAATTTTATGGGTCCTTTTCCTAGTTCATTTGGATTTTTATATATTTTGGTTTCTATTGATTATGTGAGTAAATGGGTGGAGGATAAGGCTACCAGGACTGATGATTCTCATGTTGTTGTGGACTTTGTCAAAGCACAGATTTTTTGCAGGTTTGGAGTACCGAAGGAAATCATCAGTGACCAAGGGACACCCTTATACAATAGTAATTTTGCTTCCCTTCTTTGGAAGTATGGGTTTACACACAAAACATCAACACCATACCACCCTCAAAAAAATGTCCAGGATGAGGTTTCAAATAGGGAATTGAAACAAATTTTGGAGAAAACCGTGCAGCCAAATAGGAAAGATTGGAGCAAGTGCTTGGATGATGCATTGTGGGTTTATAGGACAACATACAAGACACCCATTGGTATGTCCACATTTCGGATTGTTTTTGGGAAATCATTTCATCTCCCCGTGTAATTTTATCATTGGGCTTATTGGGCTATAAAGAAATGCAACATGGATTTGGCCCAAGATAGAATCCAAAGGAAGTTGCAAATTCAAGAGCTTGAGTAGATTCGATTGTCTTCATATGAGAACTTGAGGCTCTATAAGAAAAAATCAAAAGTATCTCATGATAGAATGATCCAACAAAAGGAGTTTCATGTTGGAGAGAAAGTTCTTCTCTATATTTCACGACTGAAGTTGATGCCTGGTAAGTTGTGTTCCAGATGGTTAGGTCCTTATGTTGTGACTAATGTTTTTCTTTATGGTGCAGTGGAGATCACACAAGAGGACACAGGAAGGAGCTTTACAGTCAATGGGAAATGTTTGAAGAGATAAATTGAAGGACTTCTAACTGATGTAGTGTATTTTATCACACTGCATGACCCCATCATCACCTGAGCACATCAGGCTATTCCTAACCCTTTAACTTTTTTATTCTTTGTCTGATTTAAAATTATACATTTCATGTGAATATATCATCTCATGGGTTCACATTGAGGATAATGCAATATTTTAAGTGTGTGGGAGGGAACCTTTTAGTTTATAAATTTCAATTATTTTCCTGTTTAAAAAAATGTGTGTTTTTCAAATTGTTTGCGTTTATTTTTCAATTTTCTATGCGTTTTTGAAACTTTTGAGCTGAAATGATTCTCAAAAACCATTTTTAAATCCATATCAATGAGTAAAACAATTTATTCCATGAAACTAATCTTAAATGAAGAACTTGAAATAATGGTTTTTTATGAGGCATGATATCTTTTGTTTCTTGGTGTGTAATTGTTTGATCTCAAGGATATGTGTTTTAAAATTGGTTTTGATTTGATATTGATGATTACTTGATATGAAGTTTTGCCCGGGAGTGAAAAAGGGTAAGTGTGGGGGATTTGATAAAACACTATTTTGTTAAATATTTTATTGATAATAAATGATATAATTTCCTCACATTATGCTAGATATTTTCAATTATGGAATATTTGTGATTAGATCATTCATTTTCAAATTTGATGAAAAAATCAGTTTTACCCTTTTAAACTTCACTATAGTATTTCGGGAATAAATATTTTTCAGTAAACTATTTTGAATTAATATTTTGTAACTGTGTTCCTTACTTCATGGGATACAACTTTTATTCAGGAAACTATATCAAAAGAATGCATTTAGATGGATTAATTGGGTCATAAAGTCAAAGTTGGGCTGGACATGCCAAAATTGAGAATCTTATGTATTTGGGCCATAACTCCTTCATCTTGGCTTTTATTGCGCCCAACTTTTAATAAGAGATAGAGAACCCATATCCTCACATATGATCCTTCTGGAAGAATATATGATTCACGCTTTTTGGTGGTCAAATTGGCAGTGAAATTTTGCATAAAATATTTGTCCGAGATTCCCCATTCACACTTGAAACCTCTTTGAACCTAGCCTCCCCATCACTCTATAAATTGGTGTTTTTATCATTTGGTAGGGTTGGGACTTGAATTGGTAAGTTGATGGAAAAGGATAAGTGGATATACTCCAATTATCCAACCATTTAAATAAGGGTAGATCTTGAAGCAAGGATCCCTTTGACGAAGCCTTCTTCTTCTCCTTCGTGTTGTAATGATTTTGTTTGTGTAATAAACTTCATTGTTATTCTTTTATTTCTTATCTTTTCTTATGTTTTGTTTAAATTTAGTCTTATATTAATCTTACTCTTTGGTCTGAAATTCTTTAGTAGAATCGTTATTGGGTTATACCCATTATAAACCTTTGCACATGCAAAACGCTTCTATGATGATTACGTCACCCATGGAAGAGTAGTCTTTTAGTAGTCGATCTATCTCTTACCTTATACATTCATTTATTATGAATCAATGATATATTTTAATTAACATAATATTATCAATTAATTGAGTTTTTAATTTAATTTAAACTAAGCAAGCAATTGAACAATTAACACAAGAACACGCGAGGATGAGATTTTGTGTAAATTGTGAGAGTGTGAATTTAATCGGTTATACAAAACCATATGGGATCAATTTGTAGTGCTCAAATATAATCCCTAAACTCAATTAATTCTAATTTCTAGAGGTGAAATGTGCCTTAATTTTCCACTGACCATAAGCCAATCTTAGAACATCAATCAAAGCAGGGTTTTGTGATTGCATGTTCTGAAGTTAGCCTAGGGTTAAATTCACTTCATCTTTGTGGTAAAGTTAATTCCCATAGGGTTTGGGATTTAACAAATTAAGGGATAATAATTAAGTTAATTTTAATTTTAATGATAATTATTAATAATAGAGTTAATAGGTAGAGTTAGATCGATTATGTCTTTTAAATATTTTCTAAAAAAACATCTTCTTGTTGTGTCTTTTTAATCAAACTTCATTTCAAAATTAAAAACAAAATAAATGTAATATTCTTCCAGAAAACTTATTCTAGATTTATAAACTATAAACAACCCTCATCCTTTAAATTAGTGTTTTATTCTATTTTATTTTGTTTTTATAATACCTTTAAGAAGTTGTTTTAATTTACTTCCTCCTTTGAGAGACGACCTTGGTCAGCCACTCTGCTGCACCTAAGTACCCCAAAACCACTAATCATTTGAGGGCGCCCACGACAGTGCTCTTTCAGTCATTCAATTACACATTATAATGATATATATGGGAAGATATCTAGATCATTTTTATTCTAGGATGATGATAGATTATAGAAGTTATTGGGACCTCAACCTTTTCATGAAATGACATGGAAAAACAAAACCATTCTAAAACATATTTATATAGAACAAATTCAATAAAAGAACTATGTTAATAATTGTTAGTCATACTGAGTTTAATGTTGAAGAAAAATTATTCTCTAAATTTGAAAAGGTAAATATTTCAATATATTTGTGAATAAGATAAATTAATTCTATTATTACATTTACCCCTTAAAGAATCATTACATCATGAAAATTGAAGGTTGTTGACCGGATCTTCCACAAAAATTCTAATAAGTGTACAATATGTTTCTTATATCACTTAAAAGGAATAACATAAAATATTAATCACTTTACCTTAACTTTGAGGTTATATAACTAGGGAATGATCTCTATTATTTTGAATAAACAATTTAAATATTAGATCATAATGATAAAGTAAAATGAATAATGACCACTCACTAGATTAAATTTAACTTGAGAAATAAAAAATATGAGGAAGTGATGTGGGAGCCTAAAGATGTAATAAAACAAAAATACCTATATTATTTATAATTTAAGAAATATTTTTTAGAGGAAAAAATTGTTTAAGGGGGAGAATATAACACACAATATTTTATAATGAGTTTTCATTCTATAATTTTATTTATATATCGATATTGAATGATTTTTTTATGTAACACAAATTTAACTAAATAATTACTTTTTGAGTTTGAATATTATAACATAAAATGAGGTATACATTATATATTATTACAAAAACATACATAGAACATAATTTTAAAATCTATGAGATTATTATAATTATAAATACCGAAATATTTAAATATCCTTTTTATCATCACTCATTAAAATTATACAACACTATATAAATATATAAATAATGAAAAATATTATAATTCTATTACATATTTGGAGGTTGAAATGTTCAATTTAGGTGAGTAGTTGATAAAAGTATTTTAGGGTATGTATAGTAAAAATAAAAAATAACCATTGGGTATATATATATATATATATTATGTATCTATATATTCATTTCGTGAAATTGATCGATGTGATATGGTATTTTTGCAATATGGTATGTCTATGACTATTAAATACTTAAATGAACTAATGATTAGATGAAACTATTATAATATCACCATTGTTCCTTTGAGGATAAATATATGTAACCACATTATTAAACTTATGTAAAAAAAAGGAAATTCTATGTAATAAAGTTTTTGAATTATTCTATATGAGTCACATTTTTTCAAGCATGGGTAAGTGGTGGCATCACTAGTTTTTTACCATGACCAACCCAATATGATCATTAAAAATAGTGGTATGAATCCAATTATATGTGTGAAAACTTCATGCTCATAGAGATCACATTGATATATATGCTAGGTAAAATAATTCTATTGAATAACACCATAGTGTATATCACCCTTAGGGATTATAAGGATGTCTTAATGGATTATATTGATATTATAATGTTATTAATGTATAATTATTCATATGATAAAGTATTTTTATTATATTATTTGTAATACCATAATATTTTTAAATAATATTATAATAAAATAATTGATTATATGTGTAAATAAATAATTAATACTCAACAAATAATTATGGAATGATAAAATAAATGTATAATTATCAATTTCTAAGGAAATATGTTTTTTATTAAAAAATAATATATATTATATATTTTTATATAAATATTATATTTCATTTATTATGATTTTGAATTTATTACAACTGGTTTCATATTTTGAATTAGGGAATTGAAATTATATGAATGGAAATATAGTACAAATGATTTATAAATAATTTTAAATGAATAATAAAACTAAATAATTAACTTTTTCATACTAGTAATGGATAACCACTTTCCTTTATTC
The DNA here is from genome assembly GCA_963277665.1 of Viscum album. Taxonomy (NCBI): domain Eukaryota; kingdom Viridiplantae; phylum Streptophyta; class Magnoliopsida; order Santalales; family Viscaceae; genus Viscum; species Viscum album. Next base: position 501,605,096 of record OY728122.1, on the reverse strand, counting down.
AATTTATTAATCACTTTAGAAATAAAATTTCATTCCTTCGCCACTATGAAATGATTATTGCAAAAATACAACTTAAATGTTATCTAAAAATAGAGAATTGATTCACTCATTCTTAACCACACCTAAAGTTTTTATTTTAGTCAAAAATATACTTATATTCCCTACCTTTACATCTATTATAATTTTTATAGACTTTGATCACAAAAAGGCTTCTCAAAACCTTTGTTATAAAGAATATTTGTAAGTGATGATGAAATTTCTATATGGTAGTTAATTCCATCTTCTATAATTTTTTAATTTGTGTTATTCCACTTCCTATCCTTATTTATGAATTAAATATTCATTTAAATATAATTAATATTAATATATTTTAATAACAAGTGTTTTATAATGAAATATTTATGGTTTTATAATCATTCCTTTCCTCCAACATGTTTATTTTTGTGTTGGTTCAACCACCTAAATTAAAAATGCCACTCTACTTTCTTAATTATGATAATATAGAGTTAAAAATCATAAATATTTAATATATATGATGTTTACTATATGTTTGTGTTTTATTTTTTTGTAAGTAATAAAAATACTAAAAAATATTTATTATTAAGTAACTCTTTCTGTTTAATAAAATTACCTAAAATTAGCGACTTATGGATTTTATCCATGTAATACTCTGATAGAATCAACACAGAGATTTATATATCATTATAAAATTATGATTCTCATATCACTGCAATTTTGGATATGATGAACTTGTCAACATGGAAGGATGACTAAGACTTACATATCAAAACAAGCATGAGTCTCTTGTAATTAATAACATCTACTGATTAATATAAAGTATGGATAACTAATAAACATAAAATAAAGTTATATTATTTCCTTATATTAATAGTTATTAATATAAATAAGTCCTTCAAATAGATAATTAAGAAACTAGTATTGTTTATATAGTGTGTTTGAGTATGTTTGGGAATGTTGGGAGTTATGTTATAGGGATTTTTTCATTACCTCTATTTTCGATTAGACATTTCTCTTCCATATCCATGTTATTTATAGTATATATATATATATATATATATTATCTTTCCTTTATTTCTATATATTATTCATGTATCTTTTTATTGATGGTGAATTAGTTATGAAGTTGTGAAATAAATATTTTTCTCTCATCCATTATATTTCTCAATTGGTCATTCTATATCAAATATATATTTACTTTTATTTATTTAGGATTATTTTAGATGTTTTATTATTCCATTTTAATTAAATAATTTTTATTAACTTTCTCCTTTATGTGGTCTCTATTTATTAATTTTTTATATTTAAAAAAACATTTCAATAAAAATGATTTAATTTCTTAATTTTCATATAATTTATTCTCTCGCAATGAATGATTTTTTTTATATTTTAAAACCCTTTTATATTATACCCATTGACCATAATTTATGTTATATTTATTCAATTTCATGAGGAATTTACTTTCTTATAATTTTTTACTGTCTCTCATTCAATATTTTTTTATATCTTAAAAAAATTATTATGTGACTAATTTTTTCACGATTTAATCATACTAGGAATTTTGATGGATTTTTTTTTATTTTCATGTGGTAAATATATCAATAAGTGTATTATTATGTTATATGTTAGCATAAAATTATATAAATATCCAATTTATGGAGTAAATATTAATATATTATGAGATTATTATGTATATGAGTTAGGTGGTAAGCCTAGTCTACTATGTTATCATTATCAAAGTGATTTTCCTTGATTTTTGTTTATAATATCATATAATTATGTATATTCCACATTACCTTGTTAAGTATTTTTATCTACGGTTTATAATTATTTAATTGTGATTTCAAGTAACTTACATCATTTATTATGCCTAATTTTTTTCAATATTGACATGGTCTTGTTGTTCTTATTTTTCTATATCATACCTTATAATCACTTATATATATCTCATATTGTAATACCAATTATTTTTCCCTTACTAGATAGTTATCCCACCATTTCCTTTATCTATATATGTCCTTAATATTCCATATGTAGCAACTTGCCTAAGAAGTATCAATATGCCAAGATATTATTGATGAAATGTATGTTTTTAGTATAACAATGTGGAATATTAGGTAAATTTCTAAAGATATTGAACTTTTGGTTTATGGGTGTGTATTTTAACATCTAGTTATTGTATATTATTGTGTAAAATGATGTAAAATCCTTGAATGTTATGTATAGATTTTCATATTCACCATAACTTCTCCCAATACATCATATAACTCTCCTCTCTAAATTAGAAATATCCAAACCAAGAATTTGGTTATTGTATGGTTAAGTTTAATGGTTTAAATAATTATTAGAATAAAAATTTAAAAATATATAAGCATACATATTCATATATAGTCACACTCACTAATCAAAAAATAGTTTTCCAATAAATTTTCATTATTTTAAAATCATAAAACAAGGTCGTGTACATCTAAGGGAAGTTAAAAACATAACCATAAAAGAAGATAAGGTAATTATAACTCATGAGGACACACAACACTAAATCTATACCCAAGTTTCCATCTATCTAGAAATTTCATTCAGCCTTTTCATTTTCTCCTAGAAAAAACAATCCACATAGGGTATAATAAAATCCTAACCTCACCATCCTATTGATTACCAATGTAGAGTCCAATACCCAAGATGGTATATTCCTCTTATTCTCTAACTTCATATATATTAGGTTAACACAAAATGATTATCAAATACCCAGTATTTCTTAGGAGTTACAACCAATTTAATTTAAGGGTATAAAGAATCTAAATATAACTTAGGTAACTTATTTAAAATTTAACATAATATATTCCACTAAAAATTTCACTTCTTAATTTCTTTTAATAGATGAATAAATTCAAACTATAATAAAAACTATTAAAAAAAATTTAAATTTTAGATATAACTATCTTGGAATTCTCCCATTTTCATTAAAAAAATGATCTCAATTAAATATTTTTCTTTTTAAAATAATTTCACATCATAAATAGTACATCAAAAAAATAAACAGTAGAAAAAATCCAAATGGTATAATTTAATTTATAGAATCCTTCTAATAAATTTCTCCAAGTGTGTTCCTTAGCTAAATGAGGGTATATATGATCTTAGGAAACATAAATAATAAATTAATTTTAATCACATTTAAAAATATTAATAATAATGATACTAACAAATAAATGTATTATATAACTCCAATAAAAACACTTAATTTTTTAAATTAATCAAATCATGTCGGTAGTTTAGACTAGTCATAAAGTTATAAGAAATTACGTATAAATTATAGAACATTGAATAAAATTTCAATAAAATGTTTTCCACTAGACGCTAAATCTTTTACCCATCCCTAGAAAATCCCATTATATATTGATGGTTTTTAAATTCCATAAATAAATTCCCAATAGTTAAATCCATATGAATGATAAATTTACTCACATAAAGAATATATAAAAGAAGATTAAGATATGATAAATTATATTAATCCTAGGAAAAACTATTGATAGGTGATGAAGAACATGTTTAGGGGAGGGAGTGAAGAGGATGAGTCATAGATGCCCCCTCTCTTGGTTTTCATAAAAAGGGGGAGTGTTCTACTTTTCAATCAATTTACTATAGTAATAAAAATAATATTAATAAAATAATAACCATTTTCATTTAAATAATAATTTAAATCACCCTTAACTCTTTTTAATAATCAAGTTAAACATTTTAAATTTAATAACTATCCAGTATAGTATTTATATTTAATAAAAATATGATCTATTAATTTTAATGATGAAATATGTTAATTTTGGAAAATATTAATAAACATGTGGTAATTTTGTACCATTTATAAGCCATTAAAAAAACTATATGGAAACCAATACCCAATTTCAATAACCTAAAACAATTGTTATATATGATATGAAAACTACATAACTTAATTATGAAAGGCCTATTTTTTTATGAATAGTTACTTTATAAAATATTTTACATTAAATTATTTATTTATTTATTTAGTAAAAATGTATTATTAGAAAAATTTAGTTGTTAATGGAAACAATTGAAAATTTTGATGGTATAAAATATAATTTTTAAAGGTATAAATATGTTTTAATTTTTCTTATAAGGAATAAGGATTAAATTTTTTAATGGATCAGAACCATTATGTTGTAAAGGAATTGAAATTTTTTATTTCTTAAAAACATAAAAATAAAAATATATTTATTTATTTAAAAAATAAAATATTAATAATTTGGCTTACAAACAAGGCAATATTATTTTTAGAGGTAAAAAAGAAAGATAATATTATTATTTACAAAGATGACTAAAAAATTTAAAGCATATAATTTTTTTAGAAGATAATAAAAATAGTAAATAAATAAATAAATTTTTTAAATAAAAATTCTTATTTTCTATAAGGGATAAAAATATTTATTGCTTTTTTATAAATTAGTAATAAAAAATAAATATGTTATTCTTTAAAATGCATATAAAAATAATTTATTTTTTAAAAAGAATAAAGAACTATTTTTTTAAGTTCCATAAAAAAATATTAAATTTTTTTTCAATATTATAAAAAATATTAAATGTAATAGAATTTTTTTTGATAGAGAATCATAATAATATAATTTTTAAAAAATCTATAAATTTATTTTAAAAGTTTAATATTCTTTAAATACATAAATTTTTATTATCATAAAAATATATAAAAATATTTTTTTAATAGCTTTATTTTTTATTATATTTTTATAGATATAAATAGTATTATTTTTTTAATAGTGAAAAATAAAATTATTATATTATATAAATTTTATAATATTTAATTTTTTTAAAAAAAATCATAAAAAACTATTTGTTTTTTGTGGGTAAAAATATATTTAGTTGAATGAAATAGATTTTCAAATAAAAACAAAATATTCATAATCTTGAGGGGCATAAATATGCCAATTCTAAATATTTTAATGTAATAAAAGATAATATCAAGGAATTTGTTGAAGTTCTACATGTGAACCAACATTACAATGCTCAATAAGCTGAGGATGTGTTTTTTAAGGTAGTTGAAACTAAAGGAAAAAATATTTTAATTGACTTTGATGGATTTATCACACCGTACCCATATAAATATAATCCAAGAAAAGATTATTTGAGCATAGAAAGGTTTGTTGTTACTAGATATTATAGTATTTGTATTGATAGGAAAATGAATGATGAAAACCTTAAGGAAAATCCTGAAAGAACAACTGACTCTAATATACCATAAGTGGGGTTGATTCAGAACCATCATATGATCATGGAAATGATGATGATAATTGTGTTGATCACATGTTAAGGAATTATCATATAATAAAAGAGGGCATGTGGAAGGAATTATATCCTTGGATTGATAAGAAGCATACAAATATGTCCAAGAATTATAATGAAGGTGACATTGTGGTATAGGATTATCTTTAAATATGGGAAGGGATATTCTACAAGTTGGAACTTGAGTTTGACTGTGACCCTAATTTTAATTTTAGGGCCATTACTTGGAAATGATTTTTCTTTAGATATTTTATAAGTGGATCTTCATTGGTTTTGTGCTCTAGTTATAAGAATTGTTCTTTGTTTTGGGTTCTCTAATTTCTTGATGGAATTTGTCACCCTGTATAATGGTGGGTGAGGATCAGAACTGGGAAGGGGTATACTGGTTGTGGGCCTAATGAATTTGAATTAGAGGATGTTTTGGCCCTCAAGAATTTTATGATTTCTACATTCATAGATGGTGAATATTAATTTTGGTTGCTCTCTTTTTGGATGTCAGCATGCTCACTCACTTGATTAAGTTGGTTGGATGTTGTTAGGTTTGATTTTTTATTAATCACAGTGGCCATGCTACATAGAAAATATTTCTGTCTCAAAATGGGAGTTTGTTTTTCTACTACTCGCATGATCTTATCTTGCTTATATATTATTCAACCTGAGTTTTGATTTTGTAATTGGTTTTTTAACCGGTTTTGTTAAATCACAATCTATCGGTCATTAACAATTATAATGATGCGACTCTTCAATGAGATTAATCAATCACTACCATAGATCCGGATAGGGGATGCACCAGCATTATCAGCGCTAATTAGAAAGCGCTGATAAAAGAGGGGTCTTTATCACCGCTAGCTAAAAGTGATGATAAATCTAGCTTTTATTAGTGTGAAAAAAGAACTGAAAAAGGTGTACCCTTTATCAGTGCTATTATTAGTAGTGATAAAAAAATTAATAAAAAATATTATTAATTTATATAAAATTATTATATTTATATTAAAAAATAATGTTTATTTGTATATATTAAGTAAAAAACACATGTTTATAATCAATATATTTTTTTATAATTCAAATATATATATAATGTTTAAAAAAAGTATTTATAAGATTATAATTAAATAAATATATATTTAAATAATTATAATATTATAATAAATTTCATTAAATAATAAATATATTTATTATATTTATAATTTTATATAAATATTTTTTAAATATATATATTTATAATTATAATTATAAATATATATATATATATATATATATTTAAATAAATATATGTTGGAAATAAATTTGGTCAATAAATATATTGATGCGTGAATGTAATTAACGTTCATATGTTATGTATCATGAATGTTCATTTATACATTACACCCTCATTTACTATTCATGTTGTCCATATTGATGACTCGTTTTTTATGATCTATACTTTACTAGATATATGATTCATTCATGTTATACCCATGAAACTATTATGTTCTCATAAATACTTATAAAATTACAATAAATATATTTAAATAATAAATATATTTATTAAATTTATAATTATAAATTTTTAGTTATATATTAATACGTTTTAAAATTTATTTATAAATGTAATTATAAATATATATTTATTTATTTATTTATTTAAATAATTATAAAGTTAAAATAATTTTTTTAAAATGATAAATATATTTAATATATTTATAATTATATATAAATACTTTTTAAATATATTTATTTATAATTATAATTATAAATATATATTTATTTATTTATTTATTTAAATATATTTAATGAATATATATATATATCATTAGATAATATATTAATTGTCATTATTTATGTTTAGATATTGATGAGTGAGTATAATTGATCCTATATGATCATAAAGTTTATTTATGGACGTGATTATGACTTATGTTCTAAATGTTAAGATTACCTAAATTATGATGACATGCACATGTATATGTTATGTATTCATAATTATGAATGTCCATTTATAAACTCACACCCGTGTGATTCACCCATGTTATACCCATGAACTTATGATGTTGTCATTAATAATTATAAAATTGTAATAAATATAATTAAATAATAAATTTATTTATTAAATTTATAATTATAAAATTTTAATTATATAGAAATAATTTTTAAATTTATTTATTTATAATTTTTATTATAACTATATTTATATATATATGTATTTAAATAATTATAAAATTATAATAAATACATTTATTATAATTTTATAAATATATATATATTTATATATTAATATATATATATATAATTATATAAAATTATTTATAAAAAATTTATTTATAATTATAATTATAAATATATATATATATATTTAAATTATTATAAAATTATAATAAATATATTTATTTATAATTATAATTTTATAAATATATATAATTATAGAAATATATTTATAAATATATACAAATATTTATAATTATAATTATAAATAATATATATATATATAAATAATTAGAAATTTATAATAAATATATTTATTATATTTATAATTATAATTATAAATAAATATTTATTTATTTATAGTCATAAATATAAATAAATATATATATATTTATATTATAAATATATATTTATTTAAATAATTATGAAATTATAAAAATATATATAATTAATATATTTATTTTAATTTCATAAGTATTTATATATATATATATTTATTTATGACTATAAATAAATATATATTAATTTATAATTATAATTATAAATATAATAAATATATTTATTATAATTTTATAATTATAAATAATTTATTAATATTAGGTTATTATTAGCGCTTTTTAGCGTTAATAAAGATAATCCTTTATTAGTGCTAAAAAAGTGTTGTAAAGACATAATTTATCAACGCTACATTTTTAGCACTAATAAGGGAATGTTTTATCAATGCTTTTTTAGCGCTGATAAAGAGGTGCGTTTATTAGCGCTAAAAAAGCACTGATAAAACATTCCGTTATCAGCGCTTTATATTTTAGCACTGATAAAAGCCTGTCATGTTTTTATAAATGAAACCCTAATATATCCCACTTGTTGCTTGACCCTCAAGCTTTCACAAAAGTTGAGCTTTGTCGCCGTAGTTTCCGCCGCCACCTCCACCTCTGCCTCTGCCTCCACCACCGCCCCCTATGCCTCCACCTCCGCTACCCCTGCCTCTACCTATTCTACCCCCTTCTCTGATTCCCCGGCCTTTACTATCCCCACCCCTGCTATAACGTCCCAGTTCTGGAAGCCACCCAGAGGCGCCCCGTACCCGGTTGGTCACATGGCCTCAAGCGCATTTCCCCAAACGCCAGAGGCTACCGACTAGCAGCGAGGGCCTTGGGGGTGATAGTGGGGAAACTATGCCCTCATTGGCAGAGTACATAGTGGAAGTAAACAATAAGAAACAGCAGAAACAGAACAATCCATACACAAGTAAACAGCGGAAGACTAAAGTAATAAATGACTAGAGCATACATACATATATGAAATGATGCATGAAACATATGTCTAGGAAAGCTTCCAAACAAGTCACAATGCTGGAAAATACAATAGTACCAAACCAAAGTACAAAAGAAAGGTAAACAGGTAACTCCTCAGCATCGCAAGCCATAGCTTGGTCGCATGCTCTCCTGCTCCAAAGCAATCAAGTACCAGAAGTCAAGGGCACTTTCCCTTGTCTATACCTACAACAAAAAAGTCTGCTTGGGCCCAAAATCATGGACCAAATAGGGTGTGAGACTATATCCCAGTAGGCAACCACCCGAAGATCTACCTAACAGTCAGTGAGTATATGGCAGGTAATAGTACAGTAAGCAGTAACGGTAACAGTAAACAACAGGAAAAACAAGAAGGTATACAACAAAAATGGATCCACAACCAACAACAGCAGTGAAGTAAACATCTAACAAGCAGGAAACCCTCTGGGAAGTACTCGTAGCCAACCCCTCTGGTCCTATCCAAGAAGTACCACAACCCTCTAGGCAGTGCACTCAGCCTAACCCCTCTGGTTTAGTCATACGAATTTATGAGACTCTCTGGGGAAGCCCACTCGGTCAGTTCCCCTTATAGTCTAGGGTAGTCAGGGACTCTCTGAGTAAGATCACGCAGTCTAACCCTCTTAGCCTCAAGGTCTAGAGACTCTCTAAGGAAGCTATCTCAGTCAATTCCTCCTATAGCCTCAGGTATACCACAGACTCTTTGAGGAAGCTCACTCGGTCTACCCTCCTACAGTATATAATATCCAAGACTCTCTGGGAGCTCACTTGGTCCATCCCCCATAGTCTATAATGTCCAAGACTCTCTGAGGAAGCTCTCTTGGTCTACCCTCCTGTAGTCTATAATTTCTATGACTCTCTGGGAAGCTCACTCGGTCTATCCATTATAGTCTATAGCACTAGGTTCTCTCAGTCCCGTGCCAGTCAGTGCATAATAATGCTATAATGCCAAAGTACACCTATAGAGCTACTTGGATAACCAAAGTACACCTATAGAGCTACTTGGATAAATACTCTACAGGGCAACAAACAAGTTATGAATTTCACTCCAACCTATAATTGTAAGGCATGGAAACAGGTGTAACCGCCAAAGGAAAATGAGACCCAAAGGTCGTAAACAGAGAAAAGAATGGGCAAAACATCCAAGTACAACAAATTATCATCTAACATGATAAATTTACCTCTACACAATCATACAAGCAAGGAAGGAAAACAACAAGGGAAAAAAGTTAAACACACAATACCTCGTTCACGGGTATTGGTGAAATTTGCGCATAAAACTCAAAGACTTTGAACGGTAAGGCACAAACCACCTACCTCAATCCTAGAAGATCGATATACTTGAACCATGATGATTTATTCTCCCCCAAAAGTTATATCTGAGAAAACATCCAAAACTCTCAACCTATGATAACTTGATAAATATGAAGAATTGGAAAACAAGGCTCAAGCAGAAGGGAGAACTCACCGCTGCGATTCCAACGCAATCGACGGTGCTCAAATCGGAGAACGGACGAAGGAACGATGGCTCGTTGAAGATCTGTAGATTCCCGGTGCTCTCGGACGAAGAAGCTGGAGAAGAAGACGTTTATCGTGATTAGGCGCGACCTCGGTCCATTTAATTAAAAAAAAGTACATGGCGTGTAATTTTATAGTACACGACGTGTAGTGGGTTTCTCTATACTCTGCCAAAATCAGCCTCCACGTCACCCCTACACACCGTGTGTGTAGCCCGGACACAGCTAGTACACGGCTTCGAGCAGGAAAAGAGTACACGGTGTGTACTCAGAAAGTACACGGTGTGTACTTCAAAAATTTCCAGAAACTTCATTTTTCTCAAAAACTCCAGAAAAAGGAAGGCACACCTGAAAACGAAGATCCGGGTTCTTAAAAACTTCCCCCCTTAAAGAAATTCATCCCCAAATTTCCCTAGCGAGGTGTAGAAGAAGAAACCTAGAACAGCTCCAGCCACTGTGATCGTACATCTGTCTCCCTCTCCCAGGTCTCATCCTGTACTCGCCCATGCTTCCATAGCACCCGTACTAGAGGAACAGACCGCCCACGGAGAACCTTCATACTGCGATTGATAATCCGGATAGGATGCTCCTCAAACGATGCATCTGCTTCAAGATCAACCTCTTTGGGTTGGAAGACATGAGATGGGTCTGAAAAGTAACGTCAGAGCTGAGAGAAGTGGAAGATGTCGTGCATAGACTAATACCTCTGAGGTAGCTGAAACTGATAGGAAAATGGCCCAACTCTCTCCAAAACCTCAAACGGACCGACGTATCGCGGTGAAAGTTTACCCTGTCTCGGAATCCTCTTTTTTCCCAACCTCGGTGCGACACGCAGGAAAACCTGATCTCTGACCTCGAACTCCAGGGGTCGTCTCCGCTGATCAGCATAAGACTTCTTCTGAGACTGTGTTGTATCCATCCACTTCCTAATCAGTTCTATCTACTCTGAGGTCTCCTGAATAAGACGAGGTCCCAGCAAAGTTGGCTCTCCTGCCTCCAGCCAGCATAAGGGTGATCGGCATGGCCTACCTTACAAAGCCTCGTAAGGTGTCATCTGAATGGTCACTTGAAAACTGTTTTTGTAGGAGAACTCCACAAGAGGTATATGCTTCTCACAAGAACCTCTGAAGTCTAGAATACAATCTCAGAGCATATACGCAAGCACCTGGATCCTGCACTCGGACAGGCCATCTGTCTGGGGATGGTATGTTGTACTCAAAAGTACCTGTGTACCCAAAGCCTTCTGAAGTCCCTGCCAAAACCGAGAGGTAAAGCGCGCATACCTTTTTGAAAAAATGGAGTGTGGAACTCCATGTATATGTACAATCTCTCGGGTGTACAACTGTCCCAGATCATCAACATTGAAGGTCTCCTTGATCGGCAAGAAGTGTGCGACCTTCGTAAGCCTGTCAATGAAAACCCAAACAGCATCACTCCCCCGAGGTGACCTCAGTAACCCGGTTATGAAGTCCATCGTGACATCGTTCCACTTCCACTCGGGAATGGGTAACTGCTGTAAAATCCCCACTGGTCATTGATGATTTTCTTTCATCTGCTGACAAGTAGAACATCTCATGACAAAACCAGCGACATCTCTCTTCATACCTGGCCACCAGTACTGGCAGTGTAGGTCATGATACATCTTGGTGATGCCAGGATGAACTGCCCAAACTGAGGAATGAAAATTCCACATCAGCTCCTCACGTATGTCTCCTGGCACACATACGCGTCCCTGGAAATGCAAGATCTCGTCCTCGCTCACTGTCCATCCAGGAAGAGGGTCCCCTCCTGACACACTCTCCCAGAGGACTAAGGCCTCTGAATCTGATAGTTGTCTCATACGCACCCGATCAAGAAGTGTATAGGTAACTGCCACAGATGAAAGGATGGTCTATCCCTGCCTATCGTGAACCTCCAGATGCATCTCAAAGAATAGATCCATAAGCTACCACTCACTGATGGCCTCCTGAACTGCCTGAATCTGAGTTCTTCTGCTCAAGGCATCAGCCACTGCATTTCCCTTTCCCGGCGTATAGGCGAGCTCAAAGTCAAAGTACTGGAGATACTCAACCCACCTACGCTATCTCAGATTCAGATCACGCTGAGTGAAGATGTACTTGATAATCTTGTGGTCGGTGAAAACCACAAAGTGCTCTCCCAGAAGGTATTGTCTCCAACAGTGTAAGGCATGAACAATAGCTGCCAACTCCAGATCGTGCGTAGGGTAATTCCTCTTGTGTGGCCTCAACTGTTGAGACTCATACGCAATGACTCCATCTCCATGCATAAGCACAACTCCCATCCCAATACCTGAAGCATCACAGTAAACAGTGTAGCCCTTGCCCAGCTCTGGCAAGACTAGTATCGGTGTTGACGTCAGCCTCCCCTTCAGCTTTTGAAAGGCTAACTCACAAGAATCTGACCATAAAAAATTTTCCCCTTTCTTGGTCAGACCTTTCAATGGTGTTTCTAGGAGCGAGAAGTCCTGAATGAAGCACCTATAGTATCCAGCCAGCCCTAGAAAACTCTGCACCTCAAAGACATTCTTCGGCTTCTCCTAGGAAACTACAGATCTCACTTTCTTTGGGTCCACTGAAACTCCTTTCTCAGAGATAACATGACCCAAGAAGTGAATCTGATCCATCCAAAAGTGGTATTTCGAGATCTTAGCATATAACTGATGCTCTCTCAATGTACTCAGAACGATCTCAAGATGTGTGTCATGGTCGTGTCGAGTGTGAGAGTACACCAAGATGTTGTCCACGAAAACCACCACAAAGGAGTCTAAGTACGGATGGAACACTTGGTTCATCAGTGCCATGAAAACCACAGGCGCGTTTGTGAGACTGAATGGCATGACTGTATACTCGTATAGACCATACCTACTCCTGAAGGCTGTTAGAGGTATATCTGATGGTCTAACATGCAATTGATGATAACCAGACCTCAAATCGATTTTCGAGAACACCCGGGCTCCTCTAAGTTGATCAAAGAGGTCATTTATCCTCGGAAAGGGATATCGGTTCTTGACCATCAACTAGTTCAGCTTCCGATAATCCACACAAAGCTGAAGGGTTCAGTTTTCCTTCTTCGCAAATAGGACAGGCGAACCCCAAGGAGAGGTACTGGGTCGGATGAAACCCTTTGCCTGCAACTCCTCCAACTACTTCTTGAGCTCCTGCAGCTCAGGTGTAGCCATCCTATAAGGAGGAATGGACACCGGTTCCTCTCTTGGCATGAGCTCAATAGAAAAGTCTACCTCACACTCTAGAGGAAAACCCAAAAATTCCTCTGGAAATACATCTCTGAAACAATCCACCACTGGAGGAAAGTCTAACTGTGAAGTCCCCTGGTCATCCAGATAAAGACTAGAAATCTGGGTTGTAACTTCCCCTAGACCATGATGCTCTGGTCTAGCTCTACCTGCCTGGACATACCACTCATCTCTATGAAGGAAAAATCCGCCCTCTGGTTATATGAAAATCACCCTACGGCAATGGAAATCGACGACTGCCTGGAAGGGAACCAACCAGTCCATACCGAGAATGAAGTTATAGCCCGACATCTCTAGGACATAGAGGTCCCATAAGAAGTGACACCCTGCAACCTCAAGAGGGAACTCTCTGCACTGACGCACGCTAGATTTACTCATTCCCAAAGGCATGTCAAGAGTCAACAAGTCGGCAGACGAAACGATATAGATCTCAAGGCTCTCCACAACCGCAACAGAGATAAAGATATGGGATGCACCAGTATCGAAAAGGGTTGAAGATAAAACTGAGGCTATTAAGATCGTATCTCGAACTGTAGAAGGGTCAGGATCCTACTCCTGTTAGGTCTGCTCAATGGCGAAAGACTGGACTGCACCGCGGCCCTGCGCCCCTGGCTGACCGCTCTGAGCTGATCCACTCTGTTGTCGCTAATGACCTGGTGACTGACCACCAGGGCCGCGACCTCCACCTTGGCCCAAATGGACAGAATAACTCCAGTTCCTAGACTGGTGGGAAACTGGTGAAGCATCTCCAGAACAAGGGGTCATAGAGGAACCCCTACCACTAGCTGAAGGTGAGAAGATCTGACAAAAGTGCTGAAGATGGCCCGTCTTGCTGCAAGATCGGCACTCCATCGGATCTCTTTGGAACTGAGGCCTCATGTTCCCACTCTTACTGCACTGGTAGCATACAACCTGGCTACCAGAAGATGCATCCTGCGAACCCCAATCTCCTCGAGAAGACTCTCTGCGATGCTTCTTACTATCTGTAGGAGGAACACCAGCCCTGGATGACGAACCTCCCTAGTTCACTGCTCCAGAATCCCTCATATTACGCTCAGTGATCAGTTTCTGGTTAATGATGGAGGATATAGAAGTCAACTGGAATATATTCACCTAGGAACAGATCTCCTTCCTGAGACCGTCCTCGAACTTCCTAGAAAGAAATAACTCATCACCTGCTGGGATCGGTGTGAAATGCTGCAGCTCAGTGAAGCGAGACGAGTACTCCATAACAGAAAGAGTACCCTACTGCAGGCTCATAAACTCCCAGGCTCGATCGGCCCTCAGGGTCTCCGGATAGAAATAGTCATAGGAAGTACGTCAAAACTCATCCAATGACATACCCTGCTGGCGCTCTGACTGTGAGATCACCTCCCACCACCTCTTGGCGGTTTCCCGGAGCATATAAGTAGCCAGCTTTACCCTTTTCTCCTGATGTATCTCTAGGTGCTCGAAGATAGTCAGGGTGGACTCGAACCATGACTCTGCAGCCTGGGTTCCTCCATTCCCTGAGAAAGTAGGAGGATGCTGCTGCTGAAAACCCTCATTAACTCATCCATCGACGAGGCAGGAGGTGGTGCTCCCTGAAAAGTCTGCATCATCCTCAGGAAATCCTCCCTGAACTATGCATCGGCACCTACGATGGGTATAACTGCTGGTGCCAAGGCTGGCACAGCAGGAGGGTCAACAGGAGGTCCCTAATCGTCCATATCTGGTGTCTGATCACCGTCTGGAAACTGACGCACGACCGGAGGACGTCTTGGAGGCATAGCTCTGAAAGACTAAAAGCACACCTTAGATCAGTATTAACAAATACTAAAAACACAGGAGTACAAAATGGGAACAGGGAAAAGAAACTATCATGACTACACGGCGTGTATAAAAACTACACAGCGTGTATTTTTAGCCATTAACATGGGAGTGTACTCCTGTCACTACTGGTCATGTAACACCCCAACTACATGGCGTGTTGTTTCCACACATGGAGTGTACTTGAACTCTAAACCCCTGACCGAGTCTCCTTACACGCCTAACCCACACAGCCTGAACTAACCCCGGACTACACGGTGTGTTCCCTAGGGACACGACATGTACTAGACGTGGTCTCGGCGGCCTGTGTTGTTAGTTACACAGCCTTCTACATGGTTGGCACTCACACGGAATGTTCTGAACAAACACGGCGTATATAGGAGAAGGTGACATTGTCCCGTGTTGTTCGTGACATGGTCGGGTACCTGAACAAGACTACACGGCGTGTTCTGAAAATAACACGGCGTGCCTAAGAGAAGGTAACGCCAACCCGTGTTGTTCGTGACACGGCCGGATACTTGGATAGGACTACACGGCATGTTCCTTTATAACACGGCGTGTTCTAATCGAGCCCCGGCCCGTGTTGTTAGTGACACGGTCGGGTACACATCTTCGAACTACACGGCATGTACCAACCATACACAGCGTGTTCCTGAACTTATTTCTATAACACCGTGTTCCTGCACACATAGTTAGTAACATGGAATGAAAACTACACGGTGTGTAACCAGAAAGTACACGCCATGTATTCTGGGTTTTTCTGGGCAGTAGCTCAAAAACTGCACAGAAGCCCAGAAACACTGAAAACAAGGCAAAGAGGTGCCAAATTCTGATCCATGAGGGCCCATACTCCCTGTGAATCAAAGCTTGGCATCTCCTACAGTCATGTACAAGAGGAAATGGGATCATGATCCACCAACTTCCGATTCAAGGGGGCCCATAACACCTCAAGAATCAAAATTTGGCATTCATTTAAGAAAATTACAATACAAAAAACCTTTAACAAAGTAGCAGGGATTCTATCAATCATCTTTCACAACAGCATGAATAATCTACACAAAGTCTATCACAACAACATGAAATCGCTAATGCACCCTAGATGGCATGGCAAGAATGCATGGCATGTGATTTCTACAAGTGTCTATATGATGCATGAGATGGAATACCCTCATCTCATCGGGTTGCAATAGAAATAGAACCACAATAGTCAAAACAATAACAGCATAAGGCATGTGAATCACTCTAGGGGAAATCATATCAACTGTAAGATCTCAAAACCAGAAAACTGCAATAAATGAGGTAGTATGGCTTTTCCCTGTACACGGGTTAGCTACTCCTGGGAACAGCTTATTACCAAGTACTGAATCCATCCTATCCCTGGATAAAGTCTCCAAACAGTAAATCAAGAGAAAAGAATTCCTCTGATACCACTTTGTAATGTCCCGGTTCCAGAAGCCACCCAGAGGCGCCCCGTACCAGGTTGGTCACATGGCCTCAAGCGCATTTCCCCAAATGCCATAGGCTACCGACTAGCAGCGAGGGCCTTGGGGGTGATAGTGGGGAAACTATTCCCTCATTGGAAGAGTACACAGCGGAAGTAAACAATAAGAAATAGCGTAAAGAGAAAAATCCATACACAAGTAAACAGCGGAAGACTAAAGCAATAAACGACTGGATCACACATATATATATGAAATGATGCATGAAACATATGTCTAAGAAAGCTTCCAAACAAGTCACAATTCTGGAAAATACAATAGCACCAAACCAAAGTACAAAAGAAAGGTAAAGAGGTAACTCCTCAGCATCACAATCCATAGATTGGTCCCATGCTCTTCTGCTCCAAAGAAATCAAGTACCAAAAGTCAAAGGGCGCTTTCCCTTGTCTATACCTGCAACAACAAAGTCTTCTTGGGCCCAAAAGCATGGCCCAAATAGGGTGTGAGACTATATCCCAGTAGGCAACCACCTGAAGATCTGTGCCTAATAGTTAGTGAGTATATGGCAGGTAATAGTACAGTAAGCAGTAACAGTAACAGTAAACAACAGGAAAAACAGGAAGGTATACAACAGCAATGGATCCACAACCAACAACAACAGTGAAGTAAACAGCTAACAAGCAGGAAACCCTCTAGGAAGTACTTGTATCCAACCCCTATAGTCATATCTAAGAAGTACCACGATCCTCTAGGCAGTGCACTCAGCCTAACCCCTCTATTTTGGTCATACAAATTTATGAGACTCTCTGGGGAATCCCACTTGGTCAATTCCCCTTATAGTCTAGGGTAGTCAGGGACTCTCTGAGGATGATCACGCGGTCTAACCCTCTTAGCCCCAAGGTCTAGAGACTCTCTGAGGAAGCTATCTCGGTCAATTCCTCCTATATCCTCAGGTATACCACAGACTCTCTGAGGAATCTCACTCGGTCAATTCCTCCTCTATCCTAGGAAGGTTCTTAAAAAGATTCAACAAGGTAAGACTCTCTAAGGAAGATCACTTGGTCTACCCTCCTATAGTCTATAATATCCAAGACTCTCTGGGAGATCATTCGGTCCATCCCCAATAGTCTATAATGTCCAAGACTCTCTGAGGAAGCTCTCTCAGTCTACCCTCCTGTAGTCTATAATTTCTATGACTCTCTGAGAAGCTCACTCGGTCTATCCCTTATAGTCTATAGCACCAGGTTCTCTCAGTCCCATGCCATTTAGTGCATAATAATGCTATAAGTACAAAGTACACATATAGAGCTACTTGGATAACCAAATTACACCTATAGAGCTACTTAGCTAAACAGTCTACAGGGCAACAAACATGTTATGAATTTTACTCCAACCTATAATCGCAAGGCATGGAAAGAGGTGTAACTGCCAAAGGAAAACGAGACCCAAAGGTCGTAAATATAGAAAAGCATGGTCAAAACATCCAATTATAACAAATTATCATATAACATGATAAATTTTCCTCTACACAAGCATACAATCAAGGAAGGAAAACAACAATGGAAAAAAGGTAAACACACAATACCCCGTTCATGGGTATTGGTGAAATTTGCGCATAAAACTCAAAGACTTTGAATAGTAAGGCACAAACCACCTACCTCGATCCTAGAAGATCGATATACTTGAACCACGATGATTGATTCTCCCCTGAATGTCGTAGATTTGAGAAAATGTCCAAAACTCTAAACCTATGATAACTTGATAAATAGGAAGAATTGGAAAACAAGGCTCAAGAAGAAGGGAGAACTCACCGTTGTGATTCCAACGCAATCGACGGTGCTCAAATCAGAGAACGGACGGAGGAAATATGGCTCATCGAAGATCCGCAGATTCCCGGCGCTCTCGGACAAAGAAGCTGGAGAAGAAGATGTTTATCGTGATTAGGTGCTACCTCGGTCCGTTTAATGAAAAAAAAGTATGCGGCGTGTACTTTTAGAGTACATGGCGTGTAGTGGGTTTTTCCGTACTCTACCAAAATCGGTCTCCACGTCACCCCTACACACCGTGTGTGTGGCCCGAACATGGCCAGTACACGGCTTCGAGCGGGAAAAGAGTACATGGCATGTACTCAGAAAGTACACGGCGTGTACTTCAAAAATTTCCAGAAACTTCATTTTTCTCAAAAACTCCAGAAAAAGGAAGGCACGCCTGAAAACAGAGATCTGGGTTCTTACACCCACCTCCACCCTCACCTCTGCCCCCGCCTCTACCTCCACCTCCGTTTTCCCCTTCTTTGCTACCCCCCGCCTCTGCCTCCGCCTCCACCTCCACCTCCACTATCCCCGCTTCCTTGCCCCTTCTTCGTCGTTGCCTCTGCTTCCCCCTCTATCTCTACTACCAGACCATAAGTTCTAAACGATATAAATAGAAATTTGATATTATTTTTGTATATGTAGTCTAGATGTTCTATATGTTCTCCAGTGATAGATGCCTCTTGAGATTTCATAGAGAGCCTAATCCTCAAATGATAGAGGATTTTTTGAAGTTTGAGATTTATGCTACCTATTTAATTTGAATATCCATATACCAAATACCAATTGTTTCATTAGATTAACCTTTCATGATGTAGTGAATCATTGGTTGGTGTTTATCTCAACCCATGACAATAATATCCTAATGTGATTAGGGTTTGAGCTTCTACTCAGGTTTGTGGATAGAACACTTATTATTCCCCATTAGAAATTAATTCCTATACACTTAGAATTTTGAGACGGGCCTGTGATATTATATTTTATATTTGGGTTTTACCTCTCTTATTCCCCTTAACTATATCACAAATACAATATGTTATTTTAACAGTTGAGACTTTTCTCATTGCAATGAACCTCAATTTTCAGAATAAGACTACTTTCCAATGAACAACCAATGTGATGTTTTGAATGGATCTCTATGGTGAGAGTATATTTGATATTAGGTGCTTCCATATAGAAGGATATAAAATCTTTCTAGGAGGAAGTGTTCAAAGCGATTTGGTATTATAAAAATAACTGGAGATGGATAACTCTTTCAATTATCTCAATCTATAACCTTCAAGTAATCCCCATTAGACCCAAAGTGCTGAAAATTCACATCTGGATGTTTTTGTGTGATATATGACTGAGATAAAAGGATAAATGATAGGCTTTTATTCACGATTCATGTAATCTTCATAGATAATCATGCTCATAAATAAAAACTTAAGGAATATTTTTCCCTTATGATGTTTTTATTTGATGGGTTAATAGTACTAGTAGAGATCCTAGAAAGACCCTTATGGCTAGAGACTCCTACTTATAGTGGACATACTTTGTTAGTGAATAATGAAAGTGTGAATTTTACCTCTAATGAGGAATATATTTTGCAAGATTTTTACTAATTATTCATTAGTTATTGATCTTATCCTTTTGATATATGTAATATATAACAAGTTAGTTACCTAAGTGGTGGTTAAACCCAATAATGTTATCTTGGATGATATCCCAGGGTTATCATCATTGAGTATTGGGTTTCTATATCGGTATACTTTAGAGAATATATCAATATTTATTATTAGTTATTAGATAACCAATCTTAGATTAGAGAAC
This sequence comes from Viscum album, assembly GCA_963277665.1. Taxonomy (NCBI): domain Eukaryota; kingdom Viridiplantae; phylum Streptophyta; class Magnoliopsida; order Santalales; family Viscaceae; genus Viscum; species Viscum album. The sequence goes on along the minus strand of OY728122.1, from coordinate 501,584,615 downwards.
TAATGTGTAATTATAAGAACTATTGGAGGAAGTTTTTTGTTGGGATCTTTATGACCTTCCTATCTTGTTGTTCTTGAAGTTTGAGATTATGTGTAACACTTAATCTTTAACTATAGTAAGTGAACATGTTTTTAATAATGTTTGATATTATTTAAATTTGTTGAAGAATAATTTATGATGATTGGTTTTATTGGATACCGAATGATTTATGAAAAGATATCCATTCATTTAAAGAGTATTCATGTCAATGAAAATGTTTCCCAGAGGTTTCTATATTTTTTTCTTGATTTGATTTTTTAAAGAGTTGGAGTAGTTTTAGAATGATTTGGAGATTTTTGAGAATTAAAATAGTCATCTCCATATCATGGTGGATTTAAACACCCTATATAACTCCCAATGAAGTGTGATTACCTATGTATACAGATCATCCTTGATAAGATCTTTGAAATAATTGGTCATCCTGTGAACTTGAACTATTATATTCCCCCTGTGTATGATCCCAATCTATGTATGTGTTCCATTTCTTATAACTATATGTGGCCATATTCATGTTCCTATGGGATATATATTGATTCATTGATTTCATATATTTGACATGACCTCAAATTTCACTTTTATACTATTTTCCCCAATAATTTAAACTTTAACAGTGCATTATATACCAATTCATGTAAGTTTTTCTATAATATCATATTATAGTACTTAAAATCTTTTTTTATGTTTGGAAAAAATATTTTTGAATGGAAAAGGATATTTTATTGAGTGAGTTTATTTTAAAACCAAATTTTCAAGGGAATGAAAAATATTTTAATGGTTGTGAAATATTTTAAATATGGCTTCTCTTCTCTTTTCATTTTTACATGTAATTTTTGGTATTGAAATTAAAATTTGATTTTGAGAAATGCATTAATTTTTGAAACCATGAGTGAATATTTCCTTGTAATAAGGATTTTTTTTAATTTGAAATGTTTGAGATGTGGTTGATTTAATTATGAAAATTTAGAGAATGTTTTTGGAATTTTTGGAAACAATTTAACATGAAAAATATGGATTTTATTTTTAATAATTTGGATTTTTTTCAAAGTGTGAATGTATTTGTGAAAGAGTGTTTGGAACTGATTGGTTTATTTTAAAAAGGGTGTGTTATTTTAAAGAGGAATTTGTGTAAATAGTTGGTTTTTTTAATGATATTTCAAGTGTGATTTCATAATTTTTTTCAAAGTACATCTGAAATTTAGTTTTCCCATAATTTTTTAAGTTTATATTTTTATAGAATTAGGAAAACCATTAAATTATATAGAGAATATAAGTAGATTGATAATAACAAAATGTAAAGGGAATGTCACTAACTCTATCCAACCCATAGGATATCCATCATGACCTCACTCCCGCAAAATGTGAATTAATGTTTAACCCCATCGCAACTCATAAACCTACTTTGCATCTAACATCAACTGCGTGGTTTTAATTAGGGGAGTCCTCTACAATTACATCTTCTTTCTGGTTTGGTGTTAGATTATAAGGGGACGAGTCTCATAAAACAAATTCAATAATAACTATCATTCAAATGTTGAGTTCCCCTTATTTGAAAGGCCCCTTTTGTTTATTTATTTTGTTAAATATTAATATTAATGAATCAAATATGATGAATATGAATAAAGAATGGATGGATGCCAATTGTCTGACAAAAGATTATGAAGATGGAGATAAATAGTTCATAAAGTTTTCAAAAGATCATGTATATGACCCTTATCAAATCATTTTTCCATGTTTACATTGTCATTATTCAAGAAAAATTAGTCCAAAGGATTTGGAAGAACACTTGATCAGTCATAGAATAGATAAAAGTTATAAATGATGGAATAAACATAGAGAAAAAGGGAATGTAGCTAGTGGATGTGATAAAACTATGTTTTATGGATCATATGATATGATTACAAGTGTGGACAATGAAGAATACTATATCGAGGATGTGATTACAAATGTGAATGATGATGAAGATCTAATTGAGGAAATGACAAGGACAATTGAAGATGAACTTTGTGACCGCCCAAAATTATTTGAGAAGTTGAAGAGTTGTGAAAAGATACCATTTTATGTTGGTTGCACAAAATATACATAATTTTCATCCATACTGAAGCTGTATAATTTGAAAGCAGGCAACAGATGGAGTGACACTAGTTTTACGAAATTACTTGCTCTCTTGAATGACATGCTCCAAGAAGATAATGAGCTCTTTATCCGAACATACGACACCAAAAAAAATCTATGCTCGATTGGTATGATCTTTAAAAGAATACATGCATTCCCAAATTACTATATATTATTTCTCAAGGACCAAAAATCACTTACAAATTCCCAAAGTTTGGTTCTTCTCAACACAAGAAAGATGAATCCAGTATTATGAAAGTTGTATGATACTTTCCAACCATTCCAAGATTTAGGTGCCTATATGGAAGTGAGGAGACTAAAAGGAAATTGACGTGGCATACTATAATGGTCCGGACCTCTCCATTCCATTATTTTGTGAAAATATGTTTTTTGAGGTGTTCTGGGAGGTAATGGTGACTCATTTCAAGAGTTTGCCGATTTTTTTAGTTTTATAATGGTGAATCAAGAACAGTAGGTCACTAACAATGAGTCAGGATTGGTGACTAGAACTAGTGAGTCGTCCAACGGTGAGTTTGGGTAGTGGTTCGCTAATGATAGCTCATCAGATGGCGGGTCATCCACTAATAGGCCGTAATGGTGAGTCAGGACTGGTGAGTCAGAATGACGACTTATGTCGGTGACTCGTTGATAGTGAGTCACGTCGGTGACTCATTGATGATGAGTCACGTCGGTGACTCATTTATGGTGAGTCACATCAGTGACTCACTAATGGTGGGTCATGACGGTGATTCATGATGATATCTCACCAAACATTGACTCACCGAACAGTGACTCTTCAAACGATGACTCGCCATCAGTATCTCATCACCGGTAGCTCGCACCGGTGACTCATCCAACGGTGAGTCATCCACTAGTGACTCACCCACACGTGACTCATCCAGTTGTGAGACATCCACTAGTGACTCACCCACCAATTAATCATGACAGTGACTCACCTAATGGTGAGTCACTTCCAATAGTTTGTCAAATTTTCCAGTTTTTCCTAGTTTTTCCAGATTCTCCCCTTTAACATTTTATTTGATGTAAAATGAGTTTAAACCCATATTTAAGTATTTTTGAAGTCGTTTCAAAGGATTTAAAATATATCTTTAAATTCATAATGCTCCGGTGTCTTTAATTTAGTCAAAATGCGTGGTAAAGATCCACTTTTAATAGGGAGTTCAAAACGATTTCATGTCCCTTGAGTCTCGGATCTAGTCCTTCAAATCTAGACACCTTTCCTTCATTCTTTATTTATATTTTCTCTTGATACCTAGACATCCCAGAACCTTTATTCCCCAAGGATATACAAATCTATGTTGCACCCTTGGATCGTGTTTCTTTAGAGCCTTGTGCACCCCTTGTTTGGCACAAGGAGGAGGTGCTGATCGTCTGTTTCTTGAGGTAGGGATCCCTTTGTCTCTTTTAATTTGTGTATCATGAGGGGTGGGTGTAAGAATGTTCTCTTGTGAAGATAGTAGAATTATGAATAAATAAATATAATAGAATCTATTTAATATCAATATACAGGGGATGGGAAAAATTTACGCATGCTTCTGTTTTGTTGTTTATCGATATTGTGATCTATATGGGCTATATACCTACTAAAAATCATAGCCATTGGTGGTCTTTGTTTGTGAAATCATGGTGAATTGTGATGGATTTTTTTTAATCATGTGTTGAATGGATGTATATATATGCAATTGATTAACTACATATATTAATTTAAATAAATGAATGCCCCAGGATCGAACTTGTTCTATGATAACCCCTGAATTATCAAAGTAGAATTAAAGAATGAGTGGTTTCTAAATATAAATGCACCATACCTTGTTTGGTTTGGTTGTGTGTTGTGTGTGGTTTTGTTTTTTCTTGTGCCTTATGTGGTTGTGTGGTGTTGGGGTTGAAAGCATGACTCTAAGTTGGGTGGTAGGGGTGGTGTAATGGAATCTCAGGTCGATAGATTGACTGATTGTGGAATAGATGGGCAATGTTTGAGCAACAGGGATATAGGTTCAAGTTGTGCTATGTTTATGTTGCTGGGTGTGATGGGCTGTCATGACCCATCCCTCGGGGCCCATTTTGTGACTACCCCAAGCCCGCCTTCCATAGTCTAGGGGTTGACAACTAGCACCGAAAAGGCGTATCCCTAAAACGGGAAGGCATTGCCTTTAAACCTATACAAAAACATAGTCCAAGAACACAACAAGATGCAATCATGAAGTAAAACTGTAGTAGTAAAAGTGTGTACTGAAAGTAAAGGGGTCGGAATACAAGCCCAACTGAAAAGATACAACTACCAAAAAAATAGAAAAAAAACTCCTGAGATCATCCTCCAAGGATCCTAACTAAAGGGGTAGGTATAGCCCATATCTGTAGCTCTCCACATCAACTGTCACCACCGTCCACCGTCATGTCCTAGCTCCCCGAGTCTCAGTCAAGGCTGCCCATCGTCTGCACAAGACACAACAAGGTGCGGGCGAATCCCGTGTAGGGGTGAGTATAACAATACCCAGTAGGGACCCCGAGACCCCCAAAGGTCTCTCAGAACTCCACAAAAAAAACACAAATAATTATCTCAATCAAAAATCACAAAGAAAAAGACTCAGGTCAAACTAGGTATAACTTAAGTACAGAAGTACATATGATTATTCATAAAGCTTGATCATCTTATTCTGTCAAGGTTTCTTCTACTGATCCACACAGGATTGCTTGGTGTTGATCCATATAGGATATCTAGGTGTTGATCCACACAGGATCTCTAGGTGCTGATCCACACAGGATTTATAGGTGTTTATCCACATAGGATCTCTATTCATTCATCATGTCTCAGCCAGCCACTGGATTCCCGTACATAGTGTGCTTAATTCTAGGAGGATCCTCTCCTCAAGCCATCGGTTGAACTTAAACTATCATGAAGTCCCATGAATAAGTAACCCAATGATATGTCATGTCTTAAGGGCCCCAACGCAATAGACAGATCGTCAATCGGACGCCCGATCTGAGAGTTATAGGCATTTTAGTGCTGAGGGCCCGGTTGGATTCGGGTACGATCCAACCCGGCCATACTCCAAATTTATCCAAAACTTATGTGGAGTATCTCAAAAGTACCATCTCTTTCCAAGGATTCTATCTCCACAGATGGTTCGTCAAACAAACGTCTGGTTTTCAAGATACGACCTTTTAAGTGTATCTGGGCCGAAATGGGTCCGGGTCCGGTCCAACCTGGTCAGACCGACCCGACCCGACCCGACCAACCCCAAACCGGCTAGGTTGGGCTGCGGCGGTCTCGGCTTGCTGGGCAGTGGACCGGCCTGGCCTGCCGGCTCGCACGACCCGCGCGAGGGGTCGCGTGACCCCTCCTTCCCAAACGGCTGAAAGAGTTGTTCGAATCTTCAATCGGTGGCGCCACATGGTGCCGCCTTACTATCCGCAGGACTTGTAGGGAGTGAGTACCCCCCCCCCCTCCACCCTTCCGCCATCATGGCTGACCGAGGGCTAACCGCCCTCTGCAACCGTCTCAGCTTGATGTCGCGGCTCCCCTCCGTGGCACACCGCCTACTGCCACTGTGGCCGGTCGATGTCGGCCACTGCCATCACCTGGTGGCGCAGTTGCACTAGTGTCACACCAGCAAATCTTCCACGGGCTACTGGGTGACCTCCTATGGTCTGTTTTCCATTCCAAAAGTGCCTAGGTGCCTCCTGGGATGCCTTCTTCACTGCATGGCTCTTGGATTCATCTTGTCGCTCTGATTTGAAATTCGTCCCTAAAGAACGAGACAAATACCGAAGCGGCGGAGGCTTCGGGCCCTGTTTTTTTAGCCTTTTCCCTCTACGTTAGCATTATATCAAGTGGATAATAAACAATTCATCACAAATATAAATTTAATCCCATTCAGAACTTCCACAATTCATCATGCTTAAATAACGTGACAAAGAAACATTTCTCATGAATTTAGAAATAAACAACCCCTACCTCATAATTGGAGGTGACATCGCGGTTGTGGAAGAATAATTCACGCTTGATGAATCCACTGATGTTCGTCGATCCTGTTTCATTACCGTCCAAGCTTATGTTCTTCATCAGTGGAAGATGTCACGTTACTTCGCCAGAGGTTCCTCATAGGTGTGTCAAAAACCCCAACCCAAGACTCAATTAAATAGAGGGGGAAAGGAGGTTAACGCAACGAGAGATTAATGAGGTTCATTAATGAATGAATCTCTTAATCTATCAATGGTGTGGTTACAAACCAAAGAGTCAATCCATTAAATTTCTTGAAATCCCATCAGTCCCACCACCACCGCTCAACATGTGGTAGGAAAATAAAATAACATTTTTTATATTATTTTATTATTTCTTTAAAAGTTGCAAAAACCAACTTTTCCACCCAACCTACTGCGGTCAAAGTTAATCCTCCCTTAAACGAATCTCAGCACTGCAAATTCAACGGTTCCCTCATATTTTTAATCTAAGCACCAGCTCAAAAGTTAGAGAACGCCGCCCATGCATTTACTGAATGTACCTTAAAAAAAGTTTAAAATTCCATTTCAGGAACACCGGGCCTCGGAATCAAGCACCGTCAATTTTTGAAGCCTCGTAATAATCCCAAATAATTAAAAAAATTATATGGAATTTATAGGTCTTTAAATTCTCCCCAACTTAGGTATTTCCATCCCTAAAATCTAAAACAAAATTAGGGAAACAAATGGGCGTACTAAGCACGCATCTAAGCCTCCCGCTATCATTTGATCCCCTAGAGATTCCCATGTTGCCGATGAAATCGCACTAGATAAATCAACCACCCACAAAGGACCTGATCCTGTCGATCCTCTATCTCCACTGAGAACTCATCAAACGTCACCCCATCATCGATGTCCAACTCTCCACAGTCGATAACGTGTGATGGATCATACACGTATCTCCTTAACTGCAACACATGGAAAACATTATGCACCTAGTGCATCTGTGGGGGAAGAGCTAGATAGTACGCCACCTCACCTACTCTATTGAGGATCTTTAAAGGTCTGATGAACCTTGGAGATAGCTTTCCGCCCTGGCCAAACCTCTATAATCCTCATCGGGGTGAGACCCGTAGGAAGACATGGTCTCCCTCCATAAACTCTAAGGGTCTCTATCTCCTGTTGTCATAAGACTTTTGTCGGCTCTGTGGAGTCTTCATCCACTCCTGGAGGATCTGCACCTTCTCTGTGGTAGCCTGTACCAACTCTGGACCCATAAGTTTCGACTACCCTAGGTTTTTCCAGCATAGTGGTGATATACAAGGTCACCCGTACGGGGCCTCAAATGGAGCCATGTCGATGGTGGAGTGATAACTATTAATGTATGTGAACTCCACCAGTGGCATGTGGTCCTCCCAAATGCAACCAAAATCGAGGACACAAGCACGAAGCATGTCCTTGAGTTTCTGTATGGTCCGCTGATGCACCCGATTTGTGTATACATTTCTATATATATAATTGACAATAAAAACATGTTTTCAGCAAATATCTGTTGATTTATGAACATATTCTTTGATTTTGGTGAATCTTTTTACTTTCAGGAGCTTTCTGGCTAAATACACGGATCAAGGGAAGTCTGTGAAAATTTTGAAACTACACGGCGTGTACTTTTATACACGCCATGTACATCTAGGCAGGGACACGGACCGAAGGAGGGAGTACACGCCCATGTCACCAGGCAGAAGATACACGCCGTGTGTGTCAGCGCTACATGTCGTGTACTACTTTCTAGACGCGGTAGTTGTCGAAGAAAAGTCCACATGCCCATGTGGTCGTTAATGAAGACACGGCGTGTTTGAACTTTTACACGTCGTGTCTGTTATTCTAGAAGGGGTTGGCGGCCAAACTTATGATACTACATGCCGTGTATGGCAGCGCTACATGCCATGTACACCCAACCACCAGGCGGCGCCGTGTTCAAAAGTCAAAGACGGCGTGTTAGGTCACCTACCCGTGGAGAAATTGGCGCCAAAGCGCGTTGACGAAAAGTACACGGCGTGTACTTTCTATACACGCCGTGTACTTTATTTTTCTATAAAAAGAGGCCTTGGCCTACAGATTTAGAGGTAGGGGAGAACCATTGAGAGGAAAGAGAAGCTTTGCTATCACCATTCCTGAATCTACCAAGGTGTCGTCACTCCACCATTCCACCTTCCGACACTCTACCTCAATGCCTACACGTTGAATCCGTTAGGTATCACGTGTGTTGTTTATCTCCCACTTTCTATGTGTAACTAAACCCCTCGTGTTGGGTCTGTGGATGATGGGATCATAATTTGTATGTTGTTTTATATAGTTGTGTTTGAATCGTTGTAATTCATCTTACTCTTCTTAAACCACTGTCTAATATAACTGAGAATTCTTAGCTGGACCAAGGGAAGGATTCTCAGCGATACAAAAGAGAAGTAACGGTGAAAACATCCATGACCATTGGAAGGATTTCACCGATTCAAATAATGGACTGAACGTAATAAAGAATTAAGAACACCGACTACTGGACCAAGGAGTCAGCTACTCTAATTCCAAACAAGAGGAACCGGACCAAGGAAATCTTGTAACAAAATGAAATCTAGAATGATTGAATTATTATGAACAGCACAACCATTTAAACAATCTGTATAAGAACTCCTTATTCACCACAGCCCCGACACGTCTTTCCTTTCCATTTTAAAAACTCTTTAAATTTACCGGTTGTTTTCTTTCAAACTGTATCCATTTCTTCAAAGTAAATCAATTTAGTTTCAATTAAAACCCAAAATCAACCCAATCGATTCTAAATTCTGCATACTTCACCTAATTAAGTATTAACTCAATTGAATTTGTAAATACCCGTAAAATTCAAGGGAAATTTTTTTTTAATTTTCTTTGGAATTTTACAAGAGCGCGGTTTCTGACGGCACCTGATTCCGAGGCCCGGTGTGCCCGGAATCAATTTCCGAAGTTTGGCTCGGGTACGTTCAGTGAACGAATGAGCGGGAATTCCTAACTTTTGATCCGGTGCTTGGAATTGAAATCCGAGGGCACCGATGAACTCGCAGCGCCAATATTCGCTTAATGAGACCTTTTCGGAAGTTGCGTTTATTGCGGGACGAAAGTTAATTTTTGGGAGAATTATAAAAAGTTTAATAAAAATGTGGAACACTTTTTATTTTATTTTTATGTTAGTTAACTTCTCCCAAAGGGAGTTAAAGGTGGGACCCACATCCACTTAACCTCCCTTGGGAGGATTAAGTGTGGTGGGGCCCACACGAAACCCAACTTTTCAACTTCTCTCAAAACTCCCTTTAACCCCTCTTTATTTGTTTTGACAACTTAGCTTATTAATGAGATTGAGTTGTTTAAACTTTTTCAAACCTTTGAAATTCAAAAAGGTTTGGTTGAGTTAATAAAATAAGCTCTTAGTTTATTTTATTTGGTTAGATTTGTTTATCCATCTTGAGAGGTTTGAGAGCTTTTCTTTCTTCTTCAAGCTTTGATGAAGAACGCTCAAGCTTTGACGAAGAACGCTCAAGCTCCGACGAAGAACGTTGATCCTCTCTTCTTCGTCTTCCGTGTCAACGAAAGGGAACGCCGCTTCCTCCTCGGACTTTCTTCGTCGGCTTACGAAGATTCTCCAATGACGTATCTCTTCGGACGTACCTCCTCGTCATCGGATTTGACGAACATTTACCGCGACGCCCGACCTCCGCGACGTTGTCTTCCGCAGGTCGTTGACAATCTTCGAGCTTGAACCCAAGGTAGGGGTTGTTGTTGATTATTTATTTATTTATTTTATTCTTGTTCGTGGTTCTAGCATGACTAACGTGAGGATATTGGATATTTAAATATGTGTTATCTTTTAACGTGAGGGGGTCAGACTGCATGAACACGGCCGAACCCCCTCCTTTGTTCTTGTTGATTTATCTTGCGGATGAAACAAGATGGCGTGGTGTCGTCGCACCACGTGGATATTCGCACGATTATATTGCGCGGCGCCGTCGCGCTGCGCCGTGGAAGGATCATCAAGAACGCGATGTCGTCGCGCCGCGTCGAAGGGAATCAAATGCGCGACGGAGGGGTGCGGTGTCGTCGCACCGCGCCGGACGACGAACACCGCGGCCGGTTCCGGGCCGCGGCGAGACGGGAAGACTGACGGCACACCGGGCCGCCGGCGTCGGAAACCGGAAGGGGACCGGCTTGCCGGTCCCGTTGGAGAAAAACCAGCCGGCCAGGTGGCCGGCCGGAAGGTCAAAGACCGGGGGAATAAATTCCCCCGGTCAACTCTCTAAACCCCCCCCCCCATTTATGAGGGGGGCGGTTCCTTTGAGGGGGGGCAGGCGGCCCCCCGGTTTCTTCAAGAAGGCCCCCACGAGGGGGGCCGGATCTCCAAAAGGTGCGGCACTTAAGCCACGCCGCCAAGCTAGAAGCGGGGGCTTAGCCCCCCGCGCGTGACCCTAGCGGCGCCAGGCCGCGCCGGTCCGCCGCCGGCCGGGCCGGGTCGGACCCGGGTCGGGTCGACCCGGTTCGGGCCGACCCAGGGGGGGTCGGTCCGGGTCGGGCCGGACCCGGACCCCCCCATTTTCGAGACGAATTCGGTCTTTTGGCCATAACTTGAGCCACGGACCTCCGATTGATGAACCGTCTGCGGAAACGCGATCCTTGGATCGAGACGGTCGTTTCGGTATATCGCACTCAAAGTTTCGGAATACTTTGAGTTCGGCCGGGTTGGTTCATTCACGAAACCGACCGGGCCTTCGGAGCGGAAACGCTCATATCTTGTGCTACGGACGTCCGATTGACGTTCTGTCAGCTTTGTTGTGTTCCTCTTAGTGAGACGGTTCTTTTGGCATACTCCGTCCGAGGTTTGGACGCAGGTGGAGTACGGTCGGGTTGGTTTTGCCTTAAAAACCAACCGGGCCCCTGGGACGAAAAAGCTAATAACTCTCAGACCGGGCGTCCGATCGACGCGCCGTCTGTTGCGTTGAGTTCCTGTTGACGATGCGGAACTTTTGGATACATCAACTCTGGACTTTGTGACAGTTGATGTATCAGCCTCTCGGCTCGTGGAGTGGACCCTCCTGTACGAGCTTGCTGTGTGCGGGAACCCTAGTGCTGGCTGCGACTGTGACTGCTACTACTGCTACTGTGACTGCGACGACGACAGTACAGAGATCCTGTGTGGATTCGACGACGACGACTACAGCACTCAGCGATCCTACGTGGATCAGTGCTACAGGTCCTGTGTGGGCCCGATCCTGTGTGGGTCCGATCCTGTGTGGGTCTTTGCGCTCAGCGGTCCTATGTGAACCAGTGCCTACAGGTCCTATGTGGGCCCGATCCTGTGTGGGTCCTTTGAGGGGGTTAGTTACCTATCGATCCTTCGTGGGTCCGACGACTTAGATGGATCAGAGATCATCTTTATCGTCTTTTGAAGAAGTGTACCTGTGTGAGCTGAATCCTGTTGCTTTCCTGTGTGGATTGTGTTGTGCTATCCTATGTGGATTACGTTTTGCTTTCCTGTGTGGAATACGTTTACTTTCCTGTGTGGACTGAGTTGTACTTGGGCTCGGAGGTTGGAGCGTATTTGAATTTGATGACTTAGGTATATGTATGGGCATATACCTAAGCAGTGTCGGTTGTTACTTCGTGATTGTACCTTTCTTCGTGGTTTATCCTTTGTGGATTTGAGAGACCTTCAGGGGTCTCGGGGTCCCTACTGAGTAGCTTATACTCACCCCTGCACGGGCTTTGCCCGCACTACGTTGTGTTGGTTGCAGACGACGGACAGCGTTGATCTTAGCTGAGGCTTGCAGAGCAGGACGGTACCTGGAGGTGGACCACTGGGCGGGACGTGCTCGGAGCGGACGGCGGGACCCGTGGAGTAGTGGAGCTATCTGTACCCACCCTTCAGGTGGGATTTCCAGTAGACAACTCGGTGTATCGGCTTTTACTTTTCAGTTGTTGTTTTCCTTTTCGAGTTGTACTTTACTTTCAGTTTGGGTTTGTATACTGGCCCATTTACTTTTCCGCACTTTCAGTTGTACTCTGCTTTTGCTTAGTGTTTACTTTCCGCTTGCTTACTCTGTGGTGTTTGTTTACTTTACAAAGGCAATGCCTTCCCTTTTTACCGGGATTTACGCCTTGGTGCTAGTCGCCAGCCCCTGGCCTATGGGAGGAGGGCTTGGGGTAGTCACGGCACGGACCCCGAGGGCGGGTCGTGACAGAATTCATGCACGCCATGGTTCCCTGTGGATTGACCCCGAACTTATGTTGTACTAAAGTTCTAAGAATGGGTAATTAATTTGGGACGCATATAACTTCAATCAACGACAAGTGAGACCAAATTTTGGCGCTGTTGTCGGGGACACGTCTGGTTTTAGTGCTAAGATTTCAATTTTGTTAATAATTGATTGAAGTGAAAATAAAAATCAAAAAAAAATTATCAAAAATCTCTTTTCTAATCCCATTTCAAATTTTCTCTTTTGTTCTTCCTTTTTACGTCTGGTTTTGTTTTTGTGTTGTGTAGAGCTTAAAGTGTATGTTTAGACGTTTTACACGATCTAGAAGCACCGAGTCTTCGGAATTATTTCCGCTTGACCCAAAAATCAAACGGACCTTGCTTCATCGTCGGCGTACACAGACAGAAAATCGCAACCATCAACCACAACCCATGGTGAACAAGGAAGAGGGAGCACCAGCCGTAGATGCTGCGACTAAGCATCAATACCAGGATCAGCAGCCTCCTGCTACTGGTCTACCAGAGCAACCTCCTGGAGCCTTCATGGAATTCCTCCCAAGGGATTACCAACGGCTACCGCAGAAACTCTTCCCATGGCCATACTTTTCCCCTCAGGAGCAGTTCATGCAAGCTCCACCCCATCAGCAACAACCTCCAAGACGTACCCTTATGGAGTACGGACTTCCATCGATTCACGGAGCTGATACGGGCATCGTTCGTCCTCCGGTCCAGGCCCATCACTTCGAGATCAAGCCTGCTATCATGCAGCTGATCCAGAACATAGTCCAATTTGGAGGCCTGGCCAGCGAGGACCCGAACGCCCATCTATCCAACTTTCTGGAGATCTGCGACACCTTTCGGTACCATGGCGTGTCCGAGGACGCCATCCGTCTTCGCATATTCCCCTTTTATCTACGGGACAAGGCGAAGGACTGGATCAAGGGGCAGCCACAACGATCTATCCTCACCTGGGAGGAGCTAGCCCAGGCGTTCCTGTCTAAGTACTTTCCACCATCCAAGATGGTGACACTCTAGAATGAGATTCATAACTTCCAGCAGCACAACTCTGAGTCATTGTACGAGTCCTGGGAACGCTTCAAGGAGATGTTACGAAAATGCCCCCACCACGGACTCCCACTCTGGATGCAAGTCCAGACCTTCTACGGAGGACTTACCACGAATACCAAATCTGTGGTGGACGCTGCTACTGGAGGCACGGTGATGTGAAAATCCCTCGAAGAACTATTCGAACTACTGGAAGACATGTCAGCCAACAGCTTCCAGTGGCACTCCAAGCAGGGGACTCAAAAGCGAGGTATGCACAATATTGACTCTACCACTATGTTAGCTGCTCAGTTGGACGCTGTATCCAAGAAAATCGATGCATTGAACCTCAAAGGAACATCTCAAATTCATGCGGTGAACCATCCAGCATGTGGCGACTGTGGTGATAACCACATCATGGGAAAATTCCCGAGTTCGACTGGAGGCCCTTTGATGAGAGAGGTGAGTTATGTTGCCCAAAATCGAGGGCCCAACCAGTACCAGCAGTACCAGAACCCGGCATGGCGAGATCAACAGAACACAGGCTGAGGCCAACAACAGCAGAATCCCCCGCCCCAGCGACCAACCAGCTACAACCAGCCTCCATACCAGAACCAATACCAAAGGTCGCAACAACCCCAGAAGGTTCCTTATCAGCAACAAGGGTATTAAAACCCTCATCCACATCAGCCATGGCAGACACCTCCTCCACCGGCTCAACAACCACCCCATTAGGAGAACACCTCAAGGTTAGAGGATCTGATGACTGAATTCATATCTACTGCTGAGACTCGATTCCAGAATCAGGAAGCTTCGATTCGAGGCTTGGAGAATCAGATTGGCCAGCTGGCAAATCAAATCTCAGGGAGGCAGCCTGGTACACTACCGGGGAACACCAAAAAGAACCCAAGGGAGGAGGCCAATGCTATCATGCTTCGGAGTGGAAAAGAGCTCCAACAGAACCAATCAGCACAGCAATGTGCCCCCACACCCACTGTTGATGAAAAAGTTACCAATACCGATCCCTCTTCATCCAAAATCCCACAGAAGGAGGCTTTGCAAAATAAAGAAAAGGAGGTAATCCAACCATTCAAGCCTGCCTTACCCTTTCCGGAAAGATTGAAGCAAAGGAAGCTAGACCACCAGTTTAGCAAATTCATGGATGTGTTCAAGAAGTTACATATCAACATCCCATTTGCATAGGTCCTGACTCAGATGCCCACCTACGCCAAATTCATGAAGGAAATCCTTTCGAATAAGAGGAAGATGGAGGATTTGGGCATTATTGCACTAACGAAGGAGTGCTCCACGGTGGTTCAACATTCCATTCCTCCCAAACTCCAAGATCCAGGTAGTTTCACTATTCCTTGTATGATTGGATCCTGTGAGTTCAGAAAGGCCCTCTACGACTTAGGGTCCAGCGTGAACCTCATGCCCATCAGAGTTTTCAAGAAGCTAGGACTCAACGAGCTCAAGACTACCTGCGTAGCCCTTCAACTTGCTGATCTATCCATCAAACACCCTAAGGGACTACTAGAGGACGTACTGGTCAAAGTGGGTAGGCTGATTCTCCCTACTGATTTCATCATCCTCGACATGGGGGAGGATCTGGAGGTGCCACTTATTTTGGGAAGACCTTTCCTCACCACTGGGAAGGCGCTCATTGATGTGAACCAAGGAGAGCTTATTTTCCAGATAGGAGACGAGAGAGTCTCCTACAATGTTCTCAAAGCCATCAAGCAGGCATCATTGTCCGATCATGAGGATTGTTCTGCAATAACTACTATGGACGATCGCCTGGTGGATGATCTGGTATATTCTTATATTTTTTATAACTTTAACATTCCAGACATTCCTGTTGAAGAAGAGCCCGAGAATTTTCAACTCCTGGATGGCCAGGGCGGCCACTATTAGGACCATTATCCATCGTAAATATCAGGTAGCGAGGTAAGTAGGTCGAGCCAATGACCTAAAACAAAGGCGCTTCCTGGGAGGAAACCCAGAGGTTACACGCCGTGTCCCACTTACATACACGATGTGTATTGATCTTTTTAATTTATAAACTTAATAGTATAAATCTATAGAATAACAAATAAATAACCAGGGATGATGTCGGTGCCGATGGCAAAGTCACTGGATTTTATTCGAGCCGTCCTCGGTTCGAATCATCCTGACCTACCTTCGGCACGGGGTTCCTCCTTTTAATTACACGACATGTGTGGTATTTTCCATATCTATATATATATAAATGTGTTTAATAAAACCCATGGTGGGGATGGACCGGTTGGCTAGAATCGTAATCCGGTTTCAAAAGACTCGGGTTCGAATCCAGACAACCGTCCCATTTCCATCATTTGTTTTTTTAATAAAACCACACGACGTGTACTCCGATATACACTGTGTGCGCCATGATTTTTCAAATATAAATTAAAAACGTTTTAAAAATAAGAAATTACATGCCAGTGAAGTTGGCGGATTGGCAAAGTCTCAGAACCAGGTTCAAAAGACCCGGTTTCGAATCGCGCTAATCTCCCCGCTTCACCCCCATACTTTCCTAAATAAAAACCACCCGTCGTGTTTTTCTTTCTTTCCGTGTGTATAGGCCATATAGAATAAATATATATATATATAATAAATATGGACAGCAGAACAAACTTTGCTCCAGTGGGTGAGGGCGTCCGTTCGAATCGGCCGATATATCGCTGGTTCGAATCCCGCCCCAAGCACCGGACCAAAGGTTGTGCTACTATTTTTCTCATTTTATAATACACGGCATGTATTTCCCGATATACGTAGTGTATAGGTTTATGTATAATAGAATTTTTATCTATATCTATTTTATTTTAATTATTAATAATTATTATTATTTAGTTTACTATAATAATTATATTTATTTATATAATTTAAAAAAAATTGGGATACACGGCGTGTACAAACCATACACACCATGTACCTTGGATATATAAGTCGCAGTCCACCCGGCTTGAGGCCGTGTCGCACTGCCACCCCATTTTTTCCCCTTTATTACCGTTTCTTCTCCTGAATGCCACCCAAACCCCCCTTCTCCAGATCCATCGATTTGGGGCGTTTCAAGTTCTGTTTCTTCTCACATTGTGATCCTCAGTCCAGGTACGTTGTTCTGCACCCTCTATTTCAAGTTTTTATAATCGTTTAGGATGTTTATCGGATCATCCAACCATTCGACTCCCGCCTGTACACGACCACGAAATTAAGAACACACGCCATGTACGTCTATACACGGCCACACACAAAATCTTTCGAAATTTGCACATACACAGTGTGTATGTTTGGTACACACCATGTTCTTGTTTATTTTCGTCATACTCAAGTACTTCTTTTCACATGACCTCAAACACCTTTTTTTTCAAACACGGCGTGTATGTTCGGTACACACTGTGTAGACCATTTCAATTGGCCCCTTCGTGTGTGGTGCATAACACAGCCTATCACCCCATGTTCCATCACACGGCGTGTATGTTCGGTACACGCCGTGTCCTTTATATCTGTAGTCAGCCCATGTTTACCCTCTGCATGGTCTCTCACCCTATATTCCTACACGGCGTGTGTACTTGGTACACGTTGTGTCTGTTAGATTTTTGTTCGGCCCGTGTCCCACCCTCTACATGGCCATGTTCTTCATGTGCAGTACACGTCGTGGCCTGTACCTACACGGCGTGTATTGTTTTCTTTGAACTGATAACAACATGGTTGTGTAATTTATAGTACACGACCACCTGCACTTTGAGTGAACACGGCGTGTATGTTCGGTACACGTCGTGTACTGTTACATGGTCTATTTCCACCCTCGGCGTGTCTTTCCAGAGAACACGGTATAATCTATCTTCTGACTACACACCGTGTACTCTGGAGTACACACCGTGTACTTTTATTTTCCAGTTTTCTCACATTTTCTCTATTTTATTTTCTTCCTTTTTCTCTTTCTTTTGTTTTGTTTTCTTTTTCTTTCTATTTTAGGATATGGAAGATCATGATCCTTCTCGCGGGAAGCGGCCAGCCTCCGCCACCGAGGGCGAGAGGCCCAGCTATCGTCGGATCCGACTCCGACCACCTACGTAGCCGGACCCCGACGCTCCGGTCTTTGAGCTCCCTCCATTGGCCATTCTGCCGCCACTCACTCCCTCAGATGAGGTCGGGCCTACTTCTACTGCACCAGCTGCCACTTTCCCTGTACTATCATCCTCAGCAGCTGGTCCCTCTTCGAGCACACCTTCCACCGAGCCACCTTCTTCTTCGAAGGATCCACCTCCAAAGCCCGATGTTGTTGTTGCACCGGCACCTGGGCCAGGACCTGCAGGTGATCCCTATCCCTGCACGGTATTCCCGGTCACCGACCTCGCATACGACAGGATGTGACGCTTCTCTCGTCGGCCGATACCATTGATTGGCTGGTACCTTGATAGCAGCATTCCGCAGCGTCTTGGTATTTGGGAGGAGTTGGAGGTGTTTCTCGGGCACATCGCACTCCTCGAGATTTTCCAGGTCAGCCTCCTATGTTCTGTGATTTATTTTTGGAGTTTATGGCCTCCTTTGAGTTCGATGGAGCGGAGTACCGGGAGACACCTAGCGATGCAGTACCCGTAGTCTGATTCCGGCTAGGCGGCCAACGTTTTTCTCTGACGATGACAGAGTTTGGACGAGGGTGCATCTTCTACCCCCATCCTATCACCCCACCCCCCGTTTCTGACTTGACCCGGCCCGAGCGCTCTGACCTTATTTCCATGTGGCAGGAGATCACTGGGCCTGACCACCGGTACTCCCCCACTTCCTAGAAGAGCACTCTTATAGCCGACCCTATCCTTCGCTTCACCCACCGGTGCTTCAGCGCCATCCTTTTCCCCCGCCATGAGGATATGGGGGTCATGACCGACGGTGACATGGAGCTTCTTACCTGTGTCATCTGGCACGCCTACCCAGACCTCCCCTATCTTGCCGCCTCCTATTTCCACTCAATGTTTACCAGCCGTCAGGGCAACCTGAACGGTGGGTTTTACACCACCCGTCTTGCCCACCGCTTAGGGGCCTTCGAGCCCTCATTACCTCATGACTTGATAGGTTCACCCCAGTGGATGGAATTCCTCATGCTCATTCGCATGGGATTAGTCTAGAAGCAGGGGTGCCTACATCCTTACTCAGGCTCGAGCCCCGCCACCTGCTGACCCCCCTGCCCCAGCTGCTGACCCTGCCCTAGCTGCTGACCTCGCTTCTTCTTCCCCACCCCCTCCAGCTTCTCCACCTCACCCACCTCCTACTGACCCCACTTCTTCTGACCTTCCTTCTTTTGTCCCATCCCCTATCCCACCTACCCCCGCACTCTCGGTCGATCCGACTCTTTCCCTCCGCCTAGACATGATGGAGCAGAAGTTAGCTCATATCATCAGCCACCAGGACACCATAGCACACCATTTGATTCGTCTGGACGGCCACCAGGACCGGATGGAGCATCTGTTGGTACACATTGATCAGCATCTTGGTGTTCCACTGCCTCCGCCACCAACCTCTGCCTCCGTTTCTAGCCCTTCTGCTGCTGCTCCACTGCCATCTCCTGCGCTGGCCACAGATTCCATTCTGATGACTACAGTGAGCTCTACTACTGCCACTTCTGTCGGGCCAGGGCCTGCTGCTAAGCTTCTGATCCCGAGTCTAGCACCTGCGGCTCCTACTTCTTCAGCTTCCCTTCCCGATGCAGAGTTAGAGCCTCTCACTTCCACACCTCCTGATCCGTCTTTACCGGCCGATTCTGTACAGGATGACGCCTCCCATGAGGCGACCCCATGATAGTGACATTTTTCTTTATCTTATATATCTCTTCTGTCATTTTTTGTGCTGTGATGTTGTGCATGTTTGTAGTTTTCTTTTTCCTCGCCAGTCAC
Organism: Viscum album; assembly: GCA_963277665.1. Lineage (NCBI taxonomy): Eukaryota > Viridiplantae > Streptophyta > Magnoliopsida > Santalales > Viscaceae > Viscum > Viscum album. The sequence goes on along the minus strand of OY728122.1, from coordinate 501,565,271 downwards.
AGGTATCATGGAGCACCTTGGGCATCACTTTTTCACGAGGGGAGTATTTTTCCATTTCTATTTTCTTTCTTTTTGGATTTACTTCTTCCACTACTTTCTCTCATTTTGTCCCCCATTTCTCCCCGTTGCCCACCCTTTACCTTAGTATTGCACTTGGTGGACCATGTGCAGTATTAAGTGTGGGGGTGCATCTATATCTTTCACCTTAGTCTTTGCCCTTAAAATAAACTAGGAGACATCATTATTATATTATATATTTGAAAATTTAAAGAAATTTTGGTTAATCATTCTTATAAATTCTAGAGTTATCAGTAGAAACTTTTGTAAAGGATACATGCTTTTTAGTTTTTAAGTATTTTAAAATTATTGTTGATATAGTTTCAATTGCAACTTTTCGTCCTTGATTAAACTACATTGATTAGGCTAATCATTTATATGCATGTCATGACCTGATTGTCCCTTTATTATTTTTCCACTCCTGAGAGGTATTCTTAACCCTTTTTCGTATTTCTTTTCTAATACCCTCTTTCTTGAGAGATTCTTAGGATATGCATCACTACCAGAATTTGCAAGTTTTTCTTTTCAAAACATAAAGCAATTTTTGAATTAATTTAACATGATTGAGGCATTAGATTGTTTCAACCCCTTTATCTTGAGACCTACCCTACATTTAATCTTCGTTAAGCCCATAGAAGCCATGAAAAACCTTTATAGGAAGCCACATTAAAAGCCTATTTCTCTTCCTACCCTATTTATTTTTAAACTTTGCATGATTATTCATTAAGAGGGAGTTGGAAATACATGGCATATTTTTGTGTACAGCCATGAAATAAAGTGTGGGGGAGTGCCTCTTGATTATTTGGGGCAGAATGGGTTCAAAATATCTACTCTTTTCCCTTAAACTAACCTAGGAGACATCATTATTAGATTCTATATTTGAAAATTTAAAGCAATTTTGGTTAATAATTCTTATAAATGCTAGAGTTATCAGTAGAAACTTTTGGAAAGGTTACTTGCTTTTTAGTTTTTAAGTATTTTAAAATGATTGCTGATGTAGTTTCAATTGCAACTTTTCATCCTTGATTAAATTACATTTATTAGGCTAATCATTTATATGCATGTCATGACCTGATTGTCCCTTTATTATTTTTCCACTCCTGAGAGGTATTCTTAACCCTTTTTCATATTTCTTTTCTAATACCCTCTTTCTTGAGATATTCTTAGGATATGCATCACTACCAGAATTTGCAAGTTTTTCTTTTCGAAACATGAAGAAATTTTTGAATTACTTTAACATGATTGAGGCATTATATTGTTTCAACCCCTTTATCTTGAGACCTACCCTACATTTAATCTTCGTTAAGCCCATAGAAGCCATGAACAGCCTTTATAAGAAGCCACATTACAAGCCTATTTCTCTTCCTACCCTATTTCTTTTTAAACTTTGCATGATTATTCATTAAGAGGGAGTTGGAAATACATGGCATATTTTTGTGTACATCCATGAAATAAAGTGTGGGGGAGTGCCTCTTGATTATTTGGGGTAGAATGGGTTCCAAACATCTACTCATTGTATTAATAAGGGTTTCCCTTGTGTTTTTTTGTAATTAAAAAAATAAAAAAAAACAAACAAACAACAAGGGGACCTTATGCTTATTTGCCCATGAACCCTACTTGCCTAAGGAAGATGGTGACGATTACAAAAGCATTTGATTGAGCTTTTGAAGGATGTATTTTCAGTGAGCTTTACTTTGAATATCATGCAATGTTGTTTAAAGGAATTATCCATCCTTTTTCAAGCCTCAGAATTTATTTTCACATCTGAACCTACCAACCCTTAGCCACAGAAACATCTTAACCTTATTGATAAAGCCCTCATGATTTTTGTAATTCAATTTTTCTGAAGTAGAGAACAAGATATCTTGAAAACCTATGGATAGAGTGTATATACCTTGGATTGATCATAAATCTGAATAAAAATTTCTTAAGTGTGGAGTGTGATTTTGACTGGTATGGTAAATCATCAAATGGCATGCTTATTTTTGAAAGGTTGAAAAATGTGTTGAAAGAGGATGAGAGTAGTTAATTGCATTATATATGAGGCATGATTTTAATATCTTATGAATTGAATTTGTTTGTGCCTTTCAGAATTTTTCCTCGGTAACTTTATCAGTTATATGATTGATTAATTAAATGCCTTCCTTTTAAAGTATAGGCTCTCTTAATTAGATGTAGGTCAAGCAAATGACTAAGTGTGGGGGAATTTGATGCACCCGATTTTTGTATAAATTTCCATATATATAATTGACAATAAAAACATGATTTTAGCAAATATTTATTGATTTATGAACATATTCTTTGATTTTGGTGAATTTGTTTACTTTCAGGAGCTTTATGGATAAATACACGGATCAAGGGAAGTCTGTGAAAATTTTGAAACTACATGGCGTGTACTTTTATACACGCCGTGTACATCCAGGAAGGGACACGGACTGAAGGATGGAGTACACGTCCATGTCATCAGGCAGAAGATAAACACCGTGTGTGGTGGTGCTACATGTTGTGTACTACTTTCTAGAAGTGGTATTTGCCGAAGAAAAGTCCACATGCCCATGTGGTCATTGATGAAGACATGGCATGTTTAAACTTTTACACGTCGTGTCTGCTATTCTAGAAGGGGTCGACGGCCAAACTTATGATACTACACGCCATGTATGGCGGCTCTACACGTTGTGTACACCCAACCACTAGGTGGCGCCATGTTCAAAAGTCAAAGACGGCGTGTTAGGCCGCCTACCCATGTAGAAATTGGCGCCAAAGCGCGTTGACGAAAAGTACACGGCGTGTACTTTCTATACACGCCGTGTACTTTATTTTTCTATAAAAAGAGGCCTTTGCCTACAAATTTGGAGGTAGGGGAGAACCATTGAGAGGAAAGAGAATCTTTGCTATTACCATTCCTGAAGCTACCAAGGTGTCGTCACTCCGCCATTCCACCTTCCGACACTCTACCTCAACGCCTACACGATGAATCCGTCAGGTATCACGTGTGTCATTTCTCTCCCACTTTCTATGTGTAACTAAACCCCTCATGTTGGGGCTATGGATGATTGGATCATAATTTTTATGTTGTTTTATATAGTTGTGTTTGAATTGTTGTAATTCATCTTACTCTTCTTAAACCACTGTCTAATATAACTGAGAATTCTTAGCCGGACCAAGGGAAGGATTCTCAGCGATACAAAAGAGAAGTAACGGTGAAAACATCCATGACCATTGGAAGGATTTCACCGATTCAAATAATGGACTGAACGTAATAAATAATTAAGAACACCAACTACCAGACCAAGGATTCAGCTGCTCTAATTCCAAAAAAGAGGAACCGGACCAAGGAAATCTTGTAACAAAATGAAATCCAGAATGATTGAATTATTATGAACAACACAACCATTTAAACAATATACATAAGAAATCCTTATTCACCACAGCCCTAACATGTCTTTCCTTTCCATTTTAAAAACTCTTTAAATTTACCCGTTGTTTTCTTTCAAACTGTATCCATTTCTTCAAAGTAAATCAATTTAGTTTCAATCAAAATCCAGAACCAACCTAATCAATTCTAAATTCTGCATACTTCACCTAATTAAGTATTAACTCAATTGAATTCACGCACTCCACGGTTCCCTGTGGATCAACCCCAAACTTATGCTATACTAAAGTTCTAAGAATGGGTAATTAATTTGGGACGCATATAACTTCAATCAACGACAAGCGAGACCATCCGCTCCATCTGACCATCTGTCTGAGGGTGAAAGGCGGTACTCAAGCGTAGATGAGTCCTGAATGCCTCCTAAAATATCTTCCACAAATGGAATGTAAAATGAGAATCATTATTTGAGACGATCATCAATGGCACCCCGTGAAGCTGTATAATCTTCCGTACGTAGAGGCGTCCCAATCTCTCTACTGACCCCTACTCTCGGATGGGTCGGAAGTGGGTCTACTTGGTGAGTTGATCAATGATCACCCAGATGAAATCATGGCCCCTAGACATACATGGTAGACCTATCATGAAGTTTATGGATATACCATCCCACTTCCACTCTGGTACCTCAAGTGGATGAGCTAAGCCTGCTGGTACCTAATGCTCGACCTTCACTTGCTGACAAGTGAGGCATTGTGATACGAACTCCGCCACTGCTTTCTTCATCCCTAGCCACCAGAACTGGCGTCGGAGGTCCTGGCACATCTTTGCCACACCAGGATGTACCACCAAAGGGGATGTGTGTAACTCCCACAACACCTCCTCTCGAAGCATCACTGGCACTATGGTGCATCCTCTAAAGAGGATGACGTGATCCCCACCTTTAGAAAATATATTGGGAGCCTATCCTAAGGATACCTGAGCACGTTGGGTCTCACAGTCTACGTCCCCAAGTTGTGCCTCCCTAACTCACTAAAGGAGTGGGGGAGTAACTATCATATATTGGAGGTAAGATGATCCATCACTATCCATGAAGGATAACTACAACGTGGCTAGATGCTCTGTCACCTCACTCAACAACTATAGACCAGACCTATTGCTGAGTGCATCTGCTACTATGTTCCCCTTCCTAGGAGTGTAGACTATCTCAAAGTCGTAGTCCTGGAGGAACTCTATCCATCGTCACTATCTTAGTTTCAAGTCCTTCTGTGAGAAGATATACCTGAGACTCTTGTGATCATATTAGACTATAAAACATTTTCCCATCAAGTAGTGTTGCCACATCTTCAATGAAAAGACCATTGCTGCTAACTCCAGGACATGGGTAGCATAGTTCTGCTTGTGTTGTCTCAATTTTCATGAGCCTTAGGCGATCACCACTCACTCCTGCATCAGGACACAACCTAATCTGGTCCACGATGTATCTTAGTACACTACCTACCCAATTCCCTCTTTTTGTAGCCTCAGGATGGGGGCACTCATCAGTCTCTGTCTCAGTTCCTAAAAACTCTACTGGAATCTCTCCATCCATATGAAGGGTTATCCATTATTTGAAAAATATGACAAGGGTTCTGTGACTGTGTTGTCATGACATGTCAAATTGATTATGTTTTTAAGGCTGATTTATAGTCTAGTGCAGACCCTAGGTCATCTCTCAAGGATCTTTTATAGTTTTAGAACATGCGTTTTTAATAAAAAGTACTAAAAATGGGGGTGATTTTGAAAACAATTTTAAGAAAATAACTTGATTTAAAGAGATTAATAGTTGATAGATAAAGGAGATGATTTAAAGATTATGAGAGAAAGTGGTCATTGTGATTTCACTACACACATTTCAAGTTTATTGTTCTTACATATTAATTTATTTTTAGAGTAATTCTTTGGTTAAAATTAATTGTAATCTTGATTAATTCCTAAGCCTTTATTTCATTACTTGAAGAACCAAACCTTGACATAACAATCATATTGTCAAGGTCCAAAACTTATGCATGGTATAAGAGCTTACAAAGAAGATTTAAATCTCAATTAAGTGGGTAAGAAAAGGATTCTTGTGTTGTTCAATTGGAATAACACAAGCCATGCACTCAAAACCTCACACCGATCAGTTAGAAATTAAGAGCATAACATTCACATGTATCAAAACAAGCATTAAAATATGAAATAATGTAAGGTACATGGAATAAAATGTTTAAACACCTAAATTAATCCAAACCAATAGCTAATATATGCATCATATCTCCCTTAATATGTGTGTATCTCCCTCACAACAAACACCCACCGTTTAGCTTGACATCGGGTGGAGAATGAAGCTCGGGTGGAACTCCTTCTTCATTATAAATCCCACTATGAGGATAGGGCCCTCCAGAAATTAAAATATGATGAGAGGACTCATATGGAACTAAAAATTGGTATCACTTCACTCCTTGGCCGAACTTCCAAATGAGGATCCCAATATTCCATTTTATAGGCAAAGTGGAAGGTGGTTTTGGGCACATAGATTGTGTAAAACCACTTGGACCATGGGTTTAGACCACTTTACATTCGAATATCACTTTGGAAAAAACTAGAAACATGTTTCCACACCTCTTTACTATCTCCACTGAATTTTTGGAACTATTTGGACAAATACATCTCGAGATATTGACAAAATATAGAACACCACATTTGACTTTGTGCAAATTTGATTCTTTGGACAGATCAGTTTGGATGAGCATAGTAGAGGCTGAATGAGGCTTCTTTCCCTTCACATGAAATGTATCCCATTAAATTTTTTTCCAGTACAAAAATTTTCATCCCATTTAGATTCACTTTTTAGTAGAAATATGCATTTGAGTCCACTAGTGTGCATGGATCCTGCGCAATTTGGCCCATTTTTCTTGGACATCATCATGGGCCCTCCAAATCACCTCCACCTTCAATGAGATTATCAAAACAAGTATCATTTCCCTTTTTAACAGTAATAAATAAAAAATAATTGAATCATACATGAAGTGAAATTTGTTATTATTTTTATAATTTTCAATACAAAACTAGTTTAGCACAGTAGTTTAAGGGTGAAAATGAAACAGTGAATCGTAGTGCGATCACACCCCCACACCTAAACATTTGCACTCCTAGGAAAATTCATAATTCCAAAAATTATTCATATAGAGATTTACAACTTCATAAATATTTAACATTCAATGAAAATTTAATTTCTGATAGAAATGTGATCAAAGAAAAAATCACACTATGGAGTTATTCTCAGTGATCATGGAAAAAGACGTCTCAAAAATTGTATCCAAATGAAATTCTAAGAAATTCATGATAAAAATAAAATAAAATAATTCAAATGTTAATCATGTCACTAATTCTCCACATGTGTGTGTGACAACTGTTTCGTGTTATTCTTTCCACTTTCTATCAAGTAAATAAAAGTTATTTTAATGATTGTCAACTTACAGGATCCTTTCCACCGAACTTTCCCTGAATCATTTGCAATAAAATTTCAAGACCCACTCATTTAAGCATTAATAGAAGTCAAAACACAATCTCTTGACCAATATATCCCCATATGTTGTACATTTCATCACTCCCCTCGTTTATTTATTTATTTTCAAAAGTCATACTTGAAACAAATCTCACACTCTTCTCCCAACCCTTGTTTGATCTCCTCACAACACTAATTGTAATAGTTATAACAAGATCAAAAGTCGAGTAAGGGTGGTTTTTGACCTTCCCAATATACAACCCTTTTTTCTTTTTTTTCCTTTTTTGTTTTTTTTTTTGTTTTTTTAGGGTGTACAATAGTCGTATAACAGGTACACACACATAGTTCAATCTGGTATAGTAATGAAATAGATCAGATAAAGAATGAACATATGGAAAAATGATTTTGGAAAGTAGATAAAAATCAACCTAACTTATATTTACCTTCCATTAAGTAATAAATTTTCACATTTCATGGTTGGGTGCAAAAATGCATAGAGATATTAAGTAACACAATTTTCCCTTAAACTATTCATAAAAAAGGGCACCATTCATCTCAAAGGTTTCAAAATGATAAAACCATTTATATCATCGACAAAGAACTAAATTTCAAAATAAAGTCACACCATAGTATTGAATTCTTGTTGAAATGAATATTTCATCAGAAATTGTTTTTGAATGTTAAAACAACATGAAATACATACATTCCACATGAATTTTCAATAACTTCCATGATTAAATAGGAATCATTTTCCATGAAAAAGCAGGCATAAAAAAGTAATATTACAGCACAAAAGTGAGGGGGGGGGGGAAGGGGGAAAGTAACAATACAATTAAGCAATCTAAAAAGAGAAAAATAAGAAAGATGATGAAAATTACTAACTAACCCAGGAATATACCCATCCCCCCACACCTAAAGTGTGCAGTGTCTTCACTGTAAGAAAATATAATGTGGAAAGGAAGGATAAAACCTAGTGAGTTTCATTCATAGATTGCTTCTTGAACATGGATTTTCTCCATTGGGGACTCCAGAATGGATTCATGGAAGTGCTTTAGCTGCTTCCCATTCACAATAAAGGTTTTCTTGGTTTCTTTATTTTTAACCTGGACAAAACCAAATAGAGAGACGTTAGTAACAGTGTATGGTCCAAACCAGTAGGAACGAAGGTTACCTGGATACAACTTCATCCTTGAATTGTAGAGGAGGACCTTCTTCCCAATGTGGAACTGACGATGAAGGATGAGACAGTCGTGGGTAGCCTTGGTACGCTCCTTATAAATCCTAGAGTTCTCATAGGCATCTCTTCTCATTTATTCTAGCTCCTAAATCTGCAACTTCCTTTGATCACCTACACTAGAAAGATTATAATTACATTGTTTGATGGCCTAGTAGGCCCGATGCTCAATCTCAATAGGGATGTGAAAACTCTTTCCAAACACCAGCCGATATGGTGACATGCCAATGGGAGTCTTAAAGGAAGTACGGTAAGCCCATAATGAATCATCGAGTCTAAGACTCTAATCTTTCCTATTGTTTTGAACCATTTTTCAAGAATTTGTTTTACCTATATATTTGACACCTTAAAATGACCATTGTTCTATGGTGATATGCAGTAGACACTCGATGACCGACCCCATACCGATGTAAAAGTGATTACATTGTTCAGTTTCAGAAATGAGAACCCCGATCACTGATTATGAACCTAGGTAAGCCAAACCTACAGAAAATTTGAGTTCTCAGAAATTCTAAAACTTCCTAAGAATCATCATTCCTTATAGCTTGCGCCTCTACCCATTTTTACACATAATAAACTACCAAAATAATGTACAAGTTTCCAAATGAATTGCGAAATGTCCCCATAAAGTCAATACCCCAAACATAAAAAATGTCATGAAAGAGAAATGGTTGTTGTGTCATTTCATTTCTTTTAGATACATTCCCCATTCTTTGACAGCGAGGACAAGATTTATAGAAGTAATGGGAATCCAGAAACAATGTGGGACAAAAGAGACCATAATCGAGGACCTTACAAGCAGTCTATTGGGGACCAAAGTGGCCCCCACAAGCAATATTGTGGCAGAACCTAAGGACAGACTAAAACTCACTATCAGGAACACAACACCTGAGGACTTGATCGCTACAGGTGCGCCAAAGGTAGGGGTCATCCCAAATGTACCAACGAGACTCATGTTTTAGACGGTCAGCCTGGTTTTTTTTAAATTAGTAGGAATGCAAGATTCTACCAAATAATTTACAATTTCAATATACCAAGTAATAACATCTTTCACTCGGTACAATTTCTCATCAGGAAACATATCATTTATAGGAAGATAGGGGGATGAGTCAATGTCTGAGGATGGGTGGATACTACTGATATGGTCAGCCACCACATTCTCTACTCTTTTTTATCTCTAATTTCTAAATTAAATTCCTGAAGGAGGATCATCCAGTGAATGAGATGTGGTTTGGATTCTGGTTTCTTAAGAAGATACCATAGGGTTTCATGGTCTAAGAACACAATTAATTTAGACACCAAAAGATATGACCTGAATTTGTCCAATGAAAACACAATGGCAAGGAATTATTTTTCATTTTTGGTGTAGTTTACTTGGGAAGGGTCCAAATTACATGAGGCATAGGCAATGATACGTGGAGCTCGATTGACCCTTTGTGATAAGACTTCCCCAACTTCATAGTTAGAGGCATCACACATGATCTCAAATGGTAAATTCCACCGAGGTGGTTGGATTACTGGGGGTGACATGAGACTCCATTTTAACTTATTAAAAGCTTCCTCACATTATTTATCAAAAAAAAATTCTTTTTCTTTTTGGAGTAATCGGGAGAGGTGGAGTACAATTTTGCTAAAGTCACAAATGAAACAAAGGTAAAATCCAGCATGACCTAGGAAAGATTGCACATCTTGTACATTTTTGTGGAATGGTAGGGAAGAAATGACATCCAATTTTGATTTATCTACGTGGATACCATCCCTAGAAATGACATTCCCCAAAACTATACCTTGTCGCACCATGAAATGGAATTTATCATAATTTAATACAATATTATTTTCAATACAGCGACATAGGACTAAACCAAGACTACACAAACATTCATAAAAAGAGGATCCATAAACAGTGAAATCATCTATAAAAACTTCCATGAAATTCTCCAGGTAATCTGAGAAAAATACCAACCATACATTGCTGGAAAGTACCCGGAGCATTACACAAACGAAATGGAATCCTCCTATATGTAAATGTGCCAAAGGGGAAAGTGAAGTTTGTCTTTTCCTGATCCTCATGGGAAATATAGATCTGAAAGTATCCAGAATACCCATCAAGGAAATAGTAGTGGGAATTATTCGTTATCCCCTCTAGCATTTGGTCAATGAATGGAAAAGGGAAATGGTCCTTCCTAGTGTGTTGGTTTAGTCGATGATAGTCTATGCAGACATGCCAACTATTCTGCACACGAGTTGGAACCAATTAATTGTTTTCATTTTTGATTATTATAAGGATATTTTTTTAGGAACTACTTGAATGGGAATGACCCATTGGCTATCAGAGATGGGGTAAATGATTCTAGCAGCCAATAATTTTTTTACCTTCTTTTTCACAACTTTTAGGAGGTTTGGGTTCAGTCAACATTGGGCCTTCCTCACTGGTTTAGCCTTATCATTTAATAAAATATGATGTGTGAAAATTGATGGGCTAATACCAGGAATGTCAGAAAGTGTCCATCCCAAAGCTTGTTTATACTCTCTCAAAAGTTCAAGCAGTTTCAATTCATTCTCAGGATGGAATAAACTAGAAATAATGATGGGAAACTTGTTTCCATTCTCAAGATATGAATATTTTAAATCTTGAGCTATTTTTTTAAGTTCCAATTTAGGTGGATTTTTGATTTATGGGAGTGTTTATGAAATTGAGAGGTCACTTATCTCATATAACTGCTCAATGGTATCATCCTCAATAGATTAATGATATTTTACGAGCTTATAAGTATCATTGATGGTCAAGTGATCCTCAGTTTTCAAGAAATCATCAATCAAAAAACATTAATTACATTTCTCTAGAACACTACAACAATCAATGCATGAATCATTTCTTAGAATTTCTACCAATGAAGAAAACTCAGAAAGGGGATCGGGGGAAAGAAAAGTTGTTTTTTTAGGGGAAGGAAGTACATCAATTGAATTAACAGAGAGACAGGAATGTTCTTATGAGGGGTGATTCATGGCATCAAGGATGTTGAATTGGACAACGTCACCACCAAACTCCATAGATAATGTACCATTATGGACATTAATTATTGTTTTGGTAGTTTTAAATAAGGGTATACCCAATATAATCAGGACATGTCCATTCATCCTATCATCTTCCATTTTAAGCACATAAAAATTAGCAAGAAAAATTAGAATTTTCACCCTCACAAGAACATCCTCTAACACACCAGTGGGGTTTGCAGTACTCCGGTTGGCTAGTTGAACAACAATTCTAGTGGTCTTCAGCTCCCTGACCTGCAATGTAGAGTAAATGTAGTGAGGAATCACATTTATAGAAGAACCTAAATCAAGTATAGCATTGGAAAATGAATACTACCCTATAGTGCATGGAGTCGAGAATGTCCCAGGATCGTTGCACATGGTGGGAAGTGATGGATCTATTAATGTTGATACGTTCCTCCCCAATCCCACCTTTTCATCTCCATGACGTCACCTTCAGTGTGTACATATATCCTTTAGAAACTTGGAATATCGTGTAATTTTCTTCACAACATTAATCAAGGGGATGTTTACCTGCACTTTTTTTAAAGTCTCCAAAATTTCCTTATTGAGTTCAGTTTCCTTTTGTTTTATAGGTTGGGTATCCCTTTGGGGAAATGGAAGAGGAATGGGTTGGCTAGGAGACTCCTCAATAGACACACTCTTTCCTTTGGAATGGATTCTCTCAGGAAAAGGTTTTTCAATATTTGGACTAATTTCAACAGTTGGGATAGTGTTTTCCTCAGGAGGTGATGACTCTAGTGGAGGAGTCATTTGGCTTTTAAGTTTTGTTTCACTCCTAAAGGTGATGTCACTAACATTTCCTTTATCTCTAGGGTTGACTAATGGTTAAGATAGTAGTTTACCCAACCCGTGACTTTGAATCTCACCCACTGAGTTATCTAGTTATCCTAATTGGGTTTTAAGGTCTTGTATGGATTCCTGAGTGGTTTGTTGGAATTAGAGATTATTGGCAGCCATTTTCTTCATCATATCTTCTAGGCTAGGCTCAGGTTTTAGAGGGGGTTGTTGGAAAGGACTTTGGGGTGGTTGAGGATTTCTGGGTGCTGGTGGATAACTACTATGACCCTATTGATTCCATGGTTGTTGAGGTTGGTTTGAATACCCCCATTACCTATAGGCTTGGTTGTCTTTCCACCCAGGGTTGGATGGATAGTATGGTTCTTGCCTAAAGGTTTGGTTATAGGGGTAGCCTGGAAATATTACATCGTAACTCTCATAGTTTTCTCTTAGTTGGGGGAATTGATCAGAGTAGTGGGTGTCATAATAACATATACCAAAATGGATGGTAGGAGGATATTGGGATTTCTCTTGGGAAAGAGAAAGTTGTCAAAGAAGGTTACTTACCTCTTCAAACTTCATGTCCACCTTCCTCTCAAATTTGGTACTTTGTACCTCATGGACACCTCGAATGGGTATATTGGACCATGTACCAAATTGTTGAGTGTTTTGTGACATATTCTCAATCAGGTTTCTTATATAAATTGGGGTCTTATCAACTAGCGCACCACCTTCAACAGCATCAATCATATTTCTATCAATAGGAATTAAAACTTTATAAAAATATTTAATTAAAAGTTGATCACTTATTTGGTGGTGTGGGAAACTTGAACATAAAATTTTAAAGAATTTCCCAATATTAATGTAATTCTTCCCCTTGTGACTATATTATACCACAAATTTATTTCCTTATAGTTTCAGTTCGAGACACTGGGAAATATTTTTCAATAAAATGGCATTTCATGTATGCCCAACCTCTTATTGGTGAATTAACATAGTAAATCCAATCTTTTGTAGTATCTTCTAATGAGAAAAAAAATTCTCTAAGATTTACTTGTTCTTCATCCACATTAGTAGGTTTTAAATTAGAACACACAATATGAAATTCGTTAATATTCTTGTGTGTATCTTCTCCAAGAAGTCCATGGAATCTTGGTAATAAATGAATTAAACCGGATTTCAGTTCAAAATTTGGTGCCTCACCTTGTATTTGAATATATGTGGGTTGGATATAAAAATTAGGTGAGGTTAGTTATTTTAGTGTTTGATTGTTTTTATCCATTTTATACTCATTAATTTCAGGTTCTAATTTGGTTCCAGAAGAAGACAGGTTTAGAAAAGTCTCAACTTGTGATGTGTCCTCCTTCAAAGAGTTGTCTTGTGCGTCTCAGGGTTGCTGCCATAAGATCCTCTCTGGTTCAGGTTCGAAAGGTGGTAAATATACCAGATTAGAATGCTTCGTGCACAAAACCTACATAATAAATAAATCATAAAACAAATATGTAGGTAAAGGTATAATATAAAACAAATAAATATTCACAAAATTTACAAAAATCTTATAAAAAACACGCACTAAAAACCAAAGCGCTCCCCAGAAACGGTGCCAAAATTTGACCGCATTTTTATGACAAGTAAAATTGATTTTGTTTTTAAGGTTGATTTATAGTCTAGGTAAGACCCTAGGTTGTATCTCAAGGAGCTTTGATAGGTTTAGAGTCTGCATTTTTAATAAAAAGTACTAAAAATGGGGGTGATTTTGAAAACAATTTAAAGAAAATAACTTGATTTAAAGAGCTTAATAGTTGATAGATAAAGGTGATGATTTAAGGATTATGAGAGAAAGGGGTAATTTTTATTTAACTACAAACATTTCAAGTTCATTGTTCTTAGATATTCATTTAGGTTTGTAATAATTCTTTGGTTGAAATTAATTGGAATCTCGATTAATTCCTAAGCCTTTATTTCATTGCTTGAAGAACCAAACCTTGACATAACAATCGTATTGTCAAGGTCCAGAACTTATGAATGGAATAATATCTTCCAAATAATATTAAAATCTCAAGTAAGTGGGTAATAAAAGGATTCTTATGTTGTCTAATCGGAACAACACAAGTCATGCACTCAAAACCTTTCACCGATCAGTTAGAAATTAAGATCATAACATTCACATGTATCAAAATAGGCATTCAAATATGAAATAATGTAAGGTAAATGGAACGAAATGTTTAAACACCAAAATTAATCCAAAAAAGTAGCTAATATATTCATCAGATCTCCCTTGATATGTGTGTAGCTCCCTCACAACGAACGCCCACCGTTTAGCTTGACATCGGGTGGAGGAGGAAGCTCGGGCAAAACTCATTATTCATTATCAATACCACTATGAGGATAGGGGCCTCCATAACTTAAAAGATGAGGTGAGGACTCCTTTGGAACTCCAAATTGGCATCACTTTACTCCTTGGAATAACTTGTGAATGAGGATCCCAAGCTTACATTTTATAGGCAAAGTGGAAGGTATTTTTGGGCACACAAATTGTGTAAAACCACTTTTCCCATGGTTTTAGACCACTTTACAGTAAAATATCGCTTTGTAAAAAACTATAAAATTTTTTCCCCAACTCTTGAATATCTCCACATAAAGTTTGGAACCATTTGGAAAAATACATCTCTAGATATTGATAAAATACAGAACACCGAATTTGACTTTGTGCAGATTTGATTCTTTGGAAAGATTAGTTCGTATGGTAATTATAGAAGCTGAATGTGGCTTCATTTACTTAATATGAAATGTATCCAATTAAATTTTGAACCAAAGTAAAAAATTTCAGCCCATTTGGATGCATAGTTTAGTAGAAATATGCAGTTGAGTCCACTAGTGTGCATGGATCCTGCACAGTTTGGCCCATTTTTCTTGGACATCATCATGGGTCATCCAAATCACCTCCACCTTCAATGAGATTATCAAAACAAGTATAATTTCCATTTAAAATAGTAATAAATACAAAATAATTGAATCAAACATGATGTTCAATTTGTTATTATTTTTATAATTTTCGATACAAAACTAGTTTAGCACAGTGGTGTGAGGGTGAAAATGAAACAGTGAATCATAGTGTGATTATGCCACAACTCTGTAAAATTCAGGTATGAATCTTTGGTAGTACCGAGACAATCCCAAAAAATTCCACATATCAGTCACACTCCTGGGTGGATCTCAAGAAAACACTACCTCTATCTTCCCTGGATCCACTACAACTCCAGTCTCTGAGATAATGTGCCCCAGGAAGTGGACTTTTTGTATCCAGAACTGGCACTTTGAGAGATTTCCATAAATCTGGTTCTCTTGGAGTGTATCCAGAACTATCTGTAGGTGCGTGGAATGCTCCTCCTCTGATGACAAGTATATCAATATGTCTTCAATGAATACCACCACAAAGCAATCAAGGTAAGGCTGGAATATCCTATTCATGAGCCACATGAACACTGCCGGAGCATTGGTCACGCCGAAGGGAATCACTAAGAACTCATAGTGGACATACCGGCATCTAAAGGTTGCCTTCGGTACGTTCTCATCTCGTACCTTGAGCTGATGATATCTTGATCTGAGGTCTATCTTTGAAAACCATCAATCTCCCTTTAGTTGGTCAAAGAGATTATCAATCCTCAGGAGTAGATACTTGTTCTTCCTAGT
The DNA here is from genome assembly GCA_963277665.1 of Viscum album. Classification (NCBI taxonomy): domain Eukaryota; kingdom Viridiplantae; phylum Streptophyta; class Magnoliopsida; order Santalales; family Viscaceae; genus Viscum; species Viscum album. Next base: position 501,549,557 of record OY728122.1, on the reverse strand, counting down.
CACCTGGTTAAGGTGCCAATAATCCACACAAAGCCTAAGACTCACATCTTCCTTATTGGTGAACAAAATTGGGGATTCCCATGGAGAAACACTGGGCCTTATGAACCCCTTCCTCTACAAGTCCTCTAACTGTACCCGCAACTCACGAAGATTTACGGGGGGCATCTGATATGTTGTCGTAGATATCGGTGTCTTCCCAGGGTACAAGTCGATATAAAAATATACCTCTCTGTGAGAAGGTAGTCCCAGAACATTATCAGAAAAAACATCAGTATACTGGTCCGCCACTATAGGATAACTTGGACTTCTCATGTAAGCTGATCTGAGGGTAATTCTATCCAAATAATGAGTGATTGGTTGCACCCTCCTCCGAGTAAGTCCATCCTATGCTGTAAAGGTTCCCTTATCACCAGTGAAGGAAAAGTTGATCCCATCCTCACAGACACACTGCACTTTGTGCCTAAAACAGTTGATCCAAGCATGGACTATGGATAGCCAATTCATACCCAAGATAGCGTCGTAAGGCCTCGATGCTGCTACTAGAAGATCCCAGCTAAATATCTCACCTCCTAGAGTGAGCTCACACTATCTGCACCAATGTGTAATCGTTGAATCTTCTCCTGTAGGATTCTCTAATCATAAGGATCGATCCAATGACTCCATTGGAATCTACAAGCTCCAAACAATTGTCATGACAATAAAATACTGAATGGAATCTGCGCCTATAAGAACTGCAGCTAGGGTGGAATAGACATAGATCGTACCTTTAATCATCTCTGGAGCACCGTGGTCATAGGCCTTTGTCGCCTGAAGTTGAGCTCGCCCCTATCCACCTGCTCCCTGTAGTCGGGGTGGACCACCTGGGCTGGTGGTGGTAGAACCTAAAACCTTCATCCACCAATTGATGTACAACCTTCTCCTCTACCACATCTACTGCCATGCAGACCCCCTCTCTCGAAACTTGGTCACTGCCTAGATGGTCCCTCGGTCATCTGCTGATCGTCTATGTGGGGAGTCAGATAGTCGTGAGCCATGTTTCTTTGTCCGCCGCAATAATAACAGGCTTTAATCCTCAGAAGACCTCATCTTCTTCACGATCTTTGTACCTCCGACCCTGCGTCCTGGGGTCATCCATAGAAAATTCTGGCCTGCTTGGACCTCTATATCATCTGCCCAATACCTACTGCAGATGACTCGACTACCTATCGTCCGGTGGTTTCTCTCACCATCAGTGTCTTCTCTACTAAGAATTTATCCACCAATAATTCTCTCTCGATCACTCCATCTTGTGTTGGAATATTGAGTAATATCATTGACGCTCTGATCTCCCACCGGAGACCCTACTCAAAGGTACGGGCCCTGAAGAATGGGTCTCGTACCATGTTGGTGGAGTAGTATGAGAGGTCAGTGAATCTCGCCGAGTACCGGTCCACTGATAAGCTTCCCTGATGTAAGTGCAGCAGCTCCTGGATACACACTGAGTGTAAAGTCGCTGGTACGAACTCCGCCCTAAAGAGGCTCTCAAATTCCGTCCACATGAGGGTCGCATCATCATGTAACTAGAGCGTCAGGCTCCACCATCTCCCTGTTGTGACCTAGAAGAGGCTAGTAGCTAGGATCACCATTTGATCTGCTGGTGTCCCAACCCAAAAAAAAAACTCATGCTACAACCTCCATCTAGTCCTCAGATACCTGGGGATCTATCTTTCCTTGAAACCTCAGAGGCCTCTGTCGCTAGAACTCATGAAACGTGCTCAGTTGGCATGCACCGTCCACTAGTGGGGCTGGTGGAAATAGCTGCCCAACGGGTGGTGGTGCTACTGGTACACCACCTGAAGGTTCCAAAAAATTAAGAGGGCCCTACAACAAAGCCTCGTTGCTTGGTGGGCCATCACCATGTACTCTCTCTAGAATCCTGGATGGTTGTCTACGCGACGGTATCCTAAAAAGAAACAGGTGTTCCGCAGTTGATAAGTTATACCTGGTGATCTGAATCTAAAGAGATTAAAAGTAAAACATTTCCAAAACACACGCAATCAATGTTTTTGTGCACCGAGTCGGAAATTAGAATTTAGTGTCCTGGTGTATGGATACGTCGGCCACCGCACCAACACTGGACTTCCCAAACTGAAAACCACACTCAAAACACTTAACACTATTACTCTATTGGAAAGATCAGAGTCCTGGTTCTTTGGTAGAACTGACTCCTCTGATACCACTTTTTCACGACCCTTCCCTTGGGGCCTATCTCATGACTACCACAAGCCCATCTTTCATAGGCCAGGGGCTGGCGACTAGCACTGGAAAGATGTATCCCTAAAATGGGAAGGAATTACCTTTAAACCTATACAAACACACAGTCCAAGAACACAATAAGATAAAACCATGAAGTAAAAGTATAGTAGTAAAAGTGTGTACTAAAAGTAAAGGCTCTAGAATACAAGCCCAACTTAAAATATACAACTAAAATAGAAAACAGAAAAACAACTCTTGAGATCATCCTCCAAGGATCCTACCTGAAGGGGTAGGTACAGCCCGTCTCTATAGATCTCCACATCAACTATCACTACCATCCACCATCAGGTCCTAGCTCCCAGAGTATCATTCAAGGCTTCCTATCATCTGCACAAGACACAACAAGGTGCGGCTGAAGCCCATGCAGGGGTGAGTATAACAATACCCAGTAGGGACCCTGATACCCCCGAAGGTCTCTCAGAATTCCACAAAGGAAAAACACAAAGCATGATATAAATCACAAAGCACAAATAAAAAGACTCAACTCAAACCAGGTATAACTTAAGTATATAAGTACAGATGATTAGTTGTAAATCTTGATCATCTTATTCTGTCAAGGGTTCTGCTGCTGATCCACATAGGATCGCTCGGTACTGATCCACACATGATCCCTAGTTGTTGATCCACACAGGATCGCTAGGTGATGATCCACACAGGATCTCTAGGTGCTGATCCACATAGGATCTCTAGGTTTTAATCCACACAGGATCTCTAGGTGTTGATCCACACAAGATTTCTAGGTACTGATCCACACAAGATCGCTATTCATTCTTCACATATCATCCAACTACTGGATTCCCATACATAGTGCACTTGATTCTGGGAGGATTTGCTCCTCAAACCATTGGTCATAATTCAACTATCATGAAATCCCATTAAGAAGTAACACAATGATTTGTCACATCATAATGGTCCCAATGCAATAGATGGTGCATCAATCGGACGCCCCGTCTGAGAGTTATAGGTATTTTAGTGTCGAGGGCCTGGTTGGATTTGGGTACGATCCAACCCAATCCTACTCAAACTTTCTCCAACAATCATGTGGAGTATCTCAAAAGTATTGCCTCATTCCAAGGATTCTATCACCATAGACGGTTCATCAAATGGACGTCTGGTTTGCGAGATACGGACTTTTAAGCGTATCTGGGACGAAATGGGTACGGGTCTGGGCCGACCTGGTCGGACTGACCCGAACCAACCTAGATTGGGCCGACCTGAACCATACTAGGCCAACCTAACCCAGTTCGGGCTGACCTAACCCAGCTCAGGTCATCCCGATCCAGTCTGGGTCTGACCCAGCCCGGCCCGAACCGGCTGGGCGGCGGCGAGCTGGGCCCGCCGGCTGGTGAGACCCACACGAGGGACCACATGGCTCCTCCTTCCTAAACAGCTCTTCAATCGGTGGCACCATGTGGTGCTGCCTTTCTGTCCACGGGGCCCGCAGGGAGCGGGTCTCCCCCTTTTCCATGGCTTCGAAGCTGTGAGCTCCACCTGAGGCGCGCGACGGTGTACTGCCCTTCCGCCATCGTGGTCGGCTGAGGGTCGGCCACCCTCTATAGCCGTTGTGGCTTGATGTCGCAGCTCCCCTCCACAACGCACAATGGAACACCACTTTCTGCCACTGCGGCCGACCGTCGTCATCGCCCGCCAGCATCGGTCGCCGGGGGATCTTCTGTGTGCCACTGGGTGAGCTTTGGTGGTCCATTTTCCCTTATGAAAGCGTATATGGGCCTCCTAGGATTCCATCATCACTGTGTGGCTCCCGAATTCATCTTTCCACTCTGATTGGAAATTTTTCCCTAAAGAACGAGACAAATATCGAAGCGGTGGAGGATTTGGGCCTTGTTCGTTTGGCTTGTGCCCTCTGCATTAGCATTATATCGAGAAAATAATAAACTATTCATCACAAAGATAAATTTAATCTTGTCTAGAACTTCTACGATTCATCATGCTTCAAGAATGCATAAAAGTAACATTTCTCATGAATTTAGAAATAAACAAACCCTACCTCATAATTGGAGGTGACATCATGGTTGTGGAAGAAGAATTCATGCTTAATGAAGTCGCCGATGTTCATCGATCCCAGATCGTTGTCGTCCAAGCTTTCATTCTTCGTTGGTGGAAGATGTTGTGGTACTTCTCCAGAGGTTCCTCAAAGCCGTGTCCAAAACCCCAACCCAAGCCTCAATTAAATAGAGGGGTAAATGAGGTTAATGCAAGAGAGATTAATGAGGTTCATTAACGAATGAACCTCTTAATCTCTCAACAGTGTGGTTACAAACTAAAAAGTCAAGCCATTAAATGTCTTTACAACCCATTGGTCCCACTGCCGACACTCAATAAGAGGTAGGAAAATAAAATAACAATTTTTAGGTCATTTTATTATTTCTTTAAAAGTCGCAAAAACTAACTTTTTCACCCGACCTACTATAGTCAAAGTTAAGCCTCCCTTAAGCGAATCCTGGTGTTTTGGATTCAACAGTTCCCTCATATTTTTAATTCGAGCATCTATTCAAAAGTTAGAAAACTCCACCTGCACGTTTACTGAACGTACTTTAAAAAAGTTCAAAATTCCATTCCGGGCACACTGGGCCTCAGAATCAAGCACCGTCAATTTTTTTCATACTTGTAATAATCCCAAGTAATTAAAAAAATATGGAATTTCTGGGTATTTACATGGTTGTGGTGTTATTATATAGTAGAGATGTCAGGTTGGTTGTGATGAAGTATGTTGTGGAGTTTGAATATGAGTTGGGGGTTTTCTTGTTGAGATGATGGATTGGGCATAATGACTTTGAATAATTATGATAGTAGTGGTTGGTAGGGGTGTTGAATGGAGTGGAAATATGAAGTGAGTTGTTTTGTTGTGGTTCTTTTTCCTCTACGTGGTTTATGCTATGTGGATTGTTGTGTGATATGATTAGTAGTTTCTTGGGTAGGGATGGAATGAACAAATGTATTTATTAATAAAGAATGATAATTGGTTAATTGAGTTGGTTGGGGGTATGTTTTTATTCGTGGATTTTTGTGAATGGATTTTAGTTATGAACTTCCAAAGTGACTATTATTGGTGTTAAATAAATTCATTTAGAGAAATCAGTAGAGTTGGAAATATCATAGGGTTGTTGATTATTTTATTAAGAACCCATAGGTTGGGCTTGATTTTTTAATACTATATATACATACCTATATTTTTCTTGTGTTTTCTATACACACCCCACCCTAGTTGAGCACTATGTACCGAACACCCCCATTGTCATGGGGGAGGGTGTATTTTCCAAACATCTCAGTGGGATGATGGATGGATAGCCACCCTCTCTTACTTTCTCCCTATTCCAAGTGGTGATAACCCAAGATTCTTTAGGCAGGTAGTGGTTTGTGAGGCTCAGGTGTGTACAGGTGAGTTGTGTTTTCCCAGGTTTCTTCATGATGAGATGTGTTGTGCTTTCCCAAGTATTTTCAGGATGTGGTGTAGTATGTGGCCCAGGTGTATGTGGGTGGGATATGGTTTCAAGGTCCAGGTGTGTCTAGGATAGATTTGATGAGCTTCATTTTCTTAGGTTGTCGGACAAGCTGTGAGGCCCAGGTGTGTGCGGGAAGGTTGTAACATGGTATTTTCAAAAGAGTTGGGAGTGTCATTACATTTTCTATTAGGGTGTGAGAGCGACTAATCAGTGGGAAAGTGTTGAGGGGTACCCTACCATCGATGTGATTACTATATTACTTTACTTGACTTGTATTACTTGGTGAGTATACCTTGGTGAGGTGGGATGGCTAGGATACCTTGTTAGGTGATGTTGGTTCTTCTATTTTCTCATGGGAGAATTAGTATGCTTCTCTCACTTGTGCACGAGAGAATTTGGTTTTTCCTACTGAGTATACTTTTATGCTCACCCTACATTATAAAACTACTTTTAGGTTTCCAGGAGAATTATAGGGACTGTATTGGGCATTACTAGCTCAATCTTTGGGATAGTTGCTACATCACTTCTTAGATTTACTTTTGGGTATTTACATTGTATATTTTCATTTTGTTTATAGCAGTTTTACTTTAAACATGCATGTGGGATGGATTTTGGTTTTTCTTTTATAAAATTATTAGAGTTGTTTTTAGGTTGATATATCTTATTTACCAATCTTGGTTACTATAAAAAGGGTAATGCTTCTCATTTTGTGATATTTTTATACCCTTGGTGTTGGTCTCCACCCCAGGGACTACTGGATATGGGACTCGGTGGTCATTATATCTCTTTCTATATTGCCAGCTCATGAGGGGCATTTTGGAGGGAGGGGTTATGAAGTAATGGTATCAGAGGTGATGGTTGAGAGATAGGATGGAATTTGGAGTTAGTCATAGTGAGTATTGTATGGGTTAGGAGGGAAATAGTGCTAGGTGACCTTGGTATGTGACATAGGCTAGGGAAGACTGGCTAGGATACGGGATTTTAGGGCCCCCGTGATCTGATTCAAGGACTCTGAGTCTACCGAACGGCCAAGTGAGGCTACACCGTTTGTAGGGTAGAGACCTTAGGAAAGTTACATGCATCATAATGACTTGTGTTCTTTTTTTAAGTAGTAATTTAGATTAATTTAAATAAATAAATTAATCTTAAATAAAATTCCATACTACTCAAGTTTAGGAGTTCCTTGTTTACCTTTTTCATCCATGAAACCCAGTCATTGTCTGCATGTAGTGCAGGTAGTGGAGGCTCAGTAGGCTGAACTGGTTGATCGGTGGAGGGTTGAACCAATGGAGGAGGATGACCAATTCCAAAAAATGTTATGTGCTTCCAGCGACAGACTCTAGGTAAGTACGAGGGCAACATTTTGGACATGGAGACAGAGATTTGGCTTGAGGAGATTGTGATCACATTCAGTTTGATCTGAGATCCGATGGAGTACTGGGTTCCTTTGGTGGTGAGACATATGTGGGGAGCTTTGTGTCAGTGGTGGATGTTTTACCTGAGGGCGAAAAAGGAGGCTAACACTCTGTGGGTTGATTTTGAGAAGGAGTTCCATATAGAATTCCTTTCTTCGACTATGAAGGTTGAGAAGAGGCGGGATCTACTCTCCCTCTAGTAGGGGATTATGTTGGTGTGGGATTTGTGGATCAAGTTCAATTATCTCCTTTGTTTTTCTATAGATCTCTTTCCAGATGAGGAGTCTCACGTGAGACATCCAAAGGAGGTAATTTTTCCTTCTCTCTGGTATGTGGTTACCCCCTTCACCATGCTGACGTAGTTGGAGGTCTAGAAGAAGGTGGAGGTAGTTGAGAGGATTCAATTTTGATGAGGTATACCACGAGATGGGATTCATCCAAGTTCTTCAAAGGTAAATGTTATTAGTTATAGGTCTTAGGTTCCAGGGCCTTCGAGGTTCAGACCGGCGGGGAGGCGACCTCAGTAGTTTCTATTTTAACCTTCTGATCCTCATGCCTATCCTATGGTCCTGGGGCCAGTGTGTTTTATCTTTGGAGTCCATAAAAATATTTAGATTTAGTGCCCAATGTCTGATCAAGATTAGTATAGTGGAGTTGGGCAGGTTCAGTGCCCGCCACAGCAGTAGTTTCTAGCTAGGCCATTTCAGCAGCAGGGACAACAGACTCCTGCTCTACTAAGGGGAGACGGGGTAGGTAGAGGCCGACCATAGGGTGTTCCTTAGGAAACTCATCCTGGGCATGGTCGAGGAGGCGGCCATCAATAGAGGGGTAGAGGAGTTGGGTGTGGTCAGTTACACACTATAGATTTAGCAGTTCCAGTAGGTTCGGAGATCGTTTGAGGTGCGATCAGTGTGTTCAATACTCTTACTTATGCTTTGTTTAATTCAAGAGATTCACACTCTATTGTTTCACCCAATATAACCCATTCTATAGGACTATATGTAGAGAGTATTCTCATTCCATTGGTTTTGATTATTCCAGTCGGAGGTCAGACCAACTTGTTTGATGTGTGCTGGGGATGTAGACTGATGATGGGGTCGTATCAGTCTCATGGGAATATTTTCCTATTATAGATGCAACTATATTATGTAATCCTTAGAATATAATGGTTGTAATCTGTGTATGATTTTATCAAATTCTTATGAAGGAGAATCATGTTTTCAGACGTGGATGGTCGGCGTGTTTCTTTCATTGGTGAGCATAGTTGTCAGATGGGCAACTGATGGAGGAGGTTCCCAATGTTGTTGGGGAGTTCTTGGATTTATTCCCCAAGGAGTTTGTGACTCTACCCTCTCGATGTGATGTTGATTTTGGGATAAAATTGTAGCCTAGTGCTTCTCCAATTTCAATGGCTCCTTATCAGATGGCACCTTCAGAGCTGCAGGAGTTGAGGATTCAGATTGATGACCTGATGAATAAGGGATTTATCAGGCCCAGTGTTTCATCATGGGGTGCTCCAGTCTTGTTTATGAATAAGGAATATAGTGGTCTAAGGTTGTGTATAGACTACCAGATATTGAATCAGGTAATAGTCAAGAATTGTTACCCTCTCCCAAGGATAGATGATATTTTAAACCAGTTGAGGGTGAAGGAAGGTGATATCATGAAGACTGATTTCAAGTGAAAGTATGGACACTTTGAGTTCGTAGTTATGTTGTTCAGTGTTATGAATGAACCTTTCGTGTTCATGGGGATCATGATATCAATTTTCCATGAGTTCTTGGACCGGTTAATAATTTTATTCATCGATGACATCATGATCTACTCAAAGTTAGAGGTAGTTGTTTCCTGGGAATCACCTAATAATGTTGTAAAGGTTCGTAGTTTTCTCGTTATGGCAGGATATTACCAGATATTCATACCCTATGTCTCTTGAGTAGAAACTCCATTGACAACCTTGACCAGGAAAGACTAGGCCTTTGTGTGGAGTGAGCAGTTCTAGGTATCATTCGTCTGTATGAAGGGGAATTTGGTTAGTTCTTCAGTGCTCTGGTTTCCAGAAGAAGGGGTGATGTTCGAGGTGTTTTATGATGCTTCTCGTCTAGTCTTAGGATTCGTGTTGATGCAACAACAGGGAGTGATCTATTATGAATCTAGGTAGTTACATCCCCACAAACATAACTATACCACCCATGATCTAGAGCTAGTAGTATTTGTGTTCGCACTGAAGATTTGGCGACATTACCACATTGGGGAGTGCCTTGTGGTCTTCACGGATCATAAGAGCTTGAGGTATTTCTTTTCCTAGAGAGATATGAACTTGAAAAAATGTAGGTGGATGGAGTTTCTCTAGGACTACAACTTCGAAATCTCTTAAACCTCAGGAAAGGTAAATTTTTTGGCTAATGTATTGAGTAGGAAGTCACAAAAGGTGGTAGTTCGGGAATCTACTATAAGAACCCAGTTCTTATCTTTGAGGTATGGGCTTCTTCTTTTCTCTTTTCCTTAAGTGTTTTTAATAAAATATGGAAAATGGGGGAAAATCCTAAATTTTGGAACTACACGCCGTGTACTTTTTCCACACGCCGTGTACTTCTAGCCGTGTTGGGATGAGTACACGGGGCGTGTAGCCATGTTGGCGACAAAGGGTGTAAGAACCGACTACACGTCATGTAGTGGTCCTTTACACTCCATGTAGTGGTCCTTTACACGCCGTGTAGTCAGTCGGCATGCCAAAATAGTAAGGCAGTGGAGCAGCTGCTAGCTGGGCGGCAGTACACGCCGTGTACTCAGGAGTACATGTCGTGTACTCTTGACGGCAGGTGAACAGTGTCATGATGGCAGGAAGCCGCCAGAGGAACAGTTAAATGAAGGGAGTACACGTTGTGTACTTGGAAGTACATGTCGTGTACTTTGTTTTTTCGACTTAAAATAGGCAGTAGCCTCCTCATTTGGCAGAGGAGGCATTTGAGCTGTTTTGGAGCCAAAGGAGGAGGCCGAACCTTTGAAGATCCGCCGGGTGTTTGTCTGGAATCGGTTTCTGCCTCAGACGATCTCGTTGGAACCGTGCGGGTAAGCCCTTTCTTCTCCTTAATTAATTCTTACCAATTATTTCCTAAGGGAAATTTATTTACGTTTGAATGGGTTTTGTTCTTCGTCAGATATACGCCGTTATTGGGCGTTTCTGGAGTCGGCGTTCGGGTATATCATTCGTTGGCATATAAGGTAGGTGGATTGGTGTTTAGTTTTCCAACTGTCATGTGTTTTGTACGTTTTTGTGCCACAAACCCATATTGGGGTGTTGTGTGGCTGAGTTCGTGGCTATATTAACTACCTAGAACTGTTAAGGTAATTGAATAATTTGTAAAACTTCTGTTTGGGATCATTTCTTGGATCCGAAACCACCCCAGGGGTGTGTTCCACTGTTTAGCCGTTTGGCCAGGATACCCGAGGGTATGCCTTTAAAGTAGTAATTGTAGAATTGCCTTGAGAGTAATTACTTGTTTACTTCTTGTTTACATGTTGGGAATGGACCGGTTACCTGTTAACCTAAGGGCGTCGTTGTGATTAGCCTGTGGGCACTGCACTATTTAGCCTGAGGGCAGTAGTTACTTCAGCCTGAGGGCAACATTTTCTATGCCTGAGGGAAATAGACTCTATGCCTGAGGGCGACACTGCCTACGCCTGAGGGAAAACTCTGTTATGCCTGAGGGCAGATTCTTGTGTTGGATACTCTTTAACTGAGGGTAGGAGTTTACGTGTCTGAGGACATTAGCTGGTTATTTAGAATATTCATTGTGGTGGTATTTTAAATTAAATGGATTAAATGGATAATAAAATGGAAATATAATTGGTAATTAGTTACTTTTGAGTACTGCTTACTTTATTGCATTTTACTACTGCACACTGTCGTTGCATGCTTACACGCAGTTGGGCACGAGCCTTTAGTGGGTGCCTACTAGGAATTTATTTCTCACACCCTGTTTGGGTCATGCTTTTTGGCCCAAAAAGATTACATTTCTACAGGTGTGGATAGGGGAAAGAGTCCCTATATAGGTACATGATTGCTGCTGAGGAGTAGGAGGGTATGGGACCGAGCCTAGGCTCACGATGCCATTGCCAGCTGTTTTGCTTTGTTTTGTTGTACTCTGCTTTTGTTGTACTGTATTGATGTATAACATGTTCTGGAAGCTTTATTAGAACTTGAGACATGTGGAATCATCATTTACATAATGTTGGTTATATCCATTGTTGTTGTTTATTTCAGTTGTGTATGGTTTACTACTTCCGCTGTTGATGTATGTTTTATTCTGTATTCTACTACACTACACTTTGACAAATGAGGGCATAGTTTCCCCACTATCAGACCTGGGACCTCGCTGCTAGTCGGTAGCCTCTGGCATTTGGGGAAACGTACTTGAGGTCACGTGGTGAACCGGGTTCGGGGAACCCGTTGAGTGGCACCTGGAACTGGGACATTACAAAGTGGTATCAGAGGGGTTCTTTTCTTTGACTTACTATTTGGATCCTTAGTCAGGGATAAGACGGACCGGTAGTTGGTAATAAGCTATGCCCGGGCATATCTAACCCATGTACAAGGAAAATTCAGTCTACCTTGTAATTTTGCAATTATTTCAGTTTTGAAAATTTTATAGTTTAAATGTTTTCACCGTTGGGTGACGCACTTGGATTATGTTGTTTATATTTTATTTGTGGGTTCTATTTAGTTGCAACTCGATGAGATGAGGGTATGCCATCTCATGCATCATTTAGGCACATGATAGAATCACATGCCATGCATAGTTTCCATGCCATGTAAAAGCATTAGAAAATTGTATGTTGTTGTGATAGTTGTTGTGCTATAAAATCATACTTTTGTGATAGCTGCACTAAAAAAAATACATGTTGTTTGATAGGGTAATTTTTGTGCGAGTTGTTCATAGAATGGATGCCAGACTTTGTTTTTTGGGGAGTATGGGCCCCCATTTATCGAAATTTGGTGGATCATTGACTGTTTATTAGTTATAACATAGATAAGATGTCAAACTTTGATTTGTGGGGAGTATGGGCCCTCACGGGTCGGAATTTGACACTTAGGTGTTGTTTTTTGGTATTTTTTGGGTTCCGGGGAAGTTTCTAAGGCATACTGTCCGGAAACCCAGTATACATGCCATGTAGTATTTTTACACACGTCGTGTATGGCCTTCTGTTCGGGAAGAAAAATGAACTTTTTAAGTGCATGTCGTGTACTATGAGTACACGGCGTGTAGTATCTTCCCATGTCACAAACCATGTGGGCGGCGACACGGGATAGGGAAGATCTTGGGTAAAACACGCCGTGTACCAGATATACACGCTGTGTAGTTTTGACCTAGAGTCCGGCCGTGTAACTAACAACACGAGTCAGTGAACTCCTGTACAGAACACACCGTGTCAATAATGAACACGCCGTGTAGTGTGACTTAGGGACTCGGCCGTGTAACTAACAACACGGGTCTATGTCACCATTCCTTGAACACGTCATGTACCTTTGGGGACACGCCGTGTAGTCTTGTCCAACGACAGACCATGTGGACTTAGCCAGGTGGCTGGGGAAACGGGGTGAAGTACACGCCGTGTGCGGGTGTAACACGCCGTGTAGTTTCAAGCTGAGTACTCGGCCGTGTCATGAGCGACACGGGCAGTTGGAAAATAACACCATACACACCGTGTAGATTATGTACACGCCGTGTAGTTTTGTTTAATGGGAGTCGTGTGGCTTAGCCGTGCAGATGGACCCGGGTAGGGGAAGGGAAGTCAAGTACACGCCGTGTAGTCTTTTTTTGCAAATTTTGAATGCCTTATTCCTCCTATTACCTTTTAGGTTTCTTCGCTTTAGGTATTTTATAAATCTTGTTCTAAGACGTGTTTTTGAACTTGTAGTGTCATGCCGCCTAGACGACCGTGCGTTGTTCGCCAGGAGAGCGGCGACGACTATACTCTGGAGATGGTGGGCCATGGGCTACCAGTTGATCCTCCGGCAGGGCCAGATGTAGCACCAGCTGCTATACCAGACACAGGCGTGGAGGCGAAGTTCTATGAAGGCTTATTGCAGTTCATGCAGACCTTTCAGGGAGCACCGCAGGCTGCCACATCTATGGCCGAGCTGACACGTATCTTCCAGCAACAGCATCCGCCTACATTCTCAGGGGATGGCGGACCACAGGCTACGAAGTCTTGGCTGGGGTCGATGTAGACTATTTTCAAGCATCTTGAGACGCCTCCAGGGCGTAGGGTCAAGCTCGTGACATACATGCTGCGTGATTCCGCCAAGAGGTGGTGGGATGTTACCAACCAGTCAGAGCATCACAGGGACATGGCGTGCGAAGACTTTCAGGTAGTCTTCTATGACTTTTTCTTCTCGTAGGCGCTGAGGGTAGATAGAGCTCGAGAGTTCATGAATCTGCAGCAGGGCGCTATGTTAGTGATGGACTATTCTGCTCATTTTACGGAGCTTCATTGCTTTTCACCCGTGTTGGTGGGTGATGAGACGTTGAGAGCCAGACGTTTTGAGGATGGTCTTCGGTATGACATCTGAGCGCTGGTGAATGTTTTCAGGTTGCCTACTGTACACGCTATTGTGAACCAGTCACTGATTACATAGAGGAACCTCCGAGAATCTAGTGGTGTGGGCCAGGGTGGTTCATCACCAGTTACTGGTACTTTTTCTGTTGGTAAGAGGAAGAGATAGGAAGACTTCTCTCAGGGCAGCAGTATTAGTCAGAATAATGTTTTAGGTGGCCAGGTTATTTACTACCAGTGTGGTAGGGAGGGGAACAAGAGATCGCAGTGTCCATGAGACCCAGTGGAGTGCCGAGCTTGCGGCAAGATGGGTCATCTGCAGTGCTTTTGCAGGGCGTTTCCACCGATGGCTAGTGAGAGGTGTTCTGTGTAGACTCTGCGAGTGGGAGCAGGACCAGTGACTTCTTACCAGTCGGGGAACTGGAATATGTCAGGGTGTGCAGGTAGAGATGGTGGTCGTGGCCATGGTAGCCAGACACCAGGATCTTAGAGGTAGCAGGGCGGGACAGCTCAGGGTAGCCAGGCTGTGTCACAGGGCCGTGACACTGGGCAGGCATATGCAGTGCAACAGACCCAGCAGGAGCAGGATCTCGGACCTTCTACAATCAGAGGTACTATTTTAGTAGCTTCTATCTTATCTTCAGTACTTTTCGATATGGGTGTTACACATAGTTTCATATATGTACCCGTTATAGAGAGCCTCGGGCTCTGTGTTTCTCCTCCTTCTGATATCATGACGCTAGACACTCCTTTGGGGACTAGAACGGCCGGTGTGCGTCAGTGCAAGGAGTGCCCCCTTGAGGTTGGTGGGTGTCACTTCCTTTGGGACCTCTATGTCCTAGAGATGACAAGCTATGACTTCATTCTTGGGATGGACTGGTTGGTTCCCTTTTGGGCCTTTGTAGACTGCTATCGTCGCAGGGTGCGTTTCACATCACCAGAGGGCGGAGAGTTTCTATACAAGGGCGAATGGGATGTTCAAGTGAGTCAAGCTGGAACATAGCATCGTGGGCGAGGTGGAGTCCGTCCCAGATTGAGAGCTTATATCTGGATGACCAGGGGACTTGTCAGGCGTATTTCCCTCCTGTTGTTGATCGTTTCAGGGATGTCTTCCCAGAAGACTTTTTGGGTCTACCTCCAGAGAGAGAGGTGGATTTATCTATTGAGCTTGTGCCAGGAGTAGCACAGGTGTCCATTCCTCCTTATAGGATGGCTACACCTGAGTTGCAGGAGCTCAAGAGGCAGTTAGAGGAGTTACAGGCAAAGGGCTTTATATGACCCAGTACTTCTCCTTGGGGTTCTCCGGTCCTTTTTTCAAAGAAGGTGGACGGTACCCTCAGACTTTGCATGGATTATCGGAAGCTGAACCAGTTGACGGTTAAGAATCGATATCCCTTACAAAGGATTGATGATCTTTTTGATCAACTTAGTGGAGCACGAGTGTTCTCGAAGATTGACCTGAGATCATGATATCATCAGTTGTGTGTTAGACCATCTAATATACCTCTCACAGCTTTCAGGAGTAGGTATAGTCTATATGAGTATATGGTTATGCCGTTTGGACTCATGAACGCGCCAGCAGTTTTCATGGATCTGATGAATCGTGTGTTCCATCCTTATCTGGATTATTTTGTGGTAGTATTTTTTGACGACATATTGGTGTACTCTCACACTCGACATGACCATGCCACCCATCTTGAGATCGTATTGAGTACACTAAGGGAGCATCGGCTATATGCTAAGCTCTCAAAGTGCCACTTTTGGATGGACCAGATTCACTTCCTGGGTCATATCATCTCAAAGGCAGGAGTTTTAGTAGACCCAGAGAAGGTGAGAGCAGTAGTTTCCTGGGAGAAGCCTAAGAACGTGTTTGATATATGGAGTTTCTTGGGGATGGCTGGTTACTACAGGCGTTTTATACATGACTTCTCCCACTTAGAAGCACCGTTGACGGGCTTGACTAAGAAGGGTGTGAAGTTCGTTTGGTCAGAAACTTGCGAGGAAGCTTTTCAGGACCTGAAGGGAAGGTTTACATCAGCACCGATCCTGATACTCCCAGAGTAGGGGAAGAGATATACAGTTTACTTTGATGCATCAGGTATTGGGCTGGGAGCATTGTTGATGCAGGGCGATTGAGTTGTTGCGTATGGGTCTCGGCAGTTGAGGTCACATGAGAGGAATTACTCGACGCATGATCTCGAGTTAGCTGTAGTTGTTCATGCGTTGCGTTGTTGGAGACATTATCTATTAGGGGAGCATTTTGTGGTTTTCACCGACCACAAAAGCCTCAAGTATATCTTTACTCAGCGTGAATTGAATCTGAGGCAGTGAAGGTGGGTCGAATACCTAGAGTCCTTCGATTTTGAGCTTGCCTATATAGTTGGTAAAGGTAATGCAGTAGCTGATGCACTGAGCAGGAAGACTCAGATATAGGCAGTGCAGGAGGCCAGTGGCAAGTGGAAGCTCATGGCTTTGTTCTCTGAGATGCATTTGGAGGTGCACGACAGGCAGGGGTAGACTTATCTTTCATCTTTAGTTGTGACTTCTACCATCCTGGATAGAGTGAGGATGAGGAAGCTATCGGATTCAGAAGGCCTAGTTCTACGGGATTCGGTGGAAAGTGAGAACCCTCCTCTTAGTTGGACGATAGGTGATGATGAATTTTTTCGTTTCCATGGACGAGTATGGGTTCCAGGGGATATACGCGAGGAGCTGATGCAAGAGTTTAATGCTTCATCTTGGGAAGTTCATCCCGGGGTTACCAAGATGTACCGAGACTTGAGACGTCATTACTGGTGGTCGGGTATGAAGAGAGATATAGCTGGTTTTGTTATGAGGTGTTCCACCTGTCAGCAGGTGAAGGTGGAACATCAGAGACCAGCTGGACTGTTACAGCAGTTTCCCATTCCGGAGTGGAAATGGGATGATGTCGCGATGGATTTCGTGATAGGATTGTCGAGGTCACCTTGTGGAAATGATGTCGTGTGGCTTGTTGTGGACAGACTCACGAAGGTAGCTCACTTCTTGCCGATCAAGGAGACCTTCAGTGTTGATGAGATCGGAAGGCTGTATATCCAAGAGATCATATGTCTTCATGGGGTCCCTCGTTCTATCGTTTCAGATAGGGACACCCGCTTTACGTCTCATTTCTGGAAGAGTTTTTAGAGGGCACTGGGTACACAGGTGCTTCTGAGCACATCTTACCACCCTTAGACCGATGGCCAATCAGAGCGTACAATACAGGTGCTGGAGGACATGCTGCATGCATGCGTCCTAGACTTTGGGGGCTCTTGGGAGAAGCATATACCCTTAGTCGAGTCTTCCTATAACAATATCTTTCAGGCGACTATTGAGATGGCACATTATGAGGCTTTATATGGGAGGTCGTGTCGATCACCTTTGTGCTGGATAGAGGCAGGTGAGGCAGCTTTACTAGGGCCACAGCTCATGCAGGAGACTTCTGAGCAGGTCCAGTTGATTCAGAAGTGGATGGCTACCGCACAATCTCATCAGAAATCTTATGTTGATCACCGCATATGACCTTTGGATTTCGTGGTCGGGGATCAGGTTTTCTTGTGTGTTTCGCCGAGGCTGGGACACAAGCGGATCAGGAGACAGGGTAAACTTTCACCACGGTATGTGGGGCCATTTGAGATTCTGGAGAGAGTCGGGTTGGTTGCTTATCGGTTGTGGTTACCGCAGCGGTACCGATCCATGCACGACATCTTCCACGTATCTCAGTTGCGTCGCTATCATTCAGACCCATCTCACACCTTTCAGCCAAAAGAGGTTGAGCTGGAGGCAGATGCGTCCTTTGAGGAGCATCCGATTTGTATCGTTGACAGGAGCACGAAGGTTCTCTGAGGCCGGTCAGTTCCTCTCGTACGGGTGTTGTGGCAGCATGGCTGAATGCAGGACGAGACCTGGGAGAGCGAGGCCTATGTACATGCTTAGTGGCCGGAGTTGTTCACGGCTATGTCTTCTCCACCCTTGGAAGGGAAATTCAGGGACGAATTGCTATAAGGGGGGAAGTTTGTAAGAACCTGTTTCTTCTATTTGAGGTACGGGCTTCTTCTTTTCTCTTTTCCTTAAGTGTTTTTAATAAAATATAGAAAATGGGGAAAAATCCTAAATTATGGAACTACACACCGTGTACTTTTTCCACACGCCGTGTACTTATGGTCGTGTTGGGATGAGTACACAGGACATGTAGCCATGTCGGCGACAAAGGGTGTAGGAACCGACTACATGCTTTTTAGTGGTCCTTTACACATCATGTAGTCAGTCGGCAGGCCAAAATAGTAAGGCGGTGGATCAGCCGCCAGCTGGGCGGCAGTACACGCCGTGTACTCAGGAGTATATGTCGTGTACTCTTGTCGGCAGGTGAACAGTGTCGCGCTGGTGGGAAGCCGCTAGAGGAACAGTTAAATGAAGGGAGTACACGTCGTGTACTTGGAAGTACACGTCGTGTACTTTGTTTTTTCGGCTTAAAACAGGCAGTAGCCTCCTCATTTGGCAGAGGAGGAATTTGATCCGTTTTGGAGCCAAAGGAGGAGGCCGAACCTTTGAAGATCCGTCGGGTGTTCGTCTGGAATCGGTTTCCACCTCGAACGATCTCGTTGGAACCGCACGGGTAAGCCCTTTCTTCTCCTTTAGCCGTTCTTACCAATTCTTTCCTGAGGGAAAGTTATTTACATTTGAATGGGTTTTTTTCTTCGTCATATCTACGTCGTTCTTGGGCGTTTCTGGAGTCGGCGTTCGGGTATATCGTTCGTTGGCGTATAAGGTAGGTGGCTTGGTGTTTAGTTTTCCAAATATCGTGTGTTTTGTGCATTTTTGTGCCACAAACCCATGTTGGGGTGTCGTGTGGATGAAGTCGTGGCAATATTAACTACCTAGAACTGTTAAGGTAATTGAATAATTTGTAAAACTGTTGTTTGGGATCGTTGCTTGGATCTGGAACCACCCCGGGGGTGTGTTCCACTGTTTATCCATTTGGCCAGGATACCCGAGGGTATGCCTTTAAAGTATTAATTTTAGAATTTACTTGAGATGAATTTCTTGTTTACTGCTTGTTTACATGTTGGGCATGGCCCATTTACCTGTTATCCTGAGGGCGTTGTTGTGATTAGCCTGTGGGAACTGCACTGTTTAGCCTGAGGGCAGTAGTTACTTTGGCCTGAGGGCAACTTTTTCCATGCCTGAGGTCAATAGACTATGTTCCTAAGGGCGACACTACCTATGTCTGAGGGAAAACTCAGTTATTCCTAAGGGAAGATTCTTATGTTGGATACTCTTTACCTGAGGGTAGGAGTTTACGTGTTTGAGGACATTAGCTAGTTATTTAGAATATTCACTGTGGTGGTATTTTAAATTAAATGGATTAAATGGATAATAAAATGGCAATATAACTAATAATTAGTTACTTTTGAGTACTGCTTACTTTATTGCATTTTACTACTGCACACTGTCGTTGCATGCTTACACGCAGTTGGGCACGAGCCTTTGGTGGGTGCCTACTGGGAATTTATTTCTCACACCCTGTTTGGTTCACGCTTTTTGGCCCAAACGGATTACGTTTCTGCAGGTGTGGATAGGGGTAAGAGTCCCTATACAGGCACATGATTGATGCTGAGAAGTAGGAGGGCATGGGACCGAGCCTAGGCTCGCGATGCCACTACCAGCTATTTTGCTTTGTTTTGTTGTACTCTACTTTTGTTGTACTGTATTGATGTATAACATGTTCTGGCTGCTTTCCTAGAACTTGAGACATGTAGCATCATCATTTACATATTGTTGGTTATACCCACTGCTGTTGTTTATTTAATTTGTGTATGGTTTACTACTTCCATTGTTGATGTATGTTTTATTCTGTATTCCACTAAGCTACACTTTGACAAATGAGGGCATAGTTTCCCCACTATCAGACCTGGGACCTCGCTGCTAGTCGGCAGCCTCTCGTGTTTTGGGAAACGCACTTTAGGTTACGTGGCGAACCGGGTTCGGGGCACCCGTTGAGTGGCACCCGGAACTGGGACGTTACACTACAGATGCTTAGAAAACGATTGAGGAGTTGGCATACTTACACTTAGATGTAAGGGAGGATGATGGAAGAGGCTTCTTGTTTTAGATAAAGGTGTATTATTCTATAATACATCAGGTGGAGGAGTCTCAGTGGGGAGAATTAGAGGCATAGGTGATGTGTGATCCCGTTGAACATGGTGATGCTCTATAAGGATGGTCATAGGATGGTTAGAATCAGATGATGTTATGTGGAAAGCTATTTTTTCCAGTGTAAATGCATGAGGGGGTTCTTTGTGATTTTCATAGATCAACTTTAGCAGTGCACCTAGGAGTTTCCAAGATGTATCGTGGCTTGAAGATGCATATTTGGTGTCCCAGGATGAAGTGGGAAGTGGCAGAGTTTGTGGAAAGGTTCCTAGTGTGCCGGTAGGTGAAGGTTGAGAACAATGTTATTGGTGGTTTGTTATAGCCCTTATATTTCCCTGAGTGGAAGTGGGAGGAAATATTGATGGATTTCATCATAGAATTACCCAGGGCTCAGGAAAGCTGTGATGCAATCTGGGCAGTGGTGGACCAGCTGATGAAATTGGCTCACTTCTTAGAAATTAAGAAGTCATGAACAATGGATGCCTTGGCCAAGAGGTATTTGGATGAGGTGGTGTGGCTGCATGGAGTTCTGAGATCCATTATCTTAGATCAGGATACATGTTTTACCTTTCAAGTCTGGAAGGTATTGCAGCATGCTTTTGGTATGCATTTATGCCTCAGCACTACCTTCCACCCTCAGACAGATGGGTATATAGAACAGATTATCTAGACATTAGAGGACATGTTTTGAGCATTCTTCTTGGACTTTGGTGGATCTTGGGTGCGACAATTACCCTTGGTAGAGTTTTATTACAATAATAGATATCACTCTTCCATTGATATGAATCCATTTTAATCTTTGTATGGAAGACCGTTTCGTTCACCTTTATGTAGGAAAGAGGTTTGGGAGATAGATGTTCTTGGTTCCGAAGTAGTGAAAATCATAACAGAGATGCTTCAACTCATTCTTGAGAGGATGAAAGTGGCACTGGATTGACATAAGTTGTATGTTGATCATAGGAGGAGGCCCTTGGAGTTAGAGGTTGTGGACCACATGTTCTTGAAGGTTTCCCCTCGATGTGGGCAGCAGAGGTTTGGAAAAGGGAGTAAGATTTCTCCCAAGTTCATTGGACCCTTCAAGGATTTGGGATGAGTTGGTGAAGTGGCATACCATTTGGCATTTCCACCATAGTTGGAGAGTATCCACAAAGTCTTTCATGTCTCTAATATTCATTGCTATCTTCATGATGACTCTCATATCATTGACTGGGGAGAGTTGGATGTCGAAGATGACACGACATTGGTAGAGCAGCCGATAGAGATCCAAGATCATTGAGTGAAGGTGCTGCGTGGATGGACCATTCCCTTGGTTCATGTGTTTTGGAGGCATGGTGTACTAGAGGAGAGTACTTGGGAAAGGTAGATGCAAATGTGTGCCTAGTACCCAAAGTTGTTCTGAGTTTTTCCTTGTTATGTTTTCTTTTGTAATGTAATGCTTGAACCTTGTTTTTTATAAGATGAGTTGTTTCCTTATTCTGTGATGTGTGATAAAGTCCTGACATTGGAAAGGGGGAGACTAGATTCCTAATCGAGATGTATTAATTGAGATGTGATTAAACCCATGCGGGTGAGTCAGTGCCTCCAAGAGCGAATAATATCTTAACATGGAGGAAGGAATTCCTTGATTCATATGTCTGGACGGTGTGGATTTTAGTGCTTGTGTGGTGTGTCTTATAGTTGGTTGTGGTAGTATATGTCATAATAGGTGTTCTTGGATGTTGAGATTTCACTCCAGATTTTGAACAACACATGGTGGTTTATTATTGAACTTTGGTGTGCTTAGTCGGTAGTGGTGTTTCAAGCATAGTGGGAACCTTGAGAGTTATCTCATGGGGTGGTTGTTCTGAACCATTTTTTTCTTCTGGGTTGGTTTTGAATTCTTGAGGATAATAATATTTTGATAGGTATATGATGTAATGTTCTGGACCTCCTTGGTCTATTACTTTGTGAAAATAGGATGTTTGAGGTGTTCTAGGAGGCAATAGTGACTCATTTCAAGAGTTTTCTACTTTTTTCAGTTTTCAAATGGTCAGTTAGGAATGGTAGGTCGCTGATAGTGAGTCACGGCCCGTGAATCACACCATTGAGTCTTCCAATGGTGATTCGCGATGGTGAGTCACTAACGGTAGCTTGTCTAATGGTGGGTCATCCACCGGTAGGTCACAACAGTGAGTCAGGATTGGTGAGTCAGAATGGTGACTCGCATCAGTGACTCGCTGACAGTGTGTTGTGTCAGTTACTCTATGATGGTGAGTCACATTGGTGACTCTCTTATAGTGGGTCATGACAGTAGCTCACTGAATGGTGACTCAACGAATGGTGACTCACCGAACAGTGACTCACTGAACAGTGACATGCCATTGGTAGCTCATCACCGGTAGCTCACATCGGTGACTTATCCAATGGTGAGTCATCCACTAGTGATTAATCCAGTGGTGATTCATCCACCGGTGACTCACCCATTGGGGACTCATGATAGTAACTCATCCAACGGTGAGTCACTTCCAACAATTTGTCAAATTTTCTAGTTTTTTCAAGTTTTTCCAAATTCACCACTTTAATGTTTTATTTGACATAAAATGAGATTAAAACCATATTTAAGTGTTTTAAAATCCATTTCAAAGGATGTAAAATATATCTTTAATTTCCTAAAACTTGGGATACTTTAAGTTAGTCAAAACATGTGGTCAATATACACTTTTAATGGGGAGTTCAAAACGGTTTCATATCCCTTGAGTCTCAGATCTAGTCCTTCAAAGATGAACACCTTTCCTCTGTTCCTTCTTTCTATTTTCTCTTGATACCTAGGCATCCCGGAACCTTTCTTCCCTGAGGAGCCACATGTTTTTGTTTCACCCTTGTATTGTGTTTCTCTGGAGCCTTGCACACCCCCTATTTGGCGCAAGGAGGAGGTGTTGATCATCTATTTCTTGAGATAGAAATCCCTTAATCTCTTTTAATTTGTGTTTCATGTGGGGTGGGTGTATGAATATTCTCTTGTGAAGATATCATAATTCTAAATAAATAAAGATAACCAAATATATTTAATATCAATATTCAGGGGCTAGAATAAAGTGACTCATGCTCCTGTTTTGTTGTTTATTGATATTGTGATCAATATGGGCTATATGCCTCCTAAAAATCATGGTCGTTGGTGGTCTTTGTTTATGAAATAGAGATGAATTGCGATCGATTGTTGTTGATCATGTGTTTAACGGTTTTATATATGCAATTGATTAACTACATATATTTAGTTAAATAAATGAATTACCCAGGATTGAACTTGTTTTGTGATAACCCTTGAATTATCAAAGTAGAATTAAAGAAAGAGTGGTTACTAAATATGAATACACCTTGCCTTGTTTGGTGTGGTTGTGTGCTATGTGTTATTTTGTTTTGTCTTATGCCTTGTGAAGTTGTGTGGTGCTAGGATTGAGAGCATGACTGTAATGTGGGGTGGTATAGGTGGTTTAATGGAACCTCAGGTTGAGATATTGGCTGATTGTGGAATGGATGGGCAGTGTTTGAGCAGTGAGGCTGCAAGTTTGGGTTGTGCTATGTTTATTTTGCTGGGTGAGATGGGTGTGGTGTTGTTATATAGTAGGGATATCAGGTTGGTTGTGATGTGGTGTGTTGCAGTTTGACTATGATTTGGGGGGTTTTCTTGTTGAGAAGATGGATTGTTTGGAATGACTTTAAAGAATGGTGATAGTATTAGTTGGTAGGGGTGTTGAACAGAGTGGAAATATGAAGTTATTTGCTTTATTGTGGTTCTTTTTCCTCTGAATAGTTTATGTTGTGTGGATTTTTTTGTGTTGTGATTGGTAGTTTCCCATCTAGGGATGGAATTAACAAATTTATTTCTTAATAAATAATGATAATTGGTTAAATGAGTTGGTTGGGGTTATGTTTTGAGTTGTGGATTTTTGTGAATAGATTTTATTTATCAACTTCCGAAGTGACTATTTATAGTGTTAAATAAATGCATTTAGAGGTAGCAGAAGAGTTGGTAGTATCATAGGGTGGTTGATTGTTTGATTAATAACCCATAGGTTGGGCTTGAGTGTTTGATACTATATATACATACATGTATTTTCCTTGTGTTTTCTATATGCACCTCACCCTAGTTGAGCACTATGTGTCGAACACCCCCATTGTGATAGGGGAAGGTATCTTCTCCAAACATATCAATGGAATGATGGTTGGATGGCCACCCGCTCTTCCCTTCTCCCTCTTCTAAGCGGTGATAGTCCAAGATTATTTGGGTAGGTAGTGGTTTGTGAGGCACAGGTGTGTGTAGGCGAGTTGTGTTTTCCCAGGTGTCTTCAAGATGAGATTTTTTGTGCTTTCCCAGGTGTTTTCGGGATGTGACATGGTATGTAGCTCAGGTGTCTGCAAGAGGGACGTGGTTGTGAGGATCAGGTGTGTGTGGGAGAGATGTGATGAGCTTCGTTTTCCTAGGTTGTGGGACTAGATGTGAGGCCCAAGTGTGTATGGGCGGGTTGTGATGTGGCACATTCGGAAGAGGTGAGAGTGCCATGACATTTTTCGTTAGGGTGTGAGAGTAGCTAATTAGTGGTAAAGTAGTGCGGGGTACCCTATCATTGATGTGCTTACTATATTACTTTACTTTACTTGTGTTACTTAGTGAGCATGCCTTGGTGAGGTGGGAATGGCTAAGATACCTTGTTAGGTGTTGTTGGTTATTTTGTTTTCTCATGGGAGCATTAGTATATTTCTCCCACTTGTACATGAGAGGCTTTGGTTTTTCCTACTGAGTATACTTGTATGCTCACCCTAAGTTATAAAACTACTTTTAGGTTTTTAGGAGGATTATGGGGACTGTGTTGGGCATTACTAGCTCGGAATTTGGGATAGTTGTTGCGTCATTTCTTAGATTTAATTTTGGGTATTTACTTTGGATTTTTCATTGTATTTGTAGTAGTTTTACTTTAAAAATGCATGTGGGATAAATTTTGGTTTTTCTTTTGTATAATACTTATAGTTTTTTGAGGTTGATACATCTTATTCCCCTATCTTGGTTACTATAAAAAGGATAATGCCTCCCATTTTGTGAGATTTGTATACCCTTGGTGTCGGTCGCCACCCCAGGGCCTACTGGAGGTAGGACTCGGGGGTCATTGTCTCTCTTTCTCCATTGCCAGCTCAGGAGAGCTATCTTTGGAGGGAGGGGGTTGTGACACATGTTGATACAAGAATTAAATATGGGAAACTATATCACCCAAAAAACTCTCTTCAGTGGAAGAGAATTGATAATGAGTATCCTAAATTTGGAAATGAGCTGAGAAACCTTCGTCGTGCATTATCTACAGATGGAGTGAATCCTTTTGGTTTTTCAAGCAGCACTCATAGTACATGGCCAATTATGATGATAAATTATAACTTTCCAATGTGGTTATGCATGAAACAAAAATACATCATGTTATCTATACTTATATCTAGACCAAAACAACTGGGTAATGATGTTGATGTTTATTTGGATCCATTGATCGAGGATTTGAAATTATTGTTGAATTTAGGTGTTATGTTGTATGATGCTTACAGGAATGAAGATTTCTCATTGAGATCCATGTTGTACCAGATGATAAATGAATTTCTTGATTATGTAAATCTTTTAGGATATAACATTAAAGGAACTCAAGGGTATACCATTTGCGAATAAGGTACACAGATAATTATTTTGAAACATTCATCGAAAACCATGTCTCTAGGACATCGTATATTTCTACCCCAGTGGAATAAGTACCTATCTTGGAAAAAAATCATTCTATGGAAGTTTAGAAGAATGTACATCACTGTCTCCACTAATAGGTGATCAACTATTTGATAAAGTAAAATACGTGGACACATCTTTTGGTAAACCATTTTCAAAAAACCTTACAAAAACTAGTTGTAAAAAGATATAAGTTTTTTTTTAATTTCCATAATAGAAATTTCTATATGTCAGACATTTTTTTTATGTTATACATATTGAAAAAAAATGTACGTGATAGTGTCATCAACACGTTGCTAAATGCACCCATAAAAACAAAGGATTGAATTAAGGCTAGGTTGGACATGGTTGACATGAGAATATGAGAAGAGTTGGCACCAGTGAAGGGTGAAAAATGAAGTTTTATTCCTCCAACTACTTACACTCTTTCCAGACATGAGAGATATTAGTTTTTCAACTTCTTGAATGGCGTAAAGGTTCCAGATGGGTATTCATGAATATCAAGAACATCACATCAATGACTGATTTAAATTTAAATGGTCTAAAATCACACGAATTTCATGTTTTGATGCAAGATATAATTCCTATAGCTTTATGTTGCATTTTTCTCAAGAATTCTCATCGTACATTGACCAAGATTTGTTTCTTCTTCAAAGCTATATGCAGAAAAGTTATAGACTCAAAAAAATTTCCGACTATGGAAATAGAAACTTCTATCATATTATGTGAATTGAAAATTTTCTTACCACCAACATTCTTTGATATGATGGTTCATTTGATGGTTCACTTGGTGAGAGAGATTCAATTATGTGGTCTTGTACACTATAGATGGTTGTACCCCATTGAATGGTATATGGATATTTTGAAAGGGTATGTCAAAAATCAAAGTCAGTCAAAGGTTTGTATTGCAGAGTGATATATTGTTGAGGAAGCCATTGAATTTTGTACCGAATACCTGGATAGTGTGGAAAGCATTGGTCTACTGAAATCTCATCACATTGGGTGGCTTGCAAGTAAAGGAATTTATGGAAGAGATGTTTTCACAATCAGTATTACAGATTTGGAGCAGGATTACCTTTACATTTTTCATAATAGTTTGTAGGTTTTCCCATGTGTTGAAATGTGATGAACCATGCCAGGATGTCATCCAACCTGACACCCAACCCAGTCTACGGCATGGCCTAAAAGGCATTCCTGATCCCCATGGACTAGAAACTAGTGTTGGGAATCAAATAAAATCCAATTGGGAACGATTTTAGCCCAAAGAATAACCAGGATCAAGTAATCAAACTAACCAAATAGAGCACGCAATACGAACCAACAACTAATCTTAAATAAATACACAAGCTGATCTAGATACAAATAAACTAAATAATAAAATAAAATAGAAACTAAATAAAAAATAAAAACTGGACTATTCCAATATGATCTCCATGTGACCTCTTGGTCACCTCCCACCACAAGACCAACTATTCCAACAACGATACACAAACCAGGAACCTGAACCTTCAAAACAGCTCGGGTCTACTGAAATCGAATGGTACAAGTGGGGTGTGAGCTCAACAGCTCAGTAGGCAAACACCAAAGAATCTGTGTGTTTCCTTTCCCAAAAATAATCCATTAAAACTAGTTTGAAATACATTTATACAGATTTATTTTTCTCATTTTAATAAACCATATTTCCTTTCTTTTTAAAACACACACACCACATCTCTGTTTCTCAAAAACGGGATACTATTTAAGAATTAAAACCCATTCCAAAATCCACAAAAAATAGTATCAGGTTATGCAGAAAAATAAATAGGCTAAATAAACAAGGAAATAAAAGTAGTACAAGGCAAATAAGAAAATATAGATAGTAACCATGGGTTTTCCAAAACATCCCTAGAATGATCCTTGGATGTACTCGGTTCAGAACCACATACTAGTGTATGGTGAATCTCCCTAGTCTATAACCAACTAGACACCCTCAACTAACCAATCCAGTGGAACAACACACTTAGTCTCTCAGAAAATATAGGGGTACCAACCCGTCTAATCAGGGCTGGCAAGAAACCGTCACTCGATCCTCTAAAAGACACCCAGGAACCCATGGTGAAAGTATATTGTATAAGTAGGAGGCCCTTTCACATGTGAATCATCTTATAAAACATTTCTCAAAAACATTCAAAGATTCCAACTGAGAATTTGCATATTTAAAACCAAATTCCATTTACAAAACAACATAAAGTACCAATAGAGCCTTCAACACTATCAGTTCTAACATATCACACAATTAATTCTAAATTATTTCCAAAACATCACTTTCATACACACAATTCCAAATGGGCCTTGTAGTTCCAAATCCAATTCTGCTTCCAATTCCATTTTAAGAACCAAGTTAAAGCACACAAAATGTCTAAAGGTGCCAAATGGGCTTTTACTCTATTTATAAATCAACCATCCTTTCTAAAGTACCAAACGGGAAATGGGTTTAAGAATAACATTTAAAATCACATTAGAGTCACTTGTGATAAATAGGATTTTAATGAAGACCAAGAGTTTGAAAGAGGGAGAGAAGGAGAAAGGGGATATTTTTTGAAATCTAGGTTTTTATATTAAGAAAGGACATCATTATTTGTGTGCCCATCCATGTGTACATATCAAGTACATGTGGATGTTCCCACATCCAATGGAACACCACAAGTATCCAGAACATATATCCAAAACCAATTTTAAGGGAACACTACATGTTTTCCAACCTATACAACAATCCATAAATAAACATCATGCCTTAAAATCACCAATTTCACACACACAATGCTAATACCATAACCCAAAAATTTTATTATAACTTATAAATAATTCAAAAATCACTTGAAATTATATTCTTAACAAAATCTACCAATCCCAAAATATCATAATAGATTACTCAAATGCCTCATAAGCATGTGAATCATGTTTAAAAATTATTTAAAAGAACCCAAGAACCAATAGAATTCATTGGAAAGGAAAAAACATGGATCCACCTACCTCAACGGTGTGCGAACATGATGGATCTCTTAGAGAAGGAATAAAATACCTCAAAGATCAATCCACATGCCCTAGACAACAATAATATAGAGATACACATTAACCCTAACATCTAGGGTTCGACTAAGAGAGGTTTTATCAAATGAAAAAAAATAGGGAGAGGTGAGAAGGAACAGGGGAAAAAGAGGCCAAAAACCCTAAAATAATACCTTAAATCTTTGAGTATACAACCATGGAGGAGGAGGATCCAAGGGAAGAGGGGTTTTAGGACCCCTTGGTGTGCCAAATTTGACCAAGAGGGAGGGGGTGAAATGGGGTTAAAAGAGGTGAGGGTAGAATAGGGTTTTTAAGTTTTAAAATTTATGGGCAGCTCACACAGTTTGTCAAATCATGTGCCAACTGTGCGGAAGGTGCTGTACAAGAAGGGAGTGAATGCATGACTAACTCACATGGTTTGTGCGACCATGCACAAACCATGTGGTAGCTTCTGCCGAAATCCCATACCTACCGCATGACCAGGCTACACAGTTTTTGTGACTGTGCAGTAGCTTCTGGCTGAATCCAGAACCTACCACATGGGTACCTGGGTTGAACCACATGGTTTCCACTAACTATGTGGTGCCCGTGAAAAGGATGAAATCCACCCAAACTTCAAAAAAAATCAAAAAATTTAACTAGGTATCAACCTGAAACTCAACCAGAAAGATCTAATATCATGAAAAGAATAAAATAAAGGGGTATCCAAGGTTGGGGTGTGACATGAAACCCATAAAGACTCTCTTAGGCATTAGAATCTATCAAGGGATAAAATATGGATATCAAATACACATAATCAATAGTTTATAGGATTGTTTCAGGACTATATTTTTAAGGAGTTAGATGAAAATATGGATTCAATTTCAGAACGAATTTGATGGATAGTCAGAGGAACAAGTGTGTATATATTATCTTATAATGATTATGTAATTAATGGTTATATGATCTATACAAATGAACATGATGAAGATATTACTAAGAAAAATAGTGGAGTTACACTTGTGGCTGAAATGATGCATGTTTCTGGTACTGAAGATAGAAATCCAATTTCTGCGAATATGTTATACTTTGGCGGTATCAAAGAAATATGGTAGTAGGATTATACAACATTCCAATTACCAATTTTTCAATGCAAGTGGGTTGATAATATGAGTGCTATTAAAATAGATGAATTGGGATTATAAAAGTTTATTTTAGTAAGGAAGGGTATAAAGAAGAACCATTTATAATGGATTTATAGGAAATACAAGTATTTTATGTTCCAGATCCAATAAAAAGAAAATTGTCAATTATTCTATTATCAACAAAAACCACTAAAGGGTCAAATGAAAATTCAACTAAGGATGACCCTTTCATTGGGATGTCATAATCATTTCATAGTGTTCCCAATGTAGATAGTGTTTTTTATGTCAGAGGATACCACACTGAAGGGATTTGGATATTCGATGGAGGGGTAAAATCCCTTCAGCCTTTAAAAAATGAAATTTAAATAAATAGGTTATATTTTTTGTAATATAAATCATGTTACCTCATGTTATTATATGTTCGTTGTTGAATTTATGTACTCTATATTAAATGTTAAACCACTTCTACAGATAATGAATTCTGCACATGCTGGTGCTCCCAATACTGAGGCACAACATGTTTCTCAACCTGCTGCCAATCGTAGTGCAGAGGAACACCAACCGTCTGCATGTGTTCGTGCTCCCAATCCCAAGACACAATAGGTCTCTCAACCAGTTGTTGATCACAGTACAGAGGAACACTAACCTTATCCATGTGTCAGTTCTCCCAATCACGAGGTGCAATCACTAGTGCAGAAAACGTTTTTTACGTCACCATTTTTTACGTCGGTTATATAAAACCGACGTCATAATATGTAAAACGAGGTTTTTTACGTCGGTTATTTAATAACCGACGTAAAAACCTGTGTTTAGTACACCTTTAACGTCGGTTATTTTTATAACCGACGTTATTAATCGTGCGGCTTCGTTTTTTACGTCGATTATACATTAACCGCCGTAAAAAACAGAAGCGGGGGGTGTTTGTTACGTCGGTTATTCAATAACCGACGTAACAAATCGACATATGTACGAGTTATTACATCGGTTATTGAATAACCGACGTAACAAACGCTGTTTTTGAAGGCCTTTTTACGTCGGTTATAAAATAACCGACGTAAAAAAAGAATCCGCGGATGTTTTTGACGTCGGTTATTCCATAACCGACGTGATAACTCATTTAAAAATTTACCCATACCCATGGATTGTCATTCGCGAGTTTACCTTCGACAGTCGCGACTCGTCTCTCTCGCGCGTAAACCTGAATCGGCTCGTCCATTTCGTTGGTTTAGATTCATTTTGCGATCATCGTTTCTCATATTTAATCTCCTCGGATCAATCATCTAAACTCGCAGCACTCAGGTAATCCTCCCACTCGTTCGTTTTTTTTCGCGGATAGTATATATATATGTGTTGTGATTTTTTTGTTGAAACTAGCTAAGATTCTTCGATTGCAAACCCTTTTAACTCGTTTTGGCACCATAATCTTATTTATCATCCCTAGATCTATTAGTTCGACTTGCAATATTGACTAATTTTATGATTTCACTAATTTTTCATCGTTTTCTATAAATCCCCGAGAGGGTTGGGGCGTGTCCATTTGGATGGGTTGCCCTTTTACAGTTGTTACTACTTTATTCACACACAACCATGGCATAGGTTCATGGATTTGGGATCACATCACCATTTTCACCCCCTGAAAACAAAGTTTCATGAGGAGGACTCACCAGATTTCCCCTCGTCATGTTAAAAATTTTAGATACCCTCTTTTCAGCAAGTAAAAAATTAACTAGTTTTTTCTTCACTACTTATCCTAAACAAATAAAACCACCATTCTTTCTAGAACCTCTACTAGATCCATTGCATCCATCAACATACATATTTGGATCTGAAAGCATCCCTTAAGCCTTATGTTCGATGCTAACATCCTTTACTGATCTATAGAAAATATGATGGTCTGCTAAGCTCTCCATTTAAAAGTCAAACCCCACCAATTATTCATCCTCATCATGAGAAAATGGCACAACATCGGAATTTTTGATTCAATCTCTTGGGTCACTGAACAAACATTAACTCCTTCAAATCCACACCTAGAATAGACAACCTAATGTCGAGTTCCTTCTCTATCTATTGAAACTCAGTTCTTCCTCCACACATAAAAACATTCTTTGAATGGCCCAACTTCTTGTTATGGTAAATTTTCAGTGATTCCAGGGGGGTGGGAGGGCTATCAAGAGGGTTGGGGGGTGTCCAGGGGGGTGTCCAAGGGGGTAGGGTGTGGGGGGTGGTGTCCAGGAGGGGTGGGGGCTGTCCAGAGGGGTCGGGGGGTGTCCAGGGGGGTTTACAAGGGGGTGGGTGGGTGTGGGGGGCTGTCCAAGGGTGTGGGTGGGTGTTGGGGGGTGTCCAGGGGGGTGTCCAAGGGGGTAGGGGGTGGGGGTGGTGTTTAGGAGGGGTGGGGGGGGGGGCTGTCCAGAGGGTTGGGGGGTGTCCAGGGGGGTGTCCAAGCAGGTCGGGGGTGGGGGGTTGTGTCCAGGAGGGGTGGGGGTGCTTTCTAGAGCGGTCGGGGGCTGTCAGGAGGGGTCGGGGGGTGTCCAGGGTGGTGTCCAAGGGGATGGGTGGGTGTGGGGGGCTGTCCAAGGGGGTGGCGGCCTGTCCAGAGGGGTCGGTGGGGTGTCCAGGGGGTTTCCAAGGGGTTGGATGGGTGTGGGGGGTTGTCCAAGTGGGTGGC
This sequence comes from Viscum album, assembly GCA_963277665.1. Lineage (NCBI taxonomy): Eukaryota > Viridiplantae > Streptophyta > Magnoliopsida > Santalales > Viscaceae > Viscum > Viscum album. The sequence continues at coordinate 501,517,080 of OY728122.1, read as the reverse complement.
GGCCTCTCCAGAGGGTATTTGGGGTTGTTCGGGTTGGTGGGGGGCTGTCCAGAGGGTTGGGGGATGTCCAGGGGGGTGTCCAAGGGGGTAGGGGGGTGGGGGTGGTGTCCAGGAGGGGTGGGGGGCTGTCCAGAGGGGTCGGGGGGTGTCCAGGGGGGTTTACAAGGGGGTGGGTGGGTGTGGGGGGCTGTCCAAGGGTGTGGGTGGGTGTTGGGGGGTGTCCAGGGGGGTGTCCAAGGGGGTAGGGGGTGGGGGTGGTGTTTAGGAGGGGTGGGGGGTTGTCCAGAGGGTTGGGGGGTGTCCAGGGGGGTGTCCAAGCAGGTCGGGGGTGGGGGGTTGTGTCCAGGAGGGGTGGGGGTGCTTTCTAGAGGGGTCGGGGGCTGTCCAGAGGGGAGGGGGGTGTCCAGGGTGGTGTCCAAGGGGATGGGTGGGTGTGGGGGGTTGTCCAAGGGGGTGGCGGCCTGTCCAGAGGGGTCGGTGGGGTGTCCAGGGGGGTGTCCAAGGGGTTGGATGGGTGTGGGGGGCTGTCCAAGTGGGTGGCGGCCTCTCCAGAGGGTATTTGGGGTTTTCCGGGTGGGTGGGGGGGCTGTCCAGAGGGTTGGGGGATGTCCAGGGGGGTGTCCAAGGGGGTAGGGGGTGGGGGGTGGTGTCCAGGAGGGGCGGGGGGCTGTCCAGAGGGGTCAGGGGGTGTCCAGGGGGGGTTTTATATCTTACTATATTTTGTTTAAAAAATAATATTCAAGCATATTTTTTTTAATACACATCGATTTGTTTTATATTTCAAAATTGTTTACATTCAAATTATGATTTTTTTCATATAAACATATATTTGTCTTATCTAAAAAATATATATATTTTTTCTATTTGTTATAGGTAATAATGAGTCGAAGTTGGATTACGGCACATCGAATGAGCAATGAATATGAGGAAGGTGTTGATGCCTTTTTGGAATTTGCTAAACGAAATGTTCCAAGTAGTGACATTTTTTTCTGTCCATGCCTGAAATGTCTGAATATGAAGAGGTTGAAAAGTAGAGAGATAAAAGATCATCTGATTTGTCATGGTTTCAATCTGAGTTACAACCCTTGGATTTGGCATGGCGAAACTGGACAGAATGTCACTGATGATAATGAATCGCAAGATGGTAACTCCGATGGAATTGAAGAAATGATTCGCAATATTGTAGCAGAACAAATTGAGATAGAACCGACAGTTGCACGTCTATATGGTGATGCCGAAAAACCATTATATCCTGGTTGTACAGATTTTACGGTTTTGTCGGTGGTGTTAAGATTAATTAACCTGAAGGCGAAACATGGATGGAGTGACAGAAGTTTTACAGAGCTGCTACAATTGATGAAAGACATTCTTCCAAAAGATAACGATCTTCCAGATTCACATTATAAGGCCAAAAAAATATTATGCCCGATGGGATTGGGATACAAGAAAATACATGCCTGTCCGAATGACTGCATTATATATAGGAAGGAATATGAATTTCTGAAAGAGTGTCCTAAATGTGGGACATCACGGTATAAGGTGAAAGAAAAATCACAAGCTGATGTAGAGATTACAAAGCTCCCTTCAAAGGTATTTTGGTATCTTTCTATAATTCCTCGTTTCAAACGTTTATTTGCTAATTCACATGATGCAAAAAGGTTAAGATGGCATGCTGATGAGCGGGTATGTGATGGAAAAATACGTCATCCAGCTGATTGTCCACAATGGAAGAAAATTGATTCCCAGTACCCTACATTTGGAAATGAAATTAGAAATCTAAGACTAGGCTTGTGCACAGATGGAATGAATCCATACCGAACCCTCAGTAGCACACATAGTTCATGGCCTGTTTTATTGGTAATTTATAACCTCTCTCCTGAAGTTTGTATGAAGCGCAAATATGTCATGTTGAGTATCATGATCTCTGGTCCAAAGCAACCCGGCAATGATATTGATGTATACTTGTCACCGCTAATTGATGATTTGAAACTGTTATGGGCTGATGGTATTAGGGTGTATGATTCTTATAAAATGGAATATTTTCAACTGCATGCAGTGCTTCTATTCACTATAAATGACTTCCCAGCATATGGAAATTTGTCTGGATACAGTGTTAAAGGGCATAAAGCATGTCCAATTTGTGAACAACAGACGTCATATTGTCAATTGCATCATGGGAGGAAAACAGTGTACATGGGTCATCGAAAGTTTTTGCCTATGGATCACCCTTATAGAAGACTAAAAAAGGCATTCAATGGCTCACAAGAATTTGATACTGCTCCAAAACCTTTATCCCCAGATTTGTATTTTGAGAGGGTGAAAAACCTTGATGTGACATTGGGAAAGACACAGAAATATGGTAATGATAGACATATTTGGAAGAAAAGGTCAATATTTTTTGAGCTACCATATTGGAGGTATCATGAAGTCAAACATAATATTGATGTCATGCACGTGGAGAAGAATATCTGTGATTCTTTGATCAGAACATTGCTAGATATTAAAGGAAAGACAAAAGATGGGTTGAATGCAAGGTTAGACCTACTATCAATGGGAATACGTTTGGAGTTAGCTCCCACTCCTAAAGGAAGACGAACATTTCTTCCCCCGGCTTTTCATACATTATCGAAGAGGGAGAAAATTAGCTTCTGTCAGTGTCTTCATGATATCAAAGTGCCTCAAGGTTATTCTTCAAATGTAAAAAATTTTGTCTCATTGAAAGACTTGAAGTTGATAGGTATGAAATCACATGATTGTCACGTCATGATGCAACAAATTCTACCAGTTTCACTACATGGAATATTGCCCATCCATGTCAGAAAGACTATAATGAGGTTGTGTTATTTTTTCAATTCAATTTGTAACAAGGCGATTGATGTGAATGCTTTGAACATTTTGGAAAAGGATGCAATTTTTATACTTTGTCATTTGGAAATGTATTTTCCTCCAACTTTTTTTGATATGATGGTGCATTTAATGATTCATCTGGTTCGAGAAATAAAGCTTTTTGGACCTGTATATCTTCGTTGGATGTATCCTTTTGAAAGGTATATGAAAATATTAAAGGGATATGTTAAAAATCAATATCGACCTGAAGCCTCCATTATTGAAAAGTATATTTCTGAGGAGGTAGCAGAGTTTTGTACGAGCTACTTGGCTACGGCGCAACACATAGGTTTGCCTCCATCTCGCCATGAACGGGTTAATAATGAGGGAAAGGGGATTCGTGGCTTGAAAGTCAAATCACTGTCAGCTGAACAGATGAAGAAGTTAGAATCATACATCTTGAATAACATAGCTGATGTTCAACCGTATATCACATTGCATATTAATGAGTTGAAACAATGTCATCCAAAGAAGAAAGAAATGTGGATTTTGAATGAGCACAACAAAACTTTTTTGCCATGGTTTAAAAAGACCTTGCTTGGTAGATCAGATGTATCAGAGACATTAAAATGGATAGTGGGTGGTCCATCTTTAAATGTGATAACATGGTCCGCTTATGACATTAATGGATATACATTTCATACGAAAGCTCAGGACAACAGAAGTGCAGTTCAGAATAGTGGTGTATTGGTGTTTGCAGAAGCAATGCATTTTTCGAGTGCTAAGGACAGAAACCCAATTTCGGCATCAAGTGCATATTATGGAGTGATTGAAGACATATGGGAGGCTGATTACTTTAAAATTAAAGTTCCTGTTTTTAACTGTAAATGGTTTATCGGTAACAACAGTATCAGACACGATGAATTTGGAATGACACTTGTTAATCTGAATAGATTGGAAGACACAGCTGATTCTTTTATAATGTCAACACATGCCAAACAAATTTTCTATGTAGTAGATAAATCAGATATGCAGTGGGCTGTTGTTTTACAAGGGAAAAAACAATATGTTGGTGAGGATGAATTTGATGAAGATGCTGATTTATGTGAGATCCCTACTTCCATGGAAAGATTAACAGAACATAATGATGAGTATGTTGAAGACATGGTTTGTGCCATAAGGAACGATCACGACGAAGGAATTTGGGAAAACAATCCAACTGAACATTCCTAAAATTACAGGTAACACATGTTTATTTCTTTTTTACATTTAGTTTTTTCATATAATGTTAGATATTGTAAATTTTTTACTTATTAAAACATGAATCAAACCAAAATGATAAAACAATAAAAACCGTAAAGAGGAGAAGTCCTGGGCGCACCGGCTGGACGGTGGTGGATCACCGGTTGGCCGGTGGTCCAGACAGCAAAGCTCTGTCTGGTCCACCAGCCGGCCGGTGATGAGCCAGCGGCCGGCCGGTGGTCCAGACAGAGAGGAAGGCTCTCTGTCTGGTCCACCGGCCGGCCGGTGGTGATCCAGCGGCCGGCCGGTGGTCCAGACAGAGGAAGGCTCTCTGTCTGGTCCACCGGCCAGCCGGTGGTGATCCAGCGGCCGGCCGGTGGTCTAGACAGAGGAAGGCTGTCTGGTCCACCGGTCGGCCGGTGGTGATCCAGCGGCCGGCCGGTGGTCCAGACAGAGAGGAAGGCTCTGTCTGGTCCACCGGCCGGCCGGTGGTGAGCCAGCGGCCGGCCGGTGACACCAGGCAGTGGGAAAGTCTACTGCCTGGGTCCTCCGGCTGGCCGGTGAGCTCACACCGGCTGACCGGTGGACTCAGTGAGTCCACTTTTCAGCTTTCTTGGGCCAACTCTTTGGCAACCTTTTGCCTATCAACAAAAACACTTGAAAACAAGTTAGAACATAATAAGAGTGATTGTGATCATTAAAATCCAAGAGAGAGGGGTACAACAGACTGTGTTTACCATGTTTATCATTGTTTAACATGCTTACCATATTACCAATGTTTACTATTATGTAATTTAGTACACTTTTGTATTTTCTGATTAAGTAGTATTACAATATTTGAATTTGTATATTTGTGAACTAATGTTTGTTTTTTTGATTTGAAGGAAAATGACAGATCAATCAGTTGATTAGCCACATGATTCTGGAGATGAGCATATTGGTCATACATTTGGGGAGGAACATTCACATGCTCCTATTACGAAAAAGAGTTCAAAGGTTGGTAAGCGTGGGTGAACACGTTTACCAAAATTATCACTTGCCCGTACGAAGGAGGAGAGGATAGTCGTGGAGTTTGATGATGATGATCTTCCTAGAGGTCCAAATGCTAAAGATTTTAAGGGTTTTGTAGCAACTCAGGCTAAGAGCAAAGTAAGCATTCTCTATGATGATTGGAGAAGTGTGGATAAGGCGATAATTTCTCAACTGTGGGAGACCATTTTGGTAAGATCTTTTGCTATTGTTTGACTGTTCTTTAAATGTTTCTAGTATATATAATATTTTTAACCTCTTTTTTATCAGATAACATTTGATATTCCTAACACTGGAGGAGTCAGGAAGGAATGCTTATCGTTGGCTGCTAGGAGATGGAGGAATTTCAAATCAACCCTCTCATCTGATTTCATTTATGGTCATAGGAGTCGTGAGAATCCATGTCGTATATATCCTTTTATAGATGAAGACACATGGAGAAAATTTTTTGAAAGTATAAGAAAAGAATCATTTTTGGTAAGGGCAATGTAAACTTTTATAAGCTTTCTTATATAAATGATCTTATTATTGTTTTGTTAATGATTACTTATTCTTAATTTACAGCAAACAAGGAAAGATCATCAAGAGATCCAATCTAAAAATGTATACCCTCATAGTTTATCTCGGGGAGGGTATGCATTATTGGAAGAACAAATGATGGCAGAAAAATTTCAACAACTAAGAGCTGAGTCTTCAAGCTCTGGAGAGGTGGCCCCTCCATCCCCTCCATCTAGACATGAGAAATGGAAAAGAGCTCGGAAGGGCAAAAAAGGACAATATCTTTCGGAAGAATCGAGACTCGTAGTTGAGAGGATTGTAAGATATCTATTTTATTTATTTAAGTTTGCTATTTTCGTCATATATTTCCAATCATTATAGAAATGTTCAATTAATTATTACAGGACTCTCTTGAGGAGCAGAGTTCACAGGGGACATTTACACCATCTGGGAGGGAAGATATTTTATCTGTGGCATTGGGAAAGCCCGAACATCCTGGCCGTGTAAGAGGATATCCGGCAGGTGTATCGGTAAGAAAAGTGTTGTCACGTTCCTCAACTTCTAACGTTGAGGGAGTTTATAAAAAAAATAGAATCCTTGGAAGCTGAAGTCCATAATATTAATGCGACAATGGAGGACAAGATTAGAGCATCGGTGCAGTTTATGTTTGCAGACTTGCAAAGACAATTTCAGGGTGCAGCTCCCACTCCACCTCTCCCAGTAGCTCCCACTCCCCCACCTCAGCCTGCGGACCCCATTTTTGATCCTCCTCCTCCGCCGCAGCTACCTACTTATTGTGAGTTGTATGTTGATGATCCTCAACATCATATAGTTGCATATGGGATGGTATATTGTATAGGAGATACAGTTCATCATCAACAGTTAGAGGTAGAGAATCAGAGGGTCACTGTACAGGATATTATAGATAGATCAGCTCGGATACCATTACCTACAGATGAGGTGACGACAGTTGGACATAGTATCGGCCATTTTTTACTTTGGCCATCCAGACTTCTTCAACTCATTACCATAGAGGTATGGATGTTATATCTTTTATTTTATATTTTTATTAATGTTTTATCATTTGAAAACTAATATATTTTTCAATTTATTTTTACAGGAATACTTCAAAGGTAAAGAAATACTGTATAGACAACAATAAAGATAGATAGCTATGACATCAGATGCAGATACTAGCAGTCTTGACAAATTGTCAAGATATTCAAATTTGTTGGCGAATCATTATGACTTTACAATGGAAGCTCATGTCTGTGGACGTGAACTAAGTGTGGGGATTATGAAAACTGATATCATGGAGTTTGTCACTGGAGATAAGTTGGGCATCAACGTGGTGCAAATTTTTATCATGTAAGTCTTAACACCTTTTCCTTGCGTTATATTTATTAAAAATGTATAATTATGTCTGCTTTGTATTAGGTATCTGTATAAAATTTGTGAGAGGAATGAGCTGACAGATGTATATGGATTCGTGGACCCACAATTGATTTCCCCTGAAGCATGTGCATTGGATGAGGAACAAAGAATGATTTATATTGCTGATAGATTTGAAAAGAATGTAATCACACAGTGTTGGATGATTCCTTTTTGTGAGAGGTATGAAACACATCCCTCTCAAAGAGTTAATTATCTTTTAACATAAAAAACCACTAACGTTAAATTTCCTTTTATCAGGGATCATTGGATGTTAGGGGTTTTTTTCCCTAGGGAGAAAGCACTTTATTGGATATGCTCTCTCCGTGATGATGTGCGAGAAAGTTTTAAGAATATATTGGAAACGTAAGTTTAAATTTCACAATAGTTTTATATATTATAATGAATTTTAAATTTACCCCATTCGTATTATTTTCTAACAGGGCATGGGTCCACTTTCGAAAAAGCACAAAGAAAAGGAATTTCAAGATCAAATATGTACATGCGAAGGTAAATATCCATTTATAATTTGTACATTTTGATTTATTACATAAAAATAATATATTGAATTTACACTCATTCAAATAGAAATGTCATGAGCAACAAGGCATCATCGAATGCGGATATTACATGTTAAGATTTATGTATGAAATAATAACAACTGGGACAGTTCTGAGTTTTGACCTGGTAAGATTTCCTCTTTCTCATAATATTTCAATTTGATTTATTCATTATACACGTTGACTACTATCCTTTTCCTTTGTAGCTTTTTGATGACCCTCAACCCTTTACTGCTGAAGATATCAAACACTTACAAGTGGAGTGGTCAAATTATTTTACAGGTTTGATTGACTTTTAGTTGTTTGTAATGTAAAATGTAATTTTGAATATTGTCAATGTAATTGTGTATTTCGTAGTCGTTTAGGTTGGATTTAGTTTTTTTTGAAGTTGACAGTGTAAGTTTTGAATGTTATATAAGTGAATGTTTAATTTTTCTCTACTTCTTGTTTTGGTCTACTATTGATGGTTTTTCTGGTCTGGATTTTGGTATGGGGGGAGAGGTTCCAAGGGGGTGGGTGGGTGTTTGGGGGGTGTCCAAGGGATATGGGAGGGGTGTCCAAGGTGTGTTTGGGGCTGTCCTAGGGGTAGGGGGGTGTAAATGAGGGTGGGGGGTGTCCAAGGGGTGGGGGGTGTCCAAGGGATATGGGAGGGGTGTCCAAGGTGTGTTTGGGGATGTCCAAGGGGTCGGTTGGGTGTAAATGAGGGTGGGGGGGGGCTGTCCAAGGGGTGGGGGTGTCCAAGTGGTGGGGGTGTCCAAGGGATATAGGAGGGGTGTCCAAGGGGTGTTTGGGGCTGTCCAAGGGATGGGGGGGTTTCCAAGGGGTCGGGGGGGTTTCCAAGGGGTCGGGGGGTGTCCAGGGGGTGGGGGGCTGTCCAAGGGGTGGGGGTGTCCAAGGGGTGGGGGTGTCCAAGGGATATGGGAGGGGTGTCCAAGGGGTGTTTGGGGATGTCCTAGTGTTCGGGGGGTGTAAATGAGGGTGGGGGGCTGTCGAAGGGGTGGGGGTGTCCAAGGGGTGGGGGGGTGTCCAAGGGATATGGGAGTGGTGTCCAAGGTGTCTGGGAGTTCTGTCCAAGGGGCCGGTTGGGTGTAAATGAGGGTGGGGGGGCTGTCCAAGGGGTGGGGGGTGTCCAAGGGGTGGGGGTGTCCAAGGGATATGGGAGGGGTGTCCAAGGGGTGTTTGGGGTTGTCCAAGGCTCGGGGGGGTGTCCAGGGGTCGGGGGGGTGTCCAAGGGGTCTGGGAGGGCTGTCAGGGTGTGGGGGGGTGTCCAATGGGTGTTTGAGGCTGTACTAGGGGTCTTGGGGGTGTAAATGAGGGTGGGGGGGCTGTCCAAGGGGTGGGGGGTGTCCAAGGGGTGGGGGTGTCCAAGGGATATGGGAGGGTTGTCCAATGGGTGTTTGAGGCTGTACTAGGGGTCGTGGGGGTGTAAATGAGGGTGGGGGGGCTGTCCAAGGGGTGGGGGTGTCCAAGGGTTGTGGTGGGGCTCCAATGTGGTGGGGGAGGGCTGTCCAGGTTGTTAGGTGGGTATAGATGAGGGTGGGGTTCAGTTGGGGCTTGGGGGAGGGCTGGCATGGTTATTTTTGTTGTTTGGTTCTGGTTGCTTTTTGGTGAGAGCAGTGCAATTATTTTAAAAAAAAAATATCGCTTTCACATCGGTTATTTTATAACCGACATGGTAAATAAATCGGTAGGGGTTTATCACGTCGGTTTTTTCGAGAACCGACGTGATAAACCGTTCCCGGGCCTTTTATCACGTCGGTTCTTAATATAACCGACGTGCTAAAAGGCCTGGGAATCGATTTACCACGTCGGTTATTGGATAATCGACGTGCTAAAACGTTTCCCAGGCCTTTTTATCACGTCGGTTATTTAAGAAACCGACGTGATAATAGGCCCGGGGAAGGGTTAATCACGTCGGTTATGTCATAACCGACATGATAAACGATATCCCAGGCATTTTATCACGTCGGTTTAGAAATAACCGACGTGATAAACCCCCCCCCCCCCCCCCCGTGCATATTTAGCACGTCGGTTATTATATAACCGACGTGCTAAACCCCCCACCCGCGGTTTATCACGGCGGTTATATAATAACCGCTGTTATAAATCCCCATCCCCCATCATTTTTCACGTCGGTTATTAATGAACCGACGTGATAAACACCGTGATGTTAGGGATGTTACGTCGGGTTTTAAATAACCGACGTAAAAAACGTTATTTATAACGTCGTCCGTATTAACGTCGCCTAAAAACCGACGTAAATAATGAAAAATAACCGACGTAAAAAATGTTTTCTGCACTAGTGAATAAGTCTCTCATCCTGCTTTTGCTCATAGTATAGAGGAACATTAACCTTCTACACGTACTTCTAATCCAATTCCTGAGGCACAATAGCTCTCTCAACTTGTTATTGCTCACAGTGCAAAGGAACGTCGACCTTTTGCATGTGTTTCTGCTCCCAGTGCAGAGGTATAACAACCATCTGCGCATATAGATGCTATCACTCTAGAGGAATGTATTGATGATGTTTAATTCAAGGAAATGGTAGATGAAGAAGTACCAACATCACAAAAAAATAGGTGCATCGTAGTTTGAGGGTGTTATAAAAAATTATTAAGTTTAAAATCAAAGGCATCAAATACGAGGTTGAATGGAATGCGTGGGGCCAGCATGTTAACCCCAACAAGGCCATGTTCAGTAGTTACATTAAAATTGTCACACAAAAACATGTGTTGATTGATGTAGATTCATGGCACCATGTTGTGTTCGCGCTTAAGACACTGATGTAGGAAGATATTACGATAACATTGTGATATCATTTCTTTATTTTACTATAAAATAAAATAATGAAACATTGACTTACTCTTCATCATCCCTTTCAGATTTCATTTATAGTACATGATTCCCATAATAAATATGTATTAATTCTTACTGGAAGGATTCACAGAGGCTTTCTCACGATTCTAATGAGACATCATCTTAAAGATGTAGAAGGAAAAATAAACTCACACCCACCTCTTATCTATACACACCTTATAACCCAAGAATCATGGGATCCATTTATTGGATATCGTGCGGATTTGAATTTTCAGGTACATTGTGACTACTAATACATTGTTTGAAGATATGTGTATTCATCACTTTGATTGATAATTTTTTATTTATTAAATAGCAACTGAATGTTGGAAATAAGGAACGGGCAGAAAAACCAATGTACCCATATCGTAAAGTAGGGATGGGGTATGATTCACTTGAAAAAAATTGGTATGTATTTTAAATCTACTGTAATACTTTTATGTAACATGAAACAATATAATTATGTTTCTCTATTTATATTAAGATTGATGACTCCAAATCCAAATCCACTTATATCCCATGTCATGTGTTATGAAAGGTGGCATGTATAAATAAATATAGGATACTAATAAATAAAAACACACAAAAAGTGTGGGAAACATGTGTAAGTTTGACATAATAAAAAATTATTTTCCTTTAAATTGATATTACATAACAATGATGACTTATTTTCCTATATTTTCTATCTGGCATAGTCATAGGAATCACAAACACCTATACCAGATGACTGCCCACTATCAGTGGCCTTAAAGAGGCTAGAACAGTATGGTTGCGTCAGAGGTGTGGGTTTTGGGGTGACACCCTAGACATATTTTGAGAATAAAAACAAGAGGAGGGTCAAACTAAAGAGGGTCAAACTAAAGAAATGAAATAGATGAGAGAAAGAATAGCTACCCTTGAAGAACAATTCCAATAGTAGAGAGAGTTAATGGAAACTTTTATGGGGGGAATAAAATAGAAGAAAAAACTCAAGAACAACCATTTCAAGAAGATCCTCCCCACCCCCACCAGCTTTGAGGCAAGTCATTCCCCTCAAAAAAATTTCTTAGCCAAGGTAATCAATGTTCTAATAATTGTTTTTTTGAAATGTTAATTAGATAGACACCAATACCTTTCCTTTATTGATATTATATATAGTGATAATGATTGTGATTTATATCTATCAACACCCACCCATTGCCTTGTAGTGAGGGCTATGGTGTTCAATATCAAAGAATATAGTCTACAAAATAGACCACTTCCAACAGGTCATCTGAGAGTGTTGATTAGTATATCCCATGATCTAAGTGTCGAGTTACCTATTCAAATTGATGAGGAAGATATTCAAAAGTTTGAACAAGTTGTTGGAACATTCATCTCATGGATATCACATCTTGTAAAAAAACTTTTCAACAATAAGGTATTCATTTCTAATTTATTTTTCAAGCTAAACCTTTAATAATTAATGAAAAAAAAATCTAAACCAGTGAATGTTATTATAGAAGGACAAAGGGAATAGGGTGAAATGAAATACTAGCTCAAAACCATCTAAATGATCGACCAACTGATCGAAAATATCTACTGAAATCACCTTTACCCTGACCATTCTATATCTGCATTTACTATCATTTAAGGTTCATGTGGATACAAATTTAAAAAATATACATACTCACATAATTGATTTTGAAGAAAATATATATGGAGAGGAAGTTCAAGACTTCATTGATGTTGAGAATGTAAGTGAAATCGTCAACTATAATTGTCTAGGCAGCACAATTTTAAATGTATACATGAGGTATGTTTTTATGATTTGATTTTACAAAAGTTGATATACTCTGTTAATCATGAAAAAATACATTTCATATTTTTTTAGGTTTATAAATCAAAAACAATTTAAGGGATTTCCCAATGAATTTTTTTTGGACTCGTTAGTCCTCACATCTCCTCTACAGAACATCCAAAAATAGATTCCAAAAAAAGGATGAAATAGTGGCAGGCTTGGTCAAATCGTTTGAAAGAAAACTTTCATATGATAGACTCTACTTAATACCAATGATTTAGGGGTAAAACTATACAGTTTAATCGTATCCAATATATTTTCATTTCTTTCATTACTTATTCCTTTTTTTGTTTTTTAGAATCATTGGATGCTCATTGAGACCAATTTGGATACTCCAAATATTTATTTCCTAGATTCAATTCATGGATATCCAACAAACTTACCACACATGATGATGTTTTTTAATTTATAATACACTACAACCAACATTTTAGAACTAAACATCAAGTTATATAATTTATATTATCTTTTAATGATGTTTTTTCTATGATAGGATAGTGCATCAATATCATGAAAAACAAGGAATGAGTCCATGGGTTAACCACAAGGACCAAGCCAAGTTCTACGACTGGATAAGTATCAAGATATATATAATAATATTTCACTATCCAAACACATATAAAAACAAATTACTTATTCTACTCAATATTTCTATAGTGTTTGAAACAAACCAATAGAAAATATTGTGGTTATTATGTTTGTAAATTTATGAGAGAGATCATATTCCATGAACAAACTAGCATCCATAAAGAGGTATTTTTGAAGATAATTACTATTTAATTTAAAATATTTATTAACCCTTTTTCTATTTATATTTTTCCAGTACTACTATAACTGTAAAAAAACTCATATTCACAAGACGATATATATGTACTCAGAAACGAATGGGCAACATACCTGATGGAAGAATGTACACAAATAACATGAAGATGTGACTTCTATAGAAGTAGTGTATTATTTTATATTTATGTTTAATTTAATTATTTTTAGTATTACTCACAGAAGAATTGTCTTTATACAGGTGGATTCATTTATTCAAGTCAGGGTGGTTTGTTTGAAGATGCTCATGCTCGTGAGAGATAGGGATTTGAGGCTACAACTCAAAATTCAATGACAATGTAAAGTTTTTTTTAATATACTATGTTTTTTCTCATAATATTATCTATCCTCTACCGCATTAACATAATCTAAATTAAATGTTCGACTACTTAATTTAAAATGTTTCACTCGCTAAAAACTGATAAAATGTGCTCATATTGTCTTGATAATTTAGGACAGTGATTCAAAAGTCATTTGTGATGTGTATGAAGCAGTCTCACATCAAACTAATGCACGATGTGACTGATATGACTCAAAATGCATGTTTCTAGTTTGAAATGACATTTTAATAAAAAAAGAAAAATTGACATACTGAAAACTGATCAAATTCATTCAGATTGTTTTTATACTTTAGTACAATGATCTATAAGTCATTTTTGATGTGTAGGAATCAACCACACCTCAATATGATGCATCATGTGTCCAGTATAACTCAAAGTGTCTATTTAAAATTGAAATTAATTTTAGTAAAAAGAAAAATCACATACTGAAAACCAAGAAAACACATTCAGATTGTTTTGATATTTTATTAAAACAGTCCATGAGTCATTTTTGACTTGTAGGAGTCAACCACACCTCAATATGACACACGGTGTGACTAGTATGACTCCAAGTGTGTATTTTTTATTCAAATTTGATATTAATTTAAGTAAAAAGAACAAGTGACATACTAAAAACCAATTAAATGCATTAATATTGTTTTGATACTTTAGTAAAATGATCCATGAGTCATTTTTTTCATGTAGGAATCAACCACACCTTAATCTGATTCATGGTATGACCAGTATGAATCAAAGTGTCTGTTATCAGTTTAAAATTTACATTTTAGTTCAAAATGTGCCACTCATTGAAACTAAGAAAATGCACTCAGATTGTCTTGATAGTTTAAAACGGTGATTCAAAATTCATTTGTGATGTGTATGAAGTACTATCACATCAAACCGATGCACGATGTGACCGGTATGACTCAAAATGCGTGTTTCCAGTTTTAAATAACATTTTAATAAAAAACACAACTGACACATTGAAAACTAAGAAAATGTATTTTTATTATTTTTATATTTTAGGAAAATTATCTATTAGTCATTTTTGACTTGTATAAGTCAACTGTACCTCAATATGACGCACGGTGTGATTGTTATGACTCAAAGTGTGTCTTTTTATTTAAAATTGACATTAATTTAAGTAAAAAGAACAAGTGACATACTAAAAACCAAGTAAATGCATTACGATTTCTTTGATACTTTAATACAATGATCCATGATCCATTTTTAATGTGAATTAATCAAACACATCTCAATCTGATGAATGGTGTGATTGGTATGACTCAAAGTGTTCGTTATCAGTTTAAAATTGACATTTTAGTTCAAAACGTTCCCCTCACTAAAAACCAATAAAACAAACTCGGATTATCTTTATATTTTAGGACAATGATTCATAATTCATTTTTGATTTTTATAAAGTATTATCATGTCAAAATGATGCACAATGTGACCAGTATGACTCATAATGCATGTTTCTAGTTTGAAATGACATTTTAGTAAAAAAAAACAACTGACATGATGAAAACTGAGCAAACACATTCAGATTGTTTTGATACTTTATAAAAATGATATATAAGTCATTTTTTATATGTATTAATTAGCCTCACCTCAATCCTACGCATGGTGTAAATAATATAACTCAAATTTTCTCTTTTAATTTAAAAATGACATTAATTTTAGTAAAAAGAACAAGTGCATACTGAAAACTGAGAAAATACATTCGAATTGTTTTGATATTTTAGGACAATGATCCATGAGTCATTTGGGACTTGTAGGATTCAACCTCACCTATTAGTTCCAAAATACGTGCCTTGAAAAAAATAAGCAAAGAACACTAAAATAAAGTAAAAGGGGCTGCTTCGCGAAGGGACTTTGCAAAGCCCTCCAGCACCGTGACCGGCGTAAAGATACCAAGTCCTATACGATCATCTTAGAGAAAAATGATGGTTGACTTTGTTAATATAATGAACTTTATGAAAGTAGAAATTATTTGTGAACACCACGGAGGGAGTGATAATCATCTTTACGACTCCGAGAAAATTAAGGGAATCCAGAATCCTCTACAACCATTATAGAGGGAGTGACGGTAGACTCTGTGATTCCAAGAAACTTAATGGAGTATGCCTTCAATTGTGGAGCAAAAATTTCTTTGCAATTCTCCCTTAGCCCATCGCTCCCCCTAGCACCTATAAATACCCAACTCCCCCACTCCAAGGGATCCAGACCCTGACCTTTCATCTTTCGAATTCCAAAATCACAAAGCATTCTTTACTCTACAAACTGACTGGGAAAATGAATCATCTAAGGTACTTGAGATTTGAGAAACACTTTTCCATTTTCTCAAAATTACCCCTCTTTAAATAGGGATGCCTATCATGAAGCCTATGGGCCATTGAAAAGGAAGGAGACCCCTTTGGGTACTCAGGAATTCTTGAAGCACCCTCCAAGAACATGTGAACTCCATGCTTAGGTTGGGTCACTATGCTTCGTGAAACTCTCTCCTTTGTGAAGCCCTGTCCTCTAAGAGCCTTGTGATCTACAAATCCCTATGCTCTATGAGCCCCTGATCTCTGCAAAGCCCTATGCTCTGCGATCCCCTATCCTTTGCGAGACCCTAATCTTTGAAAATCCCCTCTCTGTGAGGCCTCTTACTTCACGAACCCCTCTTACGTACGACCCTACAAGCTTGTACAAATTGATTTCAAAGTCCCTAGAGTAGTGATCCATGTTGCGTTTCTTTGCCTCGTGCTTCTTCGCATAGTCATGATAATGGATATTTCTTCTTCACATAGCCACACTAACGTGGATCCCCCAATGGATCACTCCACAACCCCGTTACCACATGGAATTGCTTCTGCCTTCCCACCCCCAAGCGCGGGTCAGTGCAAGTCATGTAAGTCCTACGGGTGAGGAGTGAATCCTCATCGTTCAAGCTACAGGACATAAAATTTCCAAGAACCCACATCCTCAAAACATGATGTTAAACTGTGATCACTACATGTGTGACAGGTCTGAGAGGACCAGAGAGGGGATAGGTACCAGTTCCCTCTCGCTCTCTCTTTCCCTCTGGGCTTTGTCACCATGTTCACCTCGGGCGGCCCTTGAGTAATCCCTGACCCACCATGATAGGGTGCTCCCTGTACAATTGACAGGGAATGAATCCTTCCTTTAAAGGAACGACATCCTTCTCGTATAACAGAACACCCTCATCGGGTTTTCCTCCTGGAGTAATTTCTAATCTGCCTCTCTCAGGGATTCTAACCACACGTAAGCCCCTATTTCCTCTTTGGGCTACTAACCATGTGTAAGAACCTCTCTACTCCTCACCGGCGAACCTTTCATGATGCGATCATTAGTTCTATTATTGCCTCATGTTTCTTACATCGAGCATGAATCACATGGGCTTAGGGTAAGCATAAACCATGACATCCTCTCTGGGTCGCCAACCACGTGTAAGTCCCATGCCCTAATCACCCGAACTATGTGGAATTTGATCCTTGTCTCCAATTCAGGGTACATAGGAATCCTCATTGAGGTTCAATCCCATCATCCCTTTGTCCCAGTCATTTCATGTCAGTTCACTTCTGTCCCGCATGATGTTAAATTGTATGCTCCTTGAACTACATGGGTTTTGATCCCTTTTGGGTATGTAGGAATCCTCTTTGAGGTTCAATCCCAACCAATAGTAAACTATGGTGCTCCCTCCTAGGGGTTCACCCTTTTGATGTGACATCTTCCCCTTTTTGGGACACATCACCATCGATCCGCCTCCCTAAGGTGTTTCGATCCACCCATTCGGGTCATTGTCCTTTGTGTACACCCCAACCACACATCCTATATTTCCAGGTATCTAACCATGCATAATCCCCACACTCAATCCATACTACTCCAACCAAGAGTGACCCTATTGCGATGGGATTTTAACCATGCATAAACCCCAAGAATGTCTTCGGGTTTTTGTCCTTTGTGTATAGCCCGATTCTATGCCGCCTCTTCCTGAACTACATAGACTTTGATCTTTTCACTTTTTGAGAAAGGTACGTAGGAAGCCTCCCTGATATTCAATCCCATATCCCGTGTCTCATCTTGGTCTCTCCCTCGAGCCTTTGTGTTTCGGGAAGATCATGCCCCATCCTGGAGATTCCACTTCCTTTGGGTCTCATCCATGAATCCATTCTCATGAGTCGCCTTCTTAGGTGAATCATCACCCCATTACAAAACTATGTGGACTTTGATTCCCTATCATGTGGATATGTAAGAAACCTCCTTGAGGTTCAAACCCAACACCATAATCTTCACGTCAGTCCCCATATCCATTTATTTTATTCCTCGACACTTCATCCATATCCATCCTCATTTAATCTGGGCCACTACGTCCCAGTGGAATCATGTCATTCATCCCAGTGCTCTTTTTAGCACCTGTTTTTCTAACCATGCTTAAGTACCAATAGGTTCTTGGGTTTTTTTCCTTCGTGTGAACCCTGATTCCATGCCTTAACCTCTCAAACTATGCAGATTTTTATCCCTTTTTGGGTACGAAGGAAACCTCATTAAGGTACAATCCTAGCCAATGGTAAACCTTGGTTTCCCCTTTTTTGGGACCTAATCATCCTCTAATATACCCTTTGATATGTCCATATCAACTATCATGGTGTGTAATCTTCCCTTTATGGGACACACTACCCCGGGTCCACTCTTTTGGGGTGTTCTGATCCATCCATCCAATAAACTTTCCAAGTGCTCCCTCCTAGGGATATACCCATCTTATCCACTCTCATCAATGCTCTGATAAGTTTGATCCGTCCCTTCTAGATGTTAAACTTGTGGCATACCCCGTGTTAAACATGGGAATTCGAGGAAAACCTCAGATACATGCCTCCTACATATAATTGCCCACATTTTACGTGGGATTCCTTGGGCTTCCACACCCTCAAGAAGCCCTTTGATAAGAGAAAATCCAGGTTTACCAGTGTTTCAGCGTCCAGACATGCTAGCGATGCCCCAACGTGACTACTCCCCTGACTAAAGGTTGCTGCCCTGACTTGACCCCTTAGAATGTCCTGAAAAAAGCATTGTAATTAATCAACATCCATAAAGATATGGAATGGATAAGATTTTCATGAACAACGTCTTAATCTTTAAGGGAGACTCGGGCTAAGCGATGAATTCTAAGGAGGAATCCATAGAAGGACAGACTAGCATCCCATCATCCCATTTTGATCAAGGATAAAACATCACTGAAGAAGTGATGAATGTAACCCGCCTTTGGAAAGTGGGAATGCGGGGAAACAGTTGTGTGTCCTTGACAGACGGATGCGTGCCCTGGTGAAAGTATTAGAAACAGAAATGGTGAACCCTATGTGAATTTATTCTCCTCTATATGGGGATTAGTAGCATTCGATACATCAGTATATAAGCATTTCATCAAATCCAGATATCTGGCATCAGGTTCTGCTAATCAAATAATGGGCCTGGCATGAAACTCACCAAGATTTGGGTATGTAAATCATTGGGCATCCCGGTCTGTGATATTTTCAGTGTGGATCTTTCTATTCAGACATGGAATACTAAATGACACTGGGGCACTGGGCATCACTTTCCTAATATCTATGTTGATGGTTGAATCTTCCTGCTTCGTAGGACCCAAGCTACAGCTTCAAGAAACCGATCACCTCCCACCCACAGACACAAGGACAAGGGAAATAAAAATGCATAAATCCCACACGGATTCACCTCTTCTAAGACAACTCCCATGACCATAGCTACTAGGTTCCCATGCTCCACCTCACCCTCCAAATTCATTCAAAGGAGGGTGATCGATACGATTGTTAAAAAATAAGAACAGGAGGGGCTCATCCCGACGATGGATATGGCCCATAAAGATTTTGAAGCATCCATGCCCCATTAATTCCACCACCCCCAGGGGCCACACATGGAGAATCTGGTCCTCACTTCAACCTTCAACTGCTTCGGGATCCTCTCCCCAAAACACTCTTATGACTCACTCTCTTATGGAGATGAGGTAAGGGATGTTTGAGTCATCCCAGCTTCAACTTTGTCCAAGGATCCGCCAAGAAGGGATACCACCTAGCCACATCGATATCGTCAACTGGTCCTAAATACTAAGGAGTGGGTGGACTATACCCATGTAAATCTAGCCCTAACTCGGCTGACCTGATGTCAATGTTAGGTAAAGACTCCGGAGTATTCCTATCAGGAGGAATCATCTTCCACGACTCTAGTGGACTAAGTCATTGGCCCCTGTTACTATAGAGAAGGGGAACCGCCCTATTACCGAGAAAGGGAACCTACATGACCAGTCAGTTTTGAGGTACCATCCACCCTACGAGCAGGTCAGGTTGACTCTCCTGGTTACCGGGGCAAGCAGCAGCCGTCGTGGGCCAACCCAGGATTATGATGTTCAGTATGGAGGTCCTCCCCATACCATCATTAGAAAAAGTGGAGGTCCTCGCCACTCTATCATCTATCATGGAGGTTCTCCCCATGCCACTTTCACAAGCCCGAGTGGAGGTCCCTCGTGTCTTGTTGACCCTTGACACGAAGGTCCTCCTCATGCCCTTGGTCTCGGGTATGAAAATTTCCCCTGCCTACCAAGTTATCAACATGAGGATTCCCCTTGCCCTGTAACCAACCAGTGTAGAGGTCCTCCCCATGTCCTCATAGACTCTAGTGGAGGCCCTCCCCACTTCATTGATAGTCACCATGAAGGTCTTTCCCATATTCAATCCAGTCAATACGAAGGACATCCACATACCACAACTACTGTAGTCGACTGAAGTGAAGCTCCTCCCCACTCCAACACTCTCAATCATGGAGGTCCTCCCCGTGTTCTGTTCGATATCTGCCCAGGTGCTCCTCACATCCCTTATTTTCCAAGAAGAGGTCTTTCTTGTGTCAAAGATCAGCCCTTCCCTAAAGAACCATCCCAAGTTAAGAGGTAGGGTCGGTGCTGCCAAAGGAATAACCTTGAGAAACCTCGGATCGCAATCAAGCCCATACACTTTTGAGACTCTAAAGCGGAGTATGACTCGATGATGGAACCATCATCCCAATATTCTGTATTAGGGTCTAGGGTAGGAACTAGGTGTGTCAGCCTTTTCCTCCTAGAAATTGAGATGCACTGGATCCCTGAATCCCTCCGCAAATACATGTAGGAGGAGGAAGATTTAGATACTTTACATGGTCTTATTGTGCAATCCTCCTTGTCGTCACCAGGATCATTCTCTACCTTGATAATAGATCACAGAGAATTGATCTAGGTATTGGTCAATGACAAGAACCAACTTGAACCACCGCCAATGACCACCCCTCCTATGTAGGAAGTAGTAGTCAGCACCCCATCCTATAGGTATGTGGTGATACAGCTAGTGCATTCTCTAAAAGATAGCCCAAGATGCAGCGATTTGTTATCTCATGAATCGTACTCTCCACTGACCAGTATACCACTAAAAAGGTCCATGTCAGTGATGATACTAATCCCTTAACCACCCCCATTTGATGAATGGGGAAACCAAGGGCCGGATCCTGAGTCGGAGTTGAGAATTTTGTGGGAAATTCTCATAGAAGACCATTTCCCTGAGATTTTATGGCCAATTACAACTGCAATCTTCAATATTCAAGAGTTCCTCACCTAGGACGAGGTTATTCTCTTCCGCCGAACCTTAGGGATGATGCATTTCTGTCTTTGTCATCAACATTTAGCTTATCCAAAAAGTCGGGAACACCTTGACGACATTGGCCAGCAGGGCCGCCTAGTTGAGTTGGATGCACTCCCTGTTGCTCAACACCCTGCATTTCCTGGTTATCGTCAGACCCTCCAGAAATGATGCGTTAAAAGATTTACAGTGCTTCATAGAGTTATTAAGGAGGCTTCCCCAGATTTCTAGATTTATGGATGAGGGTAGTACACTGCCCTGCATTTTAGTCTTGTCCTGCACCAACCTGGTTTGCCCGGTGATATTGAGGATATGCCTTCGGGCGTCGTCACAGTAAATATGGTTGTTCCTGAGATATACCCAGAAGGTGGCATCGGCATAGGGCCTGGATAAGAGAAACATCCTGCTAGGGCATCACAACACTCGGCATACCTTGTAGGTGTTCACACTCACCAACAAAGAACTTTGTTTGGCCTTCCTACACCTTCTGAGTCATTGTCTCTCGGTCGAGACCCCAACAAGGGTAAAGAGAATGTTGGAACCATAAAACCCCCAAACCCATCTGGATTAGTGCATAAGATGGAGGATGACCCTGAAAAGGCCACACTATATCAGTACATTGTTTAATAGAAAAATATTTTTGATGAGCTCCTCACTGAGCATGCTGCGGAATGATGACCAGATTACAGTAATACTCAACCGGGGAAGTAGGGGTAGGGGCAGGTATGGCTTCCTCCCGGTGAGTTGCCTCCTAGTGATCTCAAAAACTCTACCCATGTAGATAGGGTAGAGGCCAGTTTTTATGGAAAGCGGGTGCGATATGCATCACCAAATCCACCTGAGCTGCACGATGACCTGCCTCAGGACTCGACTCAGGTTCCACCGGCTGCTCCTCAGTTTTCTCTAGTGGCCCCACTGGTTATTCCCCTATCTCCTTGGGTAATTCCTATAATCACTCCACGAACCACTAGACCTGCTTACCATGTTGAAGTTCCTTCCAACGCATTGGTGGTCAGGGACCCTTGTTAAGATAGGAACCCTTGCCAGGATGATCTGATGGCTACTCTTATTGCTCACCTCGAGGCTATGGAAACTTGATGGGTGGAAATCCCTCATGATGGAAAACCATATCCAGTGTGAGTGGATGATATGACAGCACCCCCGGGTTTCAAAAATCATACCTTCTCCCCTTTCAATGGGACAGACGATCCATTGCAGCACCTGGCCCACTTTATTTCAATGTCTGGACCCATGTTGGGAACTCTATCACAATAGGAAGCTGCTAAGCTCTGGTGTTTTATAAAAACATTGGAGGGGCCCATGTTTGTCTAGTACATCCAGTTACCCATTGGCTCAATAGCTGTTTGGGAGGATCTTCATAGGAATTTTCTCTACCAGTTCAATTCCACCACCCAAAATACTAGCATTGTTGATATCTTCAAGTGAAAGCAAAGGATAGATGAGCGAGTTGAAAAATTTGTTGCCAGGTGGAAGGGCCTCACATATTCACTCGATATGTCGTTAACTCAGGAACAACTACTAATGATGTGTGTAGGGAATGTGAAGACTGAACTGTTCCCTTTTCTTATCACTCAGAACTTCCTAGGTGGGTTTCGAGATTTCTCTGACAAAGCTCAACATTTAGAAGAAGACTTGCAGTATTCCAATTAGGCACGTCCATTGCCTCTGGCTCATTAGTTCTCACCTCATAACTGGTAGAGCCACCTCTACAACCTCACTGAGGCCCACCACCTCAGGTGTAGCCTCCAACTCAGCAACGCCAACCTCAAAATCGGTAGGCACCCCCGCATAACGCACCACTGCTGCCTGGGCAAGATAATCAGGTTCCAACTCCTCGTCAGGATTTTTCAGGCCCTCGTCGGGGCTAGGATCCTAAAGAATCTTTCCCGAATTAGAGGAAACAGACCTACTCATTTAACAAGTCTCATGTTCTTAGTTATTTCTGAAGTGACTTGGACCAGGTAATCTTATGGTTTTCAGAATGCAAGAGGCCCAAATAGGTAGATCTCACTAATATCCCTAATTACTTCCCCTATCACCAGTTCCTTGGGAACACCCTTAAGTAGTTCTATGTTCTTAAATACTAGATTTAATACCTTTTCGATAACAACATAGTCATATTGGGTCCATCCTCGACACATGTGGCATGTGTGTTTATAAATCCTGATAGTGACAGTGAGGGTGAATGGTAGTGGGTTTCTAACCACTGGTCTCAAAAGTATGAAAATTGGATAACTCGAAAGGTAGTCACCCATGATCATGGTATTATTTGTGCACATTTAAATCAGCCTAATCCTTTATAATTCTCTATTCTAACTTTGGTTACTACCTCTGCATCAACATCTCAGCCTTCGTCCTCTTAGGGTAGTAAGCACTGATGATGCAAGGGAAAACAAAGCCCTCCGCCTATGCCAAATCTGTCCCATATTCTCAGTAATTTCATGCCCCCATAGATGGGGATTTCACCCAGAATCCTCCCAACAATGGAATGTTCTTCAAGTGATGACCAGGAGTATGATTTGTTCAATATCGTTTAATTGGTAAACCCTTACATGGTTCCCGATGACGAAGAGTGCCAGGAGGACCCTCCCAACATCCCCAGTCGGTGCCAACATTAATGAATCTGTGGGTATGTGAATCTTCATAATGCATTGGTCAGTGCTTCCTGCCAAGCTATGCATGCCACCAAAACCAGATAGCATACCTAGCATAGATTTCATCATGTGCATCCTTCTCATCTTGTTTTTTAAAATTCACCTCCATCGTCGTTCATATTGTTTGATCAAGAAGAGCCACCACGATCACATCGTGACCAACCACATTCCATTATGGATGGACCTCAGTCATCTGGCCATAATCTGGTAGTCACTCTACATGATTTGACTAGTGAGTAGCGGTACATTCCTAGCACCGGCCAAAATTTGTCGGTTCGACCAGCAGCACCCATCATACCTCCTACCACTGAGAAACCCCCTATCAGCAGAAGTGTACACCTGACATGGAAATATGATGTCCTCAAGCATCTTTCCAGCATTCCTACTAAGCTTATGATCCTCGAGGATCTCCGCTTGTCAGAAGATATACGTGAATCCCTCACATAGGCTTTAAGAAGCCTCCTCTAGTTTGAAATGGAGGTCATATTTGCAGAAACCTTCTTTGTTGAAGTAGTCGAAATGACATAGTGTCAGGACATCATTTCATTATTAGTAGAAGATGAAGGTTCTCCGATATAGGGGAACATCCACCCATTGTACATCATTGGCTAGTTCAATGGCATGGAGGTCGACTGTTGTCTTGTTGACACAGGCTCTAGGATCAATCTTATCCTGACCCAGACACTCTGCAAGATGGGGATATCTGAAATAGATCTGATTCCCTCTGACTTGAAGATTCAAGGTTATAATAGGAAGAAGTAGATACTGGTTGGCAAGATATGCCTAAAGACCTATTTCGGTGGCCTAGTTGCTAGCAATGAGTTCATGGTTTCCTCACAGGACACCGCTTACAATGAATTAATGGGTAGACCATGGCTCCACCTGTATGTGGAAGTCCCTTCCTCATATCACCAATGCCTTAAGTAATCCCTTAATGGTCAAGTAGGTGTACTCCAAGGTGATGTGTCTCCCTTTTCCTCTTGTGAAACCCGCAACTTGGATATTGACTAATACAAGAGAAAGGAAAAGCAGATTCAGGATAATGAGTTTGAGCATACTACTATTGTAGATGACACATGGGTATACCTAGATGATGCCTACATTTTCCCAATTCACCGGTTGGAGGCCACAACCCCAAACATGGGGCACTGCTTTGTCATCTCTAAGATAAGGGTAAAGCTCATTCCTTGATGTAAGGAGAACATGAATATCACTTAGTACTCCTACATGAATTAGGCTCGAGTAATCCCAAATCCCCTTACCCCTGTGAGGTATTGGGATGTTCGCCCCATGGAAATGACAATACATCATACTTGATTGTTTCACTAGGATGGGATAAACTGACTCAAGAAGACATGCCACTATTTATTTAATATTATCAAACTTATCCCCTTGGGTCAAAAGCGTGATGGAATCGGAT
The DNA here is from genome assembly GCA_963277665.1 of Viscum album. Taxonomy (NCBI): domain Eukaryota; kingdom Viridiplantae; phylum Streptophyta; class Magnoliopsida; order Santalales; family Viscaceae; genus Viscum; species Viscum album. The sequence continues at coordinate 501,491,906 of OY728122.1, read as the reverse complement.
CAATAACTTTTGTTTCCATGGTTTCAGCAATACAGGAGTTTCCCAATGAGGTTTCCACTACTGCTCAGGCTGGCACCAGCATTCCATTAGGATCAGCCAACTTGGAATAATTTCCTCCTACCGATGATCCTCTCACTGCAGATGATGAGGAGGATTTGGAAGATGCCCCTCCCAAATTCGAGGAAGGTGTCTCCACCACCATTGATAACTTGGTACAGGTGAATCTCAATACCGATGTAGATCTGAAACCAATACTGATCAATACATACATGTTTATAGAAGAACAACAACAATATGTGGATTTCCTAAAGCAGTATCATGATGTGTTTTCTTGGAGCTAAGGGATAGATCCTCAGGTCATAATCCACCATCTCGGTCTCTCGGTAAATCATCATTGGTTCAAACAACCTCCCATAAAGATACACCCTTCTCACAGCGCCATGGTCGAGGCTGAAGTTGATAAGCTCGTTAAATCAAACTTCTCTAAGGAGGTCTAGTACCCTGTATGGTTAGCCAACATTTTTCCCATTGGAAAGAAGAAAAAATAGATCAAAGTCTGCATTGACTTTGGGATCTCAATTGTCACTGTCTGAAGGATGATTTTCCCTCCCCAAGACAGAGCTATTGATCGATGCTACCACTGGATTCCAAGATATTTACTTCATTTATGGGTATTTTGGATATAATCAAATCTGAATGGCCTTTGAGGATGAATAATCCATCACCTTCAGGGCACCACAAGGTACCTTCTTCCATTAGGTAATGCCTTTCATTCTAAAGAATACAGAAGACACCTATTAGCGTTCCATGCACCGAATATTCAAGCCAATACTTGGGACATTGGTGGAATACTACATGGATGGTCTAGTGGTAAAATCCTTCCAAAGCTAGGACCATCTCAGAGATCTTAATAAAGTGTTCAGATTCCTCCGTTCCCACCACATAAAGATAAACCCCATGAAATGTGCCTTTGGGTTCACCTCCGAAAAGTTTCTCTACTTCATTGTTATATACAAAGGCATTGAGATTGATTTGAATAAGATTAGGACTATCATCTAGATGCCTCCTCCGAGCAACCTTCAGGAACTCCAAGGTTTTCAAGGCCACTTATCCTACATACGCTGATTCATCGCAAATATGGTTGGAAAGTGTAATCTCTTTTCCAAACTCATGAATAAAGGTGCCAATTATCAGTGGGATGAGGAGTGCCAGAATTCTTTTGAAGAAATCAAACAGTATCTACTACAATCTATGGTTCTAATGCCACCTATCTCTGGAAAGTCGCTAGTCCTTTATGTGACCATGCTAGAATGATCCCTCGGTGCCCTTCACGCCCATAATAACAATAAAGGGATAGAGAATAGTTTATATTATCTCAGATATGTGTTCCTCGATATAGAGACAAGATATTCCTCTATCAAGAAGAGCTGCCATGCACTGGTATTCACGGTGTAGAAATTGTGACATTGCTTGAAGCATCATGAGATATAATTGGTGTCCTAAGTGGATCCACTAAAGTACATTCTGAACTGCCTCATGCTGACAGGTCATCTAGCTCAGTGGGCAGTCATCCTTCAAAATTTTGATATTAGGTTTGTTCCCTAGAAGGCTATCAAGGGGTAGGTACTGATAGACTTTCTTTTCACCCATCCATCCCCCGTAGAGCAGTCTCTATAACATGATTTTCTAAATGAGGCAATCCTCTTAGTGGATCAAGTTGTTCCGTGTTGGAAGATGCACTTCGATGGTGCTTCGTGCTGTCTGGCTGACAGAAGGCTCAATGATCCCAAAATTAATAGGGTGTGCCTAGGTATCATGTTCATCATGCCTGTATAGGCTATCTTAACCTATTCATTCTTGTTTTCAAAAGGATGAACCAACAACAAAGCAGAGTATCAGGATCTCAACCCTAGCCTCGAGCTGGCCATCGAGATTGATGTTCCTCATCTGCATGTGAAGGGGGATTCTGAGCTAGTCATCAAACTGATCAATAGTGACTATGTTTTTAGGAATCTAGAGCTCACACCTTTTTTAGAGCACACTCTCTAGCTGATTGACCAGTTCCCTTCCCCACCAGAGTCACTCATGTTCCCCGGTCATAGAATGGTTGATTTGATGCCTTGGCTAGCCTTATCACCTCTCTTGAAGAGACCAACCAGGACGATCTGATAATACATGTGGCGCATCGGAGATTTATCACTCTCATCACTATGGATGATGATTAAACCCAACAGATAAGTCATCTTACTGTCAATGCATCCACATCAGGACCCTCAGTTCCTCCTGTTGTGGTGTAAGAGACCCCCAATTGGACAACTCCTTTCGTTGAGTACCTCCAACATGGTGATCTCCTAATAGACAGAGATGAATGAGAATGAATTCGTCGGTGCGTAGTTCAGTTCACCCTCCATATCAGTTCCAACCTTGAGAATATCCTCTAAAAACATGGGTTTGATGGAGTTCTCCTCCACTGCATTCAAGGAGATGAGATTCCCTAGGTTATGTAGGAAGTTCATATTGGTTCTTGCAGAGCTCATCGGGTAAGGCCGAAGCTTACCCACCAAATCCTAAGGTTGGTATACTTCTGGACTACCATGATCCATGAATGTATTGAGTTCATTAAAAGGTGTCATGCATTTCAAATCCATGCTAATTTTGTGCATCAACCGTTAGAGCCCCTTCATACCACCAAGTACTCTTGGCCCTTTTCGGTCTGAAGACTCGATGTTGTGGGGCCATATCCACCATTGGAAGGTCGTCAGTGCATGTTCATCCTGACCACTATAGATTTTTTTTCCAAGTTGGTAGAGGAAATTCTGCTCAAGGAAGTCAAGGAACGTTCTATCATTGACTTCATGAACTCTGATATCATCCTTCAGTTTGGAGTCCCTCATGTTTTCCTCACTGATAATGGAACAAACTTTCAAGCAGTATAATTGAAGAAATTATATGCCAAGTACAATATCTATTCTAATCATACCTCTCACTATTATACGCAAGAAAATGGGAATATTGAGGCATTCAATAAAACCCTCTCTAACATTCTGCAGAAGATGGTTAGCCAGAACAATAAAAGCTAGGTGGACAAGCTCCCCAACGCTCTCTGGGATTACCAGAAAATGACTCGTAATTCCACCCAGGTGACTCTATATTCCCAAGTGTACAGAATGGAGGAATTCCTACCCATCGAGATTCAGTTACCCTCACTAAGTATAGCTATCTACACTAGAAGATATCAGACAGAGTAGCGGAAGTCCATCTGGATGAATTGAAAGCCCTTGGTGATAATAGGCTCTAAGCCTTGCATAATCTAGAGAGGCATCAGAACAAGATAGATAGACCTTTCAATAAGAAATTTCATCTCCATTATTTCCTTTAAGGTGACGTGGTATTGGCCTTGAGATTTCCAATGATACCTGGTAGGAAGCCTCCAAAGTTAGAGCCTAAGTGGGAAGGACCTTACATCATTCACAAGGTTTACCCCAATGTCACATACTCTCTAGTCACTATATATGGTGATCATATTACTCCTCACACTAATGTCAAATTCCTCAAGCAGTATTTTACTTAAGAATACATGCTTCCATCTTTACCATACGATGTTAAACTGGGTGATCCATCTGGGTTAAAGGACATAAAACTACCCAGCACTCATCCCGCATGATGATAAAATACAAAATGGTCTGAGTTCTATGACCTTAAACTAAGACCCTACCCATCCTACATGATGTTAAACTATAGATGTTAAACACACCATGGTCCAAGCTCTATGACCTTAAACTAATATCTCTCTTGTCCTAACTACACGACATTAAACTACGTGGAATTGGAGAACTATGTGTGTCTTGATTATCATCCTCATGAGATACGTAGGAACACCCATACATCTTTTCTTCAGGTCCAACCCCAGGCTCCACAAATCAACTCTTTCGTTCGGCCTCTTGGACTTGATCCTTATGGGATTATGTGGTGTGGCATGAGGCCTCTTTAGTTCTCATTCACTTCAGTTTTACAATATCCCCACCACGTACCTCCCTTAAGAACTCTAATTCTTCATCCTCACCACACTTTGTTAAACTACACGGCATTCAAGAACTACATATGGATTGATTCCCATCCATATGGGATACATAGGAACACTCGAACATTTTGTCTTCAGGTCCATCCCAAGTTCATATATTCTTTCTCTCAACCCCTTGGCTAGATTTCTCTCTTGGAATTGTAAATGGTGTGGTGTATGAGACTTCTTTTTCCTCATTCACGTCAGGCTATTTTTCCACGCCATACACATTCCTCTTTTGAGATACTTATACTTCCTCATCCTTACCGTATGACGTTAAACCACACGACATTCAAGAACTATATATGAATTTATTCCCATCTTCATGGGGTATATAGGAATTCATATACATTTTGTCTTTAGGTATAGCCCTAGGTTCCTTGACCTTTCCGACCCTTTTGTCCCTACCCTATGGTCCAAGCTCTATAAACTTAAACTAAGATCTCCCTCATCCTTACCATAAGATGTTAAACTAAACAGGTACTGCCATACTTCACGTGTACCCTTTATTTGGGCCTTCATCATCTTTAACATCCGAAAGGACCTCCTAGCAGCCTAGTCTCATGCCACCTTGGCTTACCTACCATTTTGGGTCAACATCCTGGAGGATTTCGAACGACAATTTGATACAAGTCCCGCTTTGATAATATGTTCAACGGTCGATTCTCAATTGTTTGTTCCCATTATAGGACACACGATATGGATACTGTGTTGAGAACATGGTCAGTAGTTGTCCTTTATCGTTATTTCCATCCTTATGATTTCCCAAATATCAGGCGTGGTGATTCACCATTTTCTTCTCTTCTTTCCCACGCACATGACATTAAACTGGGCATCTAGGGTCCGATCTCTATGACCTTAAAACTAAGATCTTCACATCCCCACTACATGATATTAAAATTCATGTCATTAAAGAACTACGTATGGATTTATTCCCATCCTCATGGGATAAGTAGGAATGCCTGGATGTTTTGTCTTTAGGCATAGTCCTAAGTTTATCCATCTTTGGTCTCTCAACCTAAGGTTCCTTATGAGGACTCATGGTGTGGCATGTGGACTTATTTGGTCCTCTTTCACATTGGGTTTACAAAAATCAAACTATGTGACTCCCTTAAGAATACCATATCCCATCTACATCCTTATTGTATGACATTAAAGTGAACGGGTTGGTCCTGTCATACAACCTTAAACTACGACACTATCATCCTGATCACACGACAGAAAAATGGAAATGCATTGTGGTGTCCTCACCTAAGGGGAATCACATTTGGAATTGATCACCAACCATGCTATTTTTCAAGGCCTATATATGGATTTATTCCTATATCGACACTTGAACTCCTCTTCCTGAGTTTGTTGCTCCAAAAAACAAACAGAGAAGAGGGAGAACAAACAAGATACATCAAATGTATTTTCTTTCTATACATGGGTTAGACTTGTATGGTGGAACCTTTTCAGAACTACGTGTGGCTTGATTCTCACCCTCATAGGATACGTAGGAATGCCCAGACATCTCTTCTTCATGTCCAGCCTAGGCTCCATGACCATCTCTTTCGGTTGACCTTCTAGACCCGATCCTTTTGGGAGCACGTGGTGTGGTGTGGAATTCTTTGGTCCTCATTCACGTTGGGTTTGCAATAGAGACAATGTGTACCTCCCCCAGAGATCCCATTTTCATCCAACATCCTTACTGCGTGACTTTAAACTGCACGACGTTCTAAGAACTAAGTGTAGCTTGATTCCCATTCTTAGGGCATATGCAGTGAAACCCTGATCATTGATCTTGGGGCCAGCCACAACACTCTTTACCTTTTTATGCCATTGTCCTTACCGCATGATGTTAAACTACATGTCACTTCAATAATTACGTGTGTCTTGATTCCTACCCTCTCAGGATATGTATGAATTCTCAAACACTTCTTCTTCAGATCCATCTCCCCCAAATATTTCATTTTTTTGGTTTTCCCCTTGGGTTTTGTTCTCTTTGAATACTGCACATGGTGTAGTGTGGAATTCTTTTATCCTCATTCACATTGGGTTTACAATGGTCTAACCATGTTCCCCTCTTGAGAATGTTCCTTTCCCTACATGTCCTTACCACATGATGTTAAATTGCACAAAATTTTAAGAACTACTTATGGCTTAATTACTTCCCTTAAAGGATACTTAATGATGCCTGGACATTTTGTCTTTGGGTTTAGCCCCATGTTTCTTCATTTTTGGCCTCTCCTTTGGCCTTAGCCTTTTCTTGGGAGTGCAAGGTGTGGTGTGGACTTCTCTTTCCCACATTCGTGTTAGGTTCGTTTTACCATTTCATGCACATCCCCCTCAAGACATTACTTTATCTGCATTGTCCTAGCCACATGATAATGAACTACGTTGCAACCCTACGTCCTTTCCACATGACGTTAAACTACATGACATTCCAAGAACTGCTTATAGCTTGATTACCATCCTTATGGGATACATAGGAATGTTCATGCATTTCACCTCAGGTCCATCCCTAGGTCCCTTGACCTTCTCGACTCTTTGGCCCTATCCTATGGTCCAAGTTCTAGGACCTTAAACTAAAATCACTTCTATCCTATATGACGACATCTTTCCAAAGTTCCTCTCCTTTGGCCCCTTGGCTAGATACCTTTCCTAGTAATGTGTGGTGTGGTATGGAATTATTCAGTCCTCCTTCACTTCGGGTTTGTGGTAGTAAATCCATGCACTTCCCTTCAGGGATCTCCCCTCTATCACCTTCATCCTTACTGCACAATGTTAAATTGCATGGAATTTCTAGAACTACATATGGCTTAATTTCTTCCCTTGTAGGATACGTAGAAGCTCCTAGACATTTTGTCTTTATATCCAACCCCAGGTTCATCAATCCATTTTCCCCTTTTCCTCCAATCACCTCATCAAATCATCCTCTCTTAATTGTACCCCTTAACCCTTTTTATGCCCCATCAACGTGATCGGATGCACTGTGGTTTAGTACAATGTTGGATTCTACATGGACATTCTTTCATCTGTTTCCATGCTTCACATCTCCATTTATATTTGGGTTTCCACCCTCTTTCACATCTGAAAGGACCCCTAGATGGTATGGATGTGAAGCCTTATAGATTGCCTACTAATTTGGGCCAACATCCTGAAGGATTTTGAACAAAATTATGAGATAGGTCCCATGTAGAGAATTTGGTTAGCGGTCGACCCTCTTTTATTGTTCCCATTTTAGGTAATGCGATATGGATGATGTGTTTCGAATAAGGTCAACAGTTATCCTCCATCGCTATGACACCCCCGTTATTCCCTAAATATTGGTCTTTTGATTCACATCCCTATTTCACTCCATCATGTTCAAGTGGAATTTTGACACCCTTGGTGTTGTCCCTCTATGCACCTTCGCGCATTAAGAGGATAAATCAGCATCGTAGGGTCATCTTCGACTCCACACCATCTCCCCCTACTGAGTCTTCTATGTGTTTTAAAGATCTTCTCCACCCTTTTTCCCACACTGATTATAGATTATGTGGGCTTAGGGATATGGGTAAGGTTTGTGCCTGCATGGAAGAACCGCATTTTTCTTGGTCCGAGAACTATGAACATAAAATGAGATCTCTTATATCCTTATTGTACGATGTTAAAATACATATTATTCATCCAGGTTGTGTGTTGATAACTACCTAGCCATATGATGTCTTTATTTGAGAATAAATTGCCCCTCTTACATTGGTCTTTTTCCATTCCATGTTTAAGAACTATGTGTGGATTGATTCTCACTCTTGTGGGATATGTAGAGATGCCCGAGAACATTTCCTTCGGTTCCAACCGCAGATTTATGAACCTTGTCTATTCATTTTTTTTAAGTATGGGTCCTTTCTTCTTAGAAAGGTATGATCTGGTATGGATTTCTTCTATCCTACCCACATTAGGTCTGCCCCATGGTGCTATGTCGCACCTTACGATCTAAACTCTATGACCTTAAATTGGGAGCCTCTATCGTAAATTCCAACCATCATAACTTTGAACCATGTTTATTCTCTCATAATTACATGGTGTCGGGTGGACCTCTCTGGTCCTCATTCGCGTCGGGTTATGAACCACACCGCACATTTCTCCTTTGGGGTACCCATGTCCACAATGCATGACTTTAAACTATAGCCCTACCCTGAACAAGTTTATGATGCCCCGTGATAATTATGGGATGTGTCAACTTCCTCACCAGAGAGGATTTCCCCCATCATCATTGGTCTCTGACCACACTGTGCTCAAGAACTATGTTTTTCTTGATTCTCATCCTTATGAGATATGTAGCAATGCCCAAGTATTTTTCCTCGATCCTAGCCCTAAGACCATTAGATTTCCTGGTTTTTTTCCCCTAATCATGGTATGAACTCTATGACCTTAAAATAGGGGTTCCCAGTCCATGTAACATGACTTTAAACTATTGGGAAGGGTCTAGGAAGTACGACCTTAAACTATGTGCAATGTCCTGATCATACGAAATTAAATTATTCCATGCATCATCCTCATCATATGGTGCTAAACTGTGTGCTTATCATCTCCATTTACATGATGTAAAACTATAGACCATCCTAGGTCCTTGATAGAGAGGTCCCTCCTAGAAGTAGGCCTTATATCGATTCAGACTGATACGCTCACCCAATGCATTTTTGTCACGGTGGCATAATTCTAAGAGTGATGGACTCTATTCAAACAACCCATCACTCTAACCCCATGATTTGCGTACCCCTTATTTGGATCCTCACCCTCTTTCACATCTGAAGGGACCCCCAAACATCATGGATGCTCATACTTTCGGCTCGCCTACCATTTAGGGACAACGTTCTAGAAGATATTGGATGACATTTCGAGTTAGGATCCGTGTTTTTTAATACAGTCAGCAGATGACCCTTATTTGTTTGTCCCCATTTTAGGCTAATGAGATATGGATATTGTGTTTTAAATACATTCAACAATTATTCTACATTGTCATTCCACCTCTCACTGTGTTCCAAATTTCAGGTATCATGATTCACACTTCTCATTCCCCTTTATTTGGATTGATTCTAACGCCCCTGGCATTATCCCACTGATATAATAGAGTATGATGGGAAAGGTAATTCAGCTACTTCAAGAACCCTATTCTCCAATTTCAACCCCTCTCTCAATCCCAAATATACCAAAAAATCATCTGATCCCTGAGTTCCTGGAAATTGGCTGGCACTCTCATACAAAAAGTGAATAATTATGTAGTCATCCCTTGTTTCTCACATCGGTTATGACCCACATGAGCTTAGGGATTGATCGTTGGTTATTTCACAAGTTATGATTGAGATGCACTAATTAAAACAAACAAGCAACAATATTTCCTTGCATTCACTTAAAATAAACAAACAATAATGAAAGTATGTTTGTGAGTTCATGAAAATTACAACACCCATGGATTGGCCCCTCCAATGGATGGATTGACCTCCTCAATAGAGCATTCCAGCTCCACCACTCTTTGGTGCGTGGACTCCAGAATTTTCTATTGTTTTCCAAGCTCCCTCTTCTCCTTGTTGGCCATAGGGCACAATTCATTAGCCTTAATCAGTGTATGATCCCTCTCAGCATGGATGTTGGCCATTTCATGAGATACTTTCCCTAGATTCTTCTCATTTTCTGCCATTTGAGTCCATAATTGCGATATAAACCCTATTTGGGTATCAATGAAAGAGGAACACCCATCTAGCTACACTCCTAAGCACTAAATCTATTTTTCAACCTCCAGAAGCCTCTGGACATTGACTACATTCCTCCACTGCCAGTCTACAGTAAGGCCACGTGCATACTCCTGGACCCTCTTGGTAAAGGTAATCTTGGATGAGCATGTGAAGGAACTGGGAATCTACTCCTCTAGCCCATAATTCACGTAACTGGGGATGAAGTCTTCCCACCTAGATTACCCACTCTGATAATAGGGTTTTATCGATTAATCACTTGATCAATTTACATGACCGGTGGCAGACGGCCTTATTATCCTCTTCATTAGAAGCAGTCTCATCCCGGTCCTCTGGGTTAGTAGGTTCGTATGCTGGGAATGCCTCGAGAAGTTCGACAACAGGATCTTCCTCTAGTGTCTTGTCAAGTAGGCTAGGTTCCACATCATGTGGATTGTCTTCATCACTAGATTCCACCTCGATGATTTCCAATTCAGTATCTCCAGTAACCACAACTGTGGTCACAGCTGTCGTGATTTGTTCCATGACAACCGGCGTTCCCCTCAGGAAAGGAGCGTCGGGAGCCCTAGCCATCCTCGCCAGTATGGCCCACCCCATTTTAATAATTGTTCAGACAGAACTACGATGTCAGTGGGTCGGGCTCAATAGACAACAGTTATTAATACTGTGAAGGATAGAACTTATAGAGTTCAAATAATGGGACTCTCTCTTAAGAATTTACTATTAGAATCTGAGGATGTGCCCCCCCATATATGTTTGGGAACTCCTCAGACTCTGGGAGAACCACCCTGGGTATAACAACCCTACTAGATTCTACAATCACTGTCATCCTAGGCACAGGTCTTGAGGTTGCGCTCATGGTCATACGGGAAGGGGTCTCGGGTATGAGGATCTCCTACATAGAACAGATGTTAGTTGAGAAACCAGGACAACCTGAGTAGGTGCCACAGTGTAAAGGTTTAGAATTTACCTCAAGAGTTCCGACAAGCTCTTCCAACTCTGAGGTCGCAACCTCACCTTCCTCCAAAGGGCTCCCCCTATCAACCTCTTCTCCCCAGGAGGACCCCTCAGATTCCTTAGGTAAAGGTAAATGATCCCTCATCTCGGTGGTGGACGGTTGGGTTGGGACTATTTGACCGATTAGTACTTTCACCCGGTCTGTCATTGGACGCGAAGTACCCTGAGAATGCATGAAGTCCTCTAGCTTAATGATTTATTGTTCCCCTTTCGCCTAAGACACCAGAAAGCTAGCCTAAACACGGCAGATCTCTGATAGATCCATCCTATGATGATTGATGTGATCCCACATCTAGGAAGGACTGAGAAATTGCCTGTTGACTTCCCAGTTGTCCCAAACCTTCAAAAAGACAACATCCAGAGGCATATCTATGTAGCACAACCACTTCCCCAGAGCCTCAGTGGGTATCCTATGGAACCCTATAGATGACCTTCTTCTCTTCTGGACCTACTCAGTTTGGGAAACTGGGTCCATCGCTGCTTCCTACCCTCCACTCAGTGTAGGCCTTGGGATTACTAGCCCTACCATAGCCCCACCACTAAGATTTTCATCGTCTTGGCTACCATTACGTGTTCTTGTTGTTTTCCAACCTTGGCCTAGAGGTTGAGGGGGCACCCCATCATCAGCACGAACGGTTCTTCACTTTAGTATCTCCCCCGGGTAGGATGCTTCTCAGCTCTTATCATATTCCTTGACCAACCCGTAGGTAGTAGTGGGTGGAGGTAGTTCATTCTTCATTTTTTCATCCTCTCGTGTGAACATGATCCACATCTACCTCATAACACATGGATGATCCTCATGGAATACTACCAAGTATACTTATGGGGTTAACCTCTATATGTACTATAACTGTCTCGCAAAGTGGTTCAGGGTGTATGACTCACAGATAGGATCACAATCTACCCATGCCACCAGAATTCTACCCCAAAAGGCTAGGAGATAAGACTAATTCTACTCAATTCCCTAGTCATCATCAGTGAATACACCCGTTGGAAGCAGAAATGGATGGAAGTTGAATTCATCTCCCTTTTAGACTTTGTTCAACATTAGTGGTGGAGTCAGCTTGGCCAGAAAGCTCCCCAGTGCATTCAGGATGGTTGGTCTGAAGTCTGATCCAGGAGGATAAATAGGGTTCAGATATTCATAGACGCCCATATGTTCCATTATCCATCCATACAAAAAATGGAGTAGTTCGCACACCCTCTTTGACTTCTTTCCCTTGATAATGTGCCACAACACCTCGTATAGTTTGGACAATACTAGGATCCCCATGTTAACATGCTTCCCCATCACCAACATGGATTCCATAATAAACGTGCTTAGTCACACACCCATTTTTATTTCCCTGACTAACAACATTTCACCGCAGATAAGCACAGAGATAAACCCAATTAGCCTAACCACCGGATGTTTCTCGGTGTTCACATTATACTCCCATATCTTCCATTGTTTTTCCTCTAGGATTCACCAGTAGGAATTTTATTTACTATGTTGGTCTCCCTTTGGATAGGTGGGAGTCCTGACCAATAGATTCTTGGGTGCCCCCTCCCCTTCAATGACATGCTTTGGCAGGAAGTTTATGAAACACCCAAACCACAACTTGAAATGGACGTCCCTTACAGACTGCTTTTCCTTACCTAGAACCAGATCCATCAGTATCTTTACCAGCCATGAAATCTTCTTCAGATCCTCCCATGTGTTATCTGTAGGGAAGAACTCATTGTACATGGCCCCTAGAATTGTAATCCTTGAGATCTTAGGAAGGTACCGGGGTATGATGTCGAACTCCCCATGGTGAATATGAAAAGTGTTAGTCCTCAATGAACACCTAATCAAAAACTCTATAATCATGTGTTTTGGCTGATAAATGTGGAATTGGGAGGCCCATGCAGCTTTATATAGCCCTACTTGCTTTAGTTATGCCTTGAATTCCTCATAGGATGCACAAACCCAGTAAGCCCAGGCCTAGTCCTCCGTGAAGTTGTCACCCTGGCCCAAGTCCTAAAAGTTGGTTCACCCCTTCTCCGGATTCCCTAAATCTTCCTTGAGGATGGTATGGTACTATGGGGGAGATACCTCTGGCTAAAGTGTTTTCCCTTCAATGTTGTTGACATGATTGTATAGGCAGACAGTGTCAACAGGTGTGTGATCCTCCCATGTATGGCCAACAATAGCCCTGAACCACTGGCGTTGGCACGGTGTGGTCCTGAACCAGTAATTTGGATTTTCCCTACTTTCCTTAGGGATGAAAACGTCATTAATTAGACCAAATTCGTACAATGACAGTCTTTTGAAGAGTGGGTAGTTCTTTTTCCCTTCTGATAGGAGCTCCACAAGGGATTCATGATCTGAATGGCTTCGCATATATTCCCTGATGCCCATATTATTCACCATCTCTTCCCTTTGATTATCATCTGCAAGGACCTCATGAGTGACTTCTTGGTTGGAAATTTTGTTCAAAATATTTTTTTTATTTTCCTTACTCTTCGCAGAGCTCATCCGCAGATCTTGTTTGCAGAGCTCAGTCACAAAGCTTAGTCACAGAGTCCTCTCGAAGAGATCATTTGTAAACACAGTTCACAAAGTGTGTGGTTCCAGAGTCTAAGGACTCAATTTGTGACACAAATCATCCAAGGATCATAGTATAACAATTCGTTGAGTAGCATTTACAAAGGACTGGTCCGTGAAATCCAGTTTGTAAAGTGCATTCACAAAGCGTGCGGAGCTTCGCAAATTTGAGAGCTCAAGTATGGAAGTTCGGAGATAGATGAGGATAAAATAAGGATCATAATCCTCTATTTATAGGTGATGAACCCCAATCTTCACGGCATGCCTGGCTATGGTGAGCTTCATAGCATTCTCAACCCACGCACCACCTACCTGTATTGCGATCTGGCTTCGCAATCCCACTTTGCAACTTGCCTAAATTTTGGCGATCTGCCCTCAAAACCCAATCCTCATTTTCTCCTCAACTCCCATTCTGATGGGGGCATTTGTTGGTGCCAAAATATGTTCCTTTAAAAAAATAAGTAAAGAAAACTAAAATAAAGAAAAAGGGGTTGATTCGTGAAGGAACTTTGCAAAGCCCTCCAGCACCGTGGACGGTGCAAAGCTGCCAAGTCCTCTGCAACTGCCACAGAGAAAAATGAAGGTTAACTCCATGACTCCAAAAAACTTTATGAAGGGATAAATTCTCTAAAACCTCCATGGAGGGATTGATTATCACCTCTATGATTCTGAGAAAATTTAGGGAATCTATAATCCTCTACGAACATCGCAGAGGGAGTGATGGTTGACTCTACGATTCCAAGAAACTTGATGGAGTCTTCCTATAATTGCAGAGTGAAATTTTCTTCATGGCGCACCCTCATCCCATCGTACCCCCCTAACACCTATAAATACCCCCACCCCACTCCAAAGGATCGAGACCTTGACCTTTCTCCTTCTGAATTCCCAAATCATGTAGCATTCTTTACTCTACGAACCGACCTGGAAAATGAATCATCTGAGTTACTTGATCTTTGTGAAACCCTTTTCCCTTTGCTTAAAATTATCCCCTCTTTGAATAGGGATGCCCTTTGCGAAGCCTATGGGCCATCGCAAAGGAATGTGACCCCTTCTGGTACTCATGACTTCACGAATCACCCAAGCTTCATGAAGCACCCTCCAAGAACATGTGAAATCCATGCTTAGGTTGGTTCACTATGGTACACAAATCTCTTTCCTTTGTGAATCCCTATCCTCTGTGAGCCCTGTGCTCTGTGAATCCCTATACTCTACGAGCCCCTGATCTCTACAAAGCCTTATGCTCTGTGAGCCTCTATCCTTTGCAAGCCCCTGAGCTTTGCAAATCCCCTCTCTACAAGGACTCTTACTTCGTGAACCCATCTTTCGTGCATCCCTCTAGGCTTGTACAAATTGATTTCAAGGTCCCTCAAACAATGCTCTATGTTTCATTGCATTTCCTCATGCTTCTTTGTATAGGAATGATAATGGCTATTTCTTCTTTGTATAGCCACGCTAAAGTGGACCCCCCAATGGAATACTCCACAACCTCATTACCACATGGAATTGCTTCTCCCTTCCCGTCCTCAAGCATGGGTCAGTGCAAGTCATGTAAGTCCTAGGGGTGAGGAGTGAATCCTCATCATCCGAGCTACGGGACGTAAAACTACCAAGCACCCACATCATCAACACATGACGTTAAACTATGATTTTTGAATGTGCGGCAGGTCCGAGAGGATCAGAGAGGGGATATGTACCAGTGCCCTCCCACTTTCTCTTTTCCTCTAGGCTTTGTCACCATGCACACCTCGGGCGGCCCTTGCGTAAGCCCTGACCCACCATAATAGGGTTCTCCCTATATGATTGACATAGAATGAGTCCTTCCTTTAATGTAACAACATCCTTCTCATATATTAGGACACCCTACTAGGGTTTCCCTCCTAGATTAATTCCCAATATCCCTCTCTCGGGGCCGCTAACTACGCATAAGCCCTTGTTTCCTCTTTGGGTCACTAACCATGTGTAAGCCCTACTCTACTCCTCACTGGTGAACCTTTCATGATGTGATTGTCAGGTCTATTTCTACCTCTTGTTTCTCACACCGAGCATGACATACATGGGCTTAGGGTAAGCATAGACCATGAAATCCTCTCTAGTCCACCAACCACGCGTAAGTCCCATGTCCCTCTCACCCGAACTATGTGGACTTTGATCCTTGTCTCCAATGCAGGGTACGTAGGGAGTCTCCTTGAGGTTCAAGCCCATCATCCCTCTCTCTTGATCATTTCATGTCATTTCAATTCCGTCCCGCATGACTTTAAATTGTATACTCCCTAAACTACATGGGTTTTGATCCCTTTTAGGTATATAGGAAGCCTCTTTGAGGTTCAATCCCAACCAATGGTAAACTATGGTGCTCCCTCCTAGGGGTGCATCCTCCTAATGTGAAATCTTCCCCTTTTGGGACACATCATCATAGATCTGCCTCCCTGAGGTGTTTCGATCCACCCATTCAGGTCATTGTCCTTTGTGTACACCCCGACCATGCACCCTATCTTTCTGGGAATCTAACCATGCGTAAGCCCCAAACTCAATCCATACTCCTCCAACCAAGAGTTCCCCTCTTGTGATGGGTTGTTAACCATGCATAATCCCCAATCATGTCTTCGGGTTGTTGTCCTTTTTGTACACACTGATTCTATTCCACCTCTTCTTAACTATGTGGAATTTGATGTTTTCCCTTTTTTAGAAAGGTACGTAGGAAGCCTCCCTGAGGTTCAAGCTCATCTCCCATGTCCCATCTTGGTCTCTCCCTTGATCCTTTGTGTTTTGGGAAGATCATGCCCCAACTCAAAGGTTCCAATTCCTTTGGGTCTTATCCATGCATCCATTCTCATGATCCACCTTCTTAGGTGACTCATCGCCCCATTCTAGAACTATATGGACTTTGATTCCCTACCATGGGGATACGTAGAAAACCTCCCTGAGGTTCAATTCCAACACCATCATCTTCACGTCGGTCATCATATCCATTCATTATATTCCCCGACACTTCATCCATATCCATCTTGATTTCATTTGGGCCGCCACATCCTAGTGAAATCATGTCATTCATCCCAGTGCTCTTTGTAGCGCCCGGGCTGCTAACCATGATTAAGTCCCAACAGGTTATCGGGTTGTTTTCCTTCATGTGAACCCCAATTTCATGCCTTACCCTTTCGAACTACATGGGTTTTAGTCCTTTTTGGGTATGTAGGAAACCTCCTTGAGGTGAAATCCCATCCAATGGTAAAACTTGGTGTCCCCTTTTTCAGGACCCAATCATCCTCTGATGCACCCTTTGAGGTGTCCAGATCAACCATCACGGTGTGACATCTTCCCTTTATGGGACACACCACCCTAGGTCCACTCTTTTTGGGCATTCTGATCCATCTATTTGGTAAACTTTCCAGGCGATCCCTCCTAGGGATATACCCATCTGATCTACTCTCATCAGTGTTCTGATCAGTCTGATCCATCCCTAATAAATGTTAAACTCACGGCATACACTGTGTTAAACATGGGAAGCTGAAGAAAACCTCGGAGACATGACTCTAGCATATAATTCCCTACATTAGACGTGGGATGAATTGGGCTTCCATGCCCTCGAGAATCCCTCTAATAAGGGAAAATCTAAGTGTACTAGTGTTTCAGCATCCAGACATGCCAGCGATGCCCCAACATGACTACTCCCCTGACCGAAGGTTTCTGCCTTGACTTGACCCCTTGGAATGTCCATACAAAAGCAGTGCCATTAACTGGCACCCACAAAGATATGGCACCAGGAAGAGTTTCAAAAACAACATCTGAATCTTTAAGGGAGACTCGGACTAAGTGAATAATTCTAAGGAGGAATCCATAGAAGGAGAGACTAACATCCCATCATCCCATTTCGATCAAGGAACAAACATCACTAAAGAAGTGATGAATGTCACCTGCCTTTGGAAAGTGGGAATGTGGGGCAATATCTGCATGTCCTTAACATATGGATGTGTGCCCCAACAAAAGTTTCAGAAAAAACACCTCAATACAATGAATGATGTGACCGGTATGACTCCAAGTGTGTCTTTTTATTTAAAATTGACATTAGTTTAAGTGAAAAGAATAAGTTACATACTGAAAACTAAGAAAACGCATTTGGATTGTTTTGATACTTTAAGAAAACAATACATGAGTCATTTTTAATGTTTAGTAATCAACCATACCTCAATCTGACACATTGTGTGACCGGTATGAATGAAAGTGTTTGTTATTAGTTTAAAATTTACATTTTAGTTCAAAACATGCCCCTCACTGAAAACCAAGAAAACACACTCAGATTGTCTTGATAATTTAGAAAAGAGATTAATAATCCATTTTTGATGTGTATGAAGCAGTCTCACATCAAATCTATGCACGATGCGATCGGTATGACTCATAATGTGTGTTTCTAGTTTGAAATGACATTTTAGTAAAAAAAACACAACTGACATACTGAAAACTGAGCAAACGCATTCGTATTATTTTGATACTTTAGAACAATGATCCATAAATAATTTTTGATAGGCATGAATCATCTATACCTCAATATGATGCACAGTGTGATCGGTATAACTCCAAATGTTTCATTATTTAAAATTGACATTAATTTTAGTAAAAGAACAAGTGACATACTCAAAATTGAGAAAACATATTCAAATTATTGTAATATTTTAGGACAATGATCCATCACTCATTTTTGACGTGTAGGAATCAACCTCACTTCAATACGATGCATGGTGTGACCGGTATAACTCCAAATGTGTCTTCTTTATTAAATATTGACATTTTATTAAAGTATTCTTTCATATTAATGTTTAATTTATTTATTTATAGTATTACTAACATAATATTTGTTTTCTTATATAGGAGGTATCTTTTTCTCAGGTTGAGATGATTTGTTCAGCAACTGATACCATGGGCGGACATTTTTGATAGGGGATCATGGGCATCAAAAGATAAAATATTAATATTTTTAAATGTTTGGTGGATAATTGTAAATATAATTATATAAAACATTATTTGAAATATATATAATAGTGTTTTTTTGTATATACCATGGGTAGAAATTTTTATATTCATGATTTCAATTAAATGTATAGAGCATTGTTTAAAATTATTGGTTTTATAGCATTGTTTGAAATTATAGATTTTTGTTGGGTGTGTTGTTATATTAATAGAAAATTGTAGCCAGCTAGGTCTTTATCAACGCTATTTTTAGGGATGATAAAGGGAACCCCTCTTTATCATCACTGCGATTAACCATGCTTTTTTAGCACTATTAAAATCCAATTTGCACGTTGTTAAAGGGAATATGTGTAGTAGTGAATATTTTCATTTATTATAATGATAGGCACCAATTTATGGAAATATATTAATGATTTTATTATCTAAATTTTTGTGATGGTTCTTGTTGTTGAAGAAAAAGTACCTGGTGATGGGGTTATTGTTATAAAGAACATTTATTTCTAAGAATAAAGTAAAGGTCGTATAACATCTAAAGGATAGATTTCTTCTCTTTATTCTAAACTTTGTGCATTAATGATTTTATATTATTGTATTTTGATGACTTTTTTTATCCTAGTGTATACACTATAATATTCAATTTCTTTAATAAATTTTTGGTAGTATGGGTTGGGAAACCAATGCATATATCTCAAACCATTTCAGATAAAATTAGTTTTTATGATTTTTTTATTTTAAATGAAATAAAAAATTAATATTTCTTATAAATAATAAGTTTTATCCAATGAAGGTCACGTATAACTTTGTAAGTAATAATAAATTTTATTTTATTTTTATATTTAAAATAAGGATTAATAGTATTTGAATATAATTAAAAAATAATATTTTATAATATTTAAATATTTAAATAAATTTTTGTTTTATATTTAATACATAAACTATATTTCTTGGAATTCATAGATAATGTGAATTATTATTTTTTATGAGAATTATAAAATACATAATTAATTGTTTCAATGAAACAAGAATTAATATTTTACAAAAGGATGGAAAAAATTATTATTCTCAAAGGCATAATATTTTTAAAATTTTCTAGCTGAATAATAATTATTTGACTTTTTGAAATGTGTATTAAAAATATTATTTTTAAAACACATATATGTTTTTTTAATATATTTCATTTTTAAATGCATTAAAATGATTTATTTTTTTAGTGCCGTATATTTTTTTGAAGTGAAATGTTTTTTTTATATAAAAAATTATTACTTTTTATCAAAATAAAATTTATTTATTTATTTAGAATTGGTAAAAAATAATTAATTTTTCTCTAATTAAATGTAAAATAATTATTATTCATTTTACTCAAATTAAATATTACTTATCTTTTATCAAAAAACTGTAACATATGTGTTTCTATATGTTCATCTCATTTTTAAAGTCATTATAATTTTTATCATAATATTAATTCAATAAATTTTATTTTATAATGGCTTAAAAAACATTTTTCAATTATTAAAATTATTATTTTTTGGAAGAAATTCTGGCATACTCAAAATCGTGAAGATAAATTTATTTATTTTTAAAATATTAATAACTAGTACCTCACTCGTGCATTCACACAGTGCTATAAATCAACTCTTATTTTAAAAAGGAATTCATAGTTTGAGAAGTTAAGAATGATAATTAATTTAAAATATATTAAAATTATAAGTTAGTGATGTATAATATTGAAACCGTTGAAGAACTTGCTAAGACATCATCATAATAGTATAAATCATAATTGATATATGAAAAGTAATAAAAATTTATTTTGACTATGGAGAAATCATATACATGAAGGAACCTACATTTAAGATAAAAATAATAATAATGAATAATGAAATAGGTACGTTTCATTATGAATTTCAACATAAAACAAATAGTTTGAAATAAAGTAAACAAAACAAAATGTTTACACAGAAGCCTTTATTTTTGAAAAGAAGGTTGAGTTATGTAACAACATATTCTACTTTTTAATAGTTTGCGAGTGTGTCCTTCAGAGAGACAGTATCATCCACCATCCTGATTAGTAATTGGATAGACGTCCTTTTTAGTAAAAGGCTGTCAGTAGTGGTGTGAGTCGTTGCTGTAGTGGAGCTCCTATTCAGGATGTTGGGTTCATAGCGTTGTAGATCCCTACAACAGTTAGTATAGGTGAGAAAAAACTATGAAATCTATTATGTATAGGGGATAGTCATCAGAAACAAAACAAAAACTTTGAAAAAACGTGTTGAAACAAAATTTTCATAAACTTTAATAAAAGTATATCTTATAGGGGAAATAAATATTTAAAAGGTAATTTGAAAATACCAGAAGCATTGAGGATTTTCCATTACCTTGTAATTGCATCACAAAATTTCAGTCAATTTTTTCAGTCTTGTCCTTTATGTTTTCCTTCATACAGGTATGCACTTCATTATCATGGATTGATGTTGCCGCAGAGTATCGAGACATTGTAGCATTTTATCGGACCGCATCATTAGCATCAAACTCACTCAATAGGTTTTTCTACAAAAATAATTGACTTTAATGATTAAGTAGAAATTAATAGTGTCAATTGAAATCATTGAAGCAAAAATATGATGTTTAACAGTTTCAAAGATAAAAATAGAACAACAACCTGATAGGTTTGAAATAGAACAATAACCAAAATTCCTTCAATTGTAGGGTTTTAATATACATGCACTAAATAAAAGATGATTGTGGATTTGTAAGGATTTATCATTGAGATTTAATTGAAATGAAAATGGATTATTCATTGATAAAAACATATCCACTCAGTAGTTTTAAACAGCTGTGATGATTAAAGTATGGAAATTCAGTATGAGTGAGAGAGTTGAACTCTTTTGATTCATTGTTTTTGGGAAGTATAACCTGTTAAACAAAGTACTTACCAGTAATGAGTGGTTTTTAATTATGACCCCTTTATCTGCTTTTATCCTTTATAAAAATTTAATTAAACACAGGCCAAATTAATAAATTTTGTGATATGATGATCTCAATCAACTTAGAAAAAGAAGTAACTAATAAAGAGCATCTTTAATAGTGTAAAAAGATGCCAAATTATATATAGAATTCTGAGTGTTGGTCCCCTGTATAGTTCTTACAAAACATTAATACTTGAGTACCATTTAATGGTTGTTACAGCTGTAGCCAAGCAAAGATAATATTGCTTGTGATAAGTATCCAAACCAAGTGTAGAAGGCTCCTTAGTGGAATTTTTTTTACCAACACAGCTACCTGGAATAGTGAATCATGAAGACGTTAAGGACTAAGTGCATTGGGAGAACATATGAGATCTGAACAAAGGATAGAAAATAAATCTACTTTTACAACCTTGGTATCATCAAAACAACAATATTCCATTACAACCTGCAAAATCATATTTATTTGTATGTGATTATTCCACACATGTTATATTCAGGCATAAAAGACATAAAATGCACTTCTACGGGAAATAAGGCCACCAATTCAAAACAAAATGACATTTATGAGATGATATCAGAACTTAAACAAACCTTGTGTGTTCTGGAAACTCATATAGAGAACCCATTTAAAAATTCTCTCAAATAAGAGAAATGCCCTTGTTAATATCAATTAAGAGCATACTGGATGCATGGAACATATGGTTTGGTAACCTGCAAATAGAAATATAATGTCATGTTTAAATTTTGATCAACACAAATAGAAAATGACATCACAATGTTACAATTCATTTTAAGAAATACTACAGTAAAAAAACTCTTAGATGTGGTATGTGTGCAAAAATATAACATATCATCACAGTCAGCATTTCGAACTATTTGAAGAGCATCAGAGTTTTCTAAATGTGAATTTGTTGGGGTAAAAAATATATATAGTAGGAGTTTAAAGATAATATATAGTAGGAGTTGAAACAATATCAAGCTCAAAGAAAGAGAGTATATAGCAGGAGTTGAAAGATAGGAGTTGAAATATAGTATATCGCAGGAGTTCAAACAATATGAATTTGTTGGGGTAAACAATATAAGCCAACAAACAATATTGGGCTCAATGAAAGATGGTATATACAATGAAGGAATGATGAAAAACAATATATATAGTAGGAGTTGAAAAATTTCTATTTGTAATTTTTTAATATGAAATAACCTAGAAAAAATGAAATTGTGTTTAATAAAATTGAAAATGTAATAAAAAACCCTAATGATGTGAGAAAACATTATTAAAAATAATAATAGTGATAAACACAATAGTTGTAACAAATATACAAGACAAAAAGTACACGACGCACCTATTTCCCAGAAGATGTAACAATAGTGAGAAAATTACAGTAAACATTATTGAGAAAAAATATTAAGAAAACACTAATAAGAAAAAAAATAATAGTGATTATTAATAATATAAAAAACAAATATTGATGATGAACAACAATAGTAAATAAATCATTATGATAATGGAAAATGAAATAATAGTGATAAACAAATACCTTGAATCATTGTTACCATTTCATTTAAAAAACTGAATATGGTGATAAAGAAACCTGAATCAAATAATTCATGCAAGTTAATTGGGAACTATTTTAAAGTTCATGTTATGTAGAATCAATGTATAGATCGTGAATAACATCACATTTCGCAGAAAATGCATCAAATAATGAAACAACAACACTAAGATACAAATCTACAATGGGAGATGAGAAAAGGTAACATGACATTTTAGATAAAAAACACCTAAAGTAAAATACACAAACATATAATGAAATTACATACAACATTTGATATCTATAAAAGTATCCACCATAAACAGAACATGTTATCAATATTCAAGGATTGTTAGTGTTTGAAGTTTAAAAAAGCAGTAAAACTCATTATGACCATAAAAATTGAATGGGAAATAATACATGAGATCTAAAAGTTAAATCCCTCAAAGAATATAAGCCAATAAAGAATATTAAGCTCAAAGAAAGATAACATATAAAATGAAGGAATGATGGGAGATGATATATATTGTAGGAGTGGAAACAATGTTATTGGTAATTTGTTAAAATGATATAGCCCATAAAAATTGAAATTTTATTTAATGAAATTGAAAATGAAATTAAAAAACCTTAATAATGTGAGAAAACATTATTACAAATAACAATACTGATAATAGACAACAGTTGAAACAAATATACATAATAAAAAGTACATGAAACATTGATTTCCTAGAAGATGTAGCAGAATAATATATCAAAAAAATATTGTTGAAAAACAACAAAATAATAAATGAAACATTATGTAAATGTAAATAGAAATAATATTGAGAAATAATTACCTCAAATTTTTGATACCATTACATTCAAAAATAGGAGATGGTGATAAAGAAACTCGAATAAAAGAAGACATATAAGGTTATTCGACACTGTTTTAATAATCATGCAATGTAGAATCAAAGTAGAGATTGTGAATAATATTACATTTGGCAGAATGTGCATCAAATAATGAATTGGTGAATAAATATCAGATAATAGAATGAAGAATATACCCTAATTTTTGAATCTGAAAAACAAATGTACTGTAATAACATATCAAAAAGTTGTATGCGAAGGGAAATACTAAAAATTGAAGTGAAGATTATTTTCACGGTATTAGGAGAACATACATGTTGCGGAGATCTGGATCTGTAGAAAGAAAACATATAAATTGAAGGAATTATGGGAAACAATATATATTGAAGGAATTAAAACAATGTTATTGGTAATTTGTTAAAATGATGTAGCTTGAAAAAAATGAAATTTTATTTAATGAAATTTAAAAAGAAATAACAAACCTTAATAATGTGAGAAAACATTATTAAAAATAACAATACTGATAACAAACAATAGTTGAAACAAATATGGATAACAAAAAGTTCATGAAACACTGATTTCCTAGAAGATGCGGCAAAATAATATATCAAACAAATATTGATGACAAACAAACAATAAATGAAACATTATGTAAATGGAAATATAAATAATAGTGAAAAACAATTACCTCAAATCCTTGATACCATTACGTTCAAATACAGGAGATGGTGATAAAGAAACCAGAATCAAAGAATACATGTAAGGTCATTCTGCACCATTTTAATAATCATGCAATGTATAATCAAATTAAAGATCAGGAATAACATTGCATTTGACAGAATGTGCATCAAATAATGAATATGTGAATAAATACCAGATAACAGAATGAAATAGATGCCCTAATTTGTGAATCTGGAAAACAAATATACTGTAATAACATATGAAAAAGTTGTAAACGAATGGAAATACTTAAAATTGAAGTGGAGATTATTTCCACAATATTAAGAGAACATACCTGTTGCGGAGATTGAATTTGAAGTCTATCTGAAGAAGGTATTGACGATGGTAAACGGGTTCGTGAAGAGGTTGATCGGCGTCCTCCACGACCGTTGATGGTGAAGCAAAACTGGAATGGCTTGCAGAACGGGAACCGAAGGAGAAGGTGAGGGAACTCGTGAGCTGCAGTAGTAAGGATTGGAGAGAGACAGAGCAGTGGTAGACAGAGGAGGAGAAGGTGGTAAAGATGAAGCGGCAATCGGAGGTGAGGATGGTGGAATTGGTTTTCACCGGTAACCCTTAAGCGATGGTAGATGGTGGTCAAAGATGAAACAATAATCGGAGGTGAGGATGGAGCATTCAATTTGCACCGGTAAACCGAGAGCGGTGGTAGATAGAGGACAAGAAAGTGGTCGAAGATGAGATGACAATCGGAGGCAAGGATGGAGGAAGCGATTTTCAACGGTAACCCTAGGACAGGAAGAGGGAAATCACGAGCAGGGGAAGATTGATGTAGAGGGAATGAAAGCGGGGAGAAGATGCTCTAATGAAGAGAATTACGGAGAGGGCAACACGTGTGTTGGAAACAACCCAACTTTAGAATAGATATAGATATTTAAACTCATAATAGCTTCAGTATTTTTTAAAAGGAAAAAATATTCATTTTTTAAAGTAAAAAATATATTATAATTACTAATTTTTTAGATGTATTAAAAAAATATTATAATTCGAAAAATAAAATAGAATTATTTATTAAAATTTATGCAATAGATAAAAAATATCTAATTTTTAAATGAATAATTTTTTCTAAAGGTTTCAGCTTTTTAAATTGCATAAAATTTCATTAAATGAAATAAAAATATAATTTTAAAATACATAATTTCTAAAAAAATATCATTTGGTAGAATATAAAATTATAATTAACATTGTTAAAGCTATAAAATATATTTTTTACAACAAATATTTATTTCATTATAATAAGGAAGTAATGTTATTTTATAATGTAATAAATTTTGAGTGATGAAATTTCTAATTGAAAAATATTTATTTTTTACAATAAATAAAAATATTTTTTAATAATATAATAATTTTTTATTTTTTAAATGAATATTACTTTATAACTTCTTAAAGTTGTTCTTTAAAGGTTTTTTTATTCTTAAAAAATATATTTTTATTTATTTTTAAATGGAAAAGATATTATTTATTTAGAAATATGTGAAATAATTTTATTTTTTAAAGGAAAAAAATTGCTTAAGGCAAATATAATAATTATTAATTTGAATGATTAAACAATATGGTTAATTTGAAAGGGGGGAAATATTATTCTTATTTGTTTAGAAGCATGCAAAAATATTGTTTAAAAACACTTTTAAAACTATAAAAAATATAATTTAAATATAAAATGGTATTTTGTTATTTTATAATGTGATTTTAAAAATTTTATAAAAAAATACTTCATGAAAAAAATATTTTGAGATAAGAAAATATTTTTAAATTTAAGAAAAACTTTGTTCATGAATAATAAACCATTATTTTATTTAGCGATTAATATATTTTAAAGTATGAAAACAAATTTTTAAAAAACATTAGGACAATTTTATAATAAGAGTTAGATTTTCAAGCAATAACATAATTTTTTTTTTGAAATTATTAAAAAAATCAAAAAAAAATAAAATAAAAATATATTATTTTAAAGATATAAAAATTTATAATTTTGAATGAAAAACATTATTATTTATTTAATGTATATATATGTTCATTTGTATCTTTATTTTTTAAGTTTACAATTTTTTAAGATTTATAAAAAATGGGAAAAAATTATTTCTCCAGTGGAGATTATTATAACAAAAAAATATTTTTTTGTAATTTTCTAAAATTAATATTATTATTAAAAATTCATGTAAAAATAAAAGTTATTTTTAAAAGGTATTATTAAATATTATCTTAAAAGCCACATAAAAATTTAAAAATCTATTAAAATAATATTTAAAGACATAAATAATATTAATATTCGTAAAATAAATAAAACGTTTTTCATTTAAATTAATTTAAAAAGTTTGAATGGATTAAAATATTGTTATTTGTCTAAATATGTAGTTGTTTTATCTATAAAAAATTATCTAGTCATTATAAATTAAAATATTGTTGTTTTAAAATATAAGAAAGCAATTATAATGTAGATATAAAACAAATATTTTTTAAAAGTGATAATAATAAATATTTTTTAAGACAATTAATTAATGAATATTTTTCAATTTTTTAACACATTATTTATATTGTGTTATTCTAATTATATATTTATTTTTTCGACGCATAATAAAAATACTATATTTATGAGAATAAATATATATATCAGTTTTATAAAGATAAGATAGAATTTAGATATTTATTTAAATGGTATAATGTTATGTTATTTTTTATAATAGGCAATATTTTGATAAATTTATATGGTGTTATTTTTTTAATTTATATAGTAATAAGAATATTTTTTTAATTAGAAAAAATACAAAATAGTGAGGATGAAGGATGCACCACTATAGCTATTCCATAGTGACGATAACGCGATTTAAACTATGTTTGGTCGTTTTTTAGTAAAAGAAGAGAAATGACTTCATAATTCATAAAAGAAAAAATATAAAATGAAATGACTTTGATTTCTCTTGATTTTGTTTGCATGTGAAATTCAGTAAAAAAAGAGAAATGATTGTAATTTTTTTCCATCTTGTTTGGTGATAATTTTTAAAGAAAAAGAAAATAAATTTTCTACAAATACGATAAAACAACCCTCATTAAAAATACAGTTTTTCAATACTCAATTATTCCAAATAACAAATATTATAATTTTAAATTGTATCTTTTTTTTAAATAAATACAAATTTATAATAAATAAACACATATTTTTTTAAAAAATATTTCTATAATTATAGATATATAATTTTCTAAAAAATATTTATAAATATATTTTTATAATTATATATATATATAATAAAATTAAATTTGAAATTATTACCTCATTATTAATATGGGGGTAATATTTTTTAAAAAAATATAGTTTTTCAATATTCAATTATTCTAAATAAAAAATATTATAATTTTAAATTGTATCTTTGACTTTTATATCATATCAATTATATGAGCATTTAATTTTGAAAAATATATCAGTAATGATGTATTTTTTTGATTTTATAATCATTCATGTTAAATATATATATATTTAATTTAATAATATAATAGCTCGAGAAATATAATATGATAAAATTAGAAAAGGGTTCATCACCCATTTTATTTCAAATCATCCCATTTTTTTGCAATCACTTCCCCCATCTCATTTCTACCCCACGAGTGTAGGTCACCAGACATTATAAATTTTTAAACCGCCTCCCTATCGTTTCTTTTCCACCCGAAGCGTTCATGCCAAATGACCTGTTACACCGTGTTTGGTGAGATTTTAGTAAAAGAAAAGAAATGATTTGATATTTTATAAAAGAAAAGAAAAGAAAAGATTATGATTTCTCTCATTGCGTTTGGATTAAAAACTTAGTAAAAGAAAAGAAATAATTTGAATTTATCTCCATCTTATTTGGTGAATCTTTTTAAAAAAAAAGAAAAAAAATTATTTTGTGATACATGTAGAAAATAGGGATAAAATTGAAAATTTAAAATATTAACAACCCTCCACCATCATTTCTCTCCAAATCATCCCAATTTTGAAGTATTTTGGGGTGATTTAAAAACAAGGAGATAAATCTATTTTTCTCCATTTATACTCTTATTATTTATCTCCCTTTAAAATTATCTCGCCAAACATCATAAAACAATTTATACTCGGATGTCATTTCTTTTGCCGAACTACCCCTTAGGTTCCTGGGCTTCGATGGCAGATAATCTGAAAGTTGTTGAGGTTGAAGACGCTGCTGCGGTCTCAAAGGATCCGAGGCGTTTGAAGAATTTGGAGCCCCGGGGACCCTGCTGGTGCTGCGACCTTCAATTTGCTCGATTCCCCTGCTAAAGATGCTTCTGGAGGCCCTCGGATCCCTGCCGGTGATTCTGGGAAGCATACATCTGATCTCCCAATTTCTAGGGCTTCTGATGCCAAGGAGTTGCGAGCTCCTTTGCACAGATCATGGCAGGGAGTTATAAAGTGAGTGTTATCAATGCTTAGACGGCTGCATCGGAAGGCAAATCCTTGAACGTTCATCCAGTCTCAAGGGTCTGGGTAGTGGCGGAATCCATCACTGAGTTTCCAGAAATGGCAGGAGTGGATGAGCCACTTGAGGCATGCCCTAATCCGGCATCAGGGACCCTGTGTGTTCCGGAGCCTATCATGAACCTGAGATCCTTTGAGGGATTTCGGAATTAGTCCATCCTTCAATCTAGGAAGATTACGAAGAAAGGGGACATAGCCTTCATTGAAGCCAATCATGGAATTATTGCTCACAAGATGCAAGAATGTAAGTTTTCTATTATTGCGCATTTATCATAGCAACCCAAGAGAATTGCTGGAGCATTTTTGAGCTCAGGAAACATATGCTTGACATCTAAGGATTCGATGGTTGGAGAATTACATCTCTTAGCAAGGTTTTTTTTTTTCACATTTTCTTCCCAACAGAGGCCATGAAAGCCAAAGCTTGGGGGTATGTCCTGGTGATTCTGAAGCCCAGCTTCCTCCAGATTCAAGACTGGGACCCTTCCTTTAATTCTCTGATTGTTAAAAACTCAATTTCTGAAGTCTGGGTTAGAATCAGAGGACTAAGATGGTTCTTATGGCATCCACAAATTCTGTGGGATATTGCCTTAGCAATTGGAACCCCTACAAAGATGGATAGGGAAACTGAAAAGGCTAGATATGTCCATTTTGCATGACTTGGTGGAAGTTGATCTCGGCACTCCACTGATTAAAACAGCTGTGTTAACTGCCGACGATTACCTGTTGGATCTACTTGTTGACTATAAAAAACGCCTGATTATTGCACAGAATGTCATAATATTGGACATATATTTCCTAAATGTCGGAAAAGAATTTTTTGTACTTCTCGTGGGTTGAAAGGCCACAATGCTGAAAGTTGTAGGAGAAATGTTTCTACTGAAGTGAAGGGTGGTTCTACTCAACCCTTGTTAGATGAGCAGGCTGGAGCGAGGACCAGCCTTCTTACAAAGCTACTGCTTTAGGGACGCAGATGGATCCTAGGAGGGGCTCACTTGAAATATGTGATCCTCATGAAGGATCCTCTGATTCAGACTTGGTTTTTCCAGACCAGGAAAAAGGTGAACCTATAGCTTGCGGTTCATAAATGGCTGTGAAGGATAGGGATAAAAAAAGGGACCGTGAGGTGACTTCTCAACCCAATGTTGGGCTGAACACTATTGATGGAGACTATTTTTCCATTTTATCCGAAAATGATAATGAGGATTGAATTACCCCTCACGAGTCTCCCTCTAAAAGTGAACTTGAAATGGACAAGGGTGACCTCCAAGTAGACTTGTACCTTAATTTTGGTGGCAGTAAAGGGAATGCCAAGCAGATTCCTTCTTCTCTTCAAGCCACTAAGGGCAAAGAAGAGAGTACCTTCAAACCAATGAATAGGGTAAAGGCTGTCTACAACAAGTGTTGGTCTGGAGTTAAGATAGAAAAATAGCCAATAGGGGGTGAATAGGCCTTTATAAAAATATTTTAATGAAATTTCATATCAGAGTTAATAAAAATTTTGTGCAGTGCAAAATAAAAGAAAAAGAACACAAGAGATTTTTATAGTGGTTTGGATCTAAATGATCATACTCCACTCTTCACCCCTCTCACGAGAGAGATGACACCCACTATAACCAATATAATGTAATCTTCCAATGACTTTTTACCATCTGGTGTCACAACCCAATTACAATGCCTTTTTCCCCTGGAGACTCAAACCCAATACTTCATGCCCTTTTAACCTCTGGAGGCACAACCCGAAAATTCTTCCTTTTTCCCCTAGAGGCACAACCCAAATACCTGACTTTTATTTGGGAGCCACAACCCACAATCCCACCTTTTAATGGGTATATAACCCTTTACAATTACGCGTACAAAAGAAGAATATGAAGAAGTAGAGCCACATAACCAGATGTACAGTTTCAGTATCTGAGTGTCGAGGCAGTAGTTAGTTCGGTTGGGAGCAGTAAATGGTCACCAAAAAAATACCGCACTTGTACAGTTCAAAAGTATCCTCAACCTAATCATATTTTTCACTCATTCTACCAACTCTCTCTATATATAGCTTCTTTGAGCATAGTAACTTTATAATATTAACATCGTTGCATCTTTTATTTTCTCGAAACAAGAATCATGTGTGCAGCTTCAACGAACTACTTCAGAGTTGTCCACGTTTGTTTCCCAGATGATATTCCATGTGTATATCATTTATAAATAAAAAATAATATTTATTAAATATCACCTTGACATTCTATAAAATAAAATAATTACACAGTGGAACCAGTTAGAAAATTTAATATAGAATTTAATAATAAGCATTAATATGATATAAATACTTATTGGTAATATTCGAGACTGACTCTTCATATACCATCCAATTTGAATTTGAATATTTCAAGTTCCAGAATTTCAGCGTGAATATCCATGCACGCTTAATCCCATGAGAATCTCATTTAATTCTTCATAAAACAAGTTAAAACATGTTTTCATAGATTCTATACAGTTGATAAATAATTATAGAATAAAGAATCTGCTAATTATATCTATAATAAACTTGCAGCAAATTAAAATGCCAAGAATAACGTAAAACAAAGTATTTTTTTCAGGTTCTTGTAGAAATTTAAAGAACCACGTAGGCAAATCCATATAGGGGGATCTCGTAGGGGAATCACGTAGGCAAATCACTTGGGCGATTCACCATGTAGGTGAATTACGTAGTCGTTTTAGAGAAGCGAATTGACATATCTGAATTTACATAGGGGAATTTATGTAGCCATTTTACGTAACCATTTTTTACTATGTGGCCAATATTCATTTAGGAAATATATTTCATGTAACCAAATATCTATATATCCATTTCTCACATAATAAAATTACTCATGAAAGAGATTCACCATGCAAGAAAATTCATCATGTATCCAAAAAATCGACGTAGTCGAATTTTGAAAACTGCAGACAACTTGACTTAAAACAATTTTAGTCTTAAAAAATACCTTAAAAAATGAATGAATCAGCTTTAGCTCCAGTTGAGTTTTATTAAATAATTTCATTATCTTTCCAACTCAAGAATAATCACTTAATTTGGAGTTCTGTATCTAAAGTTATGGTCGAAATACCGAAGGTATCCGATTCTGGAAAATCAGCTACGTGTTGAACAGTGAAATGGTTATGTGGGAGAATCGGCTACATGAATCCCTTATATGGGAGATTTACCCCCGGTTTCTGGTATGTAACCCTTTCTTGATGCTTTTAATGGTTTTAAAGTTAAGGTGACGAATGAGAGAGTCAGGAGAACTTGAAATGAGTTTTGGGGCAAAAAGGGAAGCCGCACGGGCGGCGCACGATTTGTCTAAACCGCGCGGCCAAACCGTGCGTAGTTGGTCTTGGAGGCAGTGACTTCCGCACGGGCGGCGCACGGTTTGTCTAACCGTGCGACCAAACCGTGCGAGAAGGTTGGCCGAGGCAGTAGCTAACGCACGGTTAGCGCACAGTTTGTCAAACCGTGCGAACTAACCGTGCGACCACTTAAACGAGATTCTATAAAGGTAGATCTCACGCGTTTTTGCCTCTAAGTGGCTCGTTTTTCCTCCTAAGGGGCCCTAACTCGGGATTTTGGTTCTCCTAAGGTCAAGGAGGGTTCTCCCATCGTTCCGGAGACGATCTGAAGGCTTCTCTTGAAGAATCGAAACCGGATTCTTGAGGTATGTGATCGTTCTTGTTTGGTTTCTTAGATCTACTCATAGTAGTCAATCTCGGATCGCGGCGTGACGCGGCGGGGCCCTATAGTGGGATAGCGGCGACGCGGATCGCGTCGCGACCGCTTTTTTATCCAAACGCGGTCCAATTAATATAATTTAAATTATTTAATTCTGAACATATATATATGCGGAAAAAATAAAATATGCTAAATAAAATATAAAACAGAATAAAAATAATACATATATAATAACAAAAGAAATAATAACTAAAAAAAGCGGCAAATGGAAAATTTTAACTAACATAAAATAAAAAGAACAAAAAACAAAATAAAAAAAACGGAGTGTTAGTGGCGCACCAAACCAGGGGCGCACCAGATAAAATAGAAAAAAATAAGCCTGGATGGACCAAACGGAAAAAAAAAATAAAAAAAAAAATAAAGGATGCGGGTCGGAGGGAAGGTCCGATCGGGGTGGGATCATCGTCGCGGCGCGGCGAGCAAACAAGATGCGGGAGGGTTGTTGTTGGCGTCAAGGGGTCACAGTGGCGGTGGCGCATGCAAGCAAACAGGATGTGGGGGGTCATCGTCGGCGTTGAGGGGTCGCGCCGGTGACAGCAGCGGCGCATGCGCACAAACAGGATGCGGGATCCAGGGGCGACGGGGGTTGGACGAGTTACGAGGCAAAAAAAAAAAGACTTCTTTTGGTACCAAAACGAGGCGCGGCCGCTCCCGACGGGATCGCGGCAGATCCGCGACATCCGCGATCGCGGAAGAGGCGGCGCAATTGCGTTCCAAGCGCGATCCAACCAACAGACGCGGTGGGTCGCCGCACCGCAATGCGCAGGCGCGATCGCGGCCGCTACCCCGCTATTTGACAACTATGGATCTACTTAGATCTACTTATCTTCTTCTCTCGGTTTCTTAGATCTACGCTCGTTATGGGTAGATCTAAGTGTGTGGATGCCAAATATGACGAGATTTGGTCTTGGTTGTGTTAGGAGAAGAGATCTAAGGAGGATCTTTGGTGAATCGGCCTGGTTTTCTTGTGCGTTCTCCGTCTGTCAGGGTTTTCGTCAAAACCTTTGAGGTAGGAGGCTTCACTCTCGACTCTTCTTGTTAGAATTGATTGGCTTGGTTTCAAATTGGGTTATTTGAATGAAATTGATTGTGCAAAGCATGAAATAAATCTTCTTTAGTGATGATTTATGGTTTTGTTGAAATTGTGAAATCTTGGTGAATTGTTGTGCAAAGTGATTTGACTTCTTGAATTTAAAATGTTGATTTTAAATTATGGATTTGCTGGAATGGTAAATGGTTTGATGAAAGATGAGTTTTGAATAAAAATGGGTGTTTTATTGAAATGGTTTGGTATTGAAATGACTTGATGAAATTGGTTCATTCTTTGGTTTTCAATCAAAGTACGGTTTTATTGAAATGGTTTGAATTGGTTGAACACACTTGGTTTTGATGGAAATGATTTTCAATAAAAGGGTGTTTTATTGAAAGGATGGTTTTGGCATGAATGTTGTGAATGTGTGGTGTGTGTTCATGTTGCATATACGAGGCTTGGTTGAAATAAGACCTTGTGCTCGGTGCCAAACGTTTAATGGCACATGAGACTTTTAAGTACGGGGTTTGGTTGAAATATGACCTTGTGCTTGGTGCCAAAGGTGTAATGGCACATGGGAAACAATTACCTTGTGACGACTTGGTAGATCGATGAGAAACCGCCCATGAGTATGGAACTGTCATAACGAAGCATGCATGGTTGATTTCACGGGTTGTGAAATGGTTGAGTATGCCAAAAAGGGATTTTGTGAAATGGTTGTGTATGCCAAAAAGGGATTTTGTGAAATGGTTCTAAAGATTGATTTGTTATTTTTCTGGAAAAATGACTTGTTGGAAAAATTGGTTTCAATTGCTCTTGGATGCTTTTGGTTACGAATGGTTTTGAAAACTTGTTTATATTTAGTTATAAACTGCTTTTGAGAAAATGTTTTATATAAACTGTTTTTATATAATTGTTGCTAACTCTTCTATCCTAGTGGCGTGAGTAGGGAAGTCATTGGGGAAAACCTACTGAGTTTTATACTCACCCCTGTTTTGGCACTTTGGTGCTTTTGCAGATGTCGTATTCCGAGACACAGGTAAAGGTAAGACATCTCATTACTAGTGGTTCGTGGTGATGCTTGGGAGATGTGGTGGTGCTTGGCGCATGGAGCTCGGTGTGGAGCCGTGGAGTGTGTCTTGGCTTGTTTTGGGTCTTTTGTTTATTCTTCCGCTTGGTACTCTGATATTGTGTTGGTTATGTATTGGTTTGTGGAACAGTGTAGTTCTCTTTTGGTAATGCATGAGTTGGTCTTTCATTTGTTCATGCATCATATAGGGAATGTTTGGTTATGCTTGGTTGGTTTACGGGTTATTTCTCAAAGGGTAAATCGTTCCCCACTTGCATTGAAACCCTTCGGTATTTATTGCCAGCCTTTGGCACCTTGGGGATGTCGCTTAAGGCCTAGTAATGACTCGTGGTACTCTCAAGCTAATGAGAATTGGCGGGTCATTACAAATGGTATCAGCTTGTTCGGTCCTTGCCTAACAAGTGGTCATCGATGTTCTTGGTCTTGGAGTTGAAATTCATTTTTGTCTATTACTTGGGTCAAAATCTTAGACAGGAGTATGATTGTCAGAACTTAAAATGTATAGCATAAAAGGACGTAGCTAACCCGTTTATGCTGAACTATAAGTTAACAGGGTGTTGGGTACATAAGTGTTTTGGATACACTTCTACAATGTTGGAAATCTCATTGTCATGGGTTTAGCCAATGAGAGGAGCATGACATGCATTGTAGAGGAATGACTTCCCACTAGGATTGCATATCTCATTGTGAGGAATGAGTAAAGATTTTGTGCAAGATGCGAATTTTTGAAAAATGTAGAAATTGTTTTCAAGTGAAAGATTTTGAAAACAAGGTATTTGGTGTACTTTGAAAATGGGTTGATTTTCAAAAAGTATGCTGAATGTTTTCAAAAATGTTTGAACATGGGAAAAAGGTTGTGATAGATGATGTGATAGAATTTGAATGCTAAGCTATCAATTGCTAGAGAGTGAGATTGACGGAGTTTGTTGTTGGTTTAGAAAATGTGGCACCCGGTAGGCGTCGTCGAAACCAACGCGATGAAGCTGCGGAAAATGTGGTTGCACCAAAACCACGTGTGAACCAAGAGCTGGTTCAGAGTATTGTCCAGGCTTTTCATGCTGTGGATACGGGGAACCAGAGGAATGAGCCAAGACATGTGGATCATACCATCCAGTTCATGAAGTAGAATCCACTGAACTTTTGAGGTGATGCTGAACCCGAAAAGGCGGAGGTGTGGCTAAGTAGGATGAATCGTATCTTTGATTTCATCAGCACACCATCAGAGCTTAAGGTCAAGTTGGCAACGTATATGCTCGAGGATCTTGCACGTTAATGATGGGATTTAGCTGTGCATGCTAAATTGGATGAAGACCTTATATGAGAGGATTTTGAAGAATTGTTCAACAAACAATTCTATCCTCACACGTTCAAGATCCAGAAAACAACAGACTTCTTCAGCTTGAAACAAGAGACTCTCTTTGTCACAGAGTATGCGGCTAAATTCATGAACTTAGTCCGTTTTGCACCAGAGGTTGCGGCAAGTGCGTCATTGAAGGCACGCATCTTCGAATCGGGGCTAAGGCAGGAGATTCGATCGAAGATTGCGGTGCTCTGTATTACGGATTATACAGAGATGGTGAACAGAGCGACTGTTGCTGAATGTGATATCTCGGGATCGATGGGAGGAGGAATGTTGATACCTACGGGAAACGGTGGGAACTCAACCGTTGGGAACAAGAGGAAAAGGGATACCTATTTCCACGGTGCGAGTGCAAATCAGAACCAGACGGCGGGATCAGTGAACCTTCCTTTACGACCCCAGAGCAAAGCAGGTTGCTTTCAATGTGGTTCGACTGACCACATAAAGCGAGTGTACGACGCAACCTAGAGCTTGTCATAATTGCAACAAGATGGGACATCTTCAGCGCTATTGTCGTAGTGCTCCTAGGTCGGGTGCTCGGGACACTTCTCAGGCGTCGCAAGCATCGTATGCTTCGACAGGAAGAGGACAGCAGAGTCAGTCTCGTCAGCATAACAGAGCTAGCCATGGTGATTCTCGAAATACCATGACTCCGCAACCAGGGCAATTTCAACAAGGCAACAAGGAGAACAATGCAGCGACGAAGCAATTGTATGGAGCTGAGCAGATGATTGTCGATGATCAGGCTGAACCATCTACAGTGAGAGGTACGATTCTTTTGAATTCTACCCTTGTGCAAGTGTTGTTTGATACTGGTGCATCGCATTCCTTCATTGCTTCTCGTGCTATTGATTTGCTATGTTTAAAGCTGGAAATGATGTCTTTTGTTTTGAAACTAAAAACTCCTCTTGGTGAAAGAGAATGTCAAGCCTTTGTGTGTAGAGCATGTGCTATAACTGTTGATGGAGCTGAGTTAAAATGAGACTTCTCGATGTTGGACATGAATGTCTATGACGTAATCCTGGGTATGGATTGGTTGACAATGGTTAAGGCTCACATCGACTGTTATAGTAGAACGGTTAGTTTCACGACTGAGGACGGCATCAACCATCTCTTCAGAGGAGAGAGGATGGTAAAGAAAGATGCAAAGAGCTTGTTGGCACCAATGGTGGGAACGATCTCTTACCAACTGGCAGCGTTGACTTTGGCATTAATGAAAGAGATTGAGGAAAATAGTTTTCTAGTTGTGGTGGATCAATTTCCAGATATATCTTTCCCAAGAACTTCTCAGGGTTACCACCTCTAAGGGAAGTGGAGTTTATGATTGATTTCCTTCCGGGGACCAGTCCTATTTCCCTTCTGTCTTATAG
Source organism: Viscum album (assembly GCA_963277665.1). NCBI lineage: Eukaryota > Viridiplantae > Streptophyta > Magnoliopsida > Santalales > Viscaceae > Viscum > Viscum album. The sequence goes on along the minus strand of OY728122.1, from coordinate 501,454,433 downwards.
GATGACACCAACAGAGTTACGGGAATTGAAAGTGCAGTTAGAGGAGCTGGAAAACAAGAGTTTCATTCGACCAAGTACTTCTCCATGGGCAGCACCGGTGTTGTTTGTGAAGAAGGCAGATGGAACTCTTCGGCTGTGTGTTGATTATCGTAAGCTTAACCAAGTTACGATAAAGAATAGATATCCACTTCCACGCATTGATGATCTGTTCGATCAATTAAGGGGAGCTCAGTGGTTCTCCAAGATTGACTTGCGATCAAGATATCACCAATTGCGAGTTCGGAAGGAGGATATTTCAAAGAGAGCTTTCAGAAGCAGATATGGCCACTACGAATATGTAGTCATGCCTTTTGGTCTAACGAATGCACCAACGGTCTTCATGGCTTTTGATGAATCAAATATTTCAGCGATATCTGGATTCTTTTGTTGTGGTGTTTGTGGATGATATCTTGGTGTATTCAAAGACAAGGGCTGATCATGAGGAGCACCTGGAAACAGTGTTACAAATCTTGAGAGATCATCGTTTGTTTGTCAAATTATCAAAGTGTGATTTTTGGATATAGGAAGTACGTTTCCTTGGCCATGTCATTTCTGAGAAAGACGTTTCTGTTGATCCTGAAAAGATAGAAGCCGTTATCTCTTGGCAACCACCGAAGAATGTGTTCGAGATACGCAGTTTTCTTGGTCTAGCTGGTTACTACCGACGCTTTGTGCGTGATTTCTCATGACTAGTGTTACCAATTACTGCTCTGACAAAGAAGAATGCTCCATTTCAATGGACATAAGAATGTCAGAAGTCTTTCCAGGAACTGAAGGTTCGTCTTACATCGGCACCCATCTTGATCTTGCCTGAATCAGGACAGGGGTATGTGGTGTATTGTGATGCTTCGGGATCAGGGTTGGGTTGTGTTCTCATGCATAGAGATCATGTGGTTGCTTATGGCTCAAGGCAGTTGAGGGTGCATGAGAAGAATCACCCAACACATGATTTGGAGTTGGCTGCAGTCGTACATGCTTTGAAAACATGGAGACATTATCTCTTTGGTGAGAAATTTATTGTGTTTACGGATCACAAAAGCTTGAAACACATTTTTTCACAACGAGATTTGAATCTGAGGCAAAAGAGGTGGATGGAGTATTTCCAGATGTTTGACTTTGACTTGATGTACACACCAGGAAAAGGGAATTCGATGGCGGATGCATTGAGTAGAAAGTTATATGTTCAGTTAGCGAAAGAAGCTTCAAATGAATGACAGTGATGTCGGTCTTAGCCGATATGCATGTGGAATGTGAAGCCCGAGGTGATGTTGCTGTTTTCTTTTCAGCTACACTTCATGATTTAGTAAAGATGATCAAAGAAGCACAAACATCTGATGCAGAATGTCTGGTTGTAAGTTCAAAACTCATTGGTGGGGAGATCATTGATGGCTGAAAACTTGATGGGGGTTCAGTTTTGTGTTTCAGAGATCGGATGGTTGTACGCATGGTTTGTCAGGAACAACTCCTTCATGCTTATCACCATTCAAGATGGGTTGTACACCCAGGTACACAGAAGATGTATAAGGCGTTGAAGGCGCAATTTTGGTAGAGAGGCATGAAAAGGAAGGTGTCCGAGTTCGTCTCACGGTGCTTAACTTGTCAGCAGGCTAAAGCAGAGCATCAGAGACCAGCTGGTATGTTACAATCTTTACCTATCCCTGTGTGGAAATGGGATCAGATAGCAATGGATTTTGTTACAGGTCTTCCAAGAACGGTCCGGAAACACGATGCCATTTGGGTGATAGTGGATCGTCTAACCAAGTCGGCCCATTTCATCCCTATTTGTGAAACCCATACGGTGTAAGATCTTTCAAAAATCTATATCCGAGAAGTGGTAAAGAGGCATGGTGTACCAGTGTCTATAGTCTCAGATAGAGATCCGAGGTTCACATCTCGTTTCTGGAAATCATTACAACAAGCCCTCAGAACTCAGTTGACTATGAGCACGGCGTATCATCCTCAGACGGATGGGCAATCCGAGCGGACGATACAAACTTTGGAAGATATGTTGCAGGCTTGTGTAATAGATTTTGGTGGCTCATGGGAGGAGCATATACCCTTAGTGGAGTTCTCATACAATAACAGCTATCAAGCCTCGATACACATGGCTCCGTTTGAAGCATTGTATGGGCGTCCTTGTCGTTCTCCACTATGCTGTGTGGAAACGGGTGAAACTTCACTAGTCGGGCCAAGCCTTGTCCAAGAGACAACAGAGAAGATCCAGTTGATTAGAAAAAGGATGGGGACGGCTCAGAGTCGTCATAAATCTTATGCAGATCACCGTCGAAGACCGTTGTCGTTCGTTGTGGGTGATCATGTCTTCTTGAGCATCTCTCCAAGGCTTGAACATCGTCGTTTCGGGAAGCAGGGCAAGTTATCTCCTAGATACATTGACCCTTTTGAGATACTGGAACGGATTGGAGAGGTGGCATATCGGTTGACATTACCACCACGGTTCAGTTTGATGCATAATGTGTTCCCTGTATCTCAGTTGAAAAAGTATCAGTTTGATCCTGACCATGTGATCGGATGAGATCACGTTGACCTAGAGCCGGATGCTTCGTTGATACATATCCTGGTACGGATTGTGAATAGGCAAGAGAAAGTCTTGCGTGGAAAAAACATCGGTTTAGTGCGGGTTTTATGGCAGCATGGTCAGATTCAGGAAGAGACTTGGGAACGTGAAAAGGAAATGAAGGAGCAGTGGTCGGAACTCTTTCAGTTGGCTGAAGGTTTTCTACTTTCCGAGGACGGAAAGACCAATGGTGGGGAGAATGTAGTACACCCGATTTCTGGTATGTAACCCTTTCTTGATGCTTTTAATGGTTTTAAAGTTAAGGGTGACGAATGAGAGAGTTGAGAGAACTTGGAATGAGTTTTGGGGCAAAAAGGGAAGCCGCATGGGCGGCGCACGATTTGTCTAAACCGCGCGGCCAAACCGTGCGTAGTTGGTCTTGGAGACAGTGGCTTCCGCACGGGCGGCGCACGGTTTGTCTAACCGTGTGTCCAAACCGTACGAGAAGGTTGGTCGAGTCAGTAGCTAACGCACTGTTAGCACACGGTTTGTCAAACCGTGCGAACTAACCATGCAACCACTTAAACGAGATCCTATAAAGGTGGATCTCACGCGTTTTTGCATCTAAGTGGCTCGTTTTTCCTCTTAAGCGGCCCTAACTCGGGATTTTGGTTCTCTTAAGGTCAAGGAGGGTTCTCCCATCGTTCCAGAGGCGATCTGAAAGCTTCTCTTGAAGAATCGAAGCCGGATTCTTGAGGTATGTGATCATTTTTGTTTGGTTTCTTAGATCTACTAAGATCTACTTCTCCTCTTCTCTCGGTTTCTTAGATCTACGCCCGTTATGGGTAGATTTAAGTGTGTGGATGCCAAATATGACGAGATTTGGTCTTGGTTGTGTTAGGAGAAGAGATTTAAGGAGGATTCTTGGTGAATCGGCCCAGTTTTCTTGTGCGTTCTCCGTCTGTTAGGGTTTTCGTCAAAACCTTTGTGGTAGGAGGCTTCACTCTCGACTCCTCTTGTTAGAATTGATTGGCTTGGTTTCAAATTGGGTTATTTGAATGAAATTGATTGTGCAAAGCATGGAATAAATCTTCTTTAGTGATGATTTATGGTTTTGATGAAATTGTGAAATCTTGGTGAATTATTGTGCAAAGTGATTTGGCTTCTTGAATTTAAAATGTTGATTTTAAATTCTGGATTTGCTGGATGGTAAATGATTTGATGAAAGATGGGTTTTCAATAAAAATGGGTGTTTTATTGAAATGGTTTGGTATTGAAATGCCTTTATGAAATTGGTTCATTCTTTGGTTTTCAATAAAAGTACGGTTTTATTGAAATGATTTGAATTGGTTGAACACACTTGGTTTTGATGGAAATGATTTTCAATAAAAGGGTGTTTTATTGAAAGGATGATTTTGGCATGAATGTTGTGAATGTGTGGTGTGTGTTCATGTTGCATATACGAGGCTTGGTTGAAATAAGACCTTGTGCTCGGTGCCAAACGTTTAATGGCACATGGGACTTTTAAGCACGAGGCTTGGTTGAAATATGACCTTGTGCTCGGTGCCAAAGGTGTAATGGCACATGGGAAACAATTACCTTGTGACGACTTGGTAGATCGACGAGAAACCGCTCATGAGTATGGAACTGTCATAACGAAGCATGCATGATTGATTTCACGGGTTGTGAAATGGTTGAGTATGCCAAAAAGGGATTTTGTGAAATGGTTGTGTATGCCAAAAATGGGTTTTGTGAAATGGTTCTAAAGCTTGATTTGTTATTTTTCTGGAAAAATGACTTGTTGGAAAAATTGGTTTCAATTGCTCTTGGATGCTTTTGGTTACGAATGGTTTTGGAAACTTATTTATATTTAGTTATAAACTGCTTTTGAGAAAATGTTTTATATAAAATGTTTTTATATAATTGTTGCTAACTCTTCTATCCTAGTGGCGTGAGTAGGGAAGTCATTGGGGAAAACCTACTGAGTTTTATACTCACCTCTGCTTTGACACTTTAGTGCTTTTGCAGATGTCGTATTCCGAGACACAGGTAAATGTAAGGCATCTCATTACTAGTGGTTCGTGTTGATGCTTGGGAGACGTGGCGGTGCTTAGCGCATGGAGCTTGGTGTGGAGCCGTGGAGTGTGTCTTGACTTGTTTTGGGTCTTTTGTTTATTCTTCCGCTTGGTACTCTGATATTGTGTTGGTTATGTATTGGTTTGTGGAACAATGTAGTTCTTTTTTGGTAATGCATGAGTTGGTCTTTCATTTGTTCATGCATCATATAGGGAATGTTTGATTATGCTTGGTTGATTTACAGGTTATTTCTCAAAGGGTAAATCGTCTCCCACTTGTATTGAAACCTGGAGTCTGTATCCCACATCGGACTTGTGGTCCGATATGGTCCTTTTCATTCATTATAAAAGAATGCCTCCGCTTCACTTTGAGGTAAGGAGGCAAGGGGGTTTCTCAACCTACATGGTATCAAAGGGGTTTTCGAAACCCGATCCCTCCTCCCTCCTCCCTCCTCCCTCCTCCCTCCCTAATTATTTTTTCTCCCTTGCTTTAGGGTTTTCCCCGTCCGGGGGGGGGGGGGGGGCGGCTCCAATCCAAATAGTCGGCCGCCCCCCCCCCCTCCGTTGCTCCTCCCGGTCGCGCAAGACTGCCCTCGCGGCAGATCTCTCTCACTGGCGGATCTCCCCCCTGCCGGCGTCTCCTTTTGCCGCGGGTCCCTGCCCTCCCAGCGGTTCTCCCCCTGCCGGCACCTCCTTGCTCGGCGTCCTCGACCCTCCCGCCTCTCCTGTGGCGAATCTCCCCCCTGCTGGCCCTACGCGACACTCTTCCCGGCAGCTCGACTCCCGCGACCCCGACGACCCTCTTTTGCGAGCGGCGTCTCCTGCGGCCCTTCCCTGGCGGTCCTCCTGTGTGCACGCCGCCTCCCGCGATCCCCCGACGACCTTCCCCCCCGGCGGTCCTCCTCCTTTGCGAGCGGCGTCTCCCGCGGATCACCCGACGCCTCCCACGGCTCACCCGACAGCCCTCCCGCGGATTCCCCTGCGGATCCCTCTCGCCATCCACACCGGCCTTCCTCCCTTTTCGCCGACGAATCCTCCCGACGGATCGACCCCTTTCGTCCCGGCTCCCTCCCGGCTCCCAGCGGGTACGCTCTGCCCCGCTGCTCCTCTGTCGTCGACGCCCCCTCTCCAGGCATCAGATCTGGCTCCTCCTGACGCGGCCTTCCCTCCCGAAGGCTCCCAGCTCTGCCGCTCTGCCGCGATCCAGTTTCCCCCGCACGGCTCCCAGCGGATCGTCTCCCGACTCCCGTCCCGCCTACTCCCCCCGGCGATCCCGAGCGGGATTCCTCCCAGCGTGACAGCCCCGCCCTCCCAGCGCGCGGCTCCCTCCTCCGCGCGATGGCCTCTCGGCGACTCCACCTGTTAGATCCGACCAGATCTGGCCGGATCCACTCCCTGCACGCGACATCTCCCTGATCTGCCAAAATCTGGCCAGATCCGGTGATATCCGGCTAGATCCAGGCTGCTCCTTCCAGTTCTGGGCAGTTCTGGATTGTTCCGGCTAGATCCCTCCCCGTGCACCTTCGCTGCAATCCCGCTGCAACGGCGCCTCCCCTATCCGCTGCTCAACTGCTCCCTCCATGCCGGCCTCTTCTTGCTTCCCGCGGCATTCCCGCCTCAATCGCAAGCCTCCTCCTGCGGATTTCCCGGCGCTTCGACGACCGGCACCGCCATTGCAGATTTCTCGACACTTTGACGACCGGCCCTCCCGTGTGGATTTCTCGGCGCTTTGACGATCGGCCCGACATTACGGATTTCCCGGCGCTCTGATGACCGGCCAGTAGTGCGGATTTTCCCGACGCTCTGACGACCGACCCGCCAGTGTGGATTTCCCGGCGCTCTGTTGTCCGGCCCCGCATTTTTTTGGCGTTTACCCATCCTTTTTTAGCGGCATCATATCAACATCATCAGTGGGAGCAACAATGTTGAAGCTTTTATCTTTTATTCTATTTTTGTCTTGTTTTGTAATCAAGCTGGGCATGTCTAGCTTGAGGGGGAGTGTTAGCATCTTTTTTTTTTGTTGCTTTCTTTTCATTATGTGTCCAAGCAAGGTACACCTAGCTTGAGGGGGAGTGTTGGAGTCTGTGTCCCACATCGGACTTGTGGTCCGATGTGGTCCTTTTCATTCATTATAAAAGAATGCCTCCGCCTTACTTTGAGGTAAGGAGGCAAGTGGGTTTCTCAACCTACAAAACCCTTCGACATTTATTGTCAGCCTTTAGCGCCTTGGGGATGTCGCTTAAGGCCTAGTAATGACTCGTGGTACTCTCAAGCCAATGAGAATTGGCGGGTCATTACATTTTTATAACCAATCAAAACATGAAATTTAAATATATTTTATGTAAAGAAATATTATGATCTAATCAAAGTCAATCATACTTTTTTCAAAACATAATACAAAGTATCACGACTCTAAAAAGAAATAAAACAAATATGTCCTTGTAATTATCAAAACATAAAGTGGTTTAAGGAGTCACTCAACATTCTCCCCCTTTTTAATAATTACAAGATCAAGTATAATTTTAAAACTTCTCCCCCTTTTTGAAATTATAAAAAAGACAAAGATTCAATAAATAAACTATCCTCTCTTTGAAATGATGAAGTTTATTCCTCAATTTATTTAACATATTATATTTCATAAGAATAAATATAACCTTATGAATAACTTTTCTAAACATGTATATTTCAAAACATGTGTTAAAGGAGCCACTGGTGGTTATCGGGGATGCTCTCGGTCTCCATTTCTACAGACCACCTTGAGTTTGGTTTCCTTGTTCTCTTGTTCTCTTGTTTTATTCTTTTCTTTCATTTAATAAAATATTTAGTTGAAGGTCAAGGAGCCACTTTAAACTGACATGAAAAAAGTTGTTTATGAAAAATAACAAGAAACCCTTTATAAACTATCATTTTATCCAAAATAAAAATTTAAATAGTAACATAACATCATCTAGGTTGTATGTGAACTCTTAAAATAGAAATATAATGCACAAATGTGTACAGAAATTAAGAAATAGTAATCTGAAAAATTGATTACATCTTTCACTGATCTGAAAATAAACACACAAAAAACACCCTCTAAATTCATGCCATATAAATGTAGATTTAAATCTTCATTCGTCAATACAATGGGTAACTCCACAGACAATGCCACTCGCCGGTTGAGGTGTGGCATTCACGGCTTTTATGCGACTAGTTGTTTTTGCTACAATCGCCTCGTCTTTGGCCACAAAGTTGTGTGTGACTTTCGTGTCGAGCATCGCAAAGGTAGTCTTCCCATTCAACTCCACATTTGCATAAATCAACCTATCCTTAGGTGGCGTCTTAGGTGGGTTCTTCACCTCCAACGCATTGAAGAGCCTTAAGAGTCCCCATATGCCGCTCCTTGGAAACTTCCTCTTCAAATATGGAGTTGAGTGCCTTCCTCTTGGGACACTCCTTCCATTGATGAGGCTCATCACAAAAGTAGCATCCTCGGGGCTTGTGTTCCTTTGAGAAGTCCTTGGTGTACTTCTTAGACTTTCCCTTGTCATGGGCATCTCGGTTCCACCTCTTCTCTTGGTCTCCCCCACCTTTACCCCTGTACTCCTTGGGTTATGGGGTTCAACCTTCTTCTTATATTCCACCAAGGACTCGGCAATGGACACGGTTTCGGTGAAGGTCTTAGGGCGTTGACCTCGCACCTCTTGTTGTGTCCATGACTGAAGACCCTTGATGAAATCATACATGTGATCATAGTCGGGCTTGCCACGTACTTTGAGCTTTAGAGAGACATACTCAGGGATTGTCCCCGTATGCTTTAAAGTCCGCAGCTTGTCCTTTGCTTCCTAATCGGCTTCTTTGGGGTAGAACTGAGCATAAACCCGTTGCTTGAACTCCTCCCATGATAGAAGTGACTTCCCACCATCCTTGTGCTCTTGGTGCTTCATCCTCCACCATAGAGATGCATCGTCACCAAAGTAAAGAACGACGGTCTTCACGCGGCCCAAGTCTTCTATCAAGCCAATAGCCTCGAAGTATTGCTCCACTTGCCAAAAGAAGTTGTCTACCTCCTTGGCATCTTGCTTGCCATTGAAGTGCTTTGAACGAGCCACATCAATCTTTGGTGTGCCTCACACAATCACACCACTAGCCATTGGAGTGCTTTGGCCGAGTCACATCAATCTTTGGTGTGCCTCACACAATCACACCACTAGCCATTTCGCCACGGTAGTTGGACCACTCCCTCTCAAGTTGATCAAGAGTTTGGTCGTACCTGGCCATCGCATCCTCATGTTGCGCCAAGACCCCCTTTGTCTAATCCATGAAGGCATCCTTCTCGACAACATTCTCTTTGGCATACCTCTCAACTGACGCCACTTGGTCTTGGAGATTGAAGAGCGCATCACGTAGGCCCACGGTGCCTAGTGCCCATTCCTTGTCGTCTCTCTCGACATACTCAATCATTTCCTTCACGTCAGCAAGGCATTCCTTCGCCCTTAGGAGTCGCTTCTCAAGAGTTGTCATGGTCTCACGAGACTTCCCCTTTGTCTTCTTAGGAATTGGCGGCATGGTCTCCTTCTCGGTCACAACACCAGGATCCTCCACATTCGAGCTTGCCATTCTCGGACACTTGCCTTGAACACCTCTGATACCTACTGTCACGGGCTGAGCGTCTCAGCACAACGGTTTCCCTTTGCGGCACCCCAGCCCCCTCCTAGGCGGGCGGGGTTCAGCCGTCCAACTCTTCAAATGATATGAGGTTCACTGGTTTCGTCCTGCCATGGACTCATCAGGAGAGTGACTCCAACTCCCAACCAGAGTGGTGTCAGTACTGACACGCACCATGCTCCACATTGTCAGGGCGACTCCCATCTCTTCAATAAGGACAAACCACATGAACCGCAGTCTTGATGTTTTTGTTGGTGTGAGACACACAGAAGACCACGATCCTGCATACACGAGGGCGTGCATGGAATGGTGGTGGGAGAATGTCACGACCCAAACATAGGGGTCTTGTCCCACACTAGTAAGAACATCAAAGCTGCGGTTCATGTGGTTTGTCCCTATCGAAGAGATGAGAGTCGCCCCTACAATGTGGAGGATGGTGCGTGTCAGTCCTGACACCACTCTGGTTGGGAGTTGGGGCCACTCTCTTGATGAGTCCATGGCAGGACGAAACCAGTGAACCTCATATCATTTGAAGAGTTGGACGGCTGAACTCCGCCCGTCTAGGAGGGAGCTGGGGTGCTGCAGGGGCGAACCGCTGTGCTGTGACACTCAACCCGTGACAATAAGCTCATATAGGTGTAGCGGAGAACGACTTGGGGGGACTCAAGTGACTCTGATGGACCTTGTAAACATGTGAAGACCGGGATGAGAGGTTGTCACCCAAGAGGTTGAGGTTGCGGGCTTGGTCAAATTTATTTGGGGGCTCTGTATAATGATAGCCTTGATGCTCAGTTTGAGATTATTAAAAAGTTGGGGCTATGATTGATTAATAATTGATGAGGGTAGTTCTGCTTTATCTGGCCTCATCCTTTGTGCTCTGTTTTTTTTTTTGTTTTTATTAAAAGGGCTCTGCCCCCAACCTTTATAAAAAGAACTTTTTTTTCAATTAAATATCAGGCTTAATTTTTTTTATTTGAATGTTATAAAAATTATATTATTGTTTATGAAATAGAAAATAATTTATTATATTTTATAAAGGACATATAAATATATATTTCAACGGTGGGCAGTAGGGGTTGTTTTATCTTAAGAAGCCCTTTGGGGTTCGAATTGTTGAACAAACTATGGCCACAAAATAGAACAAGTCGATACGAGCTTCTCTTATCCATAATTCCATGGAATCCTTTGTGAAACTGATTCCTATTCCAGGGAGGATCATCAGGAAGGGATTGGTGGCGCATTTTTATGCTAATCTAGTTGAAATCAAGGAAAGGATGGATTTATTTATGTTTTCCATTATTTCTCATCTTATTTTTCCGAAAAGAGAGGATCCATGGAAGTTACAAGATTTTATTAAGTGTATTGCTGAGGTCTAGGGGTTCTTAAAATGGAGGATGATCACGCTTGGTCGTGGGTACTTTCATGTTATTTACTGATGAGTTGAAGAGAAAAGAATGGGGCTTTGGCACTATCTCTTTGAAACCAGGCATCCTTAAAATTCAAGAATAATATAACAACTTTGATAGGGCTAATGTGAGTAATACTCAAGACTAGGTTTGGATACGAGTTCATGGCCTTAATTGGTTCTATTGGCACCCAAACATTCTGCGGGACATTGATTCTTCGGTTGGCACTCCCATCAAGCTTGACAATGAGGATAAAAGGGGTAAATATGCACATTTTGCTCGTATAAATGTGGAGGTTAATCGTTCTTCCACCCTGATTGATGGGGTTTTTTTGAAAACCATAGAGGAAAGCATCAACCTGAAGATTATTTATGAGAGGCTTCCACCTTTTTGTGTTGACTGTAAATTCATTGGTCATGTATCTAGTGGTTGCTGGAGGATCAAAGTCACTTGAAGCTTTTTCAATATTAAGGGGCATGTTGAAACTGACTGTAATAAACTTAAGGCCTTGGGCAATGCTAAAGAAAATGACATTTCTATCTCAAAGGATGAGGATTCTGCTCCTGTTCGGGCTGGTGACTCCTCTGTTGTGGCTAGGGTGTCTGCTCCCATTTTTAATGAGGGTTGGAGATGCCTCTAATCCTGTCATGACTCTGGATCAAAGGGATGGGCAGGAATTTGTTCATGCTGATAATCCCTATGCTGATGGTAATTCTATCAAGGACCCTCTGGAACAACCTGTTGTCCTTAAATTGGTAGGGATGGCATCTTCTCCTAGACCCACTGAAAATCCTCCTACTTCTGGGGATGGAACTGTAGCTGATATGACCACTCTCTCCCCCTTGATTCCTATGGGGGAGGGATCTGAGAGACAAGTCTCTCCTGAGGCGATGGGAGCATCTGGAGCTGGAGCTGTAGACGGGCCTTACAAGAGCTTGGATCCTATTGTGACTAGGAATACCAATAGTCCTGATCTTGAGTACTTATGCCCCCGGTAAGGGTGACAAGATGCAGACCTCTACTAATGGTAATTCTAAGTTGATCACAAATAATTCCTTCTGTCTTCAACTGGTAGCTCAAAAGGTCACAGTTGAGATGAGGAGGTAAAATCTGAGGATAAGGGTGAATCCAAAGTGAATCGCAGGACCTCTAAGGGAGGTAGGGGTGTGCCATCAAACACTGCTAATAGATCCCAATCTAGGGGCATAAATCCTTTGAAATGAAGCTTGTTTTCAGGAATTTTCTAGGGTTTAACAACTCTAATACCTCTATTGCCCTGAGACACTATTCAAAGGTATAATTCTGACTTTGTTAGACTTGCTGAACTGATGGTTCAATTTGGAATGTTCAAATTTGTTAACTCGATTTCTCTTGGTTATGAGCTGATTCCTCATAGCATAAGCGTTGTTGTAGTTGAAACCCTTTGGGTTCTCCAGAGAAGAGGTCTTAGATCTCAGATTTATAGGCTTGGACAGTAGCTTGTTAACTTCTATTGATAAGGATGGTAAAAAATGTATGGTCTCCATGATTTATATCTCTACTTTTTATACCAGAAGGAGGATTCTTTGGGAGGAACTTACAGATATCTCTCATTCTCAATTTTATAACTAGGTTCTTTTGGGAGATTTTAACTCTGTTCTTTGCCCGGAAGAAAAGAGACGTGGTCACTTTGTCTGTGATACTTCTCTGGACTTCCAAAGGATTATTGATCTGTGTGGCTTATCTGAGATCTCTCTTCATGGTCCTGAGTTCACTTAGACAATATTTACTATTAACGGAAGGAAAGCAAGCAAGATTAAAAAAGCTTTAATTTCTCTAAATGGTTCTGATTTGGGGTTCATCTACTCTTTATTAGCTCTTTAGGGAATCTATTCTGATCACTCTTCTTTTTTATTGAATATTTCCTCATCTGTTAGAGCATTCCTCATGCCTTTTAAATCTAATAATTTCTGGCTTCATTTTGAAGACTTCAGGAAAATCATGTGTTAAGAATGGGATAAACATTTTGAAGGTAATTCTTTTCAAGGAATCAGACTTAAACATAGAGCTTTGAAATCATCCCTCAGGGGTTGGGATAAAGAAAAGTTTTCTACTTTGGAGGATGACATTAAATAGACTGAGGAATATCTGGTTATCAGTGCAGTTCGGTTAATTTTGATTCTACCATGGATGAGTAGATTAGACTACAAGCTAAACATGAGGATCTCATAAACACCAAAAAGTGAATTCCAAAGGAGAAAATTCACCTCAGGCGGCTCAAGGAAGTTGATAGTAATTCCATGTTTTTCCATATCATGAATGAGGAAAGAATGTGTCAAAAAGAGATTCCTTCCATTGTGGTTAATGGGGAGTCCTTTCATGAGGAAGTGGGTATTTCTAATGCCATGGTCTATTACTTTGAATCTATCTTTAATCCTACCTGTCTAGAACAACAGGAGCCTATTTTTTTGGATGTTATCCCTTGGTCTCTCATCTCTATATGCAGAATGCATTCCTCACTGCTATACCTGCTAAGGGTGAGATCAAGCAAGCTCCTTTCTCTCTTAACAAAAATAGTGCTTCAGGACTAGATGGAATCATGAATATATTCTTTATGATTTTTTTGAATGTGTTGCATTCTGATGTTTTTGTTGTCCAATACTTCTTCAAACTTGACTTCCTTCCTCCATTGTGTAATTCTCAGTTTATCACCCTAATACCCAAAGTTGTGCATTCCTAGGATGTTAGATATTACAGACCTGTTGTTGTTGGTAACACTTTACAAAGAATTATTAGCAAGGTCATGGCTGTTAGGTTGGGGGGAAATTGTTAATATCATTGTTTCTTCCATTGAATTTGGTTTTATCCCAGGATGAAAAGTTCAGGAGTGTCTATACAGCTTTGGAATGGGTTAATATTCTTCAGTGGATGACTAAGCGTGGGAATATTTCTCTCAAGGTGGATATTTCCATGGCCTTTGACACTTTAAAGTGGTATTTCATATTTAAGGTTCTTAAATAGTTTGCTTACTCATCAAGATTTATTCATATTATTCATTCTCTCCCTAATAGATCCAGTCTTTCTGTCATTGTTTATGGTGCCCCCAAAGGCTATTTTTGATGCTCCATAGGGGTAAGGCAAGACAATCCTCTATTTGTTCTTATCTTTGGCATTGGGGAGGATAATCTTTGCAAGTGGTTTTAAAAATACGTGAATACAGGGAATCTATCACCCATTAAGGAATCTTGTACACATAGAACCCTACTCATCTTTTGTATGCTGATGACCTGGTTCTTTTTTGTGAGGCTTATGGTAATTCACTTGCAACTGTCAAGGATATCTTTATGTTCAATGAATTCGTTTCAGGTCACCCCATCAGCTCAGATAAATCTAAATTATATTGTGTCAAGCACATACTCATGGTAAAAGAAACCAAATCACTTGCAACTATCAAGGATATCTTTATGTTCAATAGACTTCCCACAGGCTGAAATGGTGGAGTTTGTCTGACCTTCATCAGGATTTTCACATGATGAGACATTCAGCCTGATAACTTTGCATCACTTCCATGAAATATTCGTTTTGCGGCTGCATTACCCATCACCATAATTATTAAAAAGCAAAAACTAAAAACCCGACCATCTTCTTTCCCCCCATTAAAAACTAAAGCTTATATGGGTGAGAGGTACAACAAGAGCAAAGCCACATTGCCTGCAAGATGTCACCCCCATCGAAATTTAGTCACTCACACATATATATACATAATGCAACAGAATTGCTGAAAGACATGCATGCATTACCCACCACGCTGAAAGTGTAGCGTAACAATTCTCCCATATCTTCCCCACCCAAAATCAAGCCACCCGTCGGTCTAATTTTCCCAAATCGATCGATCAACCTACCTTAACTGGTACTAATTATATGCAGAAGACGAAGAACAAGATAAGAGAGTAATTAATTTGAGATGCAAAGGAACGATCAAACTGTGAGCAAGGATTCAGTGGAAGGACCTGCAAGAGAAACACCGCTGGAGCAGGGATTCGATGGAGGGGCATGGATTCAAACAACATAACCTTTTCCATGTGAATAAAGCAATTATAAAACATGAACACTAAAATAGACATATGCGTTCACGAGATTCATTTATTTTCTATATTACCAGTAGGAAAATCAGACAATATACTAAATGAGCAATGCATTGAATGAAATTAGTATATACATACTTTTGATGTTGGTGGTGACACTTGCTGAGTGAAGGATACGAAGACGTGGAGGAGTTCGACATCAAGGTGCCTGTTGCAGAGCTCGTCCGGGCCATGGAAGAGGGAATCACTGTCGGAGAGCAAAGCAATGGGAGTAGAGGGGAAGAAATTGAACCCTAGCGATGCGAGGTGCGTCGGGTTGAAACCAATTATAAAAACCTTCAAATTTGAAAAAAAAACGGGATCTCACCCAATGGAAGCGATGAGTCTGTCCGGGTGAGTGATTTCGTGAGTCCGTGCGTTTGAAGATGATTCTGCAGTAAATCGATGCTTCATCCGAGTTCATTCGAAGGGGATAAGTCGATCCGCAAACTCGTACAATTGTACGAGTTGCCTCGTGAGTTCAACTAGCTTGCACCACATGGAAGTAATATTCACACATCCATGGTTGTGGTTATGGAACTTTCTCTTAGTACTCAAATGAACCTCTTATATGATTCGGTGGCTTCTGGTTTTCATTACATTTGGAGTCCCCGTAACATTTTTCGATTTGATATCCATATTACGAGCTCAGGAAAATCATACTCTTGCTTTCAGTAATATCCAATTGGATTCTATGTGCCAACCAGGTTCTATGAACAATTCTTCTAATGATTTGATTATCTCACAACTTCTTAGTGTTTAACGTGTTCCTGGGAAGCCACATTGTTATAAATATATTAAATGGATTCTGTCACTTATGCATTTATATTAAGGTTAATGTGGATGATGCAACTAGAGGTACTTTAGGCTTCATGCTGTGGTAGTATTTTCCATATCAATAGAGGCTTCATCAGGAATACTTTCTCTTGTTTCTTTAGTACTTAATACTGCTTTTGAGGTTAAGACCTAGGCCGACATCAATGCGGTGAAGCATTCCTAATCTTTCAATTAGCGCGACTTATGGATTGAGACCGAATATGTGCTTGTGGTCAATCTAGTCTAGCATAGGCCGTGAAATATTTCATGACAACTTTATTCAGGATGAATTAGTAGTCTGGATATGATGGAGAAGATGCAAATTATCATTTCACATGTCTATCGAAAAGCTAACATGGTTGCAGATACACTCGTAAGGAAGGCGACAATGTATGATTCCTTTTGGTCTTATGGTTTGAGTGACGCCTTGATGCGTTTTCATTTGTTGAATGTGGAATGTGGCGGCTGATGTTTATACATTCATCTCTCTTCCCCCCCTTTTTAAATAAATTGGGTGCAACTGTGAAAACGACACACAACGCAACAAAGAAAATACAGATAAATCGCTGGTTCGGGGACGTGACCCTGCGACCACACCCCAAACCCCTCCCCACCCTCCCCACCCCTGCCGAGCACGGGGGGAATCTCTCTTCCCCTTGTTTATATACTCCAATTTTATTTTATTTGGTGGGAGTGGATCTTCATGATTATATATTTTAGTCTTAAATATTTATTATATTTGTCAAAAGTAAAAAATAATTACATTTTAAGAGTAAAAAAGTTTTAAATTTTTTAAAATCATAAAATATTTTAAAAAAATTAATGGAATGAAAACATTTTTTTTAGAATTTATAATAAAATATTTAAAAATAGTAAAAAAATATACTTAAGGGGAAAAAATAAATAATATGATTTTTTTTTTAAAATGCAATAATAATTTACATTGTTTATAATTGATAAAAACTGGTATTTTTAATAGCTTAACAAATGTTTTTCTTTATTTATATATTCATTTAGTTTTTCAAAATTTTAATGGAATAATTTTGTTAGTTTATCAAAAATGAAATTATTTTTATAAGGTAATTAATTAATTAATTAATTAATGTGTGAAAAATTAACTTATATTATTTAAATTTATAAAGAATTATTGTTTTCATAAAGGCCATAAAAATATAAATTTCGAATGGTTAAAAAATTACTCATATTTTTGAAATGATTAATATATATATTTTTTAATTTTAAATTAGTAAAAAATTATTTTTTATTGTAAAAAATTTAATATTTATTTAAAATCTATATTTTAATAAAAAAATAAATTCCTTATGGAAAATTTATTATTTTGTTATTAAAGAATTTTCTTCTATTTTTAAGTAAAAAAATATGGGATAAATGTGATCTATTTGGAGGTCAATGCTTCTGGAGATTTTGACGATCAGAAGGATTGCAATCAAGGTGTATGAAAAGGGAACACCTTATGACTTGATTTATTGGTTTTAAAGGGTTTCCCCTTTTCAACATTCGATGAGTGTTTCAAAGAAAAAATGGTGAAGTAATAGTAGTCTAAATGTTATTCTATAAAAAGATCAATATTTTTCAAATTTCTCCAATCAACTCCAGGCATATTCCATCATTGAAAACCTCTTCCTTCAGAAGGGATTTTGGTTTCTGAAGAATGCACTAATAACCTTCCATCTCATCTAGCTTTATTAGCTCAGGAGTGTCTTCTGGTTTAATAGCCCTTGCTCAAATCACAGATATTCAAAGTTGGCTTAAAATTGTGTTGGGATTATTTCATTCTTCCTTATCTGAGTTGGATTCTTCCACCTAAGTACTCTGAATATAATGAATATAAACTCTCATCATCTGAGTCTATATCTTCTCCCTATATAAGATCAAATAATATTTCTGATGAATCTTTCATCATTATTGTCTTGAAGACTAATATTTCTCAAATTGAAGACTTGCAGGATAATTTAGGAGTTTGAGAAAAAATAATAAGGTAGATAATAAGACTATTGTTTGCAGAGGCATGTCTTGAAGGATGTAAAAAATATGCCATATATGAGTTGTTTTTGTTACCCAAAGGTGGAGGGTGTTGCAGGAAGATATGGGTGTGGTCTAACAAGGTAGGAGCTTGGTAAAACCCAATTAAGGTCCTTTAGAACACAATGTCAAGTTGACCAGTGTGGATGAAAGAGATCACATAAGAAAGTATGCAAAAGATTTTGTAAAAGGAAATCATCAAGAAGGTTTTTAGGTAGAAAGTTAGACAAATCTAAAAGATATTTTAGACCAAATAGAATCCAGAAGGATGTAGAGAAAACATTAAGGCAAAATATGGAAAGTGTCCCATGTTCCCTAAAGGAAAATATCTATCTAGTTGTGATTGTTTTTGGGTCTGTGGGAAGAAAGGTCACAAAGTTAACACTTGCCCAGATGCAGATAGAAGAAGAGGAAGTCTCAAGGAAATAATGATGGAAGATTCCTTAGAAATATTATTTGAGGCTATCCAGGGAGAAGATGTGGATTTCGATGATGGGAGTTTATATTCATTATATTCATAGTACTTAGAGGTGTACGAATCCAACCCAGGCGAGGAAAAAGGAAATGATCCAAACACAGTTTTAAGCTAGCTTTGAATAACCATGATTTGAGTAGAGGCTTGTGCACTAGAAGACTCTCTAGAGCTAGTAAAACCAGATGACATGGAAGATAATCTAGTGCATTCTTCAGAAACAAAAATCCCTCCATAATGAAATGATTTTTAAGAATGGAAGATGCCTAAATTTGATTGGTATGAGGTGTACCAAAAGTTTTGGGTAACATATAGAGAAATGACCAAGATCTTTGAGGATGAAGAGACAGTTGAAAACTATAAAATAGATAGAGGATTATTTACAATGCCTTTGCTAAAACAAGAATGAGTTAATAAGGCTGTTCAAAAAAATGCCAAGTATGTGCATTTTAGAATAATTCAGATTGGAGTAGATCCACTTGTTAGAAAATGACATGATCTACCAATCCAAATTGCAACAGTATATGTCAATTTAGCTAATTTCTACAACACATTATTAGGAGTATGAGAAAATATGCATGCAGGAGTAGCTTGGGTGAAAGTGATCTTGAATTTTCATTTAGTACTTATGGATAAAAGTGTTAGTAGAACTTTAGAAGTTAAGATTAACACGAGGATCTGTAAGAAGATGTTGGGATGTCCACAAGATGTGTCTGAGTAATTACTCGTCTTCATGTAAAGTTCTACAATACTAAAAGACCAGCTCTAAGAAAGAGTGTGGAATGTAACGACCCGAAAAATGTTATTCTTTAAATAATGGATCTCTTGCATCACTTTAACTTTTATAATGTTTTACAATAACAACATACAGAATGACTTAATTTTCTTAAGAACATTAAACATCATTTATTGATACGAACTAGTACAACTAGGAACAATAAAGGGATATAAAACAAATACTAGAAACCAACAACACTTTATTTCATTATTTAATAACATTACATTCAGTCTAAAAAACACCTAATATCATACCAAATATTATAATTTGAAGAAAAATGGAGGATAAATAATGTGCAATATAAAAATCCGAGTCGCTTCGATCCCCTAGAATCATTGCACCAACAAACATCATTATAATAGAGGAACATAGAGTTAGTAAAACAATATTCATTTTTGAAATGATATTGAACCTTGTTTTGAATTGAAGTGAATGGTGAAGAGTAAGAATGATGATGTATTCATAGAGAAATATGATCATCAGCCTTTATGTTTTTCAACTAATACAGTTGATCGACATTATGACCATTAGTCAATAAAACAGTTGGTTATTATTGTTGTTGGTTATGTTGACCCATTTAAATGATCATCGAGATTATTTAATAAGAAAAATTGTATTATTTTTTGAGACTATAAACATATTCTATTAAATTATGATTTATGTGGATGTTCTAAATAAAAATTTATTTTATGAAATAATATTTTAAAATTCTTTTTTAAATGATAATATATTTTAATGAAACCCAAGGTAATTTTTTATAATGGCCAGAATGTTGATTTTTCTATTAAATTGTTAATTTTCATTAAAATAATGATTTATTTAAAATTTAAAATTCTCATAATTAGAGAATGATTTTGATGAAATAAATTTCATTTTTGGACTCAGCATGTCAAATTTAGTTTAGGGTGTTTTTTTGGAAATTTTCTAACAAAGTTAAATTTTTGTCAAAAAAGTAAAAATTACCACTTTATGAGCACTATGATTTTTTGACATCATTGTTACGCCAACATGATTATAAATTTTATGAAACATTTTTATCAATCAAAATTGCATTTAATAAGTATAAAAATGGATTTATAAATATCGATTTTAATTTAGAAATTTATACTTTATTTTTTAAACTAAAAATTAAATATTTGAAATAAAATTCATTTTTTGGATTATGCACATTTATTAGGTTATATAGAAGGCGTGGTTCGGTTTTGGAAGGACTTAAACGTCCAACCACACTCCCCCATTCATTAATTATCCAAAATATTGGCTTGAATTCAATTTACCCACAAGTGGTTGCCTTATATGATAAAATAATCAATATTTAATCCTTTAAACCTCACCTCTCCTCAAGTATAAATACATCCCATTAGCCATTCCTCTCCACTCTAAATTCATAATACATGAATTTCAGGTCATTTTACCTTCCAAAGAGTCCCTCCAAGGTTCCCTTAAGGTGTCAAGGTTCCACCCCCCAATTTTTAGGATGCGAATCTTCAAGGTAAGAGATCCTCTCCTTCTCCTCTTTATTTAAGCACCTCCTTTGTGTTATGACATTTTTTTTCCATTTGTTCATGTAGGGGTATGTTTTAACACATCCATATTACTGACCTTATGATTTCCAAGTGATGAGAGATGAATTTCACTCTCATTAATCCGTCCCATGATTCATTATGTAGCTCCGTTATGCTGCCCAAATTAACTTACGATTTTTCCATGCCAAATTTTTATCCAACGACCCTTCTTATCTTATGCCTTTTTAATTCCAAAATGTTCATATTGGATTATGTTCTTACATATACCTCATACCATTATTTTTTACTTCCAAGTGATGAGATACCCCTTTCTCTATCATTAAATCATTTTATGAATCTTTAAGTACTATTGTTATGCTGTTGAAATGTCACTGTGATTTTCCACGCCAAACATTTGTGAAGTGTATACCCGTATCCATTTTCACTCAAGGGTATACGACTAGTTGTACATACACTTCATTTATTGGGTAATTCCATATATGTAACCTGCATTCCTTAATCATGGGATTAAATGTGATGAAAAATGATCATATGTTGAATGTTCTATGTGACACACTTATGCATGTACATGATATAAAAGCGACGAGTGCATCCATAATTATATAGTACTCCAATGCATTGGATAATTTTTTAGTCTCATGATATATCATGTAAGGGATTAGGGAGAGAACATAATCCATTATGGGATGTTTTCCACCATGTTATGATGTCTTGGCGGTTAGCCTTTACCTATATTTATGATGTCATGTTTAAAGTTGTTTCCGTATTCCCATGTTGTCGTTATGTTATCATGCTATATCAGGAATCATTGTTCATGTTTATGATTCTCACCCCTTTTATGTCCCATTTAATTTCCTATTGTCTAACATGTTATACTTTCTTCATGTTATGCTTTGTTTATTCTCTTACCGGGCTTTATAGAAGACCCCTTTCTGATGTATGTTCCTAAGTTATCTCGTGTAGTTTTAAATGATTAGGAGAATATTAGAATCATGTTAAGGAAGTTTTAAATAATGTTGTTTTATCCATGTAACAAGTTGATATGTTATGTACCTAATTTCCAAAGACATTAGGCTTCTTGATCTTTTGGGTTGTAATAAGTGTATTCTTATGTCATAAATCACGATTTAATGTGTAATAATGAAAATGGTTGTCATAGTTGGTATTAGAGGAAAGTCTAGTTATTTTTGGGATTAGGATTAGAAAACATTAGAGAGCTTTAGGGATAATATTAAACATAATAAGACATCCCTAAATTTTGAGAAAGTATAGAGTAAGTGGTTTCCAAGAAAATACATCATTTTATGTATACTATAAGTGGATGCAGCTTTAGCAAAGATGTACATAAGAGTAACTACCCCGAAAACACCGTATTGAGCTAGACTCGATCAGAAACTGGTGCACGATAATAGGTCTTACTTCCAACCTAATTCGACACTTCCAAGGGATATGCTTCGGTAAATTCACAAGCTCATTATGAACCACTATTAAGGGAACAAAAATATCCATAAGATTTTATGTTAGGAAATAGATCATGGATAAATTCAATTAAAAAATACATATTTTTAATTTAAAGAGTATATCAGATGATATGCACTTTTATGGATAAAGGATATGTTAACATTTAAGAGCACAGATTTTAATGATTTTTGGTAAAGTTCATGATAATTTTGGGATAGTCATTTAAGGAATTAGGTTAAGAGTATGAGAAAACCCAACCTAAAGAAATCTAGATTGATCCAAGTGTGATATAGGTTGACATGAAAGTAGACTAGTCAACATTTTAGGCACCTTAGACATCCATAAGACGAATTATTTCTAATATATATACTTTATTCTCTTAAGATATATTTGATCACTCACAATTAGCTATATTGTTTTTATGTGAAGATTGGAAATATGAGGTAGTTGTTTCATTATAATCAGGTGGTGAGTAATTCATTTCATGTATTAATTATATTGTTTCAAAATAGATTGAAGTTCTTTTCTATAATGGAAGGAGGAAGATCACATACAACTCTTCTCTCTCTTCCAGAAGATCTACTTGAAATGATTATCCTGAAGTCATGCTCAGATGACTTCAAAACTTTTTTAAATATCCAAGTTACCCGCAAAAAACTTTATAAGGCATCTAATACCTCTTCCATTCCACGTTTTTTTCAAGGATCATGGTTTGTATATGAACAAATCTTG
The DNA here is from genome assembly GCA_963277665.1 of Viscum album. Lineage (NCBI taxonomy): Eukaryota > Viridiplantae > Streptophyta > Magnoliopsida > Santalales > Viscaceae > Viscum > Viscum album. The sequence goes on along the minus strand of OY728122.1, from coordinate 501,431,820 downwards.
TATTCTCAACTTTCATACCATACTAAGTGTGGAAGGTACTATCTGGGTATTTTTGAACTCTTCACCCTAATGAAGGCATATAAAGAACTTATTAATTTTGAAGGAGCTACAAAAGAGGATGACCTCTATGAATCCTATATGTATCAAATTTTAAATTTTAGTATTTTTGGTTGTATCAAAGAAAATTTTAAAACCTTTGAAGACAACTCTATAAGGTTATTTTATAAAAAACAGGTTCAAACGAATGTCCTAAAATTATATATTAATAATAAAACATTTTTATGTAATTACTAATGTTTTCATCACTAAACTAACTAGTTTCATTTGGATAAAAGAAATAGTATATTTTTAAAATTCCCTGAGGTACCATTTCCATTCTTGAACCCTTTCTCTTCGTGAGCGACACCAAGACCGAAGAACTTATTGAAGGTATAAATTATTTCAAAAAAATTATTAAATATAATTTTTATGAAAAGTAAAAGTAATAAATTTATTTTTATAGGGATGAAGAACCTCATGATTGAATCTTGGAAAGTGTAATTTAGGCTTTTCTCTTATATAAAAAATTATAATAATTTCGAGGAAGAAATTTTTTTAAGGGGGAAGAATGTAACGACTTGAAAAATGTTCTTCTTTAAATAAGGGATCTCTTGCCTCTATTTAACTTTTATGATGTTTTACACTAATAGAATATAAAATGACTTTTAATTTTCTTAAGAATATTGAACATCATGTGTTGATATAAACTCGTACAACTAGGAACATAAAATAGATAGAAAATAAATACTAAAAACCAACAACACTTTATTTCATTATTTAAGAACATTACATTCAGTCTAAAACAACACCCAATATCATACCAAATATTACAATGGGAAGAAAAAGGATAAATAAAGGCCAATATAAAAATTAGGGGCGCTTCAATCCCCTAGAATCATTTCACCCACAAACATCACTATAATAGAGGGAACAAAGAGTTTTTTTTATAATCCACCTTTCAAGGGGTGAGGTGGAACCCTTACAAGGCCCATAGGCGTAATTATTACATGGCCCGTAGGCCTTAGAGTAATTCATTTCCCGTAGGATTTGCAAACATTACATACAACCCAGACTTAACTACTTGGAACTACTCCTCCCCGACATCTTCATCGTGATATCAGCTCTCCACCTTTGCATGACTGTTCGACTAGGCTTTCCTATGTATGCATAGTCTTGTCTCGATGACAGGTGCCATACCCTCTTATTCTTGCAATCCGTTTAGCTTCTGTTATGGTGAACGCTCCTTGCTCATCCTCCTTCTGAAGCATGTTCCTTGTAGTTTGTCTGGTTTGCACCTGCACTAAAGGCGGCCCGAAGGCCTTGAGGTGGCCCTAAGGCCTTACTAACCCGAAGGCCTTAAAGGACTCGGGGACCAAATCGGTGGCTCGAAGGCCCAAACAGAGGAATAATCCCGACTGCTACAATGCCAAACAGTGCCTGCTACAGTTCCCGCTACAGTACCTTCTATAGTGCTGCTACAGTACCTACTACAATACTGCTATAGTACCCTAGAAATCATGCCTCTTACTGGATTTGATCCTGGGTCGCTTGGATGCACTTACGGAGTCCTCACCAACCGGGATGAGACTCATGTGCAAGGGAACAAAGAGTTAGTAATACAATATTCATTTTGTAAACGATATTGAACATTGTTTCAAATTGAAGTGAATGGTAAAGAGTAAGAATGATGGTGTATTTATAGGGAAATATGATCATTATCCTTTATGTTTGTCAACTAATATATTTGACTGAAATTATGATCATTAGTCAATAAAACAGTTGGTAATTATAGTTTTTGGTTACATCGACACATTTAAATGATCATTGAGATTATTTAATAAGAAAAATTGTATTATTTTCGAAGAATATAAACATATTCTACTAAAATATGATTTATGTGTATGTTTTAAATATTTTTTTTCATGAAATATTTTTATAAAATGATTTTTAAATGATAATATATTTTAATAAATCCCGAAGTAATTTTTTTATAATGGTCATAATGTTCATTTTTCTATTAAATTGTTAATTTTCATTAAAATAATGATTTATTTAAAATTTATTTTTTTTATACTTAGATAATTATTTTGATGAAATAAATTTTATTTTTGGACTCATCATGTCAAATTTATCTTAGGGTGTTTTTTTGGGAATTTTCTGAAAGTTTAATTTTTGGTGAAAAAGTGAAAATTGCCACTTTATGAGCATTGCAATTTTATTACATCATTATTATGTCATCATGATTACAAATTTTATGAAACATTTTTATCAATAGAAATTGAATTTAATAAGTATAAAATTTAATTTAGGAATAAAAATTTTAATTTAGAAATTTATACTTTATTTTTTAAACCAAAAAAGGATTTTTGAAATAAAATTCATTTTTTGGATTTTGTGCATTAATTAGGTTGGATAGAAGGTGTGGTTCGGTTTTGTAAGTCCTTGAACATCCAAGCACACTCTACCACTCATTAAATTTCCATGAAATTGGTTAGAATTCAATTTACCCACAACTGGTTGACTTATATGATAAAATAATCAATATTCAATCCTTTAAAACTCATCACTCCTCAAGTATAAATACCACCAATTAGCCATTCCTATCTACTAAAAATTTATAATACATGAATTTTTGGTCATTTCACATCCCAAAGAGTCCCTCCAAGGTGCCCTCAATGTGGAAAAGTGTCACCCTCAAGTTTTCGGAAGCAAATCTTCAAGGTAAGGGATCCTCTCCTCCTCTTCATTCAAGCACCTCCTTGGTGTTATGAATTTTGTTTACCATTTGTTCATGTTGGGGTATGTTCTACCACATCCATCTTACTGAACTTATGAAGTAAAAGTGACGAGAGTCCCCTTTAATTCTCATTGATCCCTCCCACGATTCATTATGTACTCCTGTTATGTTGCCTAGATTACCTTACGATTTTTCTATGAAAAATTTGTATTCAAGCACCCTTCTTATCTTATGCCATTTAATTCCCAAATCTTCATATTGGATTATGTTCTTACATATCCCTCATACTGTACTTTTAACTTCCAAGTGATGAGAGACCACTTTCTCTCCCATTAAACCATTTTATGAATATTTAATTACTGTTGTTATGCTGCCGAAATGCCACTATGATTTTCTATGCCAAAAATTTGTGAAGTGTATACCCGTACCCATTTTCAATCAAGCGTATTCACCTAGTTGTACCTATATTTCATCGATTGGGGAATTCCATGTATATAACCCACATTCAATAATCATGGGATTAAATGTGATGAAAAATGATCCTATATAAAATGTTCTATGTGGCACACTTATGTATGTAGATGATATGAAAGAAGCAGGTGCACCCGAAATTATATAGCACTCCAATGCATTGAGTAATGTTTTAGTCTCACGAGATGTCATGTATGAGATTAGGGAGTGAACCTAATCCATTATGGTAATTTTTCAACCATGTTATGATGTATTGATAGTTAACCTTGACCTATGCTTATGATGACTTGTTTAAAGTTGTTGCCACATTCCCATGTTATTGTTATGTTATCATGATATATCATACCTGATTGTTCATGTTTATGATTCTCACCCCTTTTACATCCCATTGAATTTCCTATTATCTAACATGTTATACTTTCTTCATGTTATGCTTTGTTTATTCCCTTACCAGGCTTTATAGCTCACCCCTTTATTATGTATATCCCTAGGTTATCCCATGCAGTTTTAAATGAGTAGTGGAATATTATAAGTATGCTAAGGATTTTTTCAATAATGTTGTTTTATCCATGTAACAAGTTGATATGCTATGTACCTAATTTCCAAAGACACTTGGCTTCTCAATATTTCAGGTTATACTAAGTGTATTCTTATGTAATAAATCATGAATTAATGTCTAATAACAGAAAGGGTTTCCATATGGAAATATTTACACATATTTTTCAAGATGAAAGAACATAAATTTGTGGAATGACTTCATATGAGGTAAACCCTAAGAGGATAACATGGCCTAGAGAATGGGTTTCCCCAGATCAAGAGGAAAGATGAAGACATAAGCTACTTCTTCCAGATGTGATTAAAAAAGTCGAAAATAAACTTTTCCTCTATGATATCATAGAAGAACAAGATGATATTAGGCTAGAAGGATCAATATCAGGAAAACTAGATTTGAAAATTAAAGATCTCAAATCAGAAATACTTTAGAACCCTTTGGAGAATCCAAGGATCTAAGTTGGAAAATATGAAGGCACTTCAACAGAAGCACCTAGAACATTAGTTTCCATAAGGATAGTAAAAAAAGGACTATTTGATTACATGTACATGAGGATAAAGAATATTATTTAGGATATATGGGGTCATCATTACTCAGTGAAAAGATAGAAGAATGAGATACATTGATAAAGATAAGTACTGTTAGAACTGCATGTAATGCCCTTGTTGAAATAAGATGTACCTTTTCTTTCACAAGAATATGATTTTCAGGAGTATCCTAGTAATCCACAGAGTTGCAAGTTACAGTTGGTAACAATGCAACAATTATGATTTAGGAAGTAACAAAGGATGTTCAGATTGAACTCAATGAAAGAAATTTGTAGAGAATATGCTTTTCTTTATTCCTCAATTTCTAGATGACATCTTGATTGGAAATAAATTCCTTAGAAGATATCATCCTATAATGATATTTTCAAAAGGAATTACCCTCAATAATTATTTGATTCCAACTGCTTTTGGAAAATCTAGAATGGTTCTAGAAAATAAAGTATCTACTGTCCAAGTGGAAAACTATCCAAATGAGGGTAAAGAATACCATAAACATATTGAGCACTGGAAAGAACTGGTTGGATTAAATGTTTTGAGGATAAATGAAGAAGAATCATTGGCTGAGATAATATATAATTTATCAGAAAATTGGTCAGAGATCCCCTTGAAATTATGGAAAAAGGCAATTCCATAGGCTAAAATAACCCTTAAAGATCACAGTAAGGTGATCATAAGAAAGGGAATTGCCTATATAGACCCAATAGTTAAGGTGTTTAAGAAATAGATTCCAGAATTAATTAGTTTTGGATTAATCAGGCATAGTGAAAGTCCTCACAGTAGTGCGACATTCATGGTAATGAATCATGCTGAGAAGCAGTGCGAAAAATCCAGAATGGTTATCGATTACCGTGATCTTAATTATGCCACAAAAGATGATGACTACAATCTTCCTAATCCAGAGGATTTCAGAAGAAGGATTAGGAATGAAAATCCAATGATATATTCTAAGTTTGATCTCAAGTAAGGATATTGGTAGATTAAGATCAAAGAGGAGGCTATACAATTAATAGTATTTACAATGCCTGTTAGTTTGTTTTAATGGATAGTTATTCCATTTAGACTCAATAATTCCCTAGAAATATTACAGAGGATAATGGTTGAGGCATTCAGTAGATTATCACAGTTTGTGGAGGTCTACATAGATGATGTGCATGTATTTAGTAAAAATATAGAAGAATATATTGGGAATTTACAACAAGTGTCTGTCATGTTCAGAGAAGAAGGGATGATACTTTCAAAAATAAATATCATTTTAATTCAAGTAAAGATAGAATTATTGGGATTATAAATCCAAGGAAGTATAAAAAATCTTCAACCGCATATTGCAGAGAAACTAGAAAATTTCCCCGTTGAGCTTAGAGATTGTAAGCTGATACAATTGTTTCATGGTATATTAAGTTATTCCATAGCACACATTATAGATTTATCAAAAACATTAGTTCCTATTCAGAGAAAAGTATCTAGTAAGGTACCCTAGAATTGGATAGAAGAATATTTTGAAGTAATCAGAATTCTGAAGTGGAAAGTTCAGAACCTCCTAGAATTTCAATACCCAAATGGGAGTAAAGATCAACTTATTTTAGAAATAGATTCCTCAGAATCAGCATGGGGATGCATCCTAAAGGTAAGGAAAACCTATGATGAAAGAATTAGTAGATAAAAGAGGGGATGTTTTAATGGGATACCAAAGAATTATCCTATCCATGAATAAAAATTTCTTACAGTCCTTAATGGAGTTAGGACTAATGAACTTTTCTTGTGAAAATATTTAACAATAAGAATAGATATTTCTTATATAAAGAATTTCATGAAAATAAAATTAAAAAGGTTTACCCAGAAATGATTAGTGTGGTGGATGAATGAATTGTAATACTATAAATTTAATACAGAAAATATTAAAGGAAAATATAATGTCATTCTAGATGAACTAATACACTAATTTGACTCTTTTATGTGAAATGGTGGAAGGTAGTAGATCAAGGCGATATCAAGTTTTCATTGATAACCATTCTATGGAAGATGAACAACTATCAATGTAATGAACGAAAAATGCTAGAAAAGAAAAGATATTTTAGTATAGAATATCCTTCATAAGAAAGGATCTTTATTCAGTAAGTTTGAAAGTTCAAAAAAAAAGTTCTTCAACCAGGAAGGCTAAAAAATTAGGAAATGTTTCAAAAATATCACTAGACAACAATCCTAATGATAAAATTCATATTGAATGCTTTTTATGTGGTCAGAAGGCCCATTAAAACACTAAATGCATGGAAAATCTGAGAAATCAAAAGGCTCAGAAGAACCGGAGGATATAAACAACATGAATCTATAAAGGAAAATAGAAGACTATTTCTAAGAGATGGGATGATAAAGTAGAAGAGGAACCTGAAAATAAGTATAAGGTCCATAAATATCTTCATCAATAGAATGTTTAATAGGAATAATATTAAGAAATTTTGGATGACGATCTAGACGAGGAGCCAAATCTAGAAAAATAAATCTAGAAATATTTTCAAAGGATTCCAAATATTTTGAGGAATAAATCCAAATATATATATAATCTAATCTAGAAAAATAAGGATGATCAAATATTCAGGAGGGGTCCGAACCATGTTCTAGACATGATCGAAGAATTCGAAGGCCTTATGGAGGATTATAAGGATAAGTATATGGATATGATTAGTACGATCATTATTGATGAGATCCGGCTAAAGTTTCAAGTTTCTAGTCTTCTTAACAAAGTTAAGAAGATCAAAAAACAAGTGTGTAAGAATATCCTATCCTGAAAAGGTTTTAGAGGATGTTAGGAATAAGGATTCTAAAGTTCCATATACCTGACATGACATTAAAACTAGAAGAGTTCATCGAGTTCCAACAGGACTTTAGAATGGGAGAAGTACAATTCTTGGGATTTAAGAAGATAAATTCCACATTTAATTGGGTACTAAATATGGTGAAAATGCTTCTGAACAATGCATATCCAAGTTATTTTTTGTGGGTTGCACACATCAAACCTCTCATATTAGTAGACAAATTGGTCATACTATGGAACCTGTACCCAGTACACTAGACTAAATGACTTATCCCAAAAGAATTTTAGGAATAATAGTTTAGTGATTGAGACTTGTTGAAATTTAGTTTAAATAAAATCCATTACAAACATATCCAGATCACATAGCATGTTTATCTAATTGAATCAAAATCGATGAGAAAAGATTGAATATTATTTACAAGAGATAATTTTCTAGTCTCTATCAACTTAAGAGACATGAAAACTATAGAGATGACACATTTGATAGATTTCATGATAGTGGAAAACTTGATTCTTGATGAACTCAAGACATAGAAGGGACATAAAGAAGATGTCTTTATTATCAGAGACTAGATCCAACACTCCATTAAAGAATTGCTGGAGATGAAGGGTTCAAAGAAAGTGGTCTCAGTCAGTGATATGCTTGTTTTTATGTGTGAAATGTGCAGTGGAATTTTCACGGCTGCACACTCCACCTTTTGCTTTTGATTTTACTTTTCCATTTTCTTTTTATTGTCAGAAGTGTGCACTATAAGTGGATGTAGAGTCATCTTCTCAGGAAAACTGAGCCCAGAGGCCTATAGAAGGGACATCTGATTTTTTTTCAGACATTATCTATCTAGTTCCTTTATTATCTTTCATCTTCTTCATACAAAGTGATTGTAAGTGTGATCCTATGAGTTGAAGGCAGGTAGTTCCCTTATTCATTTTCATGGATATTGTTGTGTTTTTGTGATTTTAGGTGTATTTTGAAGACTTTATATATTCCCAATGCGGAATTTCCAGGGCGACCATTATTAGAGACTTTACATTAGTTGTATCAGAGTGCTGGGTGAGAATCAAGCTTGTGCACGTCTTTGGCGGATTTTTTTGGTAGCAACTTTTGAATTCCATGGTTAAAGTACTCTATTATGATTAGAGGCATTTTGAAGGTAGGTTGTGGTATTACAAGAACAAATCCTATTATAGTTTTCTTAGAAAGTGTCATCAAATACTAAAATCCATATTAGCCTATGAAAACAAACCTGAAGTAATCAAGTTAGGGTAGAAAGCCCAAGAAACTTGTGAAAACATCAAAGAGTTAAAGGTAGAAATTAGGTGTAGTGAATCTCATCTTCGACAAGACAAGTGGTTAGTAAAAAAACTAGAAATAACTATAGGATATCCAGAAGGTGAAGTATTTTGCTTCGAACATTAAAATATGATAGGAAGAGGATTTGTTGTTGGATTAAATATTTGATACATTGAGAAAAATCTTGAAGGAAACGCTTCAGGGGAAGCTTCCAATCAGCTCAGAGCCGCTATCTCTAATATGAATCCACCTAGAGATACAGATAGAGAAATTATATCAGGAAAATATATTGTAGAAGATTATGTCTGGACATTAGCAGGAGAAGCTCAAGAGTATCATGAAGAGGTCTCAAGTATTCATCGGAGTATCTAGGAATACCAGAAACAGATCCATGATATTATTAATCAGTAAAAATGTGATCTTGGTGACATAGAACGTGTTTCCAAAGAACTAAATGAAAAGATCAATGAATTATAAGTCCTACAAGTCAAACTTGAAGAAAAAAAGAAGATGAAGGAGACCAAAGCATCTCCCACTGGAGGACTCAGTGTAAAATCTTGGGAAGCCAAGCTAGTATGGAAGATGATCACCCAAAAACCAATCCCTTAGGAATGAAAAAAAGGATCATTCAATGATTTGTTTCAAAAGATCAATAGGGAATCCAATCCCTCATATCCTATCTATATTTATGAAGAATATAGTCCATATAAGGCATATTTAGAAGGTTTTCCACAATATGGGATGATCCTTAAGCTGGATTGTGAAAAGGATCCTAGAGTAGCTATAGAAGAATGAGCTCCAGACCTTCGATATTATATCATATTAGTTGGTTTATAGTCATGAACCATATATAGTGCACTCAATTACATAGGAGCTACATTGGGAGGAAATATAGGGAACTTTTGTGATATAATATCAAAACACTTAGAAGTGAGAATGGATATTCAAGAATATGTCACATTCTCAATCAAGTTTATACCAGTAGTAGCTAATTTCCTCCAACAATAATTTGTGAGAAATTCATTGGTCGATCAGGATGGATAATTGGTATAAAAATCTAGAACAACATTAACCAAGATCTAGGTATGTAACATGTGTTATTTTGAAGAATATCTTTGTGACTTTCAGCACTGCTATTGTCTTATTAGACTAGGTGATCAGGAATTTTCTCTAGATGTATTTATCGTGAAACATCCAATAATTTGGTCTGAAATAGTTCAACAAGCCTTGAAGACTCATCTTTCTCAAAGTGCAGACATGTGGGATACTTTGGGAGTTCGAGCAAAAACGATAAGGCATGTAATACGACTCTATTGTATGTAGAGACATGTCTTGAAGGATGTAATAAACATGTCATATATGAGTTCTTCTTATTACCAAAAGGTAGAGGTTATTACATGAAGATACAGGTGTGGTCCAACCATGAAGGATCTTGGGAAAACCCAACATAGGTTTTTCAAAACACAGTGTCAAGATGACCAGTATGAATTAAAGATATCACACAAGAAATTTTGGAAAATATTTGGTAAAAGGAAATTATTAAGTAGGTTTTCAGAAATAAATCCATATAAATCTAAGAGATATCTTAAACTAAATATAATCCATAAGGATATAAGAGAAAATTTTAAGGAAAAATATGAGAAGTATCCTAGATACCCTAAAGGAAGAGGAAGTATCAAGGTAATAATGATGGCTGATTCATCAAAAAAATTATTTGAGACTATCTGGGGAGAATATATAAACTCAGACGTTGAGAGTTTATAATCATTATATTCAAAGTACTCAAAGGTTGAATAATCTAACTCATATGAGGAAGATGAAATTAATCCCAACACAATTTTAAACCAGATTGGAATAACCATGATTTGAGCAGGGGCTAGTGCACCAGAAGACTCTTCAGATCTAGTAAATCTAGATGAGATGGAAGGCGATCTAGTGAATTCTTTATAAACTAAAATCCCTTAATAAGAAAGATATTTTCAAGAATGGAAGATTCCTATATTTGATTGGTCTGAGGTGTACCAAAAGTCTTGGGTACCATATAAATAAATAACTAAGATCTTAGAGGATGAATAGAAATCTAAAGTCTATAAAACAAATATAAGATTATTTACATTGACTTTTCTAAAACCAGAATAGTTTAGTAAGTATATAGAGAAAAATGAAAAGTATGTGCATTTTGGAATAATTCATATTGGAGTAGATACTCTTTTTAGAAAATTAAAAGATCTACCAGTCCTAATTGTATTACTAGATGGTAGTTTAGCTAATTTTTCCAATGTATTATTAGGAGGAGCATGAGAAAATATGCATGCAGAAGCATCTTGGGTGAAAATGATCCCAAATTTTCATATAGTACTTATGAATAAAAGTTTCAGTAGAACTTTAGAAGTTAAGATTAACATGAGTAACTGACATAAGATGTTGGGATTTCCATTTGATATAATATGTGTCAGAGTAATTACTCATCTTTATATAATGTTCTAAAATACTAGAAAACCAGATCTAAGAAAGGTTATGGAAGGATTTAAAACATATTTTCCAAGATGAAGGAACATCAATTAGAGAAATGAAACCACATGTGGTAAAACCTATGAGGCTAACATATCCTGGAGAATGGGTTTCACTAGATCTAGAGGAAGAACGAAGGCAAAAGCTACTTCTTCCAGATGTGATTAAATAAGTCTGAAATAAACTTTTTACCTTTGAGATCAGAGAAGATGAAGATGATCTTGGGTCATGAGGATCAAGATTAGGCAGATTAGATTTGAAAATTGAAGATCTCAAATTAGAAATATTTGAGATCCATTTGGAGAATCCAAGTATCTCAGTTAGAAAAGATGAAGGCACTTCAACAGAAGCACCTAAAATATCAATTTCCAGAAGGATAGTTGGAAAAAGAACTGCTCGATTAACTATTTATGATAATGAAGAATATTTTGTATGATATATGTGATCATCATTACTCAGTGAAAAGATAGAATAACGGGATACATTGGTAAAGCTAAGTATTTTTGGAACTTCATGTACTTCCCTTATTGATATAGGATGTACCTTCTCTTACACAAGAATATGATTTTTAGGAGTAACCTTGGAATCCACAGATTTTCAAGTTATAGTTGGTAACAATGCAATAATTATGATTCAAGAAGTGGAAATGGTTGTTTATATTGAACTCAATGAGAGAATATTTGTAGATCAAATTCTTTTCTTTATTCCTCATTTTCTATATGACTTATTGATTTTAAATCGATTCCTTAGAAAATATCAGCCTATAATGATATTTTCAAAAGGAATTGTCCTAAAAAATTATTTGATTCCGACTTCTTTTGAAAAAACCAAAATGGTTTCATAAAATCAAGTATTTACTATCAAAGTGGAGAACTATCTAGATGAGAATAAAGAATACCATAGAAAGATTGAGTGGCGGAAAGAAATGGTTGGGTTTTGAGGATAATTGAAGAAGAAGCATTGGCCAAGATAAGAGATTATTTATCAAAAAATTGGCTAGAGAACCCTATTAAATTGTAGAAGAAGTAAATTATAGAGGCTATAATCACCCTTAAAGATCCCAATATAGTGATCAGAAGCAAGATAATTTCATATCCATTTGGAATGGTTAAGGAGTTTGAGAAAAATATTCTAGAATTAATTAGTCTTGGATTAATTAGGCATAGTGAAAAGTCCTTATAGGAGTGTGAAATTCATGGTAATGAATCATGTTGAGTAGTAGTGTGGAAAATCTAGAATGGTTATCAATTAACATGATCTTAATTATGTCACAAAATATAATGACTACAATCTTCCTAATTAGGAGTCTTTAATAAGGACTAGGAATTAAAAGCCAATGGTATATTCTAAGCTTGATCTCAAGTTAGGATATTTGCAGATTAATATCAAAGAGGAGGCTATACAATTAAAAGTATTTACAACGCTAGTTGATTTTTGTAATGGATAGTTATTCCATTTGTACTTAAGAATGCCCTAGGAATATTCCAGTGGAGAATGGACAAGGCATTCAGTAGATTATCATAGTTTGTGGTGGTCTACATTGATAATGTGCTTGTATTTAGTAAAAATATAGAAGAAAATATTGGGTATTTATAGTAGGTGGATAGAGTGTTCAGAGAAGATGAGATGATACTTTTAGAAAGAAAGATCATTTAAATGCAACCAAATATATAATTCTTGGGATTACAAATCCAATGAAGTAGAGAGAATGTTCAACCATATATTGCAGAGAAGCTAGAAACTTTCCCTAATGATCTTACAAATCATAAGAAGATACATGTTTTTATTGGTATATTAAGTTGTGCCAAATAATACATTATAGATTTAGAAAAAACATCAGCTCCAATTCAGTAAAAAGTATCTAGTAAAATACCATGTAATTGGATAGAAGAATATTCTAAAGTAATCATAATCCTGAAGTAGAAAGCTCAAAACATCCAAGAATTGGAATACTCATATGTGAGTGAAGATCTACTTATTTTAGAAATGGATTCTTTAGAATCATCATGGGAATGCATCCTAAAGATAAGAAAAAACCATGATGAAAGTATTAATAGATACTAGAGTAGATGTTTTAATGGGACAAAAAATAATTAACCTATCCTTGAATGATAATTTCTTATATTCCTTAAAGGAATTAGGGCTAATGAGATTTTCTTTGGAAAACCTTTCACTATAAGAATAAATAGTTCTTATATAAATATTTTCCTGAAAATAAAATTAAATAGGTTTACCAAGTGTGGTGGAGGAATGAATTAAAATACTATAAATTTAATATAGAAAACATTAAAGGAAAAGATAATTCCATTCCATATGCACTAACTATAGCATCCTGACCCCAGTAAGTCTGGAGCCGATGTCTACTACCATTACATTGTCATGGTTATAAGTAAATGAAGCCTAAAGGACTGATCAGTTTAGTAGTCTTGGTAAACTAGATACATACATGAGTCTTTTATTACCAACGAATACACTAATTACAACATAATTTTTTTCCATGGATAAATTTATTTCCACTTAGCATATCATTGCATATTATTCTTAGTATACTTCTTGGATTTATGGGAAAGGAAAAAAATAAGGGTGAGCTCAAATTTTTAGTAAGGGTAAAATATAGCGGAAGAAATAATAAATCAATGAGAAAAATCTTTATGGAAAGGTAAATAACTAAACACACATGACATATAATCAATAAGCTAAGAAGGAAGTGCATGAACAATATGAAAAGATAAATAACTGAAAACACATTCCATTTAAATAACTAGATAAGGAATAATCAATATGGAAAGGTAGACAACTGAAACACATGACATTTAATCAATAAAATGAGAATTAAATGCATCCATAGATTTTTTTCATAGTGAAAATCTCATGGATAATAAATACTGAATCAAAATGAAGGAAATGATTAATTATTGGACATCATGTCTTAGGCACATGAAAACCTCTACCATAAAGATATGTCCTCCAGTTAGTTTAAAACTATAGGCATAAACCTGTTTAATTTTCAAAACTAATTTATTTCATGAGAACCTATCGATGCATCGAGGGACTATATAAATTTTGGTCCCCACTCGTCACTACATGTCTAAAAAATTCCTTATATTGAGTAATTGATTTAATTAATAAACAACATGAATTATCAAATATCCGTATTGAATAAAAAATACGGATTTATCAATATTTTTCCAGATAATCAAATAAAAGTCAAATTAAACACCATATGTAAAAAAGATATACAGTTTAGGTAATAAACATATTCATGATAAATGATATGGATAATTAGGGGGAATTCAATGTATAATGATAATAGAAAATTGAATATTTCAAGAGGAATAACAAAGGAATCAAGGAAGTGAATGTCAATACTATCCTTGGACAAATTAATCATAAACCACCTTGACAAAGAATAAGGATGATATCAATACAACATATCCCAAGTCGAGTAAAAATAAAGGGTTTTTTTGTTGATGATTGGAAATACTCTAAAAATATATTTTAAAAACATTATTAAAGAAAATATCCTTTTCATTTTGAAAAACATTCTGAAAATACTTTTATTTGAAAATAACTTTTTTAATTTTTTTTTTGTTAAAAATTAACCTTTTAAACTTATAAAGGAATCTTGAAAGAAATGAAAGTGGGTAAATCTGTACACATCATATAAGGTATAACGAACATTCCTTTTACAAGGTAAAAAGGTTAGAAAAGTGCCCTGTTTGGAAATCGATAAGAATATTTCTTTGAAATTTTTTTTAAAAGAAATAAAGGGTAAAAATGTCTTAAATAAATCATTTTGTAAAGGTTAAAAACAATTTTGGAAAACTTTTTAGAAAATAGTGTTTTTAGAAGAAAACAAGGTTTTTAGAATAAAATAGGTTCTCCTACTAAAGATAGAAATGAAGTCAGGTTTTCTTAAAAACACTTTCTAAAACATTTTAAGTACCAAAGAGTGTAGAAATGATAATATTACTTGAAAAAGGTCATGAATAACCAGAGGAGATGAAAATGAAAGAGTTTTTCGAACAATTTTCTTATAAATTCCTTTAATGTAATTTCAATAATAAACAATTGCGATTAGAATGAGATTATGAAATAAGCCCTTAAAAATACCATAACATTGGTGTGAGAAACAAGAAATAAATAGTTTATGTGTGCCAAATTTAAATCCACATAAAACAAGTGGAAATACAATAATAGATAGTAATAAGTTATTATACACGTAATCTTATAATATTAACGATAATGAGGAAGTAATATAACCCAATGAAAAGGAATCGAGTTATTAAATTCTTTACCACTTGGTAACTTTTAATTCAAATACCCTTAGAAGAAATAATTCAAATTGAAACTCAAAATACCATAAAGAATGACTGAATCATGATATTATATGTCAAAGTGTCAGTATGTACACCATATATAAGAAATTAGACGCACAACAACAAAGTATTCTTAAAGAATGGAAATTGAGACGGAGTCCCTTACTACTTGGCAAATTTTGAATTATAATCTCCTTGAAAGGAATAGTTTCAAATGAAACTCTAAATACCATTAGTATAATTTTATTCATGATATAAAATACAACAGGGACAATATATACACCACACAAAATAAATAAGTGGTGAAAATGGTGTATGCCTCACAGAAAGAAAAGTGAGATAAAAATCCCTTACCTTGCATTTCCCCTCGAGTGAATATCCTTTAACTTCCTATATAATGGTTTTAATCATATTAATAACTTATAAAATATCCATAATCATATTTATAATATCATATATGATCTTTCCTATACTATCTTATTACCCGTTTGTTAACCACCATTCATTATTTTCATTGTTTTGGGTGCTATTTGCTTAGTTTTTCGAGCATGTTTTGACATGTTATTTTTGTTCTTATTACATTGATCATGATATCATCATCTCTAAGATGTAAACCATGATGTAATTATCATATATATATTTAGCATAAATTTATTTATAATAATCCATAATATTTGGAGATAGGAAATGAAATGCACCGTTCATAGAGACAGTAAGTTGTATGTACACATGAGGGCTACTTCCATTTCCTCATCATATTTAAAAGAATGAAAAGTAAATGATATTTATGTATATGTATATTATAATTAAATCATCATATTTATTTCATATATGTCACATGTTTTTATTAAAATCGTCCTTTATACATTCCATGTATAGTGTGAACGAATCAAATTGCTTTGAGGTGGTTGTCCACACTTCCACAAACGATGTTATCATATTTACACAAAATGTAAATCATGAAAGTATGTGTTATATAAAAATTAAAGAAGTATTAATACAACATAAATATCATGTATATTATATATAAACATTTTTTCATCATAATTCCTTACCATGAGAGGTGGTAAAGAAAAAATGAACAACATCGTTTTGTGAGGCTGGAGTTCACCGTACAGGAATGATAAGTTCATTACCCATTTGATGGATGTGTGTGTGGGTGTTGGTCAAAACATTAAACATAAAAACATCTCAGTATATTTAGGATACTTCTTTCTTTATATAATCATTAAATAAGGATAATTGAAGGAGTAGAGAAATAAAATAAATAAAAGATCTTGAGGAAGTATGTTACCTCTTCTTTGGGTAACTCCTTTTGGTTTGCACCAAAGGGCTTCCTTGGATGGATTTCTTCCCAAAAGGGAGGCTTCTAGATTGAGGTGAGGGATGTTGGGGAGCTATTTGGGAAGAGTTTGGTTGAGCCAAAGTGTCTTGAAAGGTGTTAATAATTGGGAGGGGTGAGTGCCTTTTTATAGTGGAGGAGGAGTGACATTCTTGTAAATCTTTGGAAAGGGAATTCCACCCATGTTTTTCCCATGTCAAGTGACTCCAATAATGGTCCAAATTCGAGCCAAGTGAGTATAGGGTCAAAATATGAATAGATAGTGGCCTCTGAAAAAGTTTATAAGTCATTTTGGGCCTTAAGTTTAAGGTTTAGTCACTTGTTAATCTAATTTTTCTCTTAATTGATGTAATTAATTTTAATCCCTTTCACTAATATTTTTGGTCAAAAACTAATTTGACCTTATTAGATGTTATAAATTATTGTCACGATCGGCCTTCTTCAAGATGAGGGAATGGATAACAAGATGACAAGACTTTCCTTCCTCAAGATGAAGGAGAGATAATGACCCCCCTGAGTCCCACCTCTAATAGGCCTCGAGGTGGAAACTAGCACCAAGGGTAGGTAAACATTCACACAAGATGAGAGGAATTACCCTTTTTAAGGAAAAAAAGATCAAGAGATAGGATGATAAATCCCAAAAAACTCCAAACAACTTTATAGGAAAAGAAATTGAAAATCCAACCCATGCATGTTTTAAACAAAGCTGCTAGAAAGTACAATGAAACCCAAGTACAATACCAAAAACAAGGCAAAGCAGCAACACATCAACTATCCCAACACCCGAGCTAGTAAGGCCCAACACGGTCCGCGTAATCTCCCTAAAAACCTGAAATTTTTTTATATACGTAAGGTGAGCGTACGAGTATACTCAATAGGAAAATCCAAATTCACTCATGCACAAGTGGGAGAAGCATACTAATGCCCCTGTGAGAAAACAATAGAAACTAAAAAGCACCTAACAAGGTATACTATCCACCCCAACCTCACCAAGCCACGCTCACCAAATAATGCAAGTCAGGTAAAGTAATAATATAAGAACATCAATGATAGGGTACCCCGCACCACTTCCCACTTGTTAACTTCTCATCCCTAACGTCGAATGTCCTGGTGCTACCAATCTTCCATAAGCCTCACTATCACAACTTTCCCGCACACACCTGGGCCACAAACCACATCACATCCTTCCCGCAGACACCTGAGCCACAACCACAACTTGTCTCACCCAAAAATACCTAGGCCTCATCCCAAAGAGTCATGGGAAAAAAACCACCTCTCACATAACCAGTACCATAGATCTGGTAACAAACCTCAAGCCATTAAAGCTTTCCTGAAGAGTCTTGGGCGATGAATGCCTAGAAGAGGGAGTAGGGGAGCCAATAACTTGCCATCCATCCTCCCACTAGAATGTTGGGAAATACACCACCCCCCATAACAAAGGGGGTGTTCGGAATGTAGTGCTCAACACGGGTGGGGTGCGTATAGAAATCACAAGGAACTACATTTTATACATATAGGTAAACAAACACTCATCCCAACCTATGAGTTTCCAAACAAGAACCATCCCACACAAATAGCCACAACCAAAATATAAACCCACCCCTTTCATTTAACCACTTATCATTCTTTATTAAGAAGTTCACTTATTTCATTCCAAAAATACCTGGGCAACTACCAACCATATCCATACCCAACACATTTATCAACACAAAAAAATTGTAGTCCCACTGCACAACACTACTCCACAACCATAACACAACCCATATGTAGTCCTACTACTCTACAAGTTCATCCATTCCACAACTAGTCAATCTCTCAACCTAAGATTCCATCACACCTCCTGTACCACCTCATACACAAATCCCACAACAACCACCACCATAACTGCAGCCCCGCTGTACACACATACCCCACCCTACTCATAGAGCTAACCCCTCTGTCCACCCCTATAACCACAACCATGCTACCAATAACAGCACCATACAACTCACACAAGGCACAAAATCCAACAAAACCCACATAACACACAACCACACCAACAATCCAAGTGTATTCAGATTTAGCGAACAGGGGTTCTTTAATTCCACTTTTCATAACAGGGGTGATCACAAAAAAAGTTCGATTCTGGGGCATCATTCTCATTTAACTGGGTATACGTGATTAATTAGATTTTTATTTTCAACAATTATTCACAAGCTATTGAGGGTGCTCAAAAAAGGACCACCAATGACCATGATTTTCAAAAGGCATACAACTAGAAAAAACCATAACAGAAAAACAAGGATAACACATGAAACAATCAATCAACATCATCAACTTCCTGACCCCCATTTATGACTAAGTTAACAAGAAGATTATATTGCAACACCCTTAATAATTGGTTTTAACTGTGATAAAAAAGTGACACGAGTATACCCACCCTGCATGATACACAAATAAAGGAGAGACTAAGGGATTCCTATTTGGAACAATAGGTGACCAAAGATCCTTTATTACACTAAAACAGAGGGTCACACGAGCATGAGACTCCAAGGAAGAACCAGACAGGATGGTATAGCACAGTCACACAACTCCTTAAGAAGAAAGGTTATGGGTGCACCAAGAGAAAACCTAAGGGTTCAAGGAAGAGAGGATCTCAGCTTAAGAAAAGGAAAGATCCTAAAAATTAGGGAGAAAATTTCAAAGTAAATAAATTTCAGATCATAGTTTGACCATGTGGATTATCCATTTCATGATATTTAAGATACAATGATTCCCTCAGATATGGTGGAAGAAACGACTAAACATTGATGGGTTCCTCATTCAATGATAAAAAGACCGAGGGGAAGAAAATTTTGGAGGTGGGAGCAATGGGAGGTAGAGATAGTGGAAGAAATGGCTAAACATTGATGGGTTCCTAATTCAATGATAAAAATATAGAGGGGAAGAAAACTCTGGAGGTGGGAGCTATGGGTGGCGAGTCACCGTTCTATGAGTCATCATTTGGCAGGTCATTGTTTGGCGAGTCACTATTCAGCGAGTCACCGTTCAAAAAGTCACTGTTCGGCGAGTCACCATTCATCGAGTCACCATTCGGTGAGTCACTGTTCGGTGATTCACCATTCGATGAGTCGTTGTTTGATGAGTCACCGTTCGGGAGTCACCATTCAGTGAGTCACCATTCGATGAGTCACCATTTGGTGAGTCACCATTCGGCGACCTACCATTCAGTGAGTCTCCATTCAGCAAGTCACCATTCGGTGAGTCACCGTTCAGTGAGTCACCATTTGGCAACCTACCATTCGGTGAGTCTTTGTTCAGCGAGTCACCGTTTGGAGAGTCACCGTTCGATGATTCACCATTCGGTGAGTCACCGTTCGGCAAGTCACTATTCGGCGAGTCACCGTTCGGAGACCTATCATTTGGTGAGTCACCATTCAGCGACCTACCGTCAGATGAGCTACTGTTGGAAAACTGTATTTTTATAAAACTCATGAAATAAGCCATTGTGACCTCCAAGGACACATCTAACATTGGATTTTCACAAAGGAATGGTCCAGAGAGGTCCATACCATTACATCATACACCTCTCAAACTATTCCTGCCCTTGAGAATTTAAAACCAAACCCAAAAGAAAGAGGGGTCCGAACAACCACCCCACAAGATACCTCTCAAGTATAAACCACCTTGTGCTGTTCGAAAGCCGAAGTGAAACCTCAAAATCCAAGAACACCTATCCCGACATCCACTGCCCCAAACAACCACATAAACACCAAAGGTCACACTGTCTAGACACATGTATTATGGAATTCCTTCCTCCATGTCAATATATTATCTGCTTTGGGTAGCACTGACTCGCCCGCACGATTTTATTGCATCTGAATTAATGTGTCTTGATTATGGATCAGGTCCTCCCCTCCCTACATGTCAGGACCTTTTCACACATTAGATAATAGGGAAACAACTCATCTTATAGAAAACAAGGTTCAAGCGTTACATCATAAATCAAAGTACAAAAACAAAACTCAAAACATCTCTCTGTACTGGGAACACATCTGCGCTTCTCGCTCCCAAGTACTCTCCTCGAGGCCACCATGCCCCACAACACACAGACCAAGGGAATGGTCTGTCCACACATTACATTCTCCTGACGATCCTGGATCTCTACTGGTTGATCTAAGAACGTTGCGTCATCCTCGATATCCAACCCTCCCCAGTCAAGGATGTGGGAGTCATTGTGTAGATACCTGCGAAACTAGGAGACGTGGAAGACATCGTGGATCCTCTCCAACTACGATGGTAGTGCGAGCTAGTATGCTACCTCACCAACTCGTCCTAACAACTTGAAAGGTTTTATGAACTTAGGAGAGATCTTTCTCCCCATACTGAACCTTCACTGCCCATGTTGAGGGGAAACCCTTAAGAACACATGGTCCCCAACATCGAACTCCAAGGGCATTCTCCTGTGATCGACATATGACTTTTATCGGTCCTGTGTTGCCTCCATCCTCTCACGCACAAGCTGACCTTCTCCATCGTGCTCTTCACTACCTCTAGACCAAAAACCATTGGCTCTCCAACCTCCATACAACATAAGGGTGAACGACACGGCCTCCCACACAAGGCTTCGAACGGTGCCATGCTAGTGGTAGAGTGATAGCTATTATTGTAATCAAAATCTACCAGGGTAAAGTGTCATACCCACGATCCTCCGAAGTCTAGAACACATGACCGCAACATATCCTCCAACATATGGATGGTCCTCTCTGTTTTCCCATTTGTATGAGGGTGGAAAGCAGTGTTGAGGCATAACTGAGTTCAAAAAACATGCTGTAATCCCCTCCAGACTCATGAGGAAAACCATGCATCCTAATTAGAGACAATGGATCTTGGAACCCCATGAAGCCACACCACCTCATCCACATACCTCTGTGCTAAGGCATCCACTGTGCTTGACTCCTTGATTGCTAATAAGTGAGCTGATTTCGTCATCCAATCAACTACTACCCAGATTACATCGCCACCTCCCTGAGCCCTGGGTAATCCTATGATGAAATCTGTTGAGATGTCATCCCACTTCCACTTGGGGACATCTAAGGGCTTCAATAAACCATCAAGAACATAGTGCTCAGCCTTCACCTATTGGCACACTAGGCACTTTTCCACAAACTATGCCAGTGCCTGCTTAATCCTGGGCCACCAGAACTATTCCATCAAGCCTCAGTACATCTTGGAAACTTCTGGGTGTACCACCAGGGGTGAGCTATGGAACTCATAGAGAAATACCTCGCACATATCCATTGGAAAAAACAGCTTCCCACGAAACAACATCTGATTCTAACCATCCTATGACCAAATCTCCAGCGCATTACCCTAGTCAACACGATCATGCATCACCTCAGCCTCTAAATCTCCCCACTGAGACTCCTCCACCTGCCACATTAGATAATACTTCACTGTCATATGAAATAGACAACCTCTGTAACTATCCATCCCTATATCCAGGTGCAGGGTATCCAAATCCTCCATCGCCCTATAAGCATCTGCAGATCCCCAAACTACCTTTTTCTACAACTTTCTTCTCAAGGAATCGGTCACACTGTTCCCCTTTTCTGAGGTGTAAGAGATCTCAAAGTCGTAGTCCTAGAGAAACTCCATCCGCCTCCACTGCCGCAAGTTCATGTCCCACTGGGATAAGATGTACCTCAAGCTCTTGTGATCTTTGAAAACCACAAAGCACTCCCTAATGAGGTAGTGTCACAAAAAATTCAATGCAAACGTGACCGCTGCAAGCTCCAGATCATGGGTGGCATAGTTGAGTTTATGGGGACACAACTGCCTAGACCCATAAGAGATCACTCTTCGTTGTTGCATCAGCACACATCCCAAGCCTAGACCGAAAGTGTCACAAAACACCGCGAACATCACCCATTAATCTAGAAACCTGAGTATTAGAGCACTAACCAACTTCCCCTTTAGATAGCTAAAAGATATCTGACACTGCTTTCTCCACACAAAGGCCTAGTTTTTCCTAGTCAAAGTTGTCATTGAAGCTGTAACTTGGGAGAAGTCGGGTACAAATCTCTGGTAACAGCCTACTAGACCAAGAAAGCTACGAACCTCCACCACATTCTTGGGTTTTTCCCAGGAATCAACTTCCTAAACCTTTGAAGGATCCACTACCACCCCTTACTAATATACCATATGTCCAAGGAAGTGCACCTCTCATGTCCAGAACTTACACTTGGACAACTTCCCATAGAGCTGATGGTGTCGAAGGACATCCAAGACCGTCCTAAGATGCTCGACATGCTCCTACTATGACTTTGAGTAGATCAGGATTTCTTCGATGAACACAACGATGAACCGATCTAGGAACTCATGGAAAACAGAGTTCATGATCCCCATGAACACAACTGGCACATTCATAACACCGAACGACATGACCATGAACTCAAAGTGCCCATACCAGCACCTGAAAGTAGTCTTCGGGGTATCACCCTCCTTCACCCTTAACTGGTGATACCCAGACCACAAATCTATCTTAGAGAACCAAACTGATCCCCTGAGCTGGTCGAACAGATCATCTATCCTTGGGAGAGGGTAACAGTTCTCGATTTTTACCTGATTCAGTCTTCGGTAGTCTATGCACAGCCTCAGACCACTGTCTGCCTTCTTCGAAAATAAGACCAGAGCACCCCACAACGACACACTAGGTCAAATAAATCCCTTCTTCATCAAATCATCAATATGAATCTGTAACTCTTGTAACTCAGAAGGCGCCATCTGACAAGGAGCCATCGAAATCGGACAAGCACTGGGTTGTAAGTCTATCCTAAACTCAATGTCACGTTAAGGGGGTAGAGTCACAACCTCCTAAGGGAAAACATCCAAGAACTCCCCAAAAACTCTAGGAATCCCCACCATCCCAGCATCCACTTATTCTACTAACATCTCAACCAACAAGGAAAGAAAATTCTCCACACGCCATCTTCCCACCTGACAACTCTGCTTGCCAATGAAAACTACACACTGGACATCTATGTTTGAAAACACGACCCTCCTCCAGAAGCAGTCGATAATAGCATGCGCCAAAAATAACCAGTCAATGCCAATAATGACATTGTATAGATGCATCTGTAGTAGAAACAGATCCCCACTGGATTGATGTGGCCCCAATATTAGTCTACATCCCCAGAAAACATCAAGCAAGCTAGTTTGACCTCCGACTAGTGTACTCAACACCAGGGGCATGAAAAGTCTCTCTATGTATAGTCATAAGGCACATGCTAGACTGGGTGAAATGAAGGAGTGAAAATCTCCCGAATCAAACAAGGCACAAGCAAGATTACTAAACAAACTGATCGTACCTCAGACGATCTATGGACTTGCTGGAACTGCTGCCTCTGCGGCATGAAACTATCTACACCCATATTCTCTACCCCTCAGCTGTCAGCCACCTCCTCAACCACACCCTGGTCGAGGTCCCTGAGGAGAACCTTGAGGCTGCCCTCCACCTACCCCATCTCCCCTCAGTGGAGCGGGAGCCTACCATCCCTACTACTGAAACAGCTTGGCTGACAATTGCTACTGAGGCAGGCGCTAAACCTACCCACCCACACCATAATGATCTCGAGATGGGCACTGAATCTGAAGGCACCCATGAACTCTACAAGAAAAACACCTCATCCCCAAGCTCGTGAGAAAAGGATGAGGATTAGAAGGTCAGAACTGGAGCTATTGGGGTCGGATCCCCGTTGGCCGAAACCTGAAAGGCCCTAATACTAGAGACTTGTTGTTGATAGCCTTTCCCTTTGAAGAACTCAACTGGCTCCCCTCTCATGGTAAAACTCCTTGCAAGTTCATCCTTTACACTACCTCGACCTTCTTCTGAACCTTTAATTATATCGGTAGGTTGAAGAGAGTAACCACATACTGAAGAGAAGGATGAAGGGCCTCCTCTAAGGTTCTTTCCCAAGACTCCTCATCCAGAAAGAGATCTGGAGCAAAGCGAAGTAGATCCTTGAACTTGATCCCCATATCCCTCACCTACATACTCCATTACTAGAGGGAGAGTAGCTCCAACCTCTTCTCGACCTTCATTGTTGAAGAAAGGAATTCTTCCTGGAACTCCTTCTCAAAGTCAACCCATGGAACACCAGTCTCCTTTCTCTCCCTGAGGTAAAGCATGCACCACTGATGCACTGATCCCCTCATTTGGCTCACTGCCAGAGGAACCTAGTACTCCATCGGAGCCCGAATCAAGTTGAAAGTGATCACCAGCTCCTCAATCTAACTCTCTATCTCTATATATGAAATGATGTCTTCATACTTTCCTATAGTTTTCCACTAGAAATCAAGAAGCGTCTTATGCCATTATTTTTCCTCCTCCTCTGGATCAACCATTCACCGATCAACTGGGTCAGTCTGCTGAGCCTCCACTACTTGAGCCACTCATAGACGATGACTGGGTGCCATAGATGAAAGGTAAACAAGGAACTCCTAAGACCGAGTATTATGTAATTTATTTAGGACTCATTTTAATTCATCATCTATTTTAAATTCCAAAAATTCCCAAGAAAAATAAGAACAAAATTCATTATGATGCATGTACCTTTCCTAGGGTCTCTACCCCGCAATTGGTGTAGCCTTACTTGGTTGTTTAGTAAGCTTGGAGTCCTTGCATCAGATCACGGGGGCCCCAAAAATCCCATGTCCTAGTCGGTCTTCCCTGGACTACGTCACACACCAAGATTGCTTAACACTGTTTCCCTACCAACCCATGCAATCCTCACTGTGCCTAACTCCAAACTCCATCCTATCTCCCAACCTCTCCTCTGATACCATTCTGTCACAATCTTCCTTCTTCAAGATGAGGGAAGGGATAAAAAGATTCCAAGACCTTCCTTCCTCAAGATTAAGGAGAGATAATGACCCCAGAGTCCCACCTCCAATAGGCCCCAGAGTGGTGACTATCACCAAGGGTATGTAAACTTTTACACAAGATGGGAGACATTACCCATTTTAAGGAAAACATGATCAAGAGATAAGATGGTAAATTCCAAACAACTCCAAACAAATTTATAGGAAAAGAAATTGAAAATCCAACCAATTCATGTTTTAAACAAAGCTTCTACAAAGTATAATGAAACCTAAGTACAATACCCAAAACAAGTCAAAAGTAGAAACACAACAACTATCCCCACGCCTGAGCTAGTAAGGTCCATCACAGTCCATGTAATCTCCCTAGAAACTTGAAAATAGTTTTTTATACATAGGGTGAGAATATGAGTATACTCAGTAGGAAAAGAAAAAGTCACTCATGCACAAGTGGGAGAAGCATAATAATTCCCCTATGAGAAAATAGTATAAACTCAAAAGAACCTAACAAGGTATATTATCCACCCCAACCTCACCAAGGCACACTCAACAAATAACATAAGTCAGGTAAAGTAATAATATAAGCACATCTATGATAGGGTACCCCACACCACTTCCCACTGGTTAACTGCTCATCCCTAACAACGAATGTCCTAGCGCTACCACTCTTTCATAAGGACCACTATCACAACCTTCCAACACACATTTGGGCCACAAACCACATCACATCTTCCCCACAAACACCCGGGCCACAACCACAACTCGTCTCGCCCAAAAAAACCTGGGCCTCATCCCAATGACACCTGGGAAATAAACCACCTCTCACACAACCAGTACTATAGATCTGGTAACAAACCTCAAGTCATTATAGACTACCTGAAGAGTCCTGGGCAATGAATTCCTAGAAGAGGGAGAAAGGGAGTCAATAACCATCCATCCATCCTCCCACTAAGATGTTGGGAAAGTCACCCTTACCCATAATAAAGAGAGTTTTCGACACATAGTGCTCAACACGGGTGGGGTGCATATAAAAATCATAAGGAACTACAATTTATACATATAGGTAAATAAACACTCAGCCTAACCTATGAGTTTCCAAACAACAACCAGCCTACACAAACTACCACAACCAAAACACAAACCCACCCCTTTCATTTAACCACTTATCATTCTTTATTAAGAATCTCACTTATTTCATTCCATCACTACCCAGGAAACTACCAACCACAACCATACCCAATGCATTCAGCAACATAACCAGATTGCAGTCCCACTGCACAACACTTCTCCACAACCATAACACAACCCAGGTGCAGTCCCCATACTCTACAAGTTCATCTATTCTACAATCAATCAATCTCTCAACATGAGACTCCATCACACCTTCTGCACCACGTCATACAGAAATCACACAACAACCACCACCCGAACCGTAGCCCCACTGCACACACATACCCCACTCTAATCATAGAGCCAACCCCTCTGTCCACCCCTGTACCCACAAACATGCTACAAACAACAACACCATACAACCCACACAAGGCACAAAACCCAAAAAAATTCACACAAAACACAACCACACCAACAAGCCAAGTGTATTTAGATTTAGCCAACAAGGGTTCTTTAATTCCACTTTGAATAACAGGGGTGATCACAAAGCAAGTTTGATCCTGGGGAATCTTTTTCATTTAACCAATTATACGTGATTAATCAGATTTATATTTACAACAATTATTCACAAGCTATTGAGGGTGCGCAAACAAGGACCACTAACAAACATGATTTTTAGAAGGCATGTAGCTAGAACAAGCCATAACAAAAAAACAAGGATAACACATGAAACAATCAATCAACATCATCAACTTCCCAACCTCCATTTATGACTATGGTAACAAGCATATTATATCGTAACACCCTTAATAATTGGTTAAAACTGTGATGAAAAGGTGACACGAGAATACCCACCCCATATGATACACAGATTAAGGATAGAATAAGGGATTCCTACTTGGAACAACAATTGACCAATGATCTTTTCTTGCACCAAAATAGAGGGTCGCACGAGCAGGAGACTCCATGAAAAAACCGAACAGAATGGTAAAAAACAAGCACATGACTCCTTGGGAAGAAAGGTTCTGGTAAAACCAAGAGAAAACTGAAGGGTTCAAGGAAGAGATGATATTATCTTAAGAAAAGGCCAGATCCTAAAAATCAAGGAGACAATTTCAAAGTACATAAATTTCAGATTGTGGTTTGGCCACGCGGATTGGCTGTTTCATGATATTTAAGATACAATGATTCCATAAAAGATAGTGGAATAAATGGTTAAACATTGATGGGTTCATCATTCAATTATAAAAAGACAGAGGGGAAGAAAACTCAGGAGGTGGGAGCTATGGGTGGTGAGTCACCGTTCGGTGAGTATTTTCCAATGAAATAAAATGGATTAATATATGTATAATTGGTCTAATTTTACTTTAAAAACAATTTAAAATATAATTTAACACTATAAATAAATTAGATGAAAAATCAATTTTGAATTAAAATTCAGTATTTTTCACTATTCATCAAAAAATGAAACTTCACAGAAAAATACTAAAATTCAACCCTATCCTATTTTTGATGTTTCAATTTAAAAAATAATTTTTTTTACATATAAAATTTATAAAAGTTCCAAAAATAGGATTTATTATAGGTTCTCCATTAAATGGTAGTAAAAGTGTATTTATAAAAATATTGGTTTTTATGTGAAATATTGAGTTTGTTCTTATCTTATGTTTATCAAATCTATTGGATGAATGACAAAAATATTTTATTGAATCTTATATATATATATTACATTAATTTCGCTCACTAATTTTAATCACTTTAATTTATTAGGATAAAACAAATTTATGAGCATAAAAATAGTTTTCCATAAAAACATTCTCTTTATATTCAATTGGTTATTATATTCATTTATAATTAATTTGTAACCAATGAATTCATTTTATATTTGTGAAAACCATATATTTTCATAAGTTAGTTAATACTATTCATAACCATTAATTTAATGGATATGTTATATCTTATTATGTTAAATACCAATATTTTAATAATATATTGTTTAGTAAAACCCAGTCTTGTGTGTAACACAAGCTATCAAAGAAACTTGTTGTTGCATGGGATGCAAGCTAACTCAGTATTGTGTGCATTGAAATCTATATCATATATTGACTTTATTTAATATAGTAATTATATTATAAAGTCTCTAGATATTATATTCCCTTATGCACTTGGTGTTGCGTGTCATACACGTTATCAAATATAACATTCTTACTTTAGAATGTTGGGGTGTTACATTCTTCCAACTTAATTAAATTGTGTCCTCATAATTTAAACTCTATCTCGTAAATCTAGAGTTTGATATTTTAAAATACATTTTTTGAAACCCCACATCTTTAGAAGAGTTAATAAAATATCCTCTTATTTTGAGAGAATGATAAGTACAAAGGTCACATGGAATAACATATAACTAGGTTTTTACATAGGAGAACATTAGTGGAAAGTGAAAATATAGGCTTGGAGGTAATGTCACAACCCGTCCTCGGGGCCTGTTCCGTGACTACCCCAAGCCCGCCTTCCATAGGCCAGGGGCTGGCGACTAGCACCAAAGGCGTAAATCCCAATAACTGGGAATGCATTGCCTTTATAAAAGAAAACAAGCACCACAGAGTAAGCAAGCGGAAAACGTAAACACTAAGTACAAGAGAAGTGCTGAAAAGAAAATGGGCCAGAATACAAACCCAAAAGAAAGTACAACTACAACTGAACAAGTACAACAGGAAAAGGCAACAGCTGGAAGAAGGAAGCAGCTCCTGGGTCGTCCTCCTTAGATCCTACCTAAAGGGTAGGTACAGATAGCGCAACTCCTGGATCGTCCACCACGGATCTTACCTAAAGGGTAGGTACAGATAGCCTCCACAACGCTCTCGCCCGTCAACCTCCTCCGTGGGTCGTCTGGCCATGAAGTCCTTCTCGAGATACTGTCTCGTCATGTAGTCCACCTCCGGGTACTGACTCGTCGTGTAGTCCACCTCCGGGTACCGTCCAGTCCTCGAACACTCGACCTCTATCAGCACTGCCCGTCGTCTGCAACCAACACAACGAGGTGCGGGCATATCCCGTGCAGGGGTGAGTATAACGATACTCAGTAGGGACCCCGAGACCCTCAAGGTCTCTCTAAAACCAACAAGGATAACCACAAAGAAGATCTCAACAGATAACCTCTACTTAGGTATATGCCCATACATATACCTAAGTTATCAAGTAACCCATATCAATCATGAGGAAACACAAGGATCATGAAATCAACGGATAACCACTACCCAGGTATATGCCCATACATATACCTAAGTTATCAAGTGACCCATCTCAATCATGAGGTAAACACAAAGGTTAAAAGTCTCAGCTCAAACCAGGATTTTCATTATCGAAACCGTAACTGCTGAAGAGCTCCGTCTCTAGAGTGTACAGTGGTCCTGTCACGACTCCGAGGTACTGCTCACTAACCTAATACTGCTGAGGTACTCCTCCTGTCGAGTACCGCGGGTCAGCCACCCAGACACAGTAGTGCTTCCCGCCGAGGTATGTCACCCAAACACAGTAGTGTACACCCCCTAGTAGCCTGCTGAGGTACTCTCCGGACGAGTACCGCGGGTCTTCACTATCACACAGGTAGTGCTCCGTCCTCCATGGGTCTACACCTCAGAAAGTAGTGCTCCGTCCACTGGGCTAGTCGACTCACTCCAAGTCGAGTCGGTCAAGCAGTCGTCAGGTCTCAATCGGCTACACGGTCTCCGTACTCCGTACGCTCGTCTCTGGGAGGGTCCGCTCCACGAGCTACTGGTCGATACTCCAAGTATCTCAAAGTCCCACGAAGAAGTATCACAAAGGACCGCCTCGTCATAGGGGTCTCAACGCAACAGACGACGCGTCAATCGAACGCCCGGTCTGTGAGTTATTAGCCTTTTCATCCGAGGGGCCCAGTTGGTTTCGTGAGCGAACCAACCCGGCCATATCTCAACTGTACCCCGAACTCTCATAGGGTATACTCATAGGGACCGTTTCTCAACGTGATCAACAACGCCGCTGACGGTTCGTCAAACGGACGTCCTGTCTGAAAGGTATCAGCTTTTCCATTCCAGGGGCCCGGTTGGATTTCGGGTGCGATCCAACCCGGCCACTACCAACTGTAACCAAAACTCGGGCGAAGTATGCCAAAAGTTCCATCTCATCAAGAGGAATTCAACGAAACAGACGGCGCGTCAATCGGACGCCCGGTCTGTGAGTTATTGGCTTTTTCGTTCCAGGGGCCCGGTTGGTTTCGTGAGCGAACCAACCCGACCGCACTCCAAAGGCATCCAAACCTCGATCAGATTAAGACAAAAGATCCTTCTCACTTAGAGGAATCCATCAAAGTCGACGACACGTCAATCGGACGTCCGGAGCTCAAGATATAAGCGTTTCCGCTCTGAGGGCCCGGTTGGTTTCGTATCCAAACCAACCCGGCCAAACCCTAAGTAATCCTAAATCTTGAGTGCGATATACCGAAACGACCGTCTCATTCCAAAGATCGCTACGCAACTGACGGTGTGTCAATCAGAGGTCCGTAGCCCAAGATATAGGCGTTTGAACCAACTCAGTGCGAAAATAGGGGGTCTGGGCCCGACCCGGCCCGACCCAGTACCCCCCTGGGTTGGCCGAACCGGGTCGACCCGGCCAGAGCGGCGACCCGGCCCGACAACCCAGCCCGGCCCGACAACCCAGCCCGGCCCGAAAACCCGGCCCGGCCGGCGGCGTGGCCAGCGCGGTGGCGCGGCCAGCGCGGCGGCCAGCTGCGCGGCCAGCGCAGCGGCCAACACGACCTTTGTGCCGCGCGCGAGCCAAGGGAGGGGCTTTGCCCCTCCTTTATGGAAAACGGCGGCCCCTTTAATTGGGGCCGCTTGAATCCAACCGGGGGAATTTAATTCCCCCGGTTCCCCCCCTTCCGGCCGGCCCGACCTGGCCGGCCGGTTCCTACTCAACGGGACCGGCAATGGTCGGTCCCCTTCCAGCTCCGACGCCGGTGGCCCGGTCCGGCCGCCGGTCACCTTGCTCCGCTGCGGCCCGGAACCGTCCGCGGCCCTTGTCATCCGGTGCGGTGCGACGACACCGCGCCCCTCCGCCGCGGCCCCGCTCCGGCCGTGGCGTCTTCGGTTTTCTTCGACGCAGCGCGACAGCGTCACGTTCTTGAATTTCTTTCCATGGCGCGGCGCGACGGCGCCGCGCAATACTTGCCGAGTGATTCCCGCGTGGTGCGACGACACCACGCCATCCCGTTCCATCCGCAAGGAAACAAACATGAACATAGGAGGGGGGGGGGGGGTTCAGCCGTGTTTGTGCGGTCCAGCCCCCCTCTCGTTAATCGATATCATCTAGTCGAAAAATCCACAATAATCGATAACTACAATTATGAATGGAAATAAGTAAATAAAAAAATCCCCTACCTCGGTTCAGGAACGGTGCACGTTAATTGAGCCGCGGAAGACGAGCGTCGCGGAAGTCGGGCATCGTGGAAAACGAACGTCGACATCGCGCAGCGAGGATTCGAAGTCGTTGATGGATATTTCGTCGTGGGAAAACCGTCACGGAAGGGATGACGCAGAAGAAGAACGTCGCGTCGTGGATGGATGTGGGCCCACCACCAACTTCCCATGGGAGAAGTTAACCACATAACATGAAATAAAATTGATTCAACAATTTTATTCACTTTATTTAATTAATCCCCAAAAATTAACTTCTTCTCCCGCACAAACGAAACTACGGTAAAGGTTCCCTTAAGCGATTACCAGCATTGCGAGTTCATCGGTGCCATCGGATTTCAATTCCGAGCATCGGTTCAAAAGATAGGAAAACCCGCTCGTTCGTTCACTGATCGTACTCGAGCCAAACTTCGAAAATTGATTCCGGGCACTCTGGGCCTCAGAATCAAGTGCCTTCAGAAACCGCGTTCTTGTAAAATCCCAAAGAAAATTTAGAAAAAAATTTCCCTTGAATTTTATGGGTCTTTACATTACTCCCACCTCAGGGATTTACGTCTTCGTAAAGCTTTAACACAAACTAAGGTTACAAAGTGGTACAGAGCATGCATCTGAGCCTTCCGCTCCCATGTGGTCACCCGGAGGTTTCCGTACTGCAAGAGAAAGTGCACCCGAGGAATCGATCGTCCTCGTAGGATCCGCTCCTGTCGATCCTTGATCCCCACTAGAACCTCTATGGAAAACACCTCATCGCCATCGTCCAGCTCCTCATGGTCAATGATATGCGAAGGGTCGAGCACGTATCTCTTCAGTTGAGATACGTGGAATTCGTCGTGCACCTGGTGCAACTGAGGTGGATGGGTCAAGCGGTAAACCACCTCGCCTACCCAGCTGTGGACCTAGAAAGGTCCGTTGAACCTCATATTTTACTTGAACCTTGGCCACAACTCCGTAAACTTCGTCGAGGTGAGACCCGTATAAGGACGTGATCGTTATCCTCGAACTCTAGAGGTCTCCAATTCCTGTTAGAACTGGAACTTGAAACGACTTCCGCTACGAGGGTAAGGTTGACCGACTCAAGAGTGATCGGTCGCACCATCCTGTGAAAGAGTTTATCCTGTGCTGCCTGGGGTTTCCTTTTCACCGACCAAGGAAAACCCATCCCGACGTTTGCCTAAAACCGTCAATTTGAGTATGAACAGTTATTGCCCATTCCATACTCAAACTAACGTCGTAAGGCCTCGACGCTGCCACCAAGAGATTCCAACCGGAACTCTCACCTCGAGGGTCTGACCACACCATCGGCGTAAGTGTGATTATCGAGTCTCCTCCCAAGGTAACTCCAGACGTGAGGGTCAAGTCCACGGCTTACCGGAAACTCTAGGTCTGGAACAAGATTTGTGAAAGCAAGGAATGATTCATATCGACATCCGTTACTACAACATATAGTAGTGGACACAGACTGTCCCTTGAATCATTTCTAGAGCCATTGGGTCACACTCCTTGACCGCATTCAGTCGCACTCTTCCTCCGCCCTCCAGCTCCCTGAGCCTGGCGGGAATAACTAAGGCGGGTGGTTGTACCATGTTAGGATGTACACCACCTCTTGCTGCTCTCCTAGCTCTTCCTCCACGTCTGCTGCTTCATAGACTCATCTCTCCTTTAAGCTTCCTCTTCTTTAACATTTAACACGCTCGAGTCTCTAAGACTGGAGCCAGTTTCCTGTTTCTTACTGCACTGTGCAGTCTTCATCCGCTCCTAGATGATCTGCACCTGCTTTGCCTATGATCTGAAAGAGATGATAAAATTTCTCTTTTGCCGAAAAGAGAAACTCAGTCTCATCCCCTGGATGAACCACGCCCATTGCCTAATACAGTCAATCCTAACATGAATGACGCATTCATGCCATGGATGACGTCGTAAGGCCTCGACGTAACTACTAAGAGATCCAACTGTCACTCTCGCCTCCAAGGTTCGAGTCACACTTTCGGCATCAGTGTGAGGTCACTGGGTCTCCTCCAGTAGAAATCTCGAAAGTGAGGGTCAAGTCAACAGTTTTAACCGGGACCACTCAGTATCAACCCAACAAAAGGACAGGAAAGAAAACAAAGATAAGTGTCTTTTTATTATTGCATCTCATAGTAAAAAGACACGAATACAACAACAACATGGAACTAGAAGTACAAGGGACGTATCCACTAGTTCCGCTCCTGTCCACCTGCTCCCGGAGCTCTACTGGCTTGTCCACTGCTTGGCTGTTTCTCAAGCACTCGTCGCTGCTTCCGGCTCGGTGGCTCCTCCAACGCCTGCGGATCAACTGTACGAGGAGTCAGACAATCACGTGCCAGGTGACCCTTCCCGCCGCAGGAGAAACATTGTCCGTTTCTGGCACGCCTGGCTCTGACCCCACCTCGGGTGCCCCGCACCACCGGTCCTAAAACCCGAGATCGTCCAACTGCTAGTCTGGTCCTCCTGGACCTCTGCATCATCTGTCTACTGCCCACAGATGACTCAGCTACTAATCAAAAAACACGCGGCAAAGGCAGAAGCTCCTGTACGCGCTCGGGGTGTAGAGCTACTGGCACAAACTCCACCCTGAAGAAGGTCTCGAAGTCTTCCCATGCGAAGGTCATCCCGTCGCAAAACTGAAACAAGTGGCTCCACCACCTGCCTGTTGTTGCCTGAAGGAGGCTGGCAGCAAAGATCACCATGAAGTCTGCCGGCGTCCCTACTAGCCTGAAGACTCTCACCACAGCCTCCAGCCAATCCTCAGCCGCCTGAGGGTCCATCCCTCCCGGGAACCTGGGTGGCCTCTGGCGCTGGAACTCATGCAGTGCGCTCAAGCGACGTGCACCCTCTACTGCTGGGGCTGGTGGCATCGGTGGCCCAACGTACGGTAGTACCGCTGGTGCCTCAACTACAAGAGGGCCCTATACCGAAGCCTCATCGCTCGACAGGCTGTCAGTACGCACATCCCTCTGGGCTCTAGCTGGTCGTCTGAGAAAAGGCATCCTAAATGAAACAACGTGACACTGTCAAACGATTATACCTGGTGAGCTGACCTGGTTTGAGTTGATATTTAAATAAAACTTTTGGAAACACACACGCAATCAGTGTTTTCGTGAAAAAAGTCGGAAATCAGTTGTCAGGGTCCTGGTGTATGGATACGTCGGCTGCCCACACCAACACTGGACTCCCTGAACTGAAGACCACACTCGGTACCCTTAACACTATTGCTTCACAGAAAGAAAATATCAGAGTTATAAGTTCTGCGGTACAACCGACTCCTTTGATACCAATTTGTCATGACCCGTCCTCGGGGCCCGTTCCGTGACTACCCCAAGCCCGCCTTCCATAGGCCAGGGGCTGGCGACTAACACCAAAGGCGTAAATCCCGATAACTGGGAAGACATTGCCTTTATAAAAGAAAACAAGCACCACAAAGTAAGCAAGCGGAAAACATAAAAACTAAGTACAAGAGAAGTGCTGAAAAGAAAATGGGCCAGAATACAAACCCAAAAGAAAGTACAACTACAACTGAACAAGTACAACAGGAAAAGGCAACAACTGGAAGAAGGAAGCAGCTCCTGGGTCATCCTCCTTGGATCCTACCTGAAGGGTAGGTATAGATAGCGCAACTCCTGGATCGTCCACCACGGATCCTACCTGAAGGGTAGGTACAGATAGCCTCCACAACGCTCTCGCCTGTCAACCTCCTCCGTGGGTCGTCTGGCCATGAAGTCCTCCTCCAGATACTGTCTCGTCATGTAGTCCACCTCCGGGTACTGATGTAGTCCACCTCCAGGTACCGTCCAGTCCTCGAACACTCGACCTCTGTCAGCACTACCCGTCATCTGCAACCAACACAACGAGGTGCGGGCATAGCCCGTGCAGGGGTGAGTATAACGATACTCAGTAGGGACCCCGAGACTTTCAAGGTCTCTCTAAAACCAACAAGGATAACCACAAAGAAGATCTCAACAGATAACCTCTACTTAGGTATATGCCCATACATATACCTAAGTTATCAAGTAACCCATCTCAATCATGAGGAAACACAAGGATCATGAAATCAACGGATAATCACTACCCAGATATATTCCCATACATATACCTAAGTTATCAAGTGACCCATCTCAATCATGAGGTAAACACAAAGGTCAAAAGTCTCAGCTCAAACCAGGATTTTCATTATCGAAACCGTAACTGCTGAAGAGCTCCGTCTCTGGAGTGTACAGTGGTCCTGTCACGACTCCGAGGTACTGCTCACTAACCTAAGACTACTGAGGTACTCCTCCTATCGAGTACTGCGGGTCATCCACCCAGACACAGTAGTGCTTCCTGCCGAGGTATGTCACCCAAACATAGTAGTGTACACCCCCTAGTAGCCTGCTGAGGTACTCTCCAGATGAGTACCGCGGGTCTGCACTGTCACACAGGTAGTGCTCCGTCTGCCATGGGTCTGCACCTCAGAAAGTAGTGCTCCGTCCATTGGGCTAGTCGACTCACTCCAAGTCGAGTCGGTCAAGCAGTCGTCAGGTCTCAGTCGGCTACACGGTCTCCGTACTCCGTACGCTCGTCTCTGGGAGGGTCCGCTCCACGAGCTACTGGTCGATACTCCAAGTATCTCAAAGTCCCATGAAGAAGTATCACAAAGGTCCGCCTCGTCATAGGGGTCTCAACGCAACAGACGACGTGTCAATCGGACGCCCGGTCTGTGAGTTATTAGCCTTTTCGTCCCAGGGGCCCGGTTGGTTTCGTGAGCGAACCAACCCGGCCATATCTCAACTGTGCCCCGAACTCTCATAGGGTATACTCACAGGGACCGTTTCTCAACGTGATCAACAACGCCGCTGACGGTTCGTCAAACGGACGTCCTGTCTGAAAGGTATCAGATTTTCCGTTCCAGGGGCCCGGTTGGATTTCAGGTGCGATCCAACCCAGCCACTACCAACTATAACCAAAACTCGGGCGAAGTATGCCAAAAGTTCCGTCTCATCAAGAGGAATTCAACGAAACAGACGGCGCGTCAATCGGACGCCCGATCTGTGAGTTATTGGCTTTTTCGTTCCAGGGGCCCGGTTGGTTTCGTGAGTGAACCAACCCGACCGCAATCTGACGGCATCCAAACCTCGAGCGGAGTAAGCCAAAAGATCCGTCTCACTTAGAGGAATCCATCAAAGTCGACGACACGTCAATCGGACGTCCGGAGCTCAAGATATAAGCGTTTCCGCTCTGAGGGCCCGGTTGGTTTCGTATCCAAACCAACCCGGCCGAACACTAAGTAATCCTAAATCTTGAGTGCGATATACCGAAACGACCGTCTCATTCCAAGGATCGCTACGCAACTGACAGTGCGTCAATCGGAGGTCCGTAGCCCAAGATATAGTCGTTTGAACCAACTTAGTCCGAAAATAGGGGGTCTGGGCCCGACCCGACCCGACCCAGTACCCCCCTGGGTTGGCCGAACCGGGTCGACCCGACCCGAGCGACGACCCGGCCCAACAACCCGGCTCGGCCCGGAGTCCCGGCCTGGCCAGCCAGCCTGCGCGGCCAGCGCAGCGGCCAGCATGGCCTTTGTGCCGCACAAGAGCCAAGGGAGGGGCTTTGCCCCTCCTTTATGGAAATCGGTGGCCCCTTTAATTGGGGCCGCTTGAATCCAGCCTGGGGAATTTAATTCCCCCGGTTCCTCCCCTTCCGGCCGGCCCGACCTGGCTGGCCGGTTCCTGCTCAACGAGACCGGCAATGGTCGGTCCCCTTCCAGCTCCGACGCCGGTGGCCCGGTCCGGCCGCCGGTCACCTTGCTCCGCCGCGGCCCGGAACCGTCCGCGGCCCTTGTCATCCGGTGCGGTGCGACGACACCACGCCCCTCCGCCGCGGCCCCGCTCCGGCCGCAGCGTCTTCGGTTTTCTTCGACGCAGCGCGACGGCGTCAGGTTCTTGAATTTCTTTCCATGGCGCGGCGCGACGGCGCCGTGCAATACTTGCCGAGTGATTCCCGCGTGGTGCGACGACACCACGCCATCCCATTCCATCCGCAAGGAAACAAACATGAACATAGGAGGGGGGGGGGGGTTCGGCCGTGTTTGTGCGGTCCGGCCCCCCTCTCGTTAATCGATATCATCTAGTCGAAAAATCCACGATAATCGATAACTTCAATTATGAATGGAAATAAGTAAATAAAATAATCCCCTACCTCGGTTCAGGAACGGTGCACATTAATCGAGCCGCGGAAGACGAGCTTCGCGGAAGTCGGGCGTCGTGGAAAACGAACGTCGACGTCGCGAAGCGAGGATTCGAAGTCGTTGATGGAGATTTCGTCGTGGGAAAACCATCACGGAAGGGACGAAGCGGAAGAAGAACGTCGCGTCGCGGATACGACATCGCGGAAGAAGAACGTCAATTCCGTTGTCGTCAAGGTGCGTCCGAAGAGAAAACGTCGTTTGGAAGAAGACGTCGCGTTCTTCGGCGGAGGTGTTCTTCATTGAAGAACGGTGTTCTTCGCGTTCTTCGTCGAGGTTGAAGAAGAAGAAGACCGCTTCCCCAATCCTCTCAAGGTTGCAAAACTCTAACCAAAAATAAAATAAGACTAAGTCTTATTTTATTAACACAACCAAACCATTTGAATTTCAAGAGTTTGAAATTATGTAACTCACTTAATTAATTATAACAAGTTGTCAAAAATTAAAGAAAGTGAGTTAATAGGGAGTTAGGAAAGTGAGGGGTTAAGAGGGTTAGGGAGTTTAAGGAATTTGAAAAGGTGGGGGGTTCGTGTGGGCCCCACCCTTTCAAATATCCACACATGGGAAGTTGGATGGATGTGGGCCCACCACCAACTTCCCATGGGAGAATTTAACCACATAACATGAAATAAAACTGATTCAACAATTTTATTCACTTTATTTAATTAATCCCCAAAAATTAACTTCTTCTCCCGCACAAACACAACTACGGTAAAGGTTATCTTAAGCGATTACCGGCGTTGCGAGTTCATCGGTGCCATCAGATTTCAATTCCGAGCACCGGTTCAAAAAGATAGGAAAACCTGCTCGTTCGTTCACTGATCGTACTCGAGCCAAACTTCGGAAATTGATTCCGAGCACTCCGGGCCTCGGAATCAAGTTCCGTCAGAAACCACGTTCTTGTAAAATCCCAAAGAAAATTTAGAAAAAAATTTCCCTTGAATTTTACGGGTCTTTATAGGTAAAGCGTAAATATTTATAAGGAGTGATTGAGGTCATCAATAACAAACAAGTGAATGATTAATGAAACTCTGAGGGCCTCAAAACCATAAATCTATGATGATTTAAAAGACCATTAGTTCAAAAAAAAGGTATTAGGAAAACAGTTTTTAATAATTTTTCTAATGTTGAGGAATTATTTTTTCCCCTAAGAATATAAGGAAATATATGTACTTGACATATTTCTATTTCACAATTTTTATCCTTTGTTTATGCTTTGATCAATTTCCAATTAATCCATTACTTCAAGAAATGGATATCAAAAAATTAACTTTGATGATTGAAGTACTAAAATACACTTATAACGAATCGTAATGCCCATAAAAGAGTGAAAAGTCTTTCCATTTGTCTTTAACTATTCTCCAAAGCTAATATAATTAATACATTAATCTCTTAAACCTAAAAGGTAACACTACTGGTTCATTATTAATATTTATTTGTCAAAGTTTTTAACTCAAAACAATGACATGTTAACCAGGATATCACGTAGGACAATGGTAGGTATGAAACCCTTATCGTACTTCGATCATGGGTTTAAGTCCCACATCCTTGCTGAAATTGATGGGTTGTCACTCGACATACAAGTTATACTTTTCTAAAACCAAATTAATATAATTTATAAAATAAATATGATGAAAATCCTTGAAATTTAGTCATTAAGTAATATTCTAACTAAGGGTTTCAATACAACTTTAGTACATAAATACTTTATCCATTTTATTTCAACATAGGTCAATCCTTGGTCTAAGGTTTAACCTGGGTCATTAATTGTCATTATCTATTCAAATCCTTCACAATGGTTTGTAAAGAAAATGTGAATTATCTTGAGCATATCCCCCAAGAGTGTCAAACCATGTGCGTAGTAAGGCTCTTTGTCAAGTACCATGTTACACTTGAGTCAAGCTCAATGCACCTTTTCAGAGTTGTTACCCCTAGGTACATCTGTGCCAGAACTACGCCCACTTGTAGTATCTAGACATAGATGTATTGATAGGAAGACCCACACAATATCTACCTTAACAAAATTATAGGATATTCTTCTATACTTATCCTCAAATTATACTTTAGGGTTATGTTCTCCAATCTATGTTTTCATATAATCAATAAACCGAGAAGGAAGTGCATAAACAATATGGAAAGGAAAATAACTAAAAATACATGTTGTTTAAATAACTGGATAAGGTATAATCAATATGGTAAGGTAAATAAATGAAACACATTCCATTTAATCAATGAAATGAGAATGAGATGCATCCATAGATTTTTTCATAGTGAAAATATCATGGATAATAAATACAGAATCAAAATAAAGACAATGCTTAATTACTGGACATCATGTCACAGGCACATGAAAACCTCTACTGTCGTGATCTATCCTCCATATAGTTTAACACTACAGTTATAAACCTATTAAATTTGTGAAAATAATTTATCTCATGAGAACCTATTGATGCATCAAGGGGCTATATAAAGTCTGTCCCCCACCCATCACTGCATGTCCAAATCATTGCTCACATTGAGTATTCAATTTAATTAATAAACAATATGCCTTATCAAATATCCATATTAAATAAAGAATATGGATTTATCAACATTTCCACAGATAATAAAATAAATGTCAAAGTAAACAACATATGTAAAAATGATATATGGTTTAGGAAATAAACATATCCATGATAAATGATATGGATAATTAGGGGAAATTCAATTTCTAATGATCATAGGAAATTGAATATTTCAAGGGGACTAACAAAGGAATCAAGGAAGATAATGTCAATACTATACTTTTCCAAATTAATCATAAACCATAATAATTAACAATAAGGATGGTATCAATAAAAAATATCCCAAGTGGAGTAAAAATAAAGGGTTGTTGCTATTGATGAATGTAAATATTATAAAAGTATCTTTTAAAAACATTCTTGAGGAAAATATCCTTTTCAATTTGAATTTTTTTTTGAAAATCCTTTTCTTTGAAAAACACTTTTAAAAAAAATTTCTTTATAAATTAACCTTTTAAACTTAAAAATGAAGATTCAAATAAATGAAGGTGGGTAAATCCATACATGTTGTACAAGGTATAAAGAACATTCCTTTTGTAAGTTAAAAAGGTTAGAAAAGTGCCTTATTCAAAAATCTATATGAAGATTCCTTTGAAAACATTTTTAAAATAAATAAAGTGTAAAAATTTCTTTAATAAATCATTTTTTAAAGGTTAAAAACATTTTTGAAATCCTTTTTAGAAAACAGAGTTTTTAGAAGAAAATAGGTTCTCTCACTAAAGAGAGAAATGAAGTTGAGTTTTCTAAAAAACATTTTCTAAAACATTTTGAGTACCAAAGGGTGGAGAAATGATACTATTACTTGAAAAAGACCATTAATAACCATATTACAATAAAATTAAAGGGTTTATTAAACAATATTCATACAAATAATTTTAATGGAATTTAAAGAATACACAATCTCGATTAAAATGAGACTGTGTAATAAACCCTTAAAAGACCATAACGTTAGTGTGAGAATAAATAAATAAATAGATTATGTGTTTCAAATGTAAATCCACATAAAATAATTGGAAATAAAAAAATAGATAGTAAAAAGTGATTACACACATAATCTTATAATATCAACGTTAACGAGGAAGTAATATAACCCACTGAAAAGGAATCAGATTATGAAATTTTTACCACTTGGTAACTTTTAATTCAAATCTCATTAGAATAAATAATTCAAATTAAAAATAAAAATACCATGAATAATGAATTAATCATGGTATTATATGTCAAAGTTGAAGTATCTATACCATATATAAGAAATTAGGTGTACAATAATAAAGTATGCCTCAAAGAATAGAAATTGAGACGAAGTCCCTTACAACTTGGTAACTTTTGAATTATAATCCCAATAAAAGAAATAATTTCAAAATGAAATTATAAATACCATGAGTATAATTTTATTCATAATATAAAATGAAAAAGTGGTAGTATATACACCACACAAAATAAATAAGTGGTGAAAATGGTGTACGCCTCATGAAAAGAAAAGTGAGACAAAAATCCAATATATTGCATTTCCTTTCGGGTGAACATCCTTTAACTTCATTTATAATTGTTTTAATCATGTAAATAACTTATAAAATAACTATAATCATATTTATAATATTACATATGATCTTATTATAATATCTTATTACCTGTTTATTAATAATCTTTCATTATTTTCATCATTTCAGGTGTTAATTGGCTTGTTTTTCGAGTATGTTTTGACTTGTTATTTTTGTTCTTCTTAAGTAGATCATGATTTCAACATATAAAATATTTAAACCATGATTTAATTATAATATATATTCAGTATAAATGTATTTATAATAATCCATAATATTTGGAGACAGGGAATGAATTGCATCATTCATGGAGACAGTATGTCGTACATACGCATGAACGCTACTTCCATTTCCTTATCACATTTAAAATAATGAAAAGTAAATGATATATATGAATATGTATATTATAATTAAAGTATAATATTTATTTAATATATTTCACATAGGTTTATTAAAACAATCCTTTATATATTCCATGTATAATGTGAATGAATCACATCGCTTTGAGGAGGCAGTAGTCCACACTTCCACAAACAATGTTATCCTATTTACAAAAAATAAAAATAATGAAGGTATGTGTTATATAAAAATTAAATAATTATGAATAAAACATAAATATCATATATATTATATATAAGAATCATTTCCATCATAATTTCCCTCCATGAGAGGTAGTAAAGGAAAAACGAACGACATCGTTTCATGTGGCATTAGTTCGTCATACATGAATGGTAAGTTTGTTACCCATTTGATAGAAGCATGTTTAGGTATAGGTTGAACCCTTAACATAACAAAATATCAATATATTGAGGATAATTGTGTCATTATATATGCATGGAATAAGTATAATTGAAGGAGTGAAGAAAGAAAACAAAATAAAAGAGCTTGAGGAAGGATGTTACCTATTCTTTGGGCAAATCCTTTTGGTTTTCCCCAAAAGAGATTACTTGGATGTATTTATTCCCAAAGGTAGGATTATAATATGATAGTATGGGTGTTGGGGAGATATTTGTTCTGTGTTTTTTTGAGAAAAGGTTGTTTTAGAGGTGTGAATAAGTGGGAGGGATAAGTTCCTTTTTATAGTAGAGGAGGAGTGACATTCTTGTAAATCTTTGAAAAAGGAATTCCACCCACGTTTTTCCCATGTAAAGTGGCTCCAATAATGGACCAAATTCTATAAAAGGGAGTATAGGGTCGAAATATGAACATCCACTGGCCTTTGGATAAGTTTCTAAGTCATTTTGGGCCATATGTTTAAGGTTTAGTCCCTTGTTAAACTAATTTTCCTCTTAATCACTGTAATTAATTTTAATCACCTTCACTAATATTTTTGGAAAAAAAATTGACCTTATTAGACATTATAAATTATTATTATTAAAAATATTAAATCCATTTTTCCAAATTACAATCACATAAGTGGAAGAAATTAATCTATAATTAATTCCATAGACGGAACGACAATGCGGGGTTTTAAAGTAAAAATGGTGAAAAGTTTACTGAGTTCTTATATCTGATTTCAAAATGAAATTGATTCTAACTACATAATATGGATTAATAGATTTATAATTGGTCTAATTTTAATTTAAAACCAATTAAAAATATAATTTAACAATATAAATAAATTATATGAAAAATAAGTTTTGAATTAAAACTCAGTATTTTCACTATTCATCAAAAAATGAAACTTCACATAAAAAATAACAAAAATTCACCCTAACCTAATTTTTATGTTTCAATTTAAAAATATAGTTTATTTTTACATATAAAATTTATAAAAGTTCTAAAAATTGGATTTAAATAGGTTCACCATTAAAAGGCAGTAAAAGCGCCTTTATAAAAATATTGATTTTTATGAAAAATATTAGGATTGTTCTTATCTTATACATATCAAGTATATTGGATGAATTTAAAAAATATTTAGTTTAATATATATATATATATATTAAATTAATTTCACTCACT
This sequence comes from Viscum album, assembly GCA_963277665.1. Lineage (NCBI taxonomy): Eukaryota > Viridiplantae > Streptophyta > Magnoliopsida > Santalales > Viscaceae > Viscum > Viscum album. Next base: position 501,387,476 of record OY728122.1, on the reverse strand, counting down.
AATTTTAATTTAATTTATTAGGATAAAACAACTTTGTGAGCATTAAAATAGTTTTCTATAAAAACACTCCCTTTATATTCAATTGGTTCTTATATTTATTTCTAATTAATTTGTAACCGATGGATTCATTTTATATTGGTGTAAATCATATATTGTCATAAGTTAGTTAATGTTTTTCATAACTGCTAATTTAACATATAGGTTATATCTTATTATATTAAATAATAATATTTTAATAATATATTGTTGTTCGGTAAAACTCGGTCTTCTGTGTAACAAAAGGTATTGAAGAAACTCATTGTTGAACTCATTTTTGCATGCGACGCAAGATAAGTCTCTCACACCCATCGTGTTTAAACTATTTATGTTATTATTTTTATTTGGAATCAGGTAGTTCGGGTCAAGACCCGGCTTAAAATTTCAGAATTCTTATTTAAAAACCGAATGTTTTAGCCTTGACTGTGTCTAGCACACTGCGGTCGAAGGCGCGCAGCCACACCTGGGTCGCCGCGCGTCCTCGCCTGGTTCACCGCACACCCTTCCCAATGGTCTAATAATGAAATAAGATTTATTAAGAATCATTTTAATAATAGTAATAATATTAATGTCACTTGAGAATATTATTATTATTATTAATGGTGTAAAGAATATAAAATTTATTAAGTTGTTATTAATATGGTAATACTTATTATTATTGTTAATATTATGTTAGGTTGTTACCACTTTTATTAATACCATAAATGTAATTATTATTACTATCACCATAAATTATTCTTATCATCATCCTTAATTATTCTCATTGAAATTGTTAACATCTTAATTAATGTTATCATTTTAAGGACATAACTTTTATTATGCTTTTATTGTTTTTTTTTTATTTTTATTATTATTTTTAAGGTTTCAGTTTAAGAATGATATTATTATTAATGTTAATATTATTATTAGTTTTATTTAGTTTTATTTTTTTTCTATTTTATTTTTTTTCTTTCTTTGGGTAGGGTTTCACCCTTTTTTTTCTTTTGTTGTTTTCGACGCCCTCCTACCCAGCCCGTCAAACCCCTTCCCCATTTTTCTCCTTCCCACGAACCGCCACACCCCCTAGTTCACCTCTCCCTCGCGTCGCCCGAAACCCCTCCCGACTACCCAGATCACTGTTCTTCCCCTCATGCCGCACCCCTACCCTCCTCGCCCGCGCCGTCCGACATGCCAAACGCCTCCCGACCGGCCTACTCAGCTCGAGCTGCCGCACGGACCCCCGCCTCACCCTTGGCCGACCCTCCTTTGGAGTCGCGACCCCCAACCTCCATTCCCCAGTGACCAGACCCCCCCTTGGCCGAGCCTTTTCCACTCCGCCACTCCCTCTCCCTACGGTATACCCTCTTATCCTCTTTGCTAGGGTTTTGGCCCTTGTTCTTGGGGTTTAGTTTTCCAGTTGGTTGGGTATTAGATTTAGGATGACATCATGTTGTTTTTTGTCTTTGTTTTGGATGGAAATTGACTCCTTAGGGTTTTCTTGTGGTGTGTTTGGCACGCAATTGGAATTCGCACCAAAACTTGGGGTTTTCTTCATGCGAGGTAAGTCGTTCCATGACCCAACACCATTAGATGAATTTAATATGCTTTATTGAATTTATTATTGTGTTCCTGACTTGATTCTATGGTGAGAATAGTGTTTTTGTTTTGGAATGTCTGGTGTGTTTTGGTTCTATTTTGATGCATTTGTCGATATATTATTTCTAAGGTTCATTTTAGAATTGTTGTCGTGCGTTTGATGGGCAATTGGAGTTTCACGTCGAGTGTTGGAGTCTTAGACACCTGAGGTAGGTGGTTCCACACATGATTATTAATTGATAAATTCATTTGCTTATTTAACTTAGCATGTTTATTAATTATTTAGTTTGGTGAAAATTGGATTTTACTTAAGTTTTAGTGTGTTTTGATGTGTTTAGTTTTGTGTTGCATGATATGAGTATGTTTTTGTGAAATAAATGTTAAACTAATTATTAGTTTTTTTAAAGAAAATTGTGTAGTTAATTTGTTAGGGCGTGCAAAGGGTGTATTTTTTGTTTTAGTATTGCGTCTGTTTGCGTTTAGTCAGAAATGAAATTTGAAATAATTTTTGGTGTTTAATGTCATGCGGCATATCTTTAAATTGTTTGAAAAATGTTTCTGGAAGTTCGTTTAATTATAGAAATGGTCTTTTTAACTATGTGGGTGTTTTCTTTAATCACATGCGTGATGCATATTGGGTTCTTAAGGTGGTGTTGTGTGCGTTTGGTTATGTGAGGGGGTTTGGGTTGGTCTAGTGTGTAAAGAATTTTTTTCTCTCAAAAATTTATTTATGAAACATTTGGGTTGTTTTATTAAATAATTATTAAGGGTGAAATATTGTTCTGGTTAAATTGTGTGAATATTTTTTGTGCTTAAAGTCATGCAACGTGTGTGGAATTTGTTTAATAAATTCTTTTAGTGGCATGTTTGATAATGAAAGTGATTTCTTTGACTGTGCAATTGTTTTAAATTGGTTTTGTAACTGATACAGATTTAGTTTTGATATATTTTTAGTATGCGCCTTATTTTAAAATGGTGTTTACATGTGTAAGTGGTGGTTCGTTTAGTGGTGAGCGTCTTTTAAATTGTCCAAATGGTTTAGTTGAGTATATAATCTATGCAGATTATGTTTTGAAAATATTTTGGTGTGTGTGTGGTTTTAAAAGCAGGTTTGGGCATGCAAATTTTGATTTTGAGTGCATAAATACCCTGTTTGGCATTTATGCATTAGTGTGACATGTGACATGAACTTGAAACTTGTTTGAGCACAAACCGGGAAGCCCGGGTAGCTAGGAGGATAGACTAGACTAGTGGGATAGTGTTACGGAGGTGGCTCAACCCAGTTTCACTGGCAGGACTGACGATTTCAACACTAACTAAACATATACTTTTCTGAGGGTTGTGGCCTTCTAAGCCACGTTTTCTGAGGGTCATGGCCTTCTATGCCACGTTTCACCAAGACACGAAGATCTAGGGACCCAAGATAGCTAACAACCATGAGGCCTCTCCCATATTAGTGCTCATTAGTTACTTTACGCTCATCAGTGTGACACATTAGTTATTTTAAAGAGTAAGGATGTGTGTGTTTTAATTTAAGTTGTTTCATTTGAAATTGTTTTCTTTAATCCTATTTTCTTTAAACCCATGCAATCATTTACTTCTTTGCTTTAGTTAATATTGTAAATGTTTTTTGTCATTTAATAATTATGCATGGAACCTTTTTATTGGGTGAAATACTACTGGGATTTTCGCTCACACCCTACATACACTTTTGGGTGTATGTAGACCTTGTTCTCTATGTATTCCAGGTTGAGGTATCATGCTCAGCGATGGGATTTTGGTCGTTGATGGTCTTCTAGTGCAGGTTGGTGTTTGTGGCATGAAGATGTTGCACCTCTCTTGTTGATTAAAGGTTTGAGTTAGAGTTAGTTTCTTTTGTTTTCATTTATTTGTGGATGTTGGCTCAAGTTTTAAACCTTTAAATTTGATTTTTGTTTAAGGTTCTATTTTGTTATCAGTTCACAGATTTATTTTATTTAACTTTTCAGTGGTTCTGTGTTTACTATTTTAGGTAAATTATTTCCATGTGTAATGTTTTGATACCTGGGCGCTTGTGCCAACCCGTGGAGATTGGGAACGCCCTTCGGACCATGTCGCGGACCAGGTCGGGCGTCGGGTCAGTTGGAGACCCGACCTGGTTTGTGACAAAATGGTATCAGAGGAGGTTTTCTTTCTAGGTTGTGTTCTTTTGGGATAGAGACAGGTGAACCAAAGTTAAGGTTGCCGAGACTCAATGTCCTAGCTATGAGTAAGGTGCCTAGATAGAACACCTCGTGGTGGGACTCGAGTTACCAATGTAAGTTGAAGTTTGTCGGAGTTGTTTGTCCTTCTAATTGATCTTGTTTAGGGGAAATGAAAATGGAGTAGAGACAGTGGTCCCAGTGAGCTCGCAGGGTCTGACAAGCCATGTGGAGATGGGGACGCTGTCCTAGAATAACCTCAATGGCAGTGGCGTGATTGGCGTATGGCCGCTAACCAAATGTTCCAGTCACCCACTGACACTAGTTTTCTCTTGCATTGTTCCTTATTTCTTTGTTTTGGAATTGTGGAAATTTGGTTTTTAAGTAAAAATGATATGGTATTAAAAAATTATGTTTTGAAAAATGTTTTGAAATGAAGTGTAGAGACCCGAAGCTTAACGTACATATACATTACATTACTTTTGCGGAATACTTAGTACATAACAAAAACACACACACAAGGACCGTAATAGTTTAGTGTCTTTGGAAACTCAGAATATAATCTTCTAATCGTGGTGAAAGATCTTCAAAATCTCCCATAAAGATCTTCCTTTTTTTTACCTAAAACATTTCTTTATATCCTGGGGAAAAGAAAACATAAAAGGGTGATCTCAAATGCTCAGTAAGGGTAAACAAATGAAATATCAATCACATCATATTCATAAGAACATAACATTTTGGAAATATTAACCTGCAAAAGAGAGCATAATTTCATAACATGGGATAAATAATAGTAGTGAAATGAAATCCCAATAATCATAACTTAAAACATAAAACTTTGTGGCATACACACATAATCATAGAGAATCATTTCTTGTTAGTCAAGACTCATTGCCAAGACTATCTTAGTGGACAAAGTCCATTTCTGAACCGAGTCACCCTCGTTTTAGTCCTGTTTCACTGAACCGGTATAACCTACCATTCCAGCCATGTCTATCTCATGAGATATAAAATCTTTACCCAATGCATTGGAGGGAGATATAGGTCCCACCCATCTCATAATGATACCATTCTTATGTGTGCCACAAAATCATAAACCATACATCATAGCATAACCCATGTAATAAAAATGGGATTCTTAAACATCATGACATCATAAAAAAATTCATATAAGATAAAGGAATTCATAAAAATAATTCCATCACAACATAATCAAATCAATGTAATAATAGGGATAAAACAGAACCCTTTATTATCTTATATGGAAAATAATTTTGATAAAACACTTGAACTCCATTCTTGAGGAAAATATCCTTTCTACTTCAAAAACATTTTCCTTTCTTAACATGTCATACAATTTTAAACTAAAAGAAGTTGATTAAAAATAAACTTGAAAACTTGTAAAGGAATATTCTTTGAAATAATGTTTTAGAAATCCATTCATGCCGTATAAGTTAAAAAAAACATTCTTCGTACTTTTGTCGGAAAAGTCAAAAAGTACCTCGTACGAAAAACGACAAAAGATTCCTTTCATATCTTTTACTAAAAACTCACCTAAGGGTAAAATTGGATTTAAACAATTGTACATGGATTGAAATAATATTACATATTGAGGAAACATGGATGTGGATGATAAAATACACCCCAGTAAATACCAAAGTATAAACAATCTCGGATAAAATGAGATTGTGATATATTCCCTTACCTTAGGTCCGATTTGCTTCGTAAGTGTCCGAACATCCTGTATAATGATTTAAATAATGTCATTGACTTATTCCAGAATCATACTAATTGTTATGATATCATATATGGTTCACTTATGACTTTATTTTACCCGTTCTTTTGCAAATTCCATGTTAAAGAGCGTTTTGGGTAAAATCGTTTCATTTGTCGTCCGTGTTTTGACTTGTAATTATTAATATGATTACTTAGATCATGATTACTTAATTCCAGAATATAAAACATGATTTATATATAATATATATTCATAATATACATATATATAATAAATCAATAAATGGAAAGAAATACACCGTTCATGGAGACGGTAGGCCGTACGTACGCATGAACTCTGTTTTCGTTTCCTTATTGAATTGAGTGGAATTAAGTAGATGACATACATATATATACACATAAATCCAGTAGCTTTATAATGTCATATATTTCATTATTATTGCTTATATATACTTTATAATCATTCTTAAATGGTTAACATGGAGAATGAATCTCATCGCGTCGTGGAGACGGTAGTCCGTACGTACGCACGAGCGATGATATCATTTCCATAATTATTGAATTGAATTGGAGTGGATGATACAATATATCAGAATCATTATGATGTTATAATAAATATGTATAGTTATTATTTACACCATAATACCCATCCATGTAAGGTGTTGGTGGAAAAACAGATTACACCACGGCGTGGAGACGGTATTCCGTACGTACGTACGTGCGGTGATTTTGTTTTCTGTAGGATGGATAGATGGTGAAATAGGGTTGTTTCATACTTATAATAAAATATCAGTATATGAGTGATACTGATGTTATTACTTCATAATGAAACAACCTAAGAAGAAGAAGTGGAAGAAGAAATAAAGTTGAAAGAATCGGTAACGGAAATTACCTCTTCTTTGAAGCGCCTCTTTGAGATCTCCTTTTAGGGATCTAAAATTGGTCTTTGAGGAAGACCAAAACCTATAGGATGTTTCTAGGGAAGTGGAGAAGAGAATTTGACAGGGGTTGGCCAAGATTGAAGGCTCAAATTGTTTTGAGGAGAGGGATGAGGTGCCCTTTTATAAGGGAGGAGAGGGGCACCTTTGGAATTCTTAAAAATATTAATTTATAATAAATCTAACCCCACTTAAAAACCTCCAAAAATGACTCATATCCGAAGATTAGATGAGATAGGGTTGTAATATCATCAACCAATCAAATTTAGACATGTTTGGATCTTATTTTAAACCTTATCATTTTGATTTATCCTTATTTAATCTATTTAAGTTTATTTGTGGTAATAAAATTATAAATTTTAAATTATAACAAATAATTACTTATTTGTTGTTAATTTTCCATAATTGTTTAATTTATAACATTATAGACCATATAAATTTAAATTTATAATTTTTAAATATTTTTGTGATTTTTAAACAATTTTATAATATATTATTTTTATAAAATAACAATAGTGTCAATTTTGACACTATTCATTTATTTGAATTTAAATAAAATATATACAGAAGATATGTTCGAACTAAAAGCTTTAATATATTAATAAAAGGTCATATGTATCTATAAAATTAGTGGATCACATTAAATAGTTCATATAATATTTATTTTATTATTTTTAAAACCATTTATTTGGTTTATCTCTTAATAAAATAATTACTACATCATTTTTTCATAATTATTTAATATACTTATTTGTTGCATAAAAATTTAAAATAAAATCACGTGATTACCTTTCAAAATAATACTTTTACTCGAATTTATCATCTTAAAATCACAATATTTTAATTGTTATATTTATTAAATTATGAAGGTGACAACTTTGGCATCATTTAAAATAAAGTAATATAAGTGTCATAATTGCTTGTATAAGACTCCAAATGATCAAATATTCGACCATTGGATGATTATAGTTTAAATTTACATGACCAATAAGTTTTGGTCAGGGTTTTGTGCCTTTTATGGTCACTATTAGTTTAATAAAAACTATATTCTTGATTTTTCACTAGATAAATAATTTCTGCATCACTATTGTGTCACAATTAATGATAATTATTTAATCACAAAAAATTATAAATAAATTCTCATGATGTAGATAATTTTGTTATATTTCTGGAGACTATTAATGTTCTAAGTTTTATGATGTTTATCACTAAGTTAAAATTATTATACTTATAAGATTTAAGAGAGTGACATGTTGTCACTTTCTTTGGTTTTAATAATAATTAAATTATTTTCATGGTCAAAAGTCCATAAAATGAATCTAATCTGACCCTTAGTTGATATGGGTTTACTTTTAGCCATCAAATAGAATTTTTTCATGTGTTTGGGTAATTTTATAATATTATATTTACCCTTAATTACCCGATTTACCTTTAACTATGGTAAATAAAATTTACCATAGTTACTATTCATAATTCCCAAAAATAAAAAGTAGCCTATTAACATAATTTGGACCCACTGCTTCCAAATATGGAATCCATTTTTTAAAATTCAATACACAGAAGTTGCAGAAATTAAATTAAAATTAATCCCGTTGTCGAATAAAAACGTGTTTTTGTTTAAAACATTGCAAAAGATTGAATTGATTTAACCTACGAATTCAAGGTAAAATCAATGCTAATGACATACATTATATTAAATGGTAAAAATATATTATATTTATACTTTAAAACCATTCAATATTATAATTTAACCACATAAGATATTATGATGAAAAAAGTTGTTTTTAATTAAAATATAGCGTGTTTTTACTATTCATTAAAATATGAAAGTTATCGGAAAAATATCAAAACTTTATCTAATGTAAATTTTTATATTCTAATTCAAAAGAAGAATTTTATTTTGTCAAATTGAACATATAAACATGTCAAAAACTAGATTTAAAGTGGGTGCGCCATCAAAAGGCGGCAAAACTGCATTTTTTGAAGAATATTTATTTTACCCGAAAAATTTATTTTGTTCTTATACCATGTTCTAGAAGATGTGTAAGATGAAAATAATGTTATAAAATTCAAAATTTAGTTAATACTATTCATAACGGCTAGTTCATGACAATATTATAATAATATATCATTGTTTATTAAAACCCGGTATTGCGTACAACACACACTATCGAGGAAGGTCGCGATTGCGTGTAATGCAAGCCAAATCAGGGTTGCGTGTTGTGAAAGAATCCTTCGTTGTTTTGTATAACAGAATCCAACCATATTTCATTTATACATTTAATATATATATATATATATATATATACTCAATGTTGCGTAGAATAACTATTATCAAAATTGTGTGTAACACGGTCCAAGAATAGTGTTGCGTATACTGCAAGATAATACGGTGTTGCGCATAGCGCAAGGTAATCTTGGTGTATAATACAACACAAGACATTAATGAAATTAAAATAATATTTTTCATAAAATCTCGGGGTGTTACATTCTACCCCCCTTAAAATGAATTTCGCCCTCGAAATTCGTCGGGGTTATAAATGGTTTACTATTCGAAAGTTTCTTTAATAGAAACCCAAATCGTAAAAAGGAATACCAAAACCAATCTTTAAAAAAAAAAGTATGAAACGTAAAGGTTACCCAAATAAACTAATCACTGGGTTTCCACATAGGTGAAAATATGGATATGGAAGAGAAATCTAACCATCATGTTCTGATGGAGAGTGGTAGAGAACATGGATATGAAAAAGAAAACAATCACAAAGCCATAAATTTGTGATGATCTAGGGTACCATCTGGTTCATCGAATTTAAGAGCACTAGGACAACATTTTTGGTTTTCAAGATCATTTCCCTAAAGTTGATGAATTAAAAGAAATACTTACATGATTTTGGTTCAATCTCACTGTTGTTCATGAATTGAAAAATTTCCACTTCATATCTTAAAGAAATGAAGTTGAATTTGTTATTCGTGATGTGTTAGTAGATCATGTGATAGAATGATGGGTCATTCCATCTGTCTCAAACAAAAGGTTAGAAAAGTTATCAAAAAAAATACATAAGTCCATCTATAGTGAGATTAATCTTATATAGTTCCTAAAATGGGATTATACTGATTAATATAATAAAACTAGTTTCTACTAAACAGGGACTTCCTGTAGGCCAGTGGTAGGCGATAAAGGCCAGTCGCACTTCGGTTGTGGGTTCGATTCCCACGGCCTTGTCCGACGCGATGGGCTGTTGCCCGTCCTGCAGGTTGTCCTTTTTCTAAAACTAGATTACTATAACATCACATAAATAATATCAAAAAAAAGTTCTATCCTTAAACAATACTAACTTATGGTTAACATAATCCATTCCAAACTTTAGGCTTATCTAAAATACTTCGGTCCAAGCTCATAGTATAAAGAAAACGATAACTTGAAATGTCGTCAACCAAGCATGTGAATACCATCATTTATCCCCCATGTGTGAATACCTTAATCATGTATTCTCTTGAAAAATGAATACCTATTAAACCTTAGTGAAAAAATAAATGCTTTCAAAAGTTAACTCTTTCAACATACCAAAATCCAAAAATTCTATATACTTAATCCATAACCTTCTCCTTATATCAGTCATGATCTCATGAATACTATCAAACATTTAATTTTCTCCTTATCCCTTCATTATACGCATATCATCTACATTCCAAAAATATCTGAATAACCTTTCATGGATACTGGTAACATTAATCATACACTTTCAAAACTCAAGGAAAGACAATAGTGTAACAATCCTTAGATGTCTCTTTATTCCATAGTACCATAAGATTACTTATACAACATTACACATGATAAACATGTAATCATTCTACTAAATTCTTAAACCATTGACCTAGCTTCAACAATTCTTTCATCTCACATATCATTTGTAGTCTCTTCATCATCATCCACATAAATACTACCCATACTACCATACTGATTCTCTTCCTGAGACTTTCCCTTAGGGCATTGGTTTGCATAATGCCCGTACATTCCACATTTAAAACATTTAACCATTGTTGATGTCGTAGCAATACCATTATCCTCATCCCTGGTGTTAACTGAACCTTTTCCTTTGCACTTACTGGCTTTGTGTCCTTCTTTTCCACACCCAAAGCATCTTCCAGTTCCTTTTAAACATTCTACTTGATGCCTCTTCCCACATGATTTACATAGGGGAAATTGAACTTTCTTTCCTCTATGATCATCATGAAACTCCATCTTTCTCTTATTAACCGAGTCAGGAAACTTACCAAATTTTACTTTATTGATCATATTGTGAGATTGCTGATTTGGCATAATAATGATGTTTGGACCTCCAAATCCCATTTCATTTGATTGCTCATGAAGAATATCATTCCATTGTCCATCATATCCTCCATTATTGTGAATCATCTTGTTTCCAGCCATTTTCTAAAGCCCAAAAAGAATAGAATGAGAGGCAAAAATCATAATAAAGGGGGAGTAACTTCAATATCTAACATCTTTGGTTTAATCTAATATCGTTACCATAGTTCTAGGACTATATCCTATACGTATACTTATCCTTAGGGACATCCCTAGACATACCTTAGAAATATCTCTAGGGATCTCACTAACATTTTCGCATCCTAATTTCCAAAGGTTGACTAAACTTTTCCTCTGATACCAACTGTAGAGACCCGAAGCTTAACGTACATATACATTACATTACTTTTGCAGAATACTTAGTACATAACAAAAACACACACATAAGGACCGTAATAGTTTAGTGTCTTTGGAAACTTGGAATATAATCTTCTAATCGTGGTGAAAGATCTTCAAAATCTCCCATAAAGATCTTCCTTTTTTTTACCTAAAACCTTTCTTTATATCCTGGGGAAAAGAAAACATAAAAGGGTGAGCTCAAATGCTCAGTAAGGGTAAACAAATGAAATATCAATCACATCATATTCATAAGAACATAACATTTTGGAAATCTTAACCTGCAAAAGAGAGCATAATTTCATAACATGGGATAAATCATAGTAGTGAAATGAAATCCCAATAATCATAACTTAAAACATGAAACTTTGTGGCATACACACATAATCATAGAGAATCATTTCTTGTTAGTCAAGACTCATTTCCAAGACTATCTTAGTGGACAAAGTCCATTTTTGAACCAAGTCACCCTCATTTTAGTCCTGTTTCACTGAACCGGTATAACCTACCATTCCAGCCATGTCTATCTCATGAGATATAAAATCTTTACCCAATGCATTGGAGGGAGATATAGGTCCCACCCATCTCATAATTATACCATTCTTATGTGTGCCACAAAATCATAAACCATACATCATAACATAACCCATGTAATAAAAATGGGATTCTTAAACATTATGACATAATAAAACAATTCATATAAGATAAAGGAATTCATAAAAATAATTCCATCACAACATAATCAAATCAATGTAATAATAGGGATAAAACAGAACCCTTTATTATCTTAGATGGAAAATAATTTTGATAAAACACTTGAACTCCATTCTTGAGGAAAATATCCTTTCTACTTCAAAAACATTTTCCTTTCTTAACATGTCATACAATTTTAAACTAAAAGAAGTTGATTAAAAATAAACTTGAAAAATTGTAAAGGAAGCTTCTTGGAAATGATGTTTTAGAAATCCATTCATGCCGTATATGTTAAAAAAAACATTCTTCGTACTTTTGTCGGAAAAGTCAAAAAGTACCTCGTACGAAAAACGACAAAAGATTCCTTTCATATCTTTTACTAAAAACTCACCGAAGGGTAAAATTGGATTTAAACAATTGTATGTGGATGGAAATAATATTACATATTTAGGAAACATGGATGTGGATGATAAAATACACCCCAGTAAATACCAAAGTATAAACAATCTCGGATAAAATGAGATTGTGATATATTCCCTTACCTTAGGTCCGATTTGCTTCGTAAGTGTTCGAACCTCCTGTATAATGATTTAAATAATGTCATTGACTTATTACAGAATCATACTAATTGTTATGATATCATATATGGTTCACTTATGACTTTATTTTACCCGTTCTTTTGTAAATTCCATGTTAAAGAGCGTTTTGGGTAAAATCGTTTCATTTGTCGTCCGTGTTTTGACTTGTAATTATTCATATGATTACTTAGATCATGATTAATTAATTCCAGAATATAAAACATGATTTATATATAATATATATTCATAATATACATATATATAATAAATCAGTAAATGGAAAGAAATACACCGTTCATGGAGACGGTAGGCCGTACGTACGCATGAATGCTGTTTTCGTTTCCTTATTGAATTGAGTGGAATTAAGTAGATGACATACATATATATACACATAAATCCAGTAGCTTTATAATGTCATATATTTCATTATTATTTCTTATATATACTTTATAATCATTCTTAAATGGTTAACATGGAGAATGAATCTCATCGCGTCGTGGAGACGGTAGTCCGTACGCACGCACGAGCGATGATATCATTTCCATAATTATTGAATTGAATTGGAGTGGATGATACAATATATCAGAATAATTATGATGTTATAATAAATATGTATAGTTATTCTTTACACCATAATACCCATCCATGTAAGGTGTTGGTGGAAAAACAGATTACACCACGGTGTGGAGACGATATTCCGTACATACGCACGCGCGATGATTTTGTTTTCCGTAGGATGGATAGATGGTGAAATAGGTTTGTTTAATACTTATAATAACATATCAGTATATGAGTGATACTGATGTTATTACTTCATAATGAAACAACCTAAGAAGAAGAAGTGGAGGAAGAAATAAAGTTGAAAGAATCGGTAACGGAAATTACCTCTTCTTTGAAGCGGCTCTTTGAGATCTCCTTTTAGGGCTCTAAAATTAGTCTTTGAGGAAGACCAGAACCTCTAGGATGTTTCTAGGGAAGTGGAGAAGAGAATTTGGCAGGGGTTGGCCGAGCTTGAAGTCTCAAGTTGTTGTGAGGAGGAGAGGGAGGAGGCACCCTTTTATAAGGGAGGAGAGGGGCACCATTGGAATTCTTAAAAATATTAATTTATAATAAATCTCACCCCACTTAAAAACCTCCAAAAATGACTCATATTCTAAGATTAGATGAGATAGGGTTGTAATCTCATCAACCAATCAAATTTAGACATGTTTGGATCTTATTTTAAACCTTATCATTTTGATTTATCCTTATTTAATCTATTTAAGTTTATATGTGGTAATAAAATTCTAAATTTTAAATTATAACAAATAATTACTTATTTGTTGTGAATTTTCCATAATTGTTTACTTTATAACATTATAGACCATATAAATTTAAATTTATAATTTTTAAATATTTTTGTGATTTTTAAACAATTTTATAATATGTTATTTTTATAAAATAACAATACTATCAATTTTGACACTATTCATTTATTTGAATTTAAATAAAATATATACAGAAGATATGTTCAAACTAAAAGCTTTAATATATTAATAAAAGGTCATATGTATCTATAAAATTAGTGGATCACATTAAATATTTCATATAATATTTATTTTATTATTTTTAAAACCATTTATTTGGTTTATCTCTTAATAAAATAATTTCTACATCATTTTTGTATAATTATTTAATATACTTATTTGTTGAATAAAAATTTAAAATAAAATCCTCTGATTACCTTTCACAATAATAATTTTACTCGAATTTATCATCTTAAAATCACAATATTTAAATTGTTATATTTATTAAATTATGAAGGTGACAACTTTGGCATCATTTAAAATAAAATAATATAAGTGTCATAATTGCTTGTATAAGACTCCAAATGGTCAAATATTCGACCATTGGATGATTATAGTTTAAATTTACATGACCAATAAGTTTTGGTCAGGGTTTTGTGCCTTTTATGGTCACTATTAGTTTAATAAAAACTATATTCTTGATTTTTCACTAGATAAATAATTTCTGCATCACTATTGTGTCACAATTAATGATAATTATTTAATCCCAAAAAATTCTAAATAAATTCTCACAATGTAGATAATTTTGTTAGATTTATAGAGACTATTCATGTTCTAAGTTTTATGATGTTTATCACTAAGTTAAAATTATTATACTTATAAGATTTAAGAGAGTGACATGTTGTCACTTTCTTTGGTTTTAATAATAATTAAATTATTTTCATGGTCAAAAGTCCATAAAATGAATCTAATCCGACCCTTAGTTGATATGGGTTTACTTTTAGCCATCAAATAGAATTTTGGCATGTGTTTGGGTAATTTTATAATATTATATTTACCCTTAATTACCCGATTTACCTTTAACTATGGTAAATAAAATTTACCGTAGTTACTATTCATAATTCCCAAAAATAAAAAGTAGCCTATTAACATAATTTGGACCCACTGATTCCAAATATGGAATCCATTTTTTAAAATCCAATACACAGAAGTTGCAGAAATTAAATTAAAATTAATCTCGTTGTCGAATAAAAACGGGTTTTTGTTTAAAACATTGCAAAAGATTGAATTGATTTAACCTACGAATTCAAGGTAAAATCAATGCTAATGACATAAATTATATTAAATGGTAAAAATATATTCTATTTATACTTTAAAACCATTCAATATTATAATTTAACCACATAAGATATTATGATGAAAAAAGTTTTTTTTAATTAAAATATAGCGTGTTTTTACTATTCATTAAAATATGAAAGTTATCGGAAAAATATCAAAACTTTATCTAATGTAAATTTTTATATCCTGATTCAAAAGAAGAATTTTATTTTGTCAAATTGAACATATAAACATGTCAAAAACTAGATTTAAAGTGGGTGCGCCATCAAAAGGTGGAAAAACTGCATTTTTTGAAAAATACTTATTTTACCCGAAAAATTTATTTTGTTCTTATACCTTGTTCTAGAAGATGTGTAAGATGAATAATAATGTTATAAAATCCAGAATTTAGTTAATACTTTTCATAACGGCTAGTTCATGACAATATTATAATAATATATCATTGTTTATTAAAACCCGGTATTGCGTACAACACACGCTATCGAGGAAGGTCGCGATTGCGTGTAATGCAAGCCAAGTCAGGGTTGAGTGTTGCGAAATAATCCTTCGTTGTTTCGTATAACAGAATCCAACCTTATTTTATTTATACATTGAATATATATATATATATATATATATATATATATATACTCAATGTTGCGTAGAATAACTGTTATCAAAATTGTGTGTAACACGGTCCAAGAATAGTGTTGCGTATACTGCAAGCTAATACGGTGTTGTGAATAGCGCAAGGTAATCTTGGTGTAGAATACAACACAAGACATTAATGAAATTAAAATAATATTTTTCATAAAATCTTGGGGTGTTACATGAAGCGCTTAAAAAAATGAAGTGTAAGGTTTGAAAAGTGTGGGTTGAATGTTTGGTTTTGAAAAAAATGGAAAGGTTTGGTTTTGGTCCTTTGTGTTCTCATGGGAAACCGCATGCATGAGTGTATATTGAAAGAGAAATGGTCAATGGCATGAGCAGATGCATTCCTAGATGGATATGAGGTGGGTGACGATGTGGCATGGGAACATGCATGTGCGAGGCCCATAGGGAACCATTGGTGTTTGTGCAACCCATCAGCTTTGTTTATTTTCAAAAAGTTTGGTTAAGATTTTTTTTTGGTGTTTTAATAACTGGTGGTTATGTGATGTGTCCTTGTGTTTTGGGAAGTGATGGATGTGAGGTGTTTCTAGCCGAGAATCCTTTTTGACTAATTTGTGTCTTGAGTTTTAATTTTTATTTGTAATTTGGCGTGCAAGCGCGTAGTCAGTGAATTCTTTTGAAAAGTGATTTGGGAAGACCTTGTAGTGGTTCCACCTGCACATTTAGTGTTCACTTGCGATATGTCTTGGCCATTGGACTAGTTTTTTTGGGTTCATAGTTTTCTTTCTTAAGTAGTGTACGCCCCCATAAAACATTAACATGTGATTGAAGTGCGGCCACAGGTCATTCGTTGTTAGCCAACCCTCCAGTTGATTAAAGAAAGGACTCTCCCTTTTGAGTGATAGTGCTAAGTGTATTCCTTTTTATTTTAGGTTAAGTGGACCCTCTCGCAACGGGATAACAAGCATGAGGTAAATTTATAGGAACTTTGGTCTCTTTGAGTTTTCTTAGTTTTCGGGTATGAAGTTTGACATCATTGCGTCTGAAGGTTCTCCCCTGTACGCGCTGAAAGGAATTACAGTAGGGAAGGGTGAAGGAGGTTCAGAATTATCATTATTGACCAGTGTCTTGAAGGGCTTTGTAGTAATTTCTTTGGCTGCAAGGGTCATGTTTGGTGAAGTCTTTTAGCGTGAGTTCTCTTTGAAGATAAAGGTTGGATTTTGTAGGATCCTTTGGGAATCCCTATTTCCATAAGATTATGTCCTCCTGGGGAGTTTTAATTTTTTCTATTCAAAAGGGGAGTGTTTTTTTGTGCGTCTTTCCTTCTTATGTTTCATGGATAAGGTAAAGAGGTGATGCATGTGTATCATCTAAACCTATGTTCCGGTGGATGTGCCGTGAGGGAGTAGTTGTATGTCGTGGTGTGTTTTGTTTTTTGGTGTTGTCTCAATTACAGTGTGGTTGCGTGTGATATTGAAAGGATAATCTCCATTCAAGAGTCTTCAATACCTGACTGTGAGGCAAGAGATGCTTCAAATACCAGGGCTCCAGCCATAGGCCTTGGAGTGAAGCTGACACGTGTTCAGGAACCCCGAGAGTGTATGGGACCCCAACTTTATTTCTATCATCAGTGTTGAAAGTAGAGGTAGTTTAAATTGTTTCTATGGTTTTTCTGTTCCGAACAAACCTTCTGGATGCATAACATTTTCGTGACCATGTAGAGGCGTGTTCATCTCGTTGCCTTAAAATCTTGGGGGTTACATCCCACTGGAGGTAATCGCTTTAGTGGTCCTTATGGGAGTCTGTTGGGTAAATCTGTCTCAAATTTGAATAATGCTCATCCAGGGATTTGGAGATGTTGGTCTGTCTCCAGCTGTGGTTTTGACGCCTGGTATTTGGACCCGATCCTCCCTGCCCCTTGTGGTGGGGTGCTTGGTTACCGTTGGAAAATTCTCAAGGTTTTGTATATTCTATCAGCTCCAATAGTGGGGAGAACCATGATAGGTCTCACTCAAATGTCTTTGGAGTGAATAGGTGTTGGAATTCTCTATAATGGTGGGGAGTCCACTCGGGCCTCCCCGTGTTGGTTTCTCAATATCATCTCGAGCGCCAGTAAGTTCCTAATGGTGGGGAGCCCCTCAAGCCTCCCCATATTGACCTTTTGCTTCTTTTTCTAAATATGGATTGGTGATAAGTGATAAGAGTGTTCCTTGGACATGGTTTGACCTTGTTTGTTCATTCTATCCAAATGATGTGGTTTTCGTTTAATAGTGCTTGAGATGTATCAGCTTGTGGAGTTGGTTTCCATGGGTGTGAGGGTTCCTTTCCTTGACCAGTCAACTTGAGGCGTTCTAGCTCTTTGGGGCGGACGACACATATCATAAAGTCATTTAATGAGTTTCTTAAGGTTGTCATTTAAGTCACTTTCTCTAATCATGGTGTGTTGGCCTATTTTCACTTGATGTTTTGGGGATCCTATTTGATCCTTAAGGGGGTGTTGTTTTCTACTTTGGGGTTTGGTCCTAGCTGTGGATTTCTGGGGATGGAAAGCTTTATGGTGGGAAGAATTGTCACACCCATTGTGTTTAAACTATTTATGTTATTATTTTTATTTGGAATCAGGTAGTTCGGGTCAAGTCCCGACTTAATATTTCAGAACTATTATTTAAAAATCGAATGTTTTGGCCTTGACTGTGTCTAGAGTACCACGATCGAAGGTGCACAGCCTCGCCTGGGTCGCCACGCGACCTTGCCCGGTTCACCGCATGCCCTGCCCGATGGTCTACTAATGAAATAAGATGTATTTAGTATGGTTTTAATAATAGTAATAATATTAATGTCACTTGAGAATATTATTATTATTATTATTAACGGTGTAAAGAATATAAAATTTATTAAGTTGTTATTAATATGGTAATACTTATTATTATTATTAATATTATGTTAGGTTGTTACCACTTTTATTAATATCACAAATTAAATTATTATTACTATCACCATAAATTATTCTTATCATCATCCTTAATTATTCTCATTAAAATTGTTAACATCTTAATTAATGTTATCATTTTAAGGACATAACTTTTATTACGCTATTATTGTTATTTTTATTTATTATTATTATTATTATTTTTGAGGTTTTAGTTTAAGAATGATATTATTATTAATGTTAATATTATTATTAGTTTTTTTAGTTTTATTTTTTTCTATTTTTTTTCTTTCTTTGTTTAGGGTTTCACCCTTTTTTTTATTTTGTTGTTTTCGGTGCCCTCCTACCCAGCCCGTCGAAACCCTTCCCCATTCTTCTCCTTCCCATGAACCGCCACACCCTCCCTGGTTCAACTCTCCCTCACGTCACCCAAAAACCCTCCTGACTTCCCATCTTGCCGACCTTCCCCTCACACCGCACCCCTACCCTCCTCACCCGCGCCATCCGACGGACCAACCGCCTCCCGACTGGCCTACTCGGCTCGAGCCACCAGATGGACCCCCACCTCACCCCTGGCTGGCCCTCCTCTAGATTCACGACCCAACAACCTCCATTCCCCGGTGACCGGACCCCCCCTTGGCCGAGACTTTGCTGCACCAGCACACCCTCTCCCTATGGTATACCCTTTTCTTCTATTTGTTAGGGTTTTGGCCCTTGTTCTTGGGGTTTAGTTTTCCAATTGGTTGGGTATTAGATTTAGGATGGCATCATGTTGTTTTTTGTCTTTGTTTTTGATGGAACTTGACTCCTTAGGGTTTTCTTGGGGTGCGTTTGGCGCGCAATTAGAAATCGTGCCAAAACTTGGGGTTTTCTTCATGTGAGGTAAGTCGTTCCATGCCCTAACACCATTAGATAAATTTAATATGATTAATTGAATTTATTATTGTGTTCCTGACTTGATTCTGTGGTGTGAATGGTGTTTTTGTTTTGGAATGGTTGGTGTGTTTTAGTTCTATTTTGATGCATTCATCGATATATTGTTTCTAAGGTTCATTTTGGAATTGTTGTGGTGCATTTGATGGGAAATTGGAGTTTCATGTCGAGTGTTGGAGTCTTCAAAACCTGAGGTAGGTGGTTCCGCGGATGAGTATTAATTGATAAATTCATTTTCTTATTTAACTTAGCATGTTTATTAATTAGTTAGTTTGGTGAAAATTGTATTTTACTTAAGTTTTAGTGTGTTTTGATGCGTTTAATAGTGTGTGGCATGATATGAGTATGTTTTTGTGAAATCAATGTTGAACTGATTATTAGTTTTTTTAAAGAAAATTGTGTAGTTAATTTGTTAGGGCATGCAAAGGGTGCAGTTGTTGTTTTAATATTGCGTCTTTTTGCGTTTAGTCAGAAATGACATTTGAAAGAGTTTTTGGTGTTTAATGTCATGCGACATATCTTGAAATTGTTTGTAAAATGTTTCTGGAAGTTTGTTTAATTTTAGAAATGTTCTTTATAACTATGTGGGTGTTTTCTTTAATCGCATGCGTGATACAGATTGGGTTCCTGAGGTGACATTGTGTGTGTTTGGTTATGTGAGGGGGTTTGGGTTGGTATAGTGTGTAAAGCATTGTTTTTCTCTTAAAAATTTATTTATGAAACATTTGGGTTGTTTTATTAAATAATTATTAAGGGTGAAATATTGTTCTGGTTAAATTGTGTGAATATTTTTTGTGATTAAAGTCACGCGACATGTGTGGAATTTGTTTAATAAATTCTGTTAGTGGCATGTTTGATAATGAACGTGATTTCTTTGACTGTTCAGTTGTTTTAAATTGGTTGTGTAAATGATACAGATTTAGTTTTGATATATTTTTAGTGTGCACCTTATTTCAAAATGGTGTTTACATGTGTAAATGGTGGTTCGTTTAGTGGTGAGCATCTTTTAAATTGTCCAAATGGTTTAGTTGAGTATATAATCTATGCAGATTATGTTTTGAAAATATTTTGGTGTGTGTATGGTTTTAAAAGCGGGTTTGGGCGTGCAAATTTTTATTTTGATTGCATAAATACCTTTTTTGGATTTTATGCATTAGTGTGACATGTGACATGAACTTGAAACTTGTTTGATCACAAACCGGGAAGCCCGAGTAGCTAGGAGGGTGGATTGGACTAGTGGGATAGTGTTCCGGATGTGACTCGGCCTGGTTTCACTAGCAAGACTGACGATTGCAACACTAACTAAACATATGATTTTCTGAGGGTCGTGGCCTTCTAATTCACGTTTTCTGAGGTTCGTGGCCTTCTAAGCCATGTTTTCTGAGGGTCGTGGCCTTCTAAGCCACGTTTCACTGAGACACGAAGATCTAGGGACCCAAATTAGCTAACACCCATGAGGCCTCTCCCATATTAGCGCTCATTGGTTATTTTATGTTCTTCAGTGTGACACATTAGTTATTTTAAAAAGTAAGGGTGTGTGTATTTTAATTTAAGTTGTTTCATTTGAAATTGTTTTCTTTAATCTTGTTTTATTTAAACCTGTGCAATCATTTAATTCTTTGCTTTAGTTAATATTGCAAATTTATTTGTCATTTAATAATTATGCATGGAACCTTTTTATTGGGTGATGTCCTACTGGGATTTTTGCTCACACCCTACATACACCTTTGGGTGTATGTAGACCTTGTTCTCTATGTATTCTAGGTTGAGGTATCATGCTCAACGATGGGATTTTGGTCGTTGATGGTCTTCTCGTGCAGGTTGGTGTTTGTGGAATGAAGATGTTTCACCTCTCTTGTTTCTTAAAGGTTTGAGTTATAGTTAGTTTATTTTGTTGTTGTTTATTTGTGGATGTTGGCTCAAGTTGTAAACCTTTAAATTTGATTTTTGTTTAAGGGTTTTTTTGGCTATCAGTTCACAACTTTATTTTATTTAACTTGTCAATGTTTCTGTGTTTACTATTTTGAGTAAATCATTTCCGTTTGTAATGTTTTGATACCCAAGCACTTGTTCCAGCCCGTGGGGATTGGGAACGCCCTTCAGGCCATGTTACGGACTGGGTTGGGTGTCAGGTCGGATGGTGACCCGGCCTGGTTCGTGAAAAAGTCAGTATTATGTGCATTGAAATCTATATCCTAAATTGAATTTATTTAATATAGTAATTCTATTATAAAGTCTTGGGATATTATATTCCCTTACGTTCATGCTGTTTCATGTCATACATGCTATCTAATGCAATGTTCTTACTTTAGAATTTTGAGACGTTAAACTAACATGCTTCTTTGACTCTTATAGGTGAAATGGAAGAATATAGTAGATCAAGGAGATGTATAGTTTTCATTGATAATCATTATATATTAGAATGACTATTTATCAAGGAAATGAATGAAATATGCCATAAAAGAAAAGGAATTCTAACAGATAATCTCCTTTATAAGCAAGGATATTCATCCAGTAAGGTTGAAAAATTATATAGCATGAGGTTTTCAACCAGAAAGGCTGGAAACTGAATAAATTATTTAAAAATATCTCTATAAAAAAATTCTAAGGATAAAATACATATTTAATGCTTTGTATGTGGTCAAAAAGTACACTACAACACTCAATGCTTGGAAAATTTGAGAAACTGGAAGGTTCAGAATAACCAGAGGAAATAAATAGGGGGAATCTCTAAAGGAAAAGAGAAGAATATTTCATAGAGTTGGGATGATCAAGTAGAAGAAGAACATGAAAATTAGCAGAAGGTTCATAAAAAATTCCATCAACAAAATGTTCATCAGGAACAAGATCAAGAAATTTTGGATGAAGAACTAGATGTGGAGCCAAATCCAGTAGAAGAAATATAGAAATATTTGAAAAGGTTTCCAAATATTTCAAGGAATAAATCAATAGATTTATATAATCTAATCAAGAAAAATAATGATGATCAGATATTCAAGAGGGGTCTGAACCATGTTCTTGACATGCTTGAATAATTTGAAGAACTTATGGAGGATTATAAGAAGATAGATTGGGATATGATTAGTATGATCATCATTGAAGAGATATGAATGATGTTTCAAGTTTCTGGTCTTCTTGAAAAAGTAAAAAAGTTCAAAGAAATAGGCATGGAATAATATCCAGTCCTAAAAAGGTTTTGGAGGATGTCAAGAATAGGGATTCCAAAGTTCTATATACCAAGCAGAGCATTGAAACCAAAAGTGTTCATCAAGTGCTAGAAATATTTTATAATGGAAGTAGTACAATTAATAGGATTTAAGAAGATAAATTCCAAATTTAATTGGGTACAAAAAATGGTGAAAATGGTTTCAAACAATGCATATCCAAGTTTATTGTAGCGGGTTGCACACATTGAACCTATTATATTCAAATAAAAATTGATCATACTATGGAAGCTGTACTTAGGAAACTGGACTAAAGGAGCTTCCCTAAGAAAATTTGAGGAATCATAGTTTAGAAATGAAGACTAGATATAATTCAATTTGAATAAAATATCTTATGAACATATTCAAATCAATTATATTTCTTATATAATTTAATAAAAAACGATTAGAAAATATTGCATATTATTTGCAGGATATAATGTGCTAGTCTCTATCAACTCAATAGAAATGAAAACTACGGTGATTGAACATCTGTCTGATTTCACGGTGGAGGTAGACATGATTGTTTATGAGCTCAAGACATGGAAGGGACATAAATAATATATCTTTATTTTCATAGATCAGATCCAAAATTCCATTAAATAATTGATGGAGATGAAGGATTAAAAGAAAGAGGTCTCACTCGGTGAGATGATCGATGCTTCATATGAATTAAAAGGGTTCTAAGTGCTGATCCAAACACACGTTATATCTGGCATGGATGATCAAATAAAATTAGACATGTCAATTATGCAGTTTATTTTTATGTGTGAAATGTGTGGTGGAAGTTTCATAATTCTATGCTCCATCATTTTATTTTTCTATTGATTATTATTTTTCTTTTTCTTTTTTGGAAATGTACACTGTAAGTGGAAACAACTTCCTTATGAATTTCCTTCTACTTCAAAGGCGTCTTAGGGAATTTTTCTTTAAGAATATAGAAAGGCTACAAAAACATGCATGTAAGCATGGAAGCACAATAATATCTATGAAAAGGGATAAAGTGAATACCTATCTTCTACTCATAGGATCACACTTGGAATTGATTTTCACGAATAACATGAATGTAGAGAAAGGAACTAGAGAGACAATTTCCAAAATAGTACTGATTTCTATTCCAAAAAAATATACCCAAAAAAATGGGATGACGGTTCCTTATACAGACCTCTGGGCTCAAAATACCTGAGACATTGACTCTATATCCACTTATAGTGCACACTTATGACAAATAAAAATAAAAAGTAGAATAAAAAAGAAAAAGAAAAAGAAAAAGGTGAAGCGCACAACCATGAAACTTCCACCGCACACATAAAAACAAACTATATAATTGTTGTGTCTGATTTGATCTGATTTTCCATGAAAGATATTATTCATGTCTGGATCATCTCCTAGAACCCTTCCAAGTCATATAGAGAATTGATCATCTCGCCAACTGAGACCTCTTTCTCTAGCTCCTTCATCTCTATTAATTCTTTGATGGTGCATTGGATATGGTCTCTGACAATAAATATATCTTCTTTATGTTTTTCCATGTCTTGAGTTCATCAAAATCATGTCTTCCTCCACTGTGAAATCTTTTAAACATGTCATGTTTGTAGTTTTCATGCCTATTTAATTAATAAAGACCAGCACATTGTCTCTTGCAAATAATATGAAATATTTTTTCATCGATTTTGGTTTGATTAGATAAAAACTCTATGAGACTAGATACATTCATAATGTATTTTTTTCAAAATAAATTCTAGTTATTCTTCACCACTAAAAAAATATTCCTCAAATTATTTTTGGATAGGTCCTTTAGTCTAGTGTCTTGGGTACATGTTCCCTAGTATGACCAATCTGTCTATTAATTTGATTGGTTATATATGTGAAACCCACCAAATAAAACTTGTATATGCATTTTTCAGAAACTTATTCACCATATGTGGTACTCAATTAAATATGGAATTTATCATTTAAAATCCTAAGAATTATATTTCTCCCATTCTGAAATATTTTTATCACTCGATGAACTCTTTTGGTTCTAATGCCATGTATGGTATATGGAGCTTTGGAATCCTTATTCCTAACATCCTCCAAAACCTTTTCAGGACTAGATATTCTTCCATGCCTATTTCTTTAATCTTCTTAAATTTTTAAAGAAGACTATAAACTATAAAATTTATCCAGATATATTCATTTATGATCATACTAATCATGTCTTGTTTTTTCTTCTTATAATCCTTTATAAGGTCTTTAGATTCTTTGAGCATGTCTAGAACATGGTTCAGACCCCTTTTTAATATTTAATCATCCTTATTTTTTTGTATTATATTATAGAAATCTATGGACTTATTCCTTGAAATATTTGGAATCCTTTGTAAATATTTCTATATTTCTTTTTCTAGATTTGGATCCTCATCTAGCTCATCATCAAGACTTTCTTAATCTTGTAACTATTGAAAATTATGTTGATGGAGTTCTTTTATAACATTCTGATACTATTCAAGTTATTATTCTACATGACTATTATTGCTCTTGGAAATATTCATCTATTTTCCTTTAGATATCCCCCTTATTTATATCATTTTCTTCTTCCAAGACTTTATGTTTCTCATATTTTTCATGCATTGAGTATTGTAGTGGCCTTTCTAACCATATAAAAATTTTTTAATATAGATTTTATCCTTAGTATTGATGTCTAGGGATATTTTTAAAACATTTCATATTTTTTATCCTTCCTTGTTGAAGAACCTATATTGTTTGATATTTCAACCTTACTAGATGAAGATCCTTACTTATAAAGGAGATTATATAAAATAATCCCTTTTCTTTTTTGGCATCTGTCATTCATTTTCTTGGTAACTGGGTATTCTTCCATATAATTATTATCAATGAAAATTGGGAATTTCCTTGATCTACTACATTCTTCCATTTCACCAGTAAGATTCAAAGTTGAATGTTAGTGCATTTGAAATGAAATTATCTTTTCCTTTAATATTTTTTATATAAATGTTTTAGTATTTAAATTCATTCCTCCTCCAAAATAATCATGTCTAAGTAAACCTTTTTAATTTTATTTTCATGAAATTATTTATATAAGAACTACATGTTCTTATAATGAATGGTTTTCCCAATAAAATATCATTAGCCCAAATTCCTTTAAAGACTATAAGCAATTCTCATTCATGGATAGGAGAATTCTTTTCTACCCCATTAAAACATTCACTTCAATATCTATTGATACATTCATCATGGTTTTTCCTTATCTTTAGTACTTATATACATTTTGAGTCTAATATATCCATTTCTAAAATAAATTGATCTTCACTCCCACCTGAGTATTCTTATTCTAGGTGGTTTTGAAATTTCTACTTCATAATTCTGATTAATTAAAAATCTTCTCCTATCCAATTTTAGGGTACTTTATTCAATACATCTTTTTTAATTAGAACTAATATTTTTTTTCTAAATATCTAATGTTTATTCTGGTATAACTTAATATACCAAGAGAAATTTGTATTTTCTTGTAATTTGTAAGCTCGTTAAGGAAAGTTTATAGATTCTCTACAATATGCAGTTGAAGCTTCTCTATACTTATTTGGATATGTAACCCCAAGAATTCTATCTTTGGTTTCATCCAAATGATCTTTCTTTTTTAAGGCATCATCCCTTATTCTCTGAACACTTCAGCTACTTGTTATAAATTTTTGATATGTTCATCTACATTTTTACTAAATACAATAACATCATCAATGTAGACTGCCACACACTATGATAATTTATTGAATGCCTTGTCCATTTTCCTATAGAATATTCTTAGGTCATTTTGAGTCCAAATGGTATAACTATCCATTCATAAAAACCAACTATCATTGTAAATTATGTTAATGGTATTACCTTCTATTTTATTTTAATATGCCAAAATCCTGAATTGATATCAAACTTAGAATATACCATTGGATTTTCATTCATAATCCTACTTCTCAAAGACTCCTAATTAGGAAGATTCCAGACATCATCTTTTGTGGCATAATTAAGATCACATTAATCAATAACCATTATAGATTTACCACGCTGATTCTTATCATGATTCATTACCATGAATTCCGCACTCCTATGAGGACTCTCACTATACCTGATATTCCAAGATTAATTAATCCTAGAATCTTTTTTTCAAACTCCTTAACCATTTAATCTATATGGGTAATTACCTTACTTCTGATCACCGTACTGGGATCTTTAAGCGTGGTTTTAGCCTCTATAATTTCTTTTTCCCATAATTTTAGAAGTTTCTCTGACCAATTTTCTAATAAATAATCTCTTATCTTGGTCAATGATTCTTATTAATTTTCCTAAAAACTTTAAATCCAACAAGTTCTTCCACTAGTCAATATTTTTATGGTATTATTTATCCTCATCTATATAGTTTTTACCTTTTACAGTAGATACTTTCTTTTTCAGAACCATTTTTGGTTTTTCCAAGAACAATTTGAATCAAACAATTGTTGATGAAAATTCCTTCTAAAAATATCATTATAGGATGATATCTTCTAAGGAATAAATTTTCAATTAAGAAGTCATCTAGAAATTGAGGTATAAAGTAGACCATATTCTGTAAAAATATTCTCCCATTGAGTTAAATATGTAAATCCTTTGTTTTTACTAAATCAAAACTATTACATTATTACCAACTATAACTTACAACTATGTAGATTCCCAAGTTACTCCATAAAATCATATTCTTATGCAACAGAAGGTACATACTGTATCAAACAGGTATGTACATGCAGTTACACTAATACTTATGTTTACCAATTTAAACCATTATTCTATATTTTTACTAAGTAATGATGATCCCATATATCCTACATGATATTCTTTATCCTCATAGACAGGTGATCGAATAATCCTATGTCCAACTATCCTTCTGTAAACTGATGTTATAGGTGATTTTTCTGAAGTGATTTCATCTTTTCCAAATGAGATCCTTCGATTATCCAAATTTTTCTAAAGTATTTATGATTTAAGATCTTTAATTTTCAAATCTAATCTGCTTAATGTTTATCCTTATGACCTAAGATCATATTAATATTCTCTGATTTCATAAATGAAAATTTTATTTCTGAATTGTTTAATTATATCTAGAAAAGTAGCTTCTTCCTCAATTCTTCCTCTAGATCTGGTGAAAACCATTCTCTAGGACATGTTAGCCACTTAGGGTTTACCACCTATGATTTTATTACTTTAATATTGGAAAATATGTTTAAATATTTCCACACCCTTTCTTAGATATGGTCTTCTAGTATTGTATAATTTTACATAGAGATGAGTAATTACTCTAACACATCTTTTATTGGGTGGACATCCTAAAATATTCTCCCATTTCCTCATGTTAATATTAGATTCTAAAGTTATACTAACAATTTTTTTCCATAAGTACCATATGAAAATCTTGGATCACATTCACCCAAGATATTCCTACATGAATATTTTCTCATGCTCCTCTTAATAATTCATTAGAGAAATTAGCTAAAGTGTCATCTACTACTAAAATTTTTACCAGTAGATCTTGTACTTTTATGACAAGAGGATATACTCCAATATATATTATTCCAAAATTTACATACTTTTCATTTTTATGGATATCCTTACTAACCCATTCTGGTTTTAACAAAATAATTGTAAATAATCCTCTATCTATTTTATAAACTTTAGCTATCTCTTCATCCTTGAAGATCTTAGTCATTTATATATATGGTACCCAGGAATTTTGGTGAAAATTAGACCAATAAATCCTTTTCATATTCCATTATTGAAAATATCTTCCTTATAAAGGGATTTTAGTTTCTAAATAATGCACTAGATCAATTTTCATATCTTCTAGCTTTACTAGATCTAGAGAGTCTTATGGTGCACTAGCCCCTGCTCTAATCATAACTATTTAAAGTAGGCTTAAATTTTTGTTGGTATTATTTACTTCTTCATAATTTGAGTAATATTATTCCACCTCTGAGTTTTATAAATATAATGAATATAAACTCTTATAATATGTTTTTATATCTTATCCTAAGACAGGATCAAATAATATTTCTGATGAATCTTCCATCATTATTTCCTTAAGACTTCATCTCCTTCTATCTGTATTTGGGAAAGTTTCATCTTTGTTACCTTTCTTCCCATAAAACAAAAAATAATCACAACTGGATAGAGATTTTCATTTAGGGAATATGGGATACTTCCCATATTTTTCCATAAACATTTCTATTACATCTTTTTGGATTCAATTTGGTCTAAGTTATCTCTTATATTTTTCTAGATTTCTCTTGAAAACCTACTTGATGATTTCATTTTACCAAATATTTTATAGAATTTCTTGTGTGATCACTTTCATTCACATTGGATATCTTGACACTATGTTCTGAACGACCTTTATTAGGGTTTCCCAAGCTCCTTCCTAGTTTGACCACACCCATATCTTCTTGAAAAACCCTCTACCTTTGGTAAAGAAGAAGAACTCATATTTGGAAAATTTATTACATCCTACAAGACACACCTCTTCATAAAATAGAGTCTTATTACCTACCTTATTGTTTCTGCTAAAACTCCCAAAGTATGTTGTAATTATACATTGTGAGAAATATGAGTCTTCAAGTCTTTTTGAACTATTTCAGACCAACTGTTGGAACTTTCTGGATAAATACATCTAGAGAATATTATTAATCTCTTGTTATAATAAGATAATACCAATGCTAAAAATCACAATGATATTCTTCAAAATAGAACATGTCACATATTTGATTCATGGTTAAATATATTATATCTTTTTCTATCAATTATCCACCCTGATCGACAATTGAATTTCCTTCAAATTATTATTTAAGGAAATCAACTACTACCATTATAACCTTTATTAGGAATGTGACATATTCTTGGATAGTTATTGTCTAAACTAAGTGGCTTAACAACATATCCAAAAATTGCCTAGTATTTCTTCTCAAGCTTTCTCTTATGAAATTGAGTGCACTATATATGGTCCATAACTGTAAAACAACTAATAGCATATACCATTGAAGGTCAAGATCCCATTCCTCTATAGATTCTCTAGTATCCTTTTCTTAATCTAGCTTAAATATCATCCCGTGTTGTGGAACACCTTATTTATGTGTCTTCTATGGCCTATATTCTTCCTTAATATAGATATGATATGATTGATTGTATTCTCTATTGATATCATGAATTAAATCCTTTAATGATCTTTTTTTTCATTCCCAAGGTATTGGTTTATGGGCGATCACCTACCATACTAGCTTGGCTTCCTAAGGTTTTATACTGAGTCCTCTAGTGGGAGATACTTTGGTATCTTTATTCTTATTCTTTTCTTTGAGTCTGGATTGTAGGTATTATAATTTATTGATATTTTTATTTATGTATTTTGTGACACGTTCTATAACTCTAAGATCCCATTTCTCCTAAGTAATAATATCATAGATCTATTTCTGGTATTCATGAATACTCCAAGGAATACTCAATACCTCTTCCTGATACTCATGAGCTTCTTCTACTAGTGGCCAATCATAATCTTCTATAGTATATCTTCCTGATATAATTTCTTTATCTATATCTCTGGGTAGATTCATATCAAAGATAATGGCTCCTATTTGATTATAATCTTTCCCTAAATCCTTTCCTTTAATTATTTTCCAAATTTCTCAAATATGTAGTCCAATGCCAGATCCTCTTCCCTCCATGTTTTAATGTTCAAATAAAAATACTTCTCCTTCTAGATCTCTTAGATTTCATTATAGTTTTTTGACCAACCACTTGTCTTGTTGAAGCTGATATTTAGTACTTCTGATTTCTGCCTTCAACACTTAGATCTTTTCACGAGTTTCATGGGCTTTTCCCCATGGATCGATTACTTTAGGATCGTTATCATATGCTAATATGGATTTTGGTATTTGACGATACTTTCTAATCCAAATATAACTATATTTTATCTTTTAATGACACAACCTTACTTTTAAATACCTATAATCACAATTAATTCCTTTAACCATGGAATTCAAAAGTTACTACTGAAAAATACACTGAAGTTGTGCTATGGATATCTTCTCCCCCTATGCTCTGATATCACTACTGGTGAGTCTCTGATGAAGATATCCTATGTAATTCCTCTTTTGGAATCTATAAAGTCTACAAAAAATGTTCCACCAAGAACCACAAAAAAATAATATCCATGAAAATGGATAAGGGGGCTATATGTCTTCGAATCAAAGGATCACACTTGGAATCACTTTTCATGAAGAACATGAAGGCTGAGAAAATAACTATAGAGATAATGTCTAAAATTGTAATAATTTATATTCTAAAAATATCTACCCAAAAAAATGGGCTGGAGGTCCCTTATATAGGCCTTTGGGCTCAACTTTCTTAAGAATTTGACTCTACATCCACATAAAGTGCACAATTCTGAGAAATAAAAAGAAAAATTATAAGAAAAATCAAAAGAAAAAGGTTGAGCGCATAACTATGAAATTTCCCCCAAAAATTTCACACATAAAAGAACTACATAATTGATATGTACAATTTTATCCAATCGTCCATTCCAAAATATGATGGGTGTCTAGATTAGTTCCTATAACCCTTTAATGTTGTATAGAGCATCAATCATCTCATTGATTGAGAGAACTTTCTTCGAATCCTTCATCTCCATAAATTTTTTGATGGTACGTTGGATCTAGTCTCTGAAAATAAATATATATTCTTTATGACCCTTCCATGTCTTGAGTTCTTAAAAAATCATGTCTTCCTCTACCATGAAATTTTTTAAATATATTATCTCTATAGTTTTCATATATCTTGAGTTGACAGATACTATAACATTGTCTCCAAAAAATAATATTCAATCTTTACTCATTGATTTTGATTCAATTATATAAACACTCCATGAAATTTGGATACATTTGTAATGGATTTTATTAAAACTTAATTCTATCCAGTCTTCATCACTAAACTGGAATTCCTCGAATGCTTTCTGGATAGGTCCTTTAGGCTAGTGTCCTGGGTACAGGTTCCATAGTATGAGCAATTTTTATGCTAATATGATATGTTCAATATGTGAAACCCACCACAAAAAACATGGATATTAATTGTTCAGAACCATATTCAACATCTATGGTACCTAATTAAAAGTTTAATTTATCTTCTTAAATCCCAAGAATTTCACTTCTCCCATTCTGAAATCTTTCTGGAACTCAACGAACTATTATGGTTCTAATGCAGTGTCATATATATGAAACTTTGAAATCCCTATTCCTGACATCCTCTAAATACTTTTTAGGACTAGATATTCTTCCACACCTATTTCTATGATCTTCTTGAAATTTTCAAGAAGACTATAAACTCAAACATTCAACCGAATCTCTTCAGTAATGATCATACTGATCATATCCCAATCTATCTTCTTATAATCCTCCATAAGGAATTTAATTTTTTTGAGAATGTCTAGAACATGGTTCATACTCCTCCTGAATATCTTATCATCCTTATTTTTATATATTAGATTATAGAAAATTGTATATTTATTCCTTGAAATATTTGGAATTCGTTGAAAATATTTCCCGATTTCTTTTTCTAGATTTAGTTCCTTATCTAGTTCATTATCTAGAATTTCTTGATCTTATTCCTACTAAATGTTCTATTGATGAAGTTATTTCTAAAAATTATGATACCTTTCATGTTCTTATTCTAATTGATCATCCCAATTATTAGAAACAATCTTCTCTTTTCCTTTAGATACCCCCTATTTGTATCCTTTGTTTCTTCCAAGAATTTTATTTTCTAGGATTTTCCACGCATTGAGTGCGGTAGTGGAATTTCTGACCATACAAAAAGAATTAAACTTGACTTTTATCCTTAGTCATGATGTCTAGTGATCTTTTTGATACATTTCCAAGTTTTTAGCCTTCTTGGTTGAATAACTTTCATTATTTGATCTTTTAACATTACTGGATAAAGATCCTTGCTTATGAAGGAGATTCTCTACTAGAATCCCTTTTATTTTTTGTCATATGCCATTCATTTCCTTGATAACTAGGAATTATACCATAAAATTATTATCAATTAAAACTAAACATCACCTTGATCTATTAACTTTTTCTATTTCACCTATAAGAGTCAAATTAGCATATTAGTATATCTAGAATGACATTATATTTTCCTTTTATATTTTCTATATTAAATTTATTGTATTTAAATTCATTCCTCTATCACACTAATGGTGTCTGGGTAAACCTTTTTAATTTTATTTTCAAGAAATTATTTATATAAAAACTATCTGTTCTTATAGTGATTTTTCCCAAGAAAATATCATTCACCCTAATTCCTTTAAGGATTGAAAGAAATCATTGTTCATATATAGGATTATTTTTTCCCATTAAAACATCCACTCTAGTATCTACTGATATTTTTACCATTATTTTTCATTATATTTAGGATACATCCCTATGCTGACCCTGATTCATCTATTTCTAAAATAATTTGATCTCCACTCCCATCTAGGTTTTCCAATTCTGGGAGGTTATGATCTTTCTACTTCAGAATTATGATTACTTAAGAATATTATTCTACCCAATTCCAAGTTAATTTACTACATACTTTTTTCTGAATTTGAATTGATATTTTTTTCTAAATCTCTAATGTAAGATTTGTCATAACTTAATTAACCAAGAAACACTTGTATCTAATTATGATTTGTAAGCTCATTAAGAAAAGTTTATAGATTCTATGAAATATGTAGTTTAATATTCTCTACACTTACTTACATCTATATTTTTAATAATTTTATCTTTGGTTACATCCAAATGATCTTTCTTTCTGAAAGTATCATTGCTTCTTCGATGAACACACCATTCACCTCCTTCAAATTACTGATATTTTATTTTTTATTTTTACTAAATATAAGAACATAATAAATACATACCTCTAAGAAATGTGATAATATATGGAATTACTTATCTATTATCCTCCAAAATATTCCTGGGGAATTCTTGAGTCTAAATGGAATAAATAACCATTCAAGTAAAACAAGTGGTTTTGTTAATGTTGTTAATGGTATAGCCTCCCATTTGATCTTAATATTCCAATATCCTGACTTGAGATCAAACATAAAATATACCATTGGTTTTTCATTCCTAATCCTTATTCTCAAAGAATCCTAATTAGGAAGATTGTATCCATCATATTTTGTGGCATAATTAAGATCATGGTAATTGATAACCATTCTGTCTTTACCATGACACTTCTCAGCATGTTTCATTACCATGAATGTCACACTCCTATGAGGACTTTCACTATTCCTAATTAATCCAAGACTAAATAATTCTGGAATCTATTTCTCAAAGTCTTTAACCATTCTATTCAGATTAGAAATTACCTTACCTCTGATCACTATACTAGGATCTTTAAGGATGATTATAGCCTCTAGAATTTCCTTTTTGCATAATTTCATAGGGTTATCTAACCATTTTTTGATAAATAATCTCTTATCTTGGCCAATTATTATTCTTCATTTATCCTCAAAACTTTCAATCCAACCCATTTTCCACTTCTGAATCTTTATATGGTATTCTTTATCCCCATTTGGATAGTTTTTCACTTTGAAAGTAGATACTTTCTTTTCTAGAACCATTCTGTTTTTTTTCAAAAGCAGTTGAAATAAAATAATTGTTGAGGAAATTTACATCTAAAAATATAATTATTGGATGATATATTTTAAGTAATCAATTTAAAATCAAGAAGTCATATGGAAATTAAGGATTAAATCAAAGCATCAGATCTAAAAATATTCTCCCATTGAGTTTAACATGAATATCATATGATACTTCCTAAATTACAACAATTTAATTGTTACCAATTGTAATTTTTAACTCTATATATTCTTAGGTTACTCTTCAAAATCATATACTTCATCTGCATGTTTCTCTTCTCTGGATCTAGGTCTCTACCACTCTCTCTGAGTGGGATTTTCATGGTGGTATTCCCGGTGCTTTGGGATGTGAGGTCGAGTGATCGTGACTTGTGGTGGTTTCATCTTCATTGGACCTAGAAGGATGAAGGTGATGGATTTGTTGGATAAGATCATTGGTTGGAGTTTTTTTGTGGCAGTGTGGTGGTTGATGGTTATTGGTGGATGAAATGTTGAGTTATTCAGGCGACTTTCCATTATGAAAGGATCATTTCCTCCTGAGGATCATTTCTCACTGTTGTTGGTGGATTCTGGTGGTCATCTCAGACATCACTGTTGACTTGATGGTTTGGTGCTGACGGTGTTTGGGGTGTTAGGGTGTGCTATCTGTAGAGTCTTAATGCCTGTATTTTGTGATGGTCATCGTGGCGGCATGATGTATACAACAACGATGAAGTTGATTTTTCAGATGGATGATGTTGTCAAAATGATGGTTCAATAACAAAGGTGTTGTGATGTTATGACAGAGGTGGTGGTTATATGTTGATTTGGATGATGATGTGATGATGGTGGATCAACAATGTGATTGTCCTCACTGAGGGTTCCTTGGGCATGTGTTTTTCCTGTGCTTGGAGGCTTTTTATTTTTTGAATTCAAATTTTAAAACTAAAAGTGGATTTTGAAGTGTGTATGTTGTGGTGATGTCTGAAGTGGGTAAAGTTGGAATTTTTAATCCGGTCCTTATGTGGTTCCCACTCAACCTAAAAGTGTCCTTTTGAAAATTTAAAAAGGAATTTTTAGGTAATTGAACAGTATTTGTCCGATTATCCTTCTAGAAACTGATGTTTTAGGTGGTTCTATGGTAGATCCTTCATCTTTTACAATTGAGATCTTAGGATTATCCAAAGGGTTTTAAAGTATTTATGATTTTAGATATTCAAATTTCAAAATATAATCTTCCTAATATTGATCCTTCTAACCTAAGAGCATCTTATTCTTCTCTGATCCTAGAGATTAAAAGTTTATTTCTGTCTTGTTTAATCTCATCTAAAAGAAGTATATTCCACCTTCATTATTCCTTTGGATATAGTGAAACCCATTATCTAGGCCATGTTAGCCTCTTAGGGTTTACCACCCATGGTTTCATTTCTATAATTTATTTTTCTTTATCTTGTAAAAGATGTTTAAATATTTCCACACCCTTTCTTAGAGCTGGTATTCCAGTATTGTATAAATTTACATAAAGAAGAGTAATTACTTTGACACATCTTATTTCGAGTGGACATCCCAACATCTTATTCTAGTTCCTCATGTTAATATTAACTTATTAAGTTCCACTAACAATTCTTTCCTTAAGTAGTATATGAAAATCCAAGATCACTTTCACACAAGCTACTCCTGCATGTAGATTTTCTCATGCTCCTCCTAATAATGCATTGAAAAAATTAACTAAACTATCATCTACTACTGCAATTAAGACTGTTATTTCTTTTCCTTTACTAATAAGAGGATATAATCCAATCTGGATTATTCCAAAATTCACATACTTGATATTTTTTGGATATCCTTACTAACCTGTTCTGGTTTTAACAAAGGCATTGTAAATAATACTCTATATTTTTTTTATAGACTTAAGTCGTCTCTTCATCCTCAAAGATCTCATTCATTTCCTTATATGGTACTCGAGACTTTTGGTACACCTCAGAACAATAAAATCTATAAATCATCCATTAGGGACAATCTCCACCTTCTAAAGTGATTTCAATTTCTAAAAAATTCACTAGAACAACTTCCATACAATCTAGTTTTACTAGTTCTGGAGAGTCTTCTGGTGCACTAGACCCCACTCAAATCATGGATATTCGAAGATGGCTTAAAATTGTGTTGGTATTATTTCCTTATTCATATTATGAGTTGGATTCCTCCAACTCTGAGCACTCTGAATATAATTAATTTAAAATATCATCATCTGAGTCTATATCTTCTCCCCAAATAGGCTCAAATAATATTTATGATTAATCTTCCATCATTATTTCCTTGAGTCTTCCTCGTCTTCTATTTGCATTTGGGA
The DNA here is from genome assembly GCA_963277665.1 of Viscum album. Classification (NCBI taxonomy): domain Eukaryota; kingdom Viridiplantae; phylum Streptophyta; class Magnoliopsida; order Santalales; family Viscaceae; genus Viscum; species Viscum album. Next base: position 501,350,739 of record OY728122.1, on the reverse strand, counting down.
AAATTTCAGATCTGCATCCTTTCTTCCCATAGAAAAAACAATAATCACAACTGTATAAATATTTTCCTTTAGGTCATCTGGGATACTTCCCATATTTTTCCTTAAATTTTTCTCTTACATTATTCTGAATACTATTTTTTGTAATATATCTCTTAGATTTTTCTATATTTATACCTAAAAACCTAATTGATGATTTACTCTGACCAAATAATTTCTATAATTTCTTATGTGATCTATTTCATTCGAAATTTCCATCTTAACACTGTATTCTGAATGACCTTTATTGGGTTTTTTGAAGCTCCTACCTGGTTGGACCACACCCATTTCTTCCAGGAACACCCTCTAACTTTAGGAAATAAGAACTCATATATGTAATATTTATTACATCCTATAATAAATGCCTCAGAATACAATATAGTCTTATTACCTACCTTATTGTTTTTCTCAAACTCCCAAAGTATCCTACAACTTTGTACTTTGAGAAAGTTGAGTCTTCAAGGCTTGTTGAACTATTTTAGGCCAATTGCCTATAAGTTTTGGATAAATACATATAGATAATATGATTTATCTCCTTATCCAAGACTATAATACCAATGTTTAAACTCACAAAGATATTCTTCAAAATAGCGCATGTCATAGATATGGATTATTGTTAAAGTTGTTCTAGTTTTTCCACCAATTCTCCATCCTAATTGACCAGTGAATTTCTAAAAAATTATTGATTGAGGAAACCATTTAATACTAGTATAATGTTTATCGGTAATGTGAAATATTATTGGATAATCATTCACACTTCTAAGTGTCTTAATCTCATATCCAAAAATCACCCTACATTTCCTCTCAATGTAACTACCACGAAATTGAGTGCACTATCAATGGTCCATGACTATAAACCAACTGATAGTATATAGTATCGAAGGTCTAGATCCCATTCATCTATGACTATGTAATGACTCAGTTTTTTCATGTATTATTTTTGTATATTTTATGGATTATTTCTGAGACCTGGCACTGAGAAGGTGTGTGATTTTGTGGTCCGGTGTGCCTGAAATAAATGTTTGAAATATATTACATATATTAAATAGAACACACACACAATTTTCCTAAAAATGTGGAATAACTTATAAATGGATACTCAGATCAGAAATCTAAGGGCACCGTTGAGTTCATAATTCAAGGTTTACCCTAGGAGTGACTTAACCATGATCAACGTGGTTCGTTTGTGTAAAAGTCATTATGGGTGCAGAAATAAATAAAATAATAAAATAAATTATTTTAATTATTTTTTTTATGAAATGATTGGAGAATATTTAAATAGACTATTATGTCAGAATTCTAGGGTTAGCCAAATAACCTTGGAACCATTGGAGAGCCATTGGAGAGGGAGTTTGAGGATTTATCTCAGATAAACGGTGACCGGATTGTAGATTGTTGATCGACATGCAAAAGATTCAAAGGATATAGCAAGAGATCATGACACAACCCCATTCTTCATTAGTGATCAATCCAAATCAAGGTAGGGTATTTCTTATTTAGATTTTATTCCCTATTATTTATTTCTATGAATAATGATAATCAATCGACTAACATATTGATTCATGGATCGTGCGTATTGCAGGATGAGTATTATTACAGGGATTTTATCAGGAGAATTATTTGTGATTATTGATTCTTTTATTTTCATTATAAAAAAATGAACCGAGATCGACATGAAAATCTATCAAGATCTGTTAATATTGATTATTCTTATTCTTTTATCCCTCGATAATTTGTTCATCGTAGAAATTCTTCATTTCGCCCGCGGTTCGACTTTTACCGATAAAATTGATTGTTTTTTTAAGGTTGGGGCCGAAGCCTCATTTATTATTAAATCAAAGCAAATAAATATTTAATTGGGTAGAGGGAGACCCATTACATAGCCTGAATTCACAGTGGGCATTTAGCCCATTACATGGCTAGTAGGCCCATTTTTTGGCCCAAATCCCATTCTGTGAATAGTTCTGCTACAGTACCCACACTACTACAATACTGCACATTACCCGCTGCTGCTACAGTACTATGCCACCGCTACAGTGACCTGCTGCCACTACAATGTCACCGCTGCTACAGTCGCTACAGTACTGCTACAGTACCTCCGCCCAATGGGTTTTGAACCCTCATTTTTCATGTAGAATTAAGGGGTGATTACCACTAAGACAAACCTCAACTACACCGATAAATTTGATTGTTGAACACCCATTTCTTGGTGCAATGATTCGATATCATAGATCTGGGATCGACACGACATGATAGTGGTGCGATGATGGAGACAACAATGGATCAGATGACTAGATACCCTATTTTCACATTCTTTGGTGCGTAATGAAGAACTATAAACAATCCTATTTTCTCAGAAGATCGAAGTCCCAAAGCGTGTTAATCAGAAATGGCATGACTTGGCAAGGGTTGATATATAATTTTACGATGAAACGATCACCAGATCAAAGGATGAAGGAACGACTGGGATGCATAGAACCATATCTCATTTTCTCAAAAAATTCCCACTACAATGCATGTAACTTGGAGCCACACGCCGTGTGGGACCCCCTGTGCGGTGGATAGGGTTTCAAAGGAACTTAAGTATCATATGGTGTGTGGCCCCTATTACACAAAGTGTGGTCCTTTCCCAATGACTCAGCATATACCTTAGAGGGTACATGGACACTGGTTGGAGTACATGGGTTGGAGCACGCTGTGTGCTCCCTTACACAGACACAAACTTGACCAAAGTACATAGGCTAATCTATGTACTGGTATGTGGGTGTGGGTATAGAGGGTAAAGCTGTGTACTGGAACATGGGTAGAGTACATGACTAGCTGATATGTCGTGTACTTCTACATGGACACAGATATGGCTTTATACATGGGATGGTTACACGGGCAAGACCCAGGGTTGATGGGAATGGCATGTAACCCCTACTAGACACCATGTACTTTCTTATACATGGATTGGATCCCTTTTCCTTTGCATCTTGGACAAGTTTTGTTAGGGTGAATTCCCCATATCAATTCCCTAATGGATAGTATGGAATCATCTATTACTCTTAGGACAACAATCCCTTCAGTAGGAATTCTTGGATAGAGTTTTTGGAATCCCTTTGTGAGGCTCATAGTGAGATCTTCTATTCATCTTCATTCCCTAGGTGGAGTTCTTGGTATCGTTGTGACTAATGCTATGTGGGAACCAATCCTTTACTTAGAGGGATAATCCAAATTGTGTTTTAGGTATCACCCCATGGCCTTAGGAGTGATCCTCGTCTGTGTATCGTATTCTCTTTAGACTATCAACATGTACTTCTAATGGCGAGACTTGATGAGCATTACCTCTCGAACAAACATCATCAGTGTTATTAGACACATGAGTGTCTTCTACCGGATGAGTGCTTTGTGGAATCTTCAAGCTTGAATCCTAGGATGTTATAATAGAATCATTTCTTACCTTTTAACTATATGTATTTTTTGAGTATATTTGGATATTCTTGTTATATATGTTGTAGACATATAACTATGTGGATATGACTATATTTCCTTTGTTGTATGCATTTTTGTTTTTGGGTTTCCTTCTGAGTATTGTTATACTCACCCCTGAATTTTATTTTCCTACACGTGTCATGTCTTGTAAAGATGATCAAACTTTTGACAGAGTCCTAGACAAACCATGACTAGACAATGCTTAGTGAGACCAGATAGACTGAGGTGTGTTCCTGTGACTTTAGACACCAGTGCCAGTTTTACCATCAAGTTGGACTTGTGTTTTAGACTCTTTGTGGTGGGATTTTATTTGGACATATTTACTTTAATTTTCTTCATGTCGTACTATGTTTTGGGTTTTAGATGTACGCCTTCATGGTTTTCTAGTTTTTTTTACATTTCAACATTTTATAAGCTTGATGATGTGTGCGTGTGTACAAGTACTTAAACTATGGACTCCCATGTTAGTGATATGTACACTCAGTGCTAGTCACCAGCCTCTGGACTATTGGAGGAAAACTTGGGTAGTCACTACATGGGCCCCATTAGGATGTTTCATGATAGAGTGGTATTAGAGTTCATCAGTTCTTCCTTAGGACTAAGAGTCTATGATATTGGTTTGAGGAAATAGTGTTAAGTGTTTTGAGTTAGTCTTTTAGGAAAGAAACTCCAGTGTTGGTGTTGTGGATGACATATCCATACACCATGACTATAATAACCTGATTTTTAACTTGGTTCATGATAAAACTAGTTAAAAGGAAAAAATGTCACACACATCATATATGCATGGTTTGTGGTTTTCATGTACTTATTGAGTCAGCTCTCTAGATATATTTATTGACTATGGTACATCTTATTTACTTTATGTATTCCTTCATGATGTATGCCAGCTAGGATTATGTATCATGATCACAAGAATGATCCCCTTAGTGACAAGGCATCGATACATGGACCAGTTCTTGAGATGTTACCCCCAGGTGGTACACCAACTATACCAACACCTGTGGAGTAGCACATGGTACCCGCAACACTAGCGGGATGAGGTGCGTAGGATAATAATTCTTAATGAGTTTCAACAATATATACCCCTGAAGTTTTGAGGTGATCCTGACCCATAGCTAGATGAGGACTGGATTTAGGTGGTGACTCAAGTTTTCCATCTGGTCCGGACACCAACAAATTAGATGGTGGTCCTGGAAATGAGCATTCTTCATGGATAAATGGGGTGATGGTGGGGTTTGGTGACATTGTATTATGATGAGGCGAATCTTGCATAGAAAGAGTTTGACTGGATTTTAATAGAGGAGTTCTCACCAGCTACATTGATGGATATAAGTATCCAGGAGCTTCTGTATCTCCAGAAGGGTAGCATGATAGTAGCTGAGTATTCATCGAGGTTTACCAACAACTCTAGGTACTCGATAGATATGGTTCATGACCAGTTCTTCAAGGATAAGACTTTTGAGAAAAGTATGTGTAGATACATCTGATAGATTTTTATCCCTATATGCATTCCTATCTATTCTAGGGTGTTAGAGTGATATTTGGTGGTCGAGATATTCTTGGAAGACCAAACACAACTAGTGGTTTCCAATATTGGGAAAGTAGGGTCAGAGACCTCAATAATAGGGATCTGACATTAGTATCAGGACCTGGATGTGTAAGAAGTTTCAGGAGGAGGTCTCAAGATAGAGTATATATGGTTCAAGTCTCACAAGGTGGGTCCAGTTAGTCAAGGGAGTACTGGTGATACTCATGTTATGGCAGAGGACATCTTTCATGAGACTGTTCGAACCATCGTACAACTGACAGAGTGACCGTAGATAGGCCGTTGAGGCATAGGCAGTGGAAATAGAAGACATGTTCATAGAGAAGAAGATGTGGAAGAGGATATGGGATGGTGTTATGAGGTGGTTAATTATTTGACTTATTACCAACACCACAGTTAGGTGGTCTATGTCAGACTCAAGGAGATGGAGGAAAGGGGAGGGGAAAACTTTATGCGGTCGAAGATTATGACCCAAAGGCTCTAGGAATGATTCGAGGTATGACTTGTGTCTTTTCTACCTTAGATGAAGTACTTATAGACACAATTTATAGTCATTCATTTCTTGACTCATACCTTGTATGAAACTTAGATATTCCTATTGAGCCTTTGGCTCAACCCTTACACTTGGAGACTCCTACTAGAGAAGACACAGTGATCAAAAACTTGTACCGATGGTGTGACCTGACTCTTAGAGGTGAGAGTTTCTATTGGGATATCTTTATAGAATCAACGAGGCCTTATGAAGTTATCCTAGGTATATACTGGTTATCCACGATTCATGATCATATTTACCATTTTAGGAGGAGGATGTAGTGTGTCTGTAGTGACAGGAAAAGTTTTTTCCTTTTTCAGTGAAAAGGAAACCTAGGAAGTGTAGGATGGACTCATACATAGGTGGGTGCAGCCATTTACCCATAAGTTGGCTAGAATAACCCCAATGTAGTGGATATTATGAGTTCCCAATTTTTTGTAGTGGTGTCAGAGTATGAGGAAGTCTTTATCAATGAAGTTCCAAGTTTATCTCCCCACCAAGAGATAGACTTTTGAATTGATATACACCCTAGTAAGGCACTGATATCTGGGACACCATATTAGATGGATCCTCTAGATATTTATTAGATAAGGGTTCAGTTGGAGGGCTTACTGAGGAAGGGTTTTTTTAAACCCACTTTTTCACCCTAGGAAACCTTAGTTTTGTTTTCCAAGAAGGCAGATAGGAGGTTGAGGTTGTGCATGGAATACTGGTTCTTGAACTAGGTGACCATGAAGAAAAAGTATCTGCTACCAAGGATTGATGACCTCTTTGATCAGTTGAGAGGGGTGTGATGGTTCTTGAAGTTTGACCTCAAGTTAGAAAATCACCAGCTATGAGTACGATATGGGGATATACCGAAGATGACACTCCAATGTATCTATGGTAACTATTAGTACTTGGTGATTCCCTTTAGTGTGATGAACACCCTAATAGTGTTCATGGGACTCATGAACTCGATATTTTAGCCTTTCTTAGACTGGTTCATGGTAGTATTCATCGACGATGACTTTGTGTACTCGGTGTCTGAGGAGGAGAACACGTGAAAATTGAGGATAGTTCTAGATGTACTCTGAGAGAATGAGATTTAAGAAAATATCTTGAACTACCAGTTTTGTACTTAGGCGGTCCAATATATGGGAGATGTTATCTCAATAGATAGTGTGGTAGTGAAACCAGCTAAGATCGAGGCAGTGTTAACTTGGGAGCCACCCAGGAGCATGATAGAGGTAAAAAGATTCTTTGAGTTGTTAGGCTATTACCAAATATTCATACTTGATTTATAAAAAATATCAGTACCCATGACAGCTTTGACCAGAAAGGGGAAACCTTTCACGTGGGAAGAGAGGTACCAATGGTATTTTCATCATTTGAAGCAGAGTTTTATGAACACTCCCATATTTAGATTTCCATAGGAGGGTGTCGAGTACATAGTGTTTTAAGATGCATTAGGAACAGGGATTTGTTGTGTTCTGATATAGAGGAAAGCTGTGATTTCCTACGGTTCACATTAGTTGAGACCACACAAGAAAAAATACATGACACATGATCTTGATTTAGCAGCTGTAGTCTTCACACTAAAAGTGTGGTGACACTATATATTGGATGAGCTGTTTATCTTCTACTCCGATCACAGGAGTCTCAAGTATACCTTATCTCAGAAGGATTTTAACTTGAGATATAGGTGATGGCTAGAGTTCCTATAGGATTATGAATTCAAAGTTGTTTATACTCATGTGAAGGTGAATATAGTAGCAAATAATCTTAGTAGGAGATATTGTATGTAGTTTTTGAACGAGACATTGAAGAAGTTGGCCTCATTACAGTTATACATTGTAGATAGAGATGGAGTAGCTTACCTCTAGTTGATGGTTGTCACCCCTCCTGTCTTGTAGCGATTCAGGGAGGCATGACCAGGGGATGTCAACTGTGAGACCCTACGTACTCATATATGCATTGGACATGCTATTTATGGATTTTCTAAAGGTGGGGAGCATGTTATTATTTACAAATTATGCACTATGGTACCAGTGATGTTGGGGGAGGGGGTTCTAAGACTGTTTCATACATCTCCTTTGGTGGTATATACAAGTGTGTAAAAAATATACCAAGACCTCCAATGTTAGTTTTGGTGTTTAGGGATGAAGAAATGAGTTGCATAGTTTGTCTCTCAATACCTTAATTGTAAGAAAGTGAAGGCTAAACACCAAGTTCAAATGGGTTTATCTCAACCCCTTGAGGTGCCATAATGTAAGTGGGATGGGATATCCAAGGAATTAATGATGGGAATAACATATACATTCAAGGGACACGATTATATCTGGGTGATCGTATATTGGCTCACCAAGTCGGCCCACTTCTTAGGAATTTGGGACCAGAGTTCAGTAGAGGGATTGGAACGCCTCTACATATAAGAGATAGTATGACTCCATGAAGTTACATCGATTATAATTTTTTACCATGATGATTACTTCATATACCAATTGTGGAAAATATTTTAGGAGGTGTTTTAGACTCAGTTACACTTGAGCACAGTGTTCCACACCCAAAATGATGGCCAAACTAAGTAGACCATTCAGGTTCTAGAGGAGATTCTGTGAGCTTGTGTGTTGGATTTTGGGAATAGTTGGTAGGATCACCTACCACTAGTGGAGTTTCATACAAAAATAGTTACCATTACACTATTATTATGAAACCATTTGTGGATTTTTATAGGAGACCCTATAGGTCACAACTTTACTGGACTAACCCAGGAGAGTTATCACTAATGATCCCAGAGTTGGTGAGAGAAAATACTGAGAAGGTGAAGATCATCCAGGAGCAGATGAAGACTGTGTAAATCCATCAAAATTCTTATGCTGACAGACGATAGAGGCATTTTGAGTTAGAGGAAGGAGACTATGTGTTCTTACAAGTTTAAAATTGATGTGTATTATGGATATTTGGTTGGGGTGAAAAAATATCTTTGAGATTCATTAGCCCTTTCCAGATACTATATAGAGTTGGTGAGGTGGAATACTAATTAGCTCAATTTATGAAATTTGATAGGGTACGTGACATCTTCCACACATAGTAGCTGAGGAGGTACATTTATGACTCATCACACAATATTGACTGAGGAGATCTAGAAATGAAGTATGGAGTTACCATTACTGAGTACCCTGTATAGATTGAGGATAGGCATGAGAGGATACTCTAGGGGTGAGAGATTCCTTTAGTACATGTTTGGCAGCAGTATGAGAATCTTAAGGAGAGAACCTAGGAGTGGGAGGCTCAAATTCGTGCTCAGTACCCACATCTCTTTGTATTGATCTTATTTTAGTTTTTTGGGATGCAAATCCCCAAGGTGGGGATAATTTAATGACTTTAATTTTTCATTTATTATTTTTGGATATTGTATGGATTATTTTCGAGAACAGAAATTGAGACAACATGTGACTTCAAGGCCCAATGTTCCCAAAATAAATGTTTGAAATATATTAAATATATTAAATAACACACATGAGTAGTTTTCATGAAAAAGTAAAATATCTTCTAAATGGGTGCCCAAATCAGAAATCTGACGGCACCATTGATTTTAGAACATGAGTTTTACTCTAGATTCTACTTAAACTTAGTCAGCACAGGTTGTTTGTGGAAAAGTAAATGCGGGTAGGAAAATGAATAAAATGAATAAAATAATCAAATAAATTATTTTAGTTCTTTTTGTTGATGGATCGATCAGAGAATATTTAAATAGACAATTATGTCAGAATTATAGGGTTATCCTCATAACCATAGAACCATTTGTGATTTTTTAGAGAGAGTGTTGGAGGATTTCTCTAAAAAAAACGATGACTAGATCATGGATCGATGTGCAAAAAATTCAAATAATCTCTCCAATGATCACATCACAACCTCATTATTCATTAATGATTTATCCAAATCGAGGTAGGGTATTTTTTTGGATTTTCTTACCCATTATTAATTTACATGATGAACGTGAATTAATTGACTGATGGAATGATTTTCCAATCGTAGATATTGCAGGATGAGTTTTATTATGGGAAATTTACAGGGAGAATTATTTTTTATTATTGATTATTTTATTTTTGTTATAATGGTAATGAGATGAGATCAAAAAAAACATCAATTTAGGTCTGTTCCTCTTGATTATTCTTGTGCTTTTCTCCCATGATTCTCAGTTCATTGCGGTAATTCTTCATTTGGACCATAGTGTGACTTTTACCAATTAAATCAATTGTTTCCCATGTGTTTCTTAGTGCAAAAATCCAATATCATAGATCTGGGATCAACACGACATGATGATGGTGTGATGATGGATATGGGAGTAGATCAGATGATGTAGATACCCAATTTTTCTGTTCTTCAGTATGCAATGAAGAATGAATAATGATCTCATTTTATGATTAGATCAAAGGATTGGAATGTGTTAATCAGCAATGGCATGACTCGATGAGGCTCTATCTACAATTTTTTTGGAAAAATTATAATCATATAGAAGTCTATAGGAATGGACAAGATGCATGGAACCAGATCTTGATTTCTAGAAAAGTCCACACAATACGGCATGTAAACCAGAGCCACATAATTTGTGGCCCCCCCTGTGGGGTAGCTAAGATTTCTAAGGAACTTAAGTATCACCTGACATGTGACCCCTATCACAGAGCATGTGTTCCTTCCTCGAAGACTTAGCATGTACCTTAGAGGGTACAAGGAAACGAGTTAGAGTACAAGAGTCAGAGTACACCATGTACCCCCTTACACAAACATGGCTTGGACCAAAGTACACGGGCTAAGTCATGTATCGGTATACATGCATGGGTACATGGGATAAAGTCATGTAATAGAATACCGATAGAGTACATGAGTATCCGAAACACTAGGGGTACTTCTACATTGACACAAACACTACTTTAGACATGGGATGGTTACATATGAAGGACCCAGGGTTAAGGGACACGATGTGTAACCCATAATACACATTGTGTACTTTCTTATACATGTCTTGGAGAACCTTTTCCACTACATCTTGGAATTTTTTTAGGGTGCGTTCCCTATATCAATTCCCTAAGGGTTAGTATAGAATCATCTCTTACTCCTAGGACAACAATCCCTCTAGCAAGACTTATTGGATATAGTCGTTGGAATCCCTCCGTGAGGCCCAGAGTAAGATCGTCTATTATTCTTCATAACCTAGGTAGAGTTATTGGTATCATTGTGACCAATTCTATATGGGTTCCAATCCCCTGATTAGTGGGTTAATCTAGATTGAGTTGTTGGTATCACCCCATGGCCTTGAGAGTGATCCTCATCTATGTATATATTATCTTAGGACTAGCAGTGTATAATTCTAATGGTGATAACCAATGATCACTACCTCTTGGAAGGACATCATTAGTTCTATCATACTCAGGAGTGTGTTATCCTAGATGAGTGCTTTGTGGAATATTCAATATGGAATCCTAGGTTGGTATACTACGGTTGTGACTTACCTTTTGATTGTGTGTCTTTGTTGAGTATATCTGGATATTCTTGTTATATACGCTCTAGACATATACCTATGTAGATCTAATTGTATTTCCTTTGTTTCATGCTTTGTATTTTCTGGGTGTCCAACTAAGTATTTTTATACTCACCCCTACATGAGATTTTCTTGTATATGTTGTGTTTTGTGCGGATGATTTTCCTTTTGACAGAGTCCTAGATAGACCCAGACTTGATGGTTCTTAGTGAGACTGGGAAAACCGAGGTGTGTTCCTATGGATTTTGACAACATTCCCAGTTTTACCTTCATGTTGGACTTGTATTTCAGAATCTTTGTGGTGGGATTGTATTTGAACCTATTTACTTAACTTTGCTTCATGTCGTACTCTATTTTTGGGTTTTAGATGTATGCATGCATGGTTGTTCAATTTTTTTTACATTTCTGCATTGTATATGATTGGAGACGTGTGCGTGTGTGCATGCATTTAGGCTAAGGCCTCCTATGTTAGTGATGTGACTACTCGAAACTAGTTTCTAGCCCTTGGCCTATTTGAGGTGGGCTTGGGGAGTCACAAAACGGGCCCCATTGGGATTGGTTGTGATAGGATTCTTGAGGATCCTTTCCACAATCAGGTTTAAAGATCATCCCAATTGTGGAATAACTTCTAGAGGTGTCTTTAGTGGCCTATATTCTTTAAAAATATAGCTCAAATATGAGGTACTGGCTTCCCTGTTGATCTTATGAAATAAATCCTTGAATGATCCTTTCTATCATTCCTAAAGGATTGGTTTATGGGTGATCACCTACCATACTGGCTTGGATTCCCATGGTTTTACAATGAGTTCTCTAGTGGGAGATGATTTGGTCTCCGTCATTTTCTTCTTTTCTTTGAGTCTGTATTGTAGGTCTTCTACTTTCTTGATCTATTAATTTAGTTATTTAGAGACACATTCTTTATTTCCAAGCTCCCATTTATCCTAAGTAATAATATCATGGATCTGTTTTTGGTATTCCTGGATACTATAGGGAATACTTGAGACCTCTTCCTGATACTCTCGAGCTTCTCTTGCTAATGGACAAGCATAATCTTTTGTAGTATATCATCTTTATATACATGATATTTCTATATATCTAGGTTGATTCATATTGAGATTTTGGATCCTAGATAATTGGAATCCTCCCCTGAAGATTTTTCTTCAAGCCTTTTACAAATATCTTGAATATTTAGTCTAATGTCTGATCCTATTTCTACTATATTTTAATTTTTGAAGAAAAATAATTCACCTTTTGGATCTACTAGAATTTTTTATTGTTTTTCAACCAACTACTTGGATTTTCAAATATGAGATTCAGTACACCTTATTTCTTCCTTCAACTCTTTGATCTTTTCATGAGTTTCTTGGGTTGTCTTCCCTAACATGATTACTTCATCTTCCTTCTCATAGATTAATTTGGCTTCTTGTATTTGATGATAATTTATAAGACAAATATAAATAGATTTTTTATTTTAATACCAAAACTTACCTTCTAAACACCCCTTATCATAATAGAGTCCTTTACCATGGAATTCATAGGTTTCTACTATAAAATCCACCAAATTAGTGCTCTGGATGTCTTTTACCCCACGCTCTAATACCACTACTGGTGATCCTCTGATGAAGGTCTCCCAGACACTTCCTCTTTGGGAATATAGAAATTATTCCAAAATATGTCACATTCCCAATCGAGGTTATACTAGTTGTAGTTGATTTACTCAAACAAGAATTTGTGGTAAATTCACTGGTTGGTTGGGATGAAGAATTGGTAGAAAAATCTTGAAAAACTTTATCCAAGATCCAAATCTATGGCATGTGTTATTTTAAAGAATATATTTTCAGGTTTCAAAATTGGTATTATATTCTTGGACTAGGAGATCAATCATCTGCTTTAGATGTATTTATCCAAAAAATTCTAGGTAGTTTTCTTGAAATAGTTCAACAAGCCTTGAAGAATCATCTTTATCAAAGTGTAGACTTATAGGATACTTTGGAAGTTTAAGTATAAACAAAAAGGAAGGAAATAAGACTCTATTATATGCAGATTCATGTCTTGTAGGATGTAAGAAATATGTCATATATGAGTTCTTATTATTTCCTAAAGATAGAGGGTGTTGCAATAAGATATAGGTGTAATTTAACCAGAAAAAATCTTAGTAAAACCTAACAAAGTTTATTTAGAATGTATTATCAAGATAACTAGTGTAAACTAAAGAGATCACACAAGAAAGTCTGGAAAATATTTAGTAAAAGGAAATCATCAAGTAGGATTTAGGCATAAATCCATAAAAATCTAAGAGATATCTTAGACTAAATAGAATCCAAAATGATATAAGATAAAACATTAAGGAAAAATATGGAAATTATCCTAAATTACCATAAGGTAAATATCTATCTAGTTTTGATTTTTTTTGGTCATATAGGAAGATAGGTCACAGAGTTGACACTTTTCTAGATGCAGACAGAATAAGAGGAAGTCTCAATGAAATAATGATGGAAGATTCATCAGAAATATTATTTGAGCCATCTGGGGAGAATATATAGACTCAGATGATGAGAGTTTATATTCATTATATTTAGAGTACCCATAGGTGGAAGAATCCAACTCAAATGAAGAAAAAATGAAATATTACCAATAAAATTTTAATCCATCTTCGAATAACCATGATTCGAGCAGGGGATAGTGCACCAAAATATTCTCTAAAGATATTAAATCTAGATGAAATGGAAGGTGATCTAGTACATTCTTTAGAAACTGAAATCCCTTTTGAAGGAAGTGATCATTAATAATGGAGGATTATTAGAGTTTATTATTCTGAGGTGTACCAAAAGTATGAGGTACCATATAGAGAAATTACCAAGATCTTTAAGGATAAAGAGATGGATGAAGTCTATAAAATTGATAGAGGATTATTTAAAATGCATTTTCTAAAAATAGAATGGGTTAGTAAGTCTATCCAGAAAAATTACAAGTATGTTCATTTTGGAATAATATATATTAGATTAGATCCTATTATATGAAAAGGATAAGATATACCAGTCTTAATTATAATAGTAGATAACAGTTTAGCTAATTTCTCCAATGAATTATTATGAGGAGTATAAGAAAATCTGCATTCAGGGGCCACTTGGGTGAAAGTGATCCTATATTTTCATATAGTGATTATGTATATAAGTGTTATTAGAACTTTATATGTTATGGTTAACATGTGTAACTAATAGAAGGCATTGGGATTTCCACCCAACAAAATATGTTTTAGAGTAATTTCTTTTCTTTATGTAAAGTTTTACAATACTATAAGATGAGCTCTAAGAAAGGGTGTGGAAAGATTTACACATATTTTCCAAGATGAAGGAACATCAATTAGAGAAATGACACCACAAGTGTTAAAACCTAAGAGGCTAACATGTACTAGATAATGGGTTTTACTAAAACTATAGTGAAAAAAGGTAGAATCTACTTCTTTTAAATGTTATTAAACAAGTTTGAAATAAACTTATCATCTATGAGATCATAGAAAAAGAAAACGATCTTAGATTAGAAGGATTAATATTATAGAGATTATATTTGAAAATTGAATATAAAAAATTAGAAATACTTGAGAAAACTTTGGATAATTGAAAAATATTAGTTGGAAAAGATGAAGTCACTTTAGTAGAAGCACCTAGAACATCAGTTTCCAGAAGGATAGTTAGAAAAAATAATTTTCAATTAACTATCTATGAGGATGAAAAATCACATGTAGGATATATGGGATCATAATTACTCAGTGAAAAGATAAAAAAATGGGATACATTGGTAGATATAAGTATTGGTGGAACTGCATGAACTACCCTGTTTGATACAGGATATACATTCTCTAGCACAAGAATATAATTTTCAGGAGTAACCTAGAAATCCAAAGAGTTGTAAGTTATAGTTGGTAATAATGAAATAGTTTTGATTCAGGAAATAGAAAAGGATTTTTAGATTGAAATCAATGGGAGAATATTTTTAGATCATATGATTTACTTTATTCATTAATTTCCAGATGACCTATTGATTAAAAATCGATTTATTAGATGATATCAGCCTAAAATGATACTTTCATAAGGAATTGTTCCCAATAATTATGTGATTCCAATTACTTTTAGAAAAAATAGAATGGTTCCAGAAAAGAAATTTTCTACTATCAAAGTGGAAAACTATCCAAATTAGGATAAATAATACCATAGAAATATTTAGGAGTAGAAATAAATTATTGGATTGAAAGTTTTGAGGATAAATAAAGAAGAATCATTGGCCAAGATAAGAGCTTATTTATCAGAAATTGGTTATATAACCATCTTAAATTGTGGAAAAAAGGAAATTTTAGAGGATAAAATCACCTTTAAAGGTCCCATTATGGTGATTATAATAAAGTTAGTTTTCTATCCATATGGAATAGTTAAGGAGTTTGAGAAACATTTTTGAGAATTAATTATTCTTAGATTAATTAGACATAGTGAAAATCCTCACATGAGTGTGACATTCATGGAAATGAATCATGATGAGAAGCAACATGGTAAAGTCATAATGGTTATAGATTACCATGATATTAATTATACCATAAAATATAATGGATATAATATTCCTATCAGGAGGCTTTGGGAAGTATGTTTATGAATAAAAATCTAATGGTATCTCAAGTTGGCATATTGGTAGATTAATATCAAATAGGAGGATATACCATTAACATAATTTAAAACTCCATTTGGTTTATTTAATTGGATTTTTATTCCATTTGGACTCCATAATTATAAAGACCCATACTTTACATACATTGTTATTACTTCAGAATTGAATCACACTTATTACAACATATAACAAAACCAGGAAAGGACCGTATAGGTATAAAGTCTTTAGAAACTAGGAAACATAAACAACTGGTTCATAAAGTATCTACTTTGCCTCCCATTTATTTTATCATATCTAGAGTCCCTTTTTGGAATATCCTACTTAATAACCTTATTCCTGACCTGTGGAAATAAAACATACAAAAGGGTGAGCTCAAATGCTCAGTAAGGGTAAACAAAAGAAATATCAATCACATCATATACATAAGAACATAACTTTTGGAAATCTTAACTGGCAAAAGAGATCATAATTTCATAACATGGGATAAATCATAGTGGTGAAATGTAATCCCAATAATCATAACTTAAAACATGACACTTTGTGTCATACACACATAATAATAGATAATCATTTCTTATTAGTCAAGACTCATTGCCAATACTATCTTAGTGGAAAAAGTCCATTTCTGAACCGAGTTCACTCCTCATTTCAGTCCTGTTTCACTGAATCGGTTTAACCTGACATTCTAGCCATGTCTATCTCATGAGATATAAAATATTTACCCAATGCATTGGAGGGAGATATAGGTCCCACCCATCTCATAATTATACCATTCTTATGTGTGCCACAAAATCATAAACCATACATCATAGCATAACCCATAAAAATGGTAATCTTAAACATCGTGACATCATAAAACAATTCATATAAGATAAAGGAATTCATAAAAATATTTCCATCACAACATAATCAAATACATTTAATAATAGGGATATAAACAGAACCCTATATTATCTTATATGGAAAATAATTTTGATAAAACTCTTGAACTCCATTCTTGAGGAAAATATCCTTTCTACTTCAAAAACATTTTTTCCTTTCTTAAAATTTCATACAATTTTAAAATAAAAGAAGTTGATTAAAAATAAAATTGAAAACTTGTAAAGGAAGATTCTTGGAAATATTGTTTTAAAAATCCATTCATGCCGTATAAGTTAAAAAAAACATTCTTCTCGTACTTTTGTCGGAAAAGTAAAAAAGTACCTCGCATGAAAAACGAAAAAAGATTCCTTTCTTATCTTTTACTAAAAAACTCACCGAAGGGTAAAATTGGATATAAACTATTGTAGAAGGATATAAATATTACATATTGAGGAAACATGGATGTGGATGATAAAATACACCCCAGTAAATACCAAAGTATAAACAATCTCGAATAAAAATGAGATTGTGATATTTTCCCTTACCTTAGGCCCGATTTGCTTCGTAAGTGTCCAAAACTCCTGTATAATGATTTAAATAATGTTATTGACTTATTCCAGAATCATACGTATTTTTATGATATCATATATGGTCATATTCTTAGCTTCTTATTAGTAATATTTCATTACTACTTGTTATTTGGGTGTTTATTACTTTTTGTTCTTATGCGTGTTTTGTTGAATAAATTCTATTTTTTCTTTTTAGGTTATAGATACCTCATTTCCAGAATTTTATTAGTGTAATATATATCGTATTCATTCATTCAATTCATTTATATAATCATTATTCAATGAAGATCATGTAGAACGAGTCGCATCACATCGTGGAGACGGTATTCCGTACGTACGCACGAGCGATGATATCGTTCCCATGATCGTGGAATTATATTAGAGTGTATGTATACTATTTCAGAATAAATATCACTTTATAATAATCATATATAGTCATTATTTACACCATTATACCCATCCAATTAAGGTGGTGGTGGAAAATTGTTTACACCAAGGCGTGGAGACGGTATTCCGTACGTACGCACGCGCGGTGATTTCGTTTTCCGTAGGATGGATAGATGGTGAAATAGGGTTGTTTCATACTTATAATAACATATCATTATATTAGTGATACTTATGTTATTACTTTATAATGAAACAACTAAAGAAGAAGAAGTGGAAGAAGAAATAAAGTTGAAAGAATCGGTAACGGACATTACCTCTTCTTTGAAGCGCTTCTTTGAGACCTCCTTTTAGGGTACTAAAATTGGTATTTGAAGAAAACTAGGACCTCTAGGATGTCTCTAGGGAAGTGTAGAGGAGAAAGTTTCAGGGGTTGTCCAAGCTTTAAGGCTCAAAGTGGCGTGAGGAAGAGGGGGAGGAGGTGCCCTTTTATAAGGGAGGAGAGGGGCTCTTTTGGAAAAACAAAAACTATTATTTTATTATAAAGCCAAATTCGGTTTTAAATATCTAAAAATTGATTTATTTCGAAGATAAGGTGGGTATGGGTCTAAATAATCTCATACAATAGAATTTAGAAAAGTTTAGGTTCCTATTTTAACCTTATCATTTATATTTAACTTTAAGTTAGATAATTTTACTTTTATCGTGTCTTTTTGTGTTCTTACACCATATGGTTAATAAACTTACTATAACAAGCCAAAAGAACCCCAAGTTGTTTATTATTAATATATATAACCTTATCTAAGTCATTTTTCCTAACCTTAGATTTTTAGGAATAAAATAACAATTAATAATATAATATTTGTTTTAAAAACTATTTTATGTCAATTTTGAAACTATTTAGTAATTGATTTTTGTGAAAATCATAACAGAATTATTAGTTCTAAAAAAGTTAATTAAATCAATACTAACATGTCATATTAACCTAGAAAATTAGTTTAATTCATAAAAAGTCTCAAATTACATTTATTTGTGTATTTATAACATCAATTATGTCAATATTTCATTAATAAGATAATTACTACATCATATTTGTGTCATAAATAAATTAAATTATTTAATGTCTAAAAATTATAAATAAAATACCATTATGTAGGAAATATTTTTATATTTCTAATGAATATTTATAGTCTAATTTATCTTATGTATAACCCTATATTAAAAATGCTTTAGTTATTAAACTTTGATTTTAACTATTTTGACCCTTCTTTAAATAAATTGATAATAAATGTCCTAATTTAATCCATGTGGGCCTAAATGGTCATATTTTATTCCTAAGGTTTTTTTTGGTCGAATTAAACTTATCCAATAGAATTATGACATGTTTTAGGGTAATAATAATATCATTTTTACCCTTAATTACCCTATTTACTTTTAATCGTGGTAAAAAAAAGGTAAAAAGGTACTATTCAACAAAAATTATTTTCATCTCATTGAACCAAATTTTAGTCCTTGATATTAACTATGACTCTCAGATTTTAGAAATTCCACTCACAGAAGCGGTAAAATTAAGTTTTATGAAAAATTCAGTTTTTTTAACTACCACTTAGTGGTTTCACTATTCATTAAAAAATGAAAGTTTTCAGAAAAATACCAAAAATTAGGCCTAAGATATATTTGATATTATGAATTCAAAAATGATGTCTATTTTACCAAATTCAAAACACATCAGTTGCATTAATTTATTTAAAAATTAATTCTCGTCGTCAAAACAAATAGCGTGTTTTTAAGAGATAATAACTATCAAAAGATTGACACTTGTTTATGTTTGGTTTAAATGTGAAATTACATTAAATGACCAAAATTGTATTAAATGGTAAAAATATATTCTAAATATACTTTAAAACCACTCAAATTAATAATTTATCACTATTAATTATTTCGATTAAAAAAGTTGTTTTTAATTAAAATTTAGTAATTTTCACTATTCATCAGAATATGAAAGTTATCCGAAAAGTACCAAAATTTCACCCTAAGCTAATTTCAATATTCAAAATCCAAAAATGAAGTCCATTTTGAAAAATAAAATTTACAAAATTTTAAAAGGTGGTTATTACTATTCATAACGGCTAGTTTTAATAATATTTTAATAGCATATCGTTGTTTAGTGAAACTCAGTATTGTGTACGATGCAAGCTATCGAGGAAGGTCGCGATTGCGTGTAAAGCAAGCCAAGAAAGTGTTGTGTGTAGTTAAAGATTACTTTTGATGATTTATATAACATAAAAACAAAATATTTCTCATAAAAGTCTCGGGTGTTACAATAATGCCACAAGAATACTACTGAAGAGAATGGACAAGACATTAATTTGATTATCACAATTCATTGTAGTCAACATTGATGTTGTTCTTGTATTTATTAAAAATAAAAAAGAACATATAGGGAATTTATAGCAGGTGGATGAAGTGTTCAGGGACGAAGGGGTAATAATTTAAGAAAGAAATATCATTTGGATGTAACCAAATATAAAATTATTAGGATTAGAGATCCAAGGAAATAGATGGAAGCCTCAAACAGATATTGCGATGGACCTCACTCGCACAGTATTCACTCCCGACTCAAGGCTCACGGCTTCAGGCTCCTCCTCCTCCTCTCTATGGTTTCCTTTATGGCAGTGACGGGTCTTCCTCCCCCTTCTTATCTAGGTTTCATTTCCTCTTAATTTTCCCTTCTCAGATGCTCTTCCTTCTCTAGATTCTTCATTTGGTGGTTCCTAGGGTTTCATCCCCCCACATCATCTTTCTCCTTATACCTAGGGTTTCATCCCTCTGCTCTATCTCTTTTTCCCCCTTCTCGGTTTGGGCTTCCGTAGGGTTTCACCCCTGTGATTCCCTCCTCCATCGTAATCTCCGATGATGTTGAAGCTTGATCCTTCTTATGGCCTCCGGCTCTCGTGTTTCTCTCTCCAAAGATTTTCTTCTTTTGCGGTGATGGTGCCCTTTCACGTCACTCGGTCTCCGTCTATTTCCTCTTCTCGGTTGTGGTTTGCTCACTATTCGCCATCAAGAACTGATATTTCTGTCAATCCCACCATACCAGACCCCAATCTTGGTTAGTGTGTTGGTTAACATGGCAGTTTGGGATTGTGTCGTTGGCTGCATTCAGTGTTGGTTTACCCTTTCCTTCGATTTCTCGGGTGATGGTTTTTCATTTTTTGTTTTCTTGGATCTGGTTTTAGGAGGTGTATTGTCTTTCATCCTCATCAACGACGATGATTTTTTAGTGAGTACCGATGGTTGGGTGTCGCTGATTCCTCAGATCTTCTTCTTCTTGACTTGTGTATT
This sequence comes from Viscum album, assembly GCA_963277665.1. Classification (NCBI taxonomy): domain Eukaryota; kingdom Viridiplantae; phylum Streptophyta; class Magnoliopsida; order Santalales; family Viscaceae; genus Viscum; species Viscum album. The sequence goes on along the minus strand of OY728122.1, from coordinate 501,329,809 downwards.
TATGTTTTTCTTGACACTAGTTGTTTCTTGGTGATCAAGGTGATGTTTTTAGTGGTCAGTGTTGTGGATGTTGATGACTGTTCTGTCGGGTGGAGGTGGGGGTCTCCGATGTGGACTCGGATGACTTTGGACTTTAGTCAGCGGTGGGATTCATTTGAAATCTGCTCTGGTTTCCCATTCCAACGCTCCTCTCCAAGTCGGTCTGGTGCAGTGGATCTTTGGAGGCTCTGGGATGTGCAGTTTGTGCAATCACCCATGGTTCGGAAGGTGCAAACTGAGGGGGATTCTCGCTTTACTCTAGATTTCGGTTACGGAGCTTCTGATTCATGGTGTCTTCTGCGGTTTTTTGACTTCGCAAGGCCGAGCATGGTTCCAGTTTAGGTGATGAATATGTCCTGTTTTTTTGTGGTGATGATCGCATCATTGGAGTGTCAGGCTGCTTGGATTAAGGTGTGATGTGGTTATTTTGTCAGTGGTTCTTTTGTTTGATTTGAATTTTGAATTTGAAAATGTGGATTATGGAGGCTCGAGGAAAGGTATGGTTTCCAAAGGTGATTATGAAATTTTAATGGCGATTGTGGGTAGTTTTTGAAGTATTCTTGGGTCCGTGAATTGTTTTAACTTTTGTATTTTGTAAGTGGTTCTCATTTATCAGAAAAAAAGGATTTGGATCAAACAGATATTTCATAGAAGCTAGAAACTTTCCCTGACGAGATTACATATCATATGTAGATAAAATTATTTCTTGGTATATTAAGTTATTCCAGAGCATACATTAGAGATTTAGTAAAAATATTAGTTCTAATTCATAAAAAAGTATCAACTAAAATACCTTTGAATTGGATAGAAGAATATTCTAAAGTAATAATAATTATGAAGCATAAATCTATGAACCTCACAGAATTGGAATAATCAGATGAGGGTAATGATCAACTTATTTTAGAAATAGATGCATTAGACTCATCATGGGGATGCATCCTAAAGATAAGGAAAACCTATGATAAAGCTATTATTATATATTGGAGTAGTTGTTTTAATGGGACTAAAAAGAATTATCTTATCCATGATTGATAATTTCTTGTAGTCCTGAAATGAATTTGGGCTAACAATATTTTCTTGGGAAAACCTTTCACTATAGAACAAATAGTTCTTATATAAATAATTTCATGAAAATCAAATTAAAAAGGATTAAATAGGAATAATTAGTGGGGTGGAGGAATGAATTTCAATACTATAAATTTAATATTAAAAATATAAAGAAAAATATAATGTCATTCAAGATGCACTAACATGCTACATTGGATCTTATAGGTTTATTGATAGAATGTAGTCGATTAAAGTGATGTCTAGTTTTCATTTATAATAATTTTGTGGAAGAATGTTCAATTATCAAGGAAATGAATAATAAGTTCCAAAAAATAAAATAGATTCTAGCATATAATATCCTTTATAAGTAAATATCTTCATCCAGTAAAGTTGAAAGACCAGACAACACAGGTTCTTCAACCAGAAAGAATGAAACCCTAGAAAATGTTTCAAAAAGATCCCTAGATAAAAAACCTAATGATAAAATCTATATTGAATTATTTTTATGTGGTCAAAAAGGCCATTAAAACACTCAATGAATAGAAAATTTGAGAAACTAGAAGGCTCATAAGAACCAGAGGATAGAAATTAGGGGAATATCTAAAGGAAAAGTGAATAATGTTTCTATGAGTAGGGATGATTATGTATAACATGAACCTAAAAAGAAGTATAAGGTTCAAAAATAACTTTATCAAAAGAATGTTTAGTAGGAGAAAGATCAAGAAATTCTAGATGATGTTCTAGATGAGGATCTAAATCCAACAAAATAAATATAGAAATATTTTCAAAGGATTATAAATATTTTGAGGTATAAATACATATATATATATATATATATATAATATAATCCAAAAAATAAGGATTATCAGATATTCAAGAGGGGTCTAAACTATGTTCTAGACATGATCGACGAATCTGAAGACCTTATAGAGGATTATAAGAAGATATATCGGGATATTATTAGTATGATCATCACTGAAGAGATATGGATGAATTTTTGAGTTTTTGGTATTATTGAAAAAGTTAACAAGATCAAAGATATATCATGGAATAATATCCAGTCCTAAAAAGGTTTTGGAGGACATAAAGAATAGATATTCTAAAGATCCATATACTAGACACAATATTAGAACCAGAAGAGTTCATCGAGTAACAAAAAGCTTTCAGAATGGGAGAAGTATAATTCTTAGGATTTAATAAGATAAATTACACATTTAATTGGGCACCAAATATGGTGAAGATGGTTATGAAAAATTCATATACAAGTTTTTTTGGTGGGTTATACACGTCAAACCTATTATATTGGTAGATATATTGGTCATACTATGGAACATGTACCCAAGACACTGGACTAAAGGGCTTGTCCAGAAATCATTTGAGGAACTGTAGTTTGGAAATGAGGACTAGATATAATTCAATTTGAATAAAATCAATTATGAAAATATCCAAATCGCATAGAGTATTTATTTAATGAAATCAAAATCAATTTGAAAATATTGCATATTATTTAGAAGAGACAATGTGCCAGTCTCTATCAACTCAAGAGGCATGAAAAATATAGAGATGGCACATCTGATAGATTTTTTGCTGGAGGAAGACATGATTCTTGATGAACCCAAAACATGGAAGGGACATAAAGAAGATATATTTATTATCATAGACCAGATACAACACGTCTTCAAAGAATTGATGGATATAAAGTATCTATATAAAGAGTTCTTAGTCAGTGAGATGATCGATGCTATGTACAACTTGGAAGGGTTCTAGGTATTGATCCATAAATGCATCATATCTGGTATGATGGATCAAATAAAATTGGACATGTCAATTATATAATTTATTTTTATATGTGAAATGTGTGGTGGATATTTCACGTTTTTTTGATCCACCTTTTGTTTTTTATTTTTCTTATGATTTTGTTTTTTTCTTTGTTGGAAGTGTGGACTATAAGTGGATTTAGATTCAGCTTCTTGGGCAAGCTGAGCTTAGAGGAAAATATAAGGGACCTATAACCCATTTTTCTAGAGATATGTTTTTTGAAGATAAATTAGTATGATTTCAGAAATTATCTCTCTAGTTTCTTTCTTATCCTTTGTGCAATTTCTGTAAAGAGTTTCAAATTTTAATCCTATGAGTCGAAGATAGGTGGTTCCTTTATCCCTTTTCATAGATATTGTTTTGTTTTTATGCTTGTAGGTGTGTTTTTATAACCTTTATGGATTCACAAAGGAAAACTCCCTAGGATTACTTCATCAAAGACTCACTATTTCCTATGAAGGATTTGATATCATTAATTTTTGATATATGGTTTGATTTAATTGGATTTTTTTGTAGATGTTCTTGAATTCAGTTTTGATTTATAAGATAGTTTCTAAGGTTTTTGTTTATTTTCAGTATAAAAAGTACCTTCATGATCAATGTAAATCACTAGGGGGTGTGGGGTTCAATCAGTGATGTTATGTTTTCTATAGAAACAAACTTTTCCACTTATTAGATTGATTTATTTGATCATGGTCACACACACCAACACACTCAGATTAGACATAAATTTATTTATAGGGTCAACCTATCAAAATGAGAAGGCTAATCATTGTCATGATCCAGATTCACATGGGATGATATATTCTACTAGTTTCATCATAGATATTAAAAAAAAGTAGGTACTATTCATGAACTCACATAAATCATAATTCAATTTAATGTGTATAGTTATCCTACATAATAAAAAATTATAGAAATGATTTTAAAAACATGATATTATTAAACTTGATAAGTCTTCTGTTGTGTTAACTATGTACTAATTTTTATTATCATTTCTCTCTATTTTTCTCTTATGATAAATCCATGTGATTATTACCTCCTGTATCCTACACTTGAAAATTTTTACTTTTTTTTCCATCTAGCTATAGTAATTTAACATGAATGCAAGATCACCATTTCTTTTGTCTCTCAAAAAGTAGCTAAAATGCATATGAATTTGACTTTAAAATAAAAAATTAAAATAAATAACTTCTTTTAATGTATTTTTAACATATTATAAAACTTCTTCTAAATATTCATCCACTTATTTACTAGTCATTGGATTTATCCAGGTAGAAAAAGGAATAACTCATGACATGAATGAATTCTTCGTGGAATGTCCAACCAATTTTCTCATAACTGAAACTAACTTCTTCCTTTGCAATGCAATAACCATATTCACGGTGAGAACCATCAACCTCATACTACTTTCATCATGAAAATATTTCATGATATTTAGACAATTCACAAACATATTTATCATCATATAATTTAATTACCTCTAAATATTTTCTATATATATTCTTAGATATTTCATCCTCACAAATTTTATTGACTATTGATGTCTTACATTTAACATGTAATTCTTTCTATAAAAATATGTATCTTCCACTACCTTGGTAAAATTTCTAGATAGAAACTAATTTTTGTAAGACATAAAAATACTTATACATTTATGACTTTACTAAAACCTAGGTAACTAAAAATTCTTACACTCAGATAGAAAGCATTGCACCAACTAAAAATTCATATGGAATCTCATTAAAGTCTTATAAAATATTTATAAAACCTTACAAGAGTATTATGATCTCATGTAATTACCATATTTAGACTCATGAAAAAATCATAGGCATTTCCCCAAGAATTTTACATGCTCCCAAGAGAATTATTATGAACCTTAGACAATGTATTATAAAACACATTAGAAGTATTATAAAATCCTATGAATACTTATGAAATTATTTGGAAGCCTTATGAAGTCATTTAAAGTCTTATAAAATTCCATAATAGCCTTATAAAATCATTATTTTTCAATTTTTCCAATAATTAAAAAGTATTACATGACACATTATAAGTTCTCTGAGACTTTCCAAAATTTTTCTCCAACTCCAAAATTTAAAAACTCTTAAAATGGACTCATACCCTCTTTAATTATTCTTTAATATTTTAAAACACCTTCACCTCACAAAATAAATTTTATTTTATGTGATTTTGAGAATGATTTATGTATTGAAAACAAAATCCAACACATTAAATATATCCACTCCATTACTTCCCCAAATATTATTCTCTAGAAAAATACCATATTCTAGAGTAATCTTCATCAATACCAAATCATAAAAACTTTAATTTATGTCTCAAAAATATATCTAAGCTATAAATATCTCCAAAAAAATATCTTGGGCTCAGAAATCTCCACCTTTGGATTTTAATGGAAAATAAGTAATATAAAATCCATTCAAACATAATATATATAGAAATGAATCATAATTAAATATTTTTAATACTAATTTAGTGAAATCAGTATCAGAAATAAGAACATTGAAAAATAATATAATATTATCCTTAAAATAGTGAATTACATATGCTACATCCTAGCTCATGATCCTCTTGATACCAATTTAAAATAAAATTTTTCCTATAATTATAAAACACATGAGACCAAATGAGAATCAATACTACTTTAAATTAAAAAAAATATTTCCTTGAAACCTATATATAACAAATTACTACATAAAAATTCATGAAAACTATTAGAATTTTTTGTAGCTCACAAATACTTACACACACACATGCTAAATTCATAGATTTCTTCTTATAAAAACACCCTATAAATACTTTCTTCCCTTAAAAAATATATATTTCCCCAATTATGTTAAACAAAAATATTTGGATTCTTTATTTAAAGAGTTATCTCACCCTTTGTAAATAAAATTTATAAATACATAATGGAATACAAATAATGATATTTATGTTTTCTTTCTCCCACTATGACAAAAAAATTAAAAGAACATGTATGAGATAGAATGGAATCACTATACCATAACCTATAAAGAAATCTGGTTGAACTATCATCATCAAACTCAATCTTTAAAGTGAATCCTTTTGTATTGGTTTAGTGAAAATATTATCTATTTGATCCTTGTTTTGAACAAATCCTAGCTATAAAACGTTCTTCTCCACAATCTCCTTAATGAAGTCATATTTGATATCAATGTGCTTTGATTTTTATTATTGAAATTTATTTATTGAAAAATTGATGGAACTTAGATTAACATATACTAAAAGTATTTTCATATTTACTTAAACTTTGAGATCTTCCAATTTAATTCTCATCCAAAAAAATTAGGTTGTATATTGATTGGTAGACACATATTCTTCTTCCACATTACTCAAGTATACAACACATTTCTTCTTTGCATGCCAAAATTCACACCTTTCACCCAAAAGGAATCTTGGATGGTTGTAGACCTTTTAAAATTAACATTTCTAGCCTAATAAACATCTATATAGTAAAAAAGATCAATATTTTCACTATTTTAATGTTTGAATAAATAGTCTTTCATAACTAATATATACCTAATAATTATATTTCTATCCATTAAATGGGACTCCTTCAGTTCACTTTGATACGTTGCATATAATTTAACAACATAAAAACTATCCATCCTTAAATCTATCAAATAATTTAAGCTTATAATAGGATTAATAAATTACCTTTAGTATAATTTTTCCCATTATCATCCATATAAAGATTAGTTCCCATTAATATAGGTGTAGAAAAACAATTTTAAATCATTTATAACACACTTCTATAAAAGTTCCTGATAATACTTATCTTGAGATAAAAATATGTAATCCTAATCTTGATAAATTTTTATACCCAAAAAATATATCATTTCTCGATGCATGTAAATTTAAAATAAATTATTCATCTCTAAATAATAATCTTCATAGATTCCTTATTCATTTATAGCATAAAAGATATCAACTATATAAATATAAAAATTTAGTGATACCTTATTTTAATATTCAATGTATAGATTATTACCCACTCTTCCTTTCATGAATTTGAACTACTTTAGGAAAGAATTTAATTTGGAATACTATTCTATTAGGTATTTTTTATCCCATATAGAGCCTTCATTAACCTATAAATTTTTTTTTCCTTACCAAGAAAGATACTACTGAGTTTCTCAATATATTCTTCCTCATACAAATCTCTATTGATGAAGTAAAACATAACATCCATTTTTAAATTATTGTATTTCATTTGAGCTATAATAAAAAGTAATATCATAATGGTCTCTAGTCTAGAAATATGAGTAAATATTTCATCAAAATAATTTCCTCTAAATTTTGATTACCCTTTCCACATAAGTATTTCCTTGTTTCTCGCAACTTCTTATTTTTATTTTAGCTATTTTTCAAAATTTCCACTTTGTTATGATAACATTATTATTTTTTACTTGGGTAGAAACACCCAAGTATAATTCTTATAAATATGATCTAATTAATCATTCATTGCATCAACCCACTCATAATATTTGAATTCCTCATTCACATCTCTTGGTTCAATATCCTAAAACTATTTGGTATGTGTTGTTTTCTGAAAAGTTCCTCTCATTTGAACTTGATTTCCTTGTTATGAATTAATATTTTGGTCTTGAAATTATTTCATAAACCTTTTATGTGATGGTAATGATTTATATCCATCACTAGGAATGGTTAAATCATCATATTCATTCTTCACTTCTTCTACACTCACATTATTTCTAGAAATGGAATCCGACTTCTCAACAAAAACTATTTCATCATCATAAATTCTATAATATTTTTCTTTATGTATGATATAATTCTTTAAAAGTTCCATCTCCTTTACATCAGGAGTGTCAATAATCTTCCATGTATCCTTACTTTAATAGTGGTATCCTATTTTATTTGGAGGATAACTAAGGTAGATTCCATCAACTCACCACTTCTCAAACTTCCTAAGATTTCACCTTCCACTTTGATTAAACAAGGAATTCTATACACTATTAAATATTTTATAATTGGAAAATTAATATAATACACATTTTATGGTAAAATATATGATTTTTTATTATAAAAACAATGGTTTTAAATATGATCTGCTACAATAATTTCTTTTCTCATGAAATATCGAGAAGTGTCATGCTCTATAAACATGTTCCAAGTCACCTCCACCAAAGTTATTTTATTCTATTCAATAGTACCATTTTTGTGGTGTATATAGTGAACTGAGATCAGGGTGAATAAAATACTTCTCATGATAAGAATAAAATATTTTACTAGTTTATTCAACACCATTTTCAGTCCAAATCATTTTCAATGGGAATCCATATACCTTTTCACCACTTCTTCTGATACTTTTAAACATTTTAATAACCCATGAATTATGCCTTAGAAAAATAACACACATGATATGGGATAATTCATCAATAAAGGAAATAAAATACTTATATTCACTAGTTTATTTATTCCTCATAGGCCCACAGATGTCAGAACAAATGTGCTCTAATGAATGTGGTGTCTAAATTTAAACTTCCTTGTGTGAAGAATTTAAAATCATCCCCTTTTAATAGGTAGATCATATCTAGTTTATCTTTATCTAAAACATTGTAACATTATAAATTTTTTCTCATTTTGTAATCTTTCTAATGTTATCTTGGTTGTGAAGACCAAACCTATGATTACATAATTAATTTTATTTTTTCATGCTTAAGTAGCATTAATTTTTAATATTACCAACCTGAAATAAGTTTACCCTTGTTCATTGTAAATTTTTCAATACACACCCATCTCTTAAACTCTACCAGTAATTAATATTTCTAAAAAAACATCATTACCTTCATCACATAGTTGAGATACACTTAATTTCTTTTGTTTCATCCCATAAATATATAAAGTGCTCTAAGAAATCAAATTTTCCTTTCCAACAACTATTGGTCCAATCCTTTGATTTTAAGTGACCCATTATTTCTGAAGGTCACTAGAACATTCCACGAGCTTTTAAACCTATTTCAATAGCCTTAAATCTATTATCATGTGTGAAGAATATCCACTATAAAAAATCATTTTATATTACATTTTAGATGATTTGAATGTCACTTAAATATCACAACACTTTTATTTACATTTTTCCTTCTAATTATATGATTTTTGAGTGTTTAAATTCATACCTAATTGAACTGCTAAGATGGTGAGACAATATTCATCAAAGTGACCTCACTAGTCACATATTAAATAAAATTATTCCAATGGTTATATTTATTCTCAACCTTCAGTTTATATTTTTTAGGATTCTTATAAATTTTCATTCTATAAGTTGGTTGAATCCATCTAAAATGTTGTCTCCCAGAAATTTTGGTTCATATAAATATAGGTAATTAAATCATTAATTTCTTATCACGTGCAAAAATCCTCTATAGTGATAACAATATCCATAAAATACATACTTGCATCTACAAATTTCATGTTGTATGGATTTTGACACTTATAATTTATCCTTCTTTTTACAATAAACCTTGGATCCATTTAAAAAAAATATTTTTGAATACTCCCAACATCTTCCATGATAATCAATGATTATTTTCAAACTTGTTATAATATCTATTTTTAGTAGTTTTTACATTCAAATCACTGATCCAAGAATTTCCACATTTCTAATAATCATTTTATTTTTCTATAAACTTGATCTCCTTTACATATGAATTGGACTCAAACTTTACACCAAAACTACCACGATATTTCTCATCCTTTGATTGTGATATTTTTTGGTCTACTTGAACCTATAAATTTTATGAATCTTAAACACCTTTTGAATCCATTTTCATTGATCTCTCAATATCATTTTGAATAGAATTCAGAATGGTGAATTTATACTAGTCCAATTCCCTTTCAATAGTTATGAAATTCACTTAAAAAATCTCAAGAACATTATGCTTCACAATAATTCCTTCTTCTATTTAAAATTTTGAAGTCTTCACTTTAAGATGATACTTATTAAATTCATAAATCTCTTTTAATAGCTATGAATCTTTGTATGCATGAGAATAATCCTTTCTTTTTTGAAGATTGATTGTGTTTCATCAGATTTTTTATCTCCTTATCCAATTTTGGGAACATTTAAAGACACTCCTTTGATCTCACTTCAATATAAGTTCTATCTCAGTTTCTCCCTCACACTCAATATTTGTATAATCATTCCTAGTGAATTAATCATCATTCACTTTAAAAATTGGTATTTTTTTCATTAATTTCATTTGAAGTCTCAAAATCCTATTCATATTCACCATAATCACTATCTCCAGATATTTATTAGATTTGTTTTAATTTAATGGAATTATTAAACATAACTTTTGATGAAAAAATTGATTTATCTCGTTTTGTTTCTTTATTCATTAAGAATCCTATTGACCTCTCATCCTCATCATCACTAGATTCTTATTTTTTTCACATTGGATAGATTTTAAAAAAAATTTCTAATGGATCCATGTATGAAATATTTTAGTGGAATATTCCACTTAAAAATTTCATTACCTCTTCATAGAATTTTAGATAGGAGTGACATGAGTTATTTAAACTTATATTCAATATCTTCTTGTTTATAAGAATCTACATCTTATAAAACTACCTCTCTCTTACACTTCTCTTATTTTGTAGCTTTGAAAGAAAAATTTCTTTCATCTTGACTATTCTTTTAAATAAATTTACACATATAATATGAAATAAGAATGTTGTGTAAATCATATAAAGTAAGTGTATCCAAATCATAGAATTTAAGGGTTGTGATTTGAACATTAAACCTGTCTAGTATAATGCGCTGTATTTTCTTGAAAATCATTTTATTCTCTAGATTTTATATAAAACCTATAACAATGCTCTATTTTTATTAACTCAAGTAAATAAGTTTCCCACTATATCATCTTACAACATTTTAAGGTCTTTATAATTCACCACAAAACCTATAGTTTAGATTTATTCACCTTTTTATTTCAATCATATATTTTTGAACTTATCAAATATTCCATTTTCTATATTAATCCCTTTTACATTCAAAAACTTCTTCTCTATAAGTAATGATAGAATGGAATTTTGAGAATGAGCATCATTCACTAGATTCTTTCTATCAGTTTCAATCACAAAAACACCTTCAATATGAGTATTAAATACATAAGTAGTAGAATAAAAAAAATTTAGACTGAGAGACTACAGATAAGGAAGTATATAATCATTCAAAATAAAAAAAATTATTCCCATAAAAAGTTGTAATACCCATGATATTGAATAAAATAATTTTTTCATTCTAAAAACTAAATTTTGAACCTCATTCTTCCAAAAAATATTCAAATAATTGATCCTCTTTCAAGGGAATTGGGCTCTAATGCAACATGAAAAAGGTCCTAAATATCATTAAAAACCTATAAGTGGTGGGGTGAATTGAAGTTTTTAATCAATTTTTAAGTTTTATAAAAAAACTTTTCCATATATTAATGTGATTATATTAATCATTTTCACACACAATAATTCATAATTACATAAGGTATAGTTGATTTTTATAAGGTACACCGCTCAAAATGAGGATGATCCTTGGAATGATCTGGATCCACCTAAGATCATATATTTCACTTGTTTTATCATGTAGATTATAAAAGAGTGAGGTTTATCCTTGAACTCAAATTAAAAATATGTTTCCCAAATATGTTCAGTTCTATCACCCAATCCAAAATTATAGAATTGATTTTTAACAACAAGAGTGTTTTCAATGAAATAAAACTTTTTTCATGTAATCTCTATGGTAATTATTTCTCTCTTTAAACACTATTTATATATATAAAAAACATATATAATTATCCCCTCTTGTATATTTCACTTGAAAAATATTTATTTTGGTGTTCTACACATAGTTTTTATGTATCATGCATTCAAGATCTACATATCTTTTATCTATCACTCACTAGCAGAAACACATTTGAATTTGAATTTCAATTTAAAAATAAAAAATAACTTCTTTAAAATAATTTTAAATTATTCTCAAACTTATCCCACTTTTTATTACACTTTTATTTCAGTCATTTGATATGTCTATCTGCACTATAGAATATGCCATGGTGTGATAAGATTCTCTATAGCATGGAAAACATGTTTTCTCAAAATTAAAACCAACTTATTCTTCCTTCAAAAACTAACAGCCTTCATCACAGTTCGAACCATTATCCTTGTACTACTTTAATTATGAACTCATTTTATGATATTTAAACCATACATTAATATCCTTGGCACCGTTTAATTTAATTTCCTTAAAATATTTTTTATATAAATTTTTAGATATGCATCCTCTAAAATTTTACAAACTATTGAAGTCTTACAATTTTAATGTAATTATTTTTTAAATATCTATATTTTCCATTCCTTTTATGATATTTAATGATATCAATAATTTTCATAAGACATAAAATTTATAACACATTCATACCTTTTCCAAAAACTAGCTAACTGAAAAGTTTTACACTTAGCTATAAAGCCTTATTCTAGCTCAAAAGTATTATGAAATCTCAAATAAGTATTATGAAATATTGAAATCCTTGTAAAATATTCCACGAGTCTTATGGTCTCATTATATTTCAAAATATAGACCCAAATACAAGTTTTATGAGTTTACACAAGAGTCTTATGTCCTCCTTATATAAGTCTTACGCTTTATATAAAATTTCTTTTTAAATGCCTTATAAGTCTTATGAAATCATAAAAAATCTCATGAAGTTACTTTTAAGTCTTATGAAGTTATATGAAGTCTTACAAAATGAAAAAGAGTATAAATAACTCATTCCTTTTCAGATTTTCTAGTAACTCAAAAGTATTATGCGATATAATATAAGTTCTCAAAAATTCATCCAAAATTCAAATCCAACTCAAAAATTAAATAACTATTAAAATGAACTAATTACCTCTTTAATTATTCTATGAACAACCAAAAAAACTTTACCTCACATAATAAATATTATTTTATGTAAGTGTGAATGATATTTATTCATTGAAAACAAAGGCCAACACAATAAACCTATTTACCCCATTACATATCCAAATATACCTCTCTATAAAAATAAAATATGTTAGAGGAAACTTTATCAATTATATATCATAATATCATCTACATGGGTCTCAAAGGTATCATAATCTCCAAAAACATATCTTGGGATCAATACAATATATACTCATCCCTTTATCACAATTATTTATCAATGTCCAAGACCTCTTAATGATGATTGTTTATTTTAGGGAAACCCATAACTTATTTTCATTAATTATTTTAATTATTTTTAAGAAACAATTTTTGTTTTTATTAAGTGGATTATACAGTCACTATTAATATTCTAAAATCAATCAAGGTTCTTGAGGTGGGTTATTTTCTATCTTAACAGGAGAATATCTATTTTTTTTGGAATTACCTAAAAAATTATGGAAAATATTATCAATAATATGGTTTCAAAGAGTTTACCCGTATGGAATGAGAGCTCATAACTATTACAAGTTCACTAAAAGCCTTAAAAGGCTAATGGTTCTAGTATGATTTCTTATTTGTAAAGGTGTTTTTAATTGTGTTTTAAAAACCTTTAGTCATGGTTTTATCTTACTCATTTTATATGTTAAAAAAATTACTAATAATATAAGGTATTTAACTAGATATCTCTAATATCAATGTAAAATTATCATTATGGAATGTTTTTACATGGTGACTATAAATGAACCTTTTTTTGATACATTAAATGTTTACTTTATTAATTTAAAATTGGGAATTGAGAAAGATTTGTAAAATTGATTTTGAAAAATATGAATTATCTAAAAATCTTTTAGGATTTACATTTATGTGTTAGAAAATTAGGGTTTATTTTAATATTTGATGGTCATTCTGAATTTCATGAAGGTTTCCTTTCATCTAACATCTATGTCTGATAACTTTAGTCAAATAGATAGAAAAACCATATGGTATTTTATTTCATTAATTAACTAAAATATGCTTAGAGCTGGGATAATATAAAAATTCATCATAGTTATATCTACTTATTATTAACATTTGGTAAATTCTAATCCCCATTTAAAATATATGTAATATTTTAACTACATCACTATTAAAATTTGTATTTCAGAACCTAATTGTGTTTGTGGTCTATTTACTTATATAGTTATGAGATATAATTTATTTGTTTCCAAATATTTGGATAATATTTAATTAATTAAGAATCATTACTTACATTTAAGGATCTATAAATGGTTAAAATTGATAGTATTTCTTCAAAAAATGAATTAATGTTTTTAAAAAGTTATAATAATGTTTTTTTATAAACCGTTTAAATATAATTTCATTTAGATTAGTCATGATTTTTTAAAAGGTGTCCAATAACTATTATGGTAATTATTCACCATAGAGAGATATTTTTTTATTGTTCCTTATATTAAATAAACTAAATAATGATATAAAGTCTTGGAACAAAAACTCATTTAGGTCCATCATTAAAAAATTGAGAAATCATGGTAAAGAAGTATTTATGGTAGAATATAATTTTGATAAAATTCCCAATTTAGTTAATAAAAAATATTTACTCAAATCTAGAGTTGAATATATTATATTTAATATTCATGAATAAAATTTAAGGGGCCAAATGTAAAGAAGAAATGGTTGAAATATGAATAATTTAACACTATATTTATAATAATTTGGTTAATTTTAGACATATAAAAAAATTATTAAATTATTTAAGGATTATAATATTAATTATCTTGAATTCATTACATTTATTAAAGACCATTTAATGAAGTTCATTGATAAATCATATGATTTTAGGGATGTTATGTTTAAAGTGTAATGATTTTTGGAAATCCATTCAATCATTGATGACTAAAAATTTGAATCAATTAAGATTTTATTCAATAGAATAGGTAAAGTAAGCTGTTTTCCATATGGAAGGGATAGTTCATGGGGTTGTAGAGGATATTTTTAGAGTGGTGTATGATTAATTTTATAGAACTCCAATCCCTAGAGGCATTGGTAATACTAAATTTTTTTTTATTCCCTAAAATATCACCCCTCTTCATTAAGAGAGTACAAAATAATACAAATATGAAACTTCAATATGAATTTATTTACATTGTTCATAGATAATATATTATAAAAAATTATCCCATAAATTATTTTAAAATATTAAATGTAGTTTTAAAAGGGAAAAGTATTAAGAATAATTTACATTTGGAATCTAAGGTTTTTCTGATTTGTAAAAGGTAAAAAGGTGAATAATTATTTTATACAACAAGACATGAATACATTTATTAATATATTATCTTGGAAATTTTTTGAAAGGTCTTGACTAATTTTGAATTTGATCATAGAATTGTCAAAGACTTACTCAAAAATTTTAATTT
The DNA here is from genome assembly GCA_963277665.1 of Viscum album. Classification (NCBI taxonomy): domain Eukaryota; kingdom Viridiplantae; phylum Streptophyta; class Magnoliopsida; order Santalales; family Viscaceae; genus Viscum; species Viscum album. The sequence goes on along the minus strand of OY728122.1, from coordinate 501,314,482 downwards.
GATTAATACCTTAATTCTAGTTATTAGAAGACCTAATGAATTTTTATCACCGCAATATGGGTTATATAAGGAGACCCTCTTTCCACATATAATTTAATTTTAGATTCTTATTATTTTACCAAATTACTTAGAAAAAATTATTATAAAGGTACAACTAAATTTTAATGTGGTTTAGAATTTATTATATGTTTATCAAATAATTTTATCTCATTACTTGATTAATTTTAGTAACTATTATACTATATTGATTAATAATATTAATATTTTTTAATATCTTTTATAATTTTTTAGTATAGTTGGTCAATTTATATAAAAATTATTTTGTTGTTCGTTAATTATAACAAGATGAAAGTATTTGTATAATATTAAGTTTAATATTTATTAACCATTATATATTCATTTTTCTTATTTAGGTAATTTGGTATTGATTATTTGAGTCAAGGATTCTAATTATCTTATGATTCTTCAAATTTTTTGTATGTATTTAATAATTTTTAGAAAATCATATATTCTATAGGGGAAAATTAATCTGTATTAGACATTTGATTTTGACCATTCAATTATAAAAAAACAAAGCTTTTTAATTTCCCAAACCAACGATTAAAATCATTGAATGAATGTTGATTTATTTCATATAAGGTGAAATATATGGGAAAAATAAGAAACATTAGGCCTCATGGAAGAAAATTGTAACACCCCAAGCTTCCATGGTACGATTCTCTTTGAATAATAAAGCAGCGTGTGTTGTACGCAACTTCGAGATTCTAACACACTACGACCAATCAAAGTAGCCGTTATGAATAGTAATACACACTTTTTGAAATTTTATAAATTTTATCTCTCAAAATGGACATCATTTTTGGATTTGCAATATCAAAATTAGCCTAGGGTGAAATTTTGGTACTTTTCGGATAACTTTTATATTTTGATGAATAGTGCAAATTACTAAATTTTAATTAAAAACAACTTTTTTAATAGAAATAATTAATAGTGATAAATTATGAATTTTAGTGATTTTAAAGTATATTTAGAATATATTTTTACCATTTAATATAATTTTGGTCATTGGACATAATTTCACAATTAAACCGGATATAAACAAGTGTCAATCTTTTGATAGTTATTATCTCTTAAAAACACGCTTTTTATTTTAACAACGAGAATTAATTTTAAATTAATTTCTTCCACTTATGTGTTTCAAATTTGGAAAAATGGATTCCATATTTGGAATCATGATGTCCAAAATTTGTAAATATGTAACTTTTATTTTTAGACATTTTGAATAATTACTTCGGTAAATATTTTATTTACCATGGTTAAAGGGTAAATCCAGTAAATAAGGGTAAACAAATAATATTATAATAATAATAAATTATCCTAAAACGTGTCCTAACCTTATTGGTTGATACATGTCCGACCATGTTCATCTTTGGGTCGATTTTGGGACCCCATGGATCCACTTGTAAGTGATAAGGACACTTTATATTAATTAAGTTAAAATAAATACAAAAACGACATAAGCATATATCTTTTAGCAAAACAATTTTTACATAGGGTTATATATGTTGGATTTTTTACTATAAATATTAATTATAAATATAAAAATATTTCATACATAATGGTATTTTATTTATAATTTTTAGACATTTAATAATTAATATTATTTATGACACAATAATGATGTAGTATTTTCCTTATTAATGAAAGAATCAAATAATTGGTATTATAAATGTTAAAATAAATATAATTTGAAAGTTTTGATGACATAAATTAATTTTATTGGTTAATATGAAATTATAGTATTGCTTCAATGAATTTTTTTCGAATTAATAAATTTGTTAAGACTTTAACAAAAATCAATTATTGAATAGTGTGAAAATTGACATAAATGAGTTTTTTAAAAAAATATTATATTATTAATTGATATTATATTCCTAAAAATTTAAGGTTTGGCCAAAGGACTTATATAATGATAGGTGTATTATTAATGGACCACTTGGGGGTCTATTGGATGTATATAGTAAGTTTATTAACTATATAATATAAAAATACAAAGTGACATGGTAAATGTCAAACTAATTAACTAAGAGATAAAACTAAAAGATAAGGTTAATATAATGACCCAAACCTGAATAAATTTTATTTGTTGAAAGTATTTAGACCTATCCCCACCTTATAATTTTAATAACACACTTTTGAGCCATTAGAAACTGAATATAAATTTATTATAAAATAATATTTCTATCTTTTCCAAAGGTGCCCCTCACCCCTCTTATAAAAGGGAACTCCCCCTTCTCACTAATTCACACATTCAAAGCATTTTGGCTCTGCCATACCCTGACAAAATACTCTCTCGAATTACCTCACTTCAACCTAGAGGCCTTAGTTTGATCATAAATCCAACCTAAGGAGCCCTTTTGATCAAATCAAAAGGAAGAACCCGAAGAAGAGGTAATGTTTTCACCACCCTCTTTCAAGTTCCTTTCTTCTTCAACTTCTTATTTCTTTGTTATTCCCATTCTAAAATAATAAATCCAATATCTTATATATACTATGATGTTATTATAAACATGGTACAACCATATTCAGTATTCTATCCATCCTTTGAATGACATGTCACCATACGTGCGTACGTACGACTTACCATCTCCACGTCGTGGTGTAGTTGTTATTCAAAAAATTATTATTTGGATGGGTATAACAATGATGTGTAATTCATGTAAATAATAAATATAACATGATAATGATTCTGTATATATGATATACTATCCAATTATATATTATTTTAATATCAAAAGAATGATATTGTCGCTCGTGCGTACGTACGGACTACCGTCTCCACGAACGCGATGAGATTCATTCCCCATCGTATCCATTCAATTATAATTCTCATTTTATGATTAAAAATAATGTTAAAGGACTTGATATAATTCTGGATATGAATAAGATACAACCTATCCATAATAAACATGGCTTATTTAACAAAACATATAAAAGAAAACGAGTAAGTTAACACCCGAAACGATGATAATACTAAGATATTATTAACAAAGCAATGTTAAAAGATCATATATGATATCATATTTATGTATATTATTATTGTATAATTTAATAAAAATTATTTAACCATTATAAAGGAGGTTAATCTACCCTCAACCAAGGAAAAGTACAAGGTAAGGGTTTATTTCACAATCTCTTCATTATCTGAGAATGTTTGTACATAATTATCTACTGGGACCTCTTTATCATCCACATCCATGTTTCTTAAAAATGTATTTCAAAACATTATTACTATTTTATATACTATGGGTTAAATTAATTTATACTATTGTTGATTTTTTATAAGAAGTTTATAAAGGAATATTTATGTCGTTTTCCAAACAAGGTCCTTTTTAACCTTTTCGACATAATTAAGGTAAGAATGTCTTTTTTAACTTATACAAAGGGTGTAGATATTTTACACCATTATAAAATCATCGAAGATTCCCTAACAATCTTATAAGAATATTTTCAAAGTAAATGTTTTATTTTATAATTATGCGACTTTTAAATGATTTCAAAAAAAGAGATATTTCTCTCAAATAGTTTTGATTTCATCTATGTCAACATCCTTTGATGGATTTTAAGCTTATTTGAAGTTTATTTATTTTGATACAAAACTTCCATATTGTATTGAAGGTTTTGTGATATGTTTGACTATGGATGTGTTATTTTTATACCATTCATGGTTTATGGATAAAGTATTGACATTTCGTATGTTAGTTTTAATATGAATGTTTATGTTATGTTTAAACCTGTTCACATGAGGAATGCATTGGACTTAATATGTGACGGGTGGAGACCGCTATAGATCCTAGAAGCATCGGTAGGTCTCATGAGACAAACTAGTGTCTTGTCACAAGGCCTTGACAAAATCTTATTTGTAGTCTTGGCATGAGGCCTTGACTTTGTGGTTATGATAGTCTGACATTATGCATTCCATCATTATGAAAGTGGTTATTGATATTGCATGTGATTATTAGATTAGTAGAATATCCATGTGAATAAGTAAATGGCATTATTTCATTTTATATTTTCCATATTATGATGAAGTTCAAGTTTAAAAGGCTTTTGTTTTAGTTATACATCACCTTAAATGTTTATACTTATTTATGAAAGTTTCCGCTATATTGTTATCCTTACTGAGCATCTGAGCTCACCCCTTTCAATGTTTTACTTTTCCCAGGATGTGAAGAAGTAATTTATAAATGACCTGCAGGGATAGTATGAAGGGATATGAAGACAATATGTTGTTGTAGTAGTTTTCACTTTATGATATAATGTAAACTTTATGAATGTATCTAGTTATTACAAGGCTACTAAACTAATCAGTCTTTCGAGACTTGATATTTTGTGATCATGACAATGTTATGTAATAATGCACCGACTCTGGCTAACTAGGGTCGGGGCATTACAGTTGGTATCATAGGGAGGTTTAGTAAAAACCTTGTAATCTAGATTTAGATAAACTCTAATTAGAGAACATAGATCTAAGATGGACTTTGAGGATTAGAATAGAAGAACTTCCTAGAATTTTGGTATTGTAGAAATTTTGTGAGTTTTCCGAGCAATACATCCCTATCTGGATACGAGAAGGTAGAGGTGGATCTGGCACAGATGTACCTAGGGGTAAAACCCAAAAACACCGCTTTGATCCAGACACAAATGGGAACTAGTGCATGGCAACAGGCCTTGCTGTACTCTTGGTTACGACACTCCCGGGGGATATGCTTAGGATAATTCTCATTTTCTTTACAAACCATTATGAAGGGTTTATGAGTATATACTTCCTAAAAGAATTTTTTTTATGATTATGGATTATATCCATAAATAGTTCAATTTATGTTAAGTGTTTTACAAGTATGGAATTATGTATTTTGATTAATAAACTGATCTAGTTTATGCCATTGTTTAGAAATGGTTCTAGTGAAAGAAATGGAAACCATATCAATGAATGCACTCCATGTAGGGATTTCCCTCCTACTCAAGATAATTATAGTGGAGCTGGTGATGCAACTGGTGCTGATTAACTAATCACCATACTAGGACAACTCACTCAGGTTATGAATAATAACCTTACCTTTATGGAGCACCCTGATCCACAACATGGAGGATCAATGTTAGATCGCTTCATGAGGAAACAACCACCAACATTTAATGGGAGTAAAAATCCATTAGTAGCTGAGCAATAGATAATTTACCTAGAGAAAATATTTTAGGCTTTGGGGAGTAGTGAAAGGGAAAAAGTTGTCATGGCAGTTTATCGCCTCACTGGAGATGCTGATCAATGGTGGTCATTGATTTAAAACACGAAGGAAGATGATGAAGTAACAAATATGGAATGGAGGGAGTTCAAAGATATTTTCTTAGAAAAATACTTTTCTTGTGACCATCGAGCATATATGGAAAAGAAATTTATGAGTCTGAGATAAAAGGAGGATGAGAATGTCGCAAAGTATGAGGCTAACTTTACAAGGTTAGTAAGGTATGCTTCAGATTATATACGTAACCCAAGAAGTAATATTGATCGTTTCTTTGATGGGTTAAAACCATTTCTCCGTCGAGCATTAGTCTCACAGACCTTATCATTGTACGAAGATATTTTCTCATGTGATATCAAGATAGAAAAGGAATTATCTAAGTCTTATAACTTTAAAGCAAAGCAGGAGAAGAAGAGATCTGATGATCACTCTGGGAATGGAAATAAGGGGAAGAAGGGAAAAGTTTAATATCTATCCTGTAGTAAATGTGGGAAGAAACACCCCGATACTTGTTTAAAAGGAATGAGAGTCTGTTGCAAGTGTGGTGAAAAAGGCCACCAAGCTCGTGATTGGAAGGGGAAGAAAGAAACTACTGATGTTCAATGCTACAACTGCAAAGATATGGGACATTATTCAAATGAATTTCCTAAGTGTCAGGGGAAATTACCTCAGAAAAGGCCTAGGGATCAAGGCCAAGCTTATGATATCACTACTGCTGAGGTAGAAGCTCCAAAAGACATGGTGGTAGGTAATTTAATGGTTTCATCAAGTTTAGAAAATGCATTATTTGATTCTAGATCATCACATTGTTTTATATCTTCCCAGTTTGCTAAGAAAATTATATATTTCTAATATGATTTAACAAGGGAGTTGTTAGTTAAAACTTATAAGGGAAGTATCATTGCAACAATGTTTTGTGAATCAGTCCCCATTAGAGGACATAAATGTTCTTTATCCGCTGATCTCATCGTCATACCTATGATTGAGTTTGATATAATCCTCAGTATGGATTGGATTTCGGACCATGATGCAAAGATTTATTGTAAGAAGAAGGAGGTTACGATTTTTGATGATGATGATAAGGAACACCTTATCTTTAGAGAAGAATCATCACCACCTAATTCTTATCTAGATCCACCCCCAGTCGCTCAACTAAATTCAATTATTGGGTAGGAAGAGAATGAAATGATTGTGGGTAAGGAAAGGAATGTTCAAATAGAGGATGTACCTATTGTGAAAGAATATGTAGATGTGTTTCCAGAAGATTTACCTGGATATCTTCCAGAATGAGAAGTTGAGTTTTCCATTGATTTAATTCCTGGATCAAGGCCTATATCGAAGACCCCTTATAGAGTGGCCACTATGGAATTAGTTGAACTAAATAAACAACTAGAGGAATTGAGTAATAAGGGATTTATTCTCCCTAGTGTTTCTCCATGGGGAGCCCCTGTTCTTTTTGTTAAAAAGAAAGATGGATCTATGAGGTTATGTATCGACTACAGGGAGATCAATGATATAACAATAAAGAAAAAGTATCCCCTACCTCGCATTGATGATTTATTTGACCAACTACATAGAGCTCAATACTTTTCAAAGATTGACCTTCGGTCTGGATACCATCAGTTGTGTGTGAAGAAGGAAGACATTCTGAAGACAACATTTCGAACCAGGTACGAGCATTACGAGTTTACAGTAATGCCTTTTGGGCTGACTAATGTGCCCTCTGTATTCATGGATCTAATGAATAGAGTTTTCAAGGAATATCTAGATGAATTTGTGGTGGTATTTATTGATGATATCTTGGTATACTCCAAAAGCTACGAAGATCATAAAAATCACTTACGCATTATCCCGAAGACCCTGAGAAGACATGAATTATATGGGAAGTTTAGTAAGTGTGAATTCTAGCTTTAGGAGTTTTATTTTCTTGGCCATATTGTCTCTAAAGATGGAATATCTGTTGATCCTTCTAAGACCAAGGTAATCCAAGAATGGCCTGCACCGATGAGTATAACTGAGGTATGCAATTTTATTGGTTTAGCAGGTTATTATCGATGTTTCGTCCAGAATTTTGCCCGGTTGGCTAACCCATTAACAAAGCTCACACGTAAAGGGGTTAAATTTGTTTGGACAAAAGAGTGTGATGAATGTTTCGAAGAACTGAAGAGAATATTAGTCAATGCTCCTATATTACCTCTACCATCGGGGAATGTTGGGTTCGTTATTTATAGTGATTCATCGAAGAAAGGACTTGGTTGTGTCCTTATGCAGAATGATAGGGTTATTGCCTATGCATCATGACAGTTGAAAATTCATGAGCAAAACTATCCTACTCCTGATCTTGAGTTAGCAGCTGTGATCTTTGATTTGAAGATATGGAGACACTACCTCTATGGTGAAAAATGTGAGATTTATACTGATCACAAGAGTTTGAAGTATATTTTCTCACAAAAAGAAATCAACATGAGGCAAAGGAGATGGATTGAGTTACTCAAGGATTATGATTGCATGATACACTACCACCCAGGGAAGGAAAACAAGGTGGCATATCCTTTGAGCAGAAAACATAATGGAGTTTTGAACAATATGAGAATTGAAAGGGATCCAATTTTCATGGATCTAGTGAAGATGGACATGAGAATAACCATGGAAGGTGAAACATCAATTATTTTTCAAATGGTTGTCAAACCATCTTTACTAGAAAGGATTAAGTGTTCTCAGACTGATGATGAAGAATTTCAAAAGAATATTAAAGCTGTGAATGATGGGAGATTGAGATACTTTGTGTATGAAGAAGGAATTTTAAAATTTGGGAAGAGACTTTGTGTTCCCAATATAACTGATCTGAAAAGAGAATTGTTGGATGATTCTCATAGCTCCAATTTCTCTATACACCCTGGGAGCACCAAAATGTATAGAGATTTGAAGGAACATTTTTGGTGGGACAAAATGAAGAGGGAGATTGATGATTTTGTGTCAAGATGTATTATTTGTCAACAAGTGAAAGCTGGAAGGCAACAACCTGGTGGAGTACTTCAACCTCTTCCCATACCTGAGTGGAAATGGGATAATATTACGATGGACTTCGTCATGGGGCTACCAAAGACTCCTAGAAGGAACGATGCAATATGGGTTATTGTTGATCGTCTTACCAAGTCAGCACATTTTCTTACTATAAGAGAGGATCTACCACTTAAATGTCTAGAAATACTATATATTAATGAAGTTGTGAGACTTCATGGAGTACCCCTATCGATTGTTTCAGATCGTTATCCCCATTTTACTTCAAGATTCTAGAAGAGTCTTCAGAAGGCCTTGGATACTGAACTTCATTTGAGCACTGCCTACCACCCTCAAATAGATGGACAATCAGAAAAGACTATTAAAACCTTATAAGACATGTTGAGATCCTGCTCAATTGACTTTCAGGGTATGTGGGATCAATATTTACCTCTAGTAGAATTTTCCTATAACAATAGCTTCCATTTGAGTATTCAAATGGCACCGTATGAAGCGTTATACGGAAAGAGATGTTGTACACCAACTTGTTGGGATGACGTTGGTGAAAGAAAACTCATAGCCCTAGAACTGGTGGAGGAAACGATGGAAAAGGTGAAGGTAATCCAAAACCACATCAAAGCGGCTCAAAGTAGGCAGAAGATCTATGCCGATAACCGAAGGAAGGATTTGGAATTTTAGGTAGGAGATCATGTTTTCTAGAAGGTATCTCTATGGAAGGGAGTTATACGTTTCAGTAAGAAGGGTAAATTGATTCCCATGTACATCTGAACATTCGTAATTCTAGAACGAATTGGGACTGTAGATTACCGTTTGACAATGCCGCCAAGTCTCTCCAAAGTTCACGATGTGTTCCACGTATCACTATTGAGAAAATACATGCCTGACCCAACGCATGTACTCACTTATGAGGAATTAGAACTGGAACCCGATCTATCTTATTGAGAGGAGCCCGTTAAAATTCTTGATACAAGAGAGCAAGTGCTGAGAAACCGGACGACTCATCTGGTAAAAGTTCTATAGAGGAACCATAAGATGGAAGAGGCAACGTGGGAACCCGAGGAACTTATGATGAAGAACCACCTGAGTCTTTTCATACGATAGTATTCTAGAATTTTCTAGGATGAAATTATTTGAATTAGGGGAGAATGTAACACCCCAATCTTAAATGGTACAATTCTTTTTGAATAATACAGTAGCGTGTGTTGTACGCAACTTCAAGATTCTAACACACTGCGACCAATCAAAGTAGCCGTTATGAATAGTAATACCCACCTTTTGAAATTTTATAAATTTTATCTCTCAAAATGGACTTCATTTTTGGATTCGGAATATCGAAATTAGCCTATGGTGAAATTTTGGTACTTTTCGGATAACTTTTATATTTTGATGAATAGTGAAAATTACTAAATTTTAATTAAAAACAACTTTTTTAATCGAAATAATTAATAGTGATAAATTATGAATTTGAGTGGTTTTAAAGTATATTTAGAATATATTTTTTACCATTTAATAAAATGTTAGTCATTGGACATAATTTCACAATTAAACCGGACATAAACAAGTGTCAATCTTTTTATAGTTATTATCTCTTAAAAACACGCTTTTTGTTTTAACAACGAGAATTAATTTTAAATTAATTTTTGCCAATTATGTGTTTTGAATTTGGAAAAATGGATTCCATATTTTGAATCAGGATGTCCAAATTGTGTAAATATGTAACTTTTATTTTTAGACATTTTGAATAATTACTTCAGTAAATATTTTATTTGCCATGGTTAAAGGGTAAATCCGGTAAATAAGGGTAAAAAAATAATATTATAATAATAATAAATTACCCTAAAATATGTCCTAACCTTATTGTTTGATACATGTCCAATCATGGACATCTTTGGGTCGATTTTGGGACCCCATGGATCCACTTGTAAGTGATAATGACACTTTATATTAATTAAGTTAAAATAAATACAAAAATGACATAAGCATATATCTTTTAGCAATTTTTTTAAATAGGGTTATATATGTTTGATTTTCAACTATAAATATTAATTAGAAATATAAAAATATTTCCTATATAATGGTATTTTATTTATAATTTTTAGACATTTAATAATTAATATTATTTATGACACAATAATGATGCAGTTTTCCTTATTAATGAAAGAATCAAATAATTGGTATTATAAATGTTAAAATAAATACAATTTGAATGTTTTGATGACATACATGAATTTTATTGGTTAATATGACATTATAGGATTTCTTAAATGATTTTTTTTTGAATTAATAAAGTTGTTAAGACTAACAAAAATCAATTATTGAATAGTGTCAAAATTGACATAAATTAGTTTTTTAAAAAAATATTATATTATTAATTGATATTATATTCATAAAAATATAAGGTTCAGCCAAAGGACTTATATCATGATAGGTGTATTATTAATGGACCACTTGGGGGTTGCTTGGATGTATATAGTAAGTTTATTAACTATATAATATAAAAATACAAAGTGACATGGTAAATATCAAACTAATTAACTAAGAGTTAAAACTAAAAGATAAGGTTAATATAATGACCCAAACCTGTCTAAATTCTATTGGTTGAAATTATTTCGACCTATACCCACATTATACTTTCAATAATATACTTTGGATCCATTAGAAACCGAATATGAATTTATTATAAAATAATATTTCTAGCTTTTCCAAAGGTGCTCCTCACCCCTCTTATAAAAGGACACTCCCCCTTCTCACTAATTAACAAATTCAAAGCCTTTTGGATCGGCCAAAACCTACCCAAATACTCTCTAAACTTCCCTCAATTCAATCTAGAGGCCTTAGTTTGATCATAAATCCAACCTAAGGAGCCCTTTGAGCAAATCAAAAGGAAGAACCCAAAGAAGAGGTAATGTTTTCACCACCCTCTTTCAAGTTTCTTTCTTCTTCAACTTATTATTTATTTATTATTCCCATTCTAAAATAATAACTCCAATATCTTATATATATTGTGATGTTATTATAAACATGGTACAACCATATTCAGTATTCTATCCATCCTTTGAATGACATGTCACCATACGTGCGTACGTACAGCTTACCGTCTCCACGTCGTGACGTAGTTGTTATTCAAAAAATTATTATTTGGATGGGTATAATAATGATGTTTAATTAATTTAAATAATAAATATAACATGATAATGATTCTGTATATATGATATACTATCCAATTATATATTATTTTAATATCAAAAGAGTGATATTGTCGCTCGTGCGTACGTACGGACTACTGTCTCCACGAACGCGATGAGATTCATTACCCATCGTATCCATTCAAGTGTAATTCTCATTTGATGATTAAAAATAATGTTAAAGGAATTGATATCATTCTGGATATGAATAAGATACAACCTATCCATAATAAACACGTCTTATGTAACAAAACATATAAAACAAAACGAGTAAGTTAACACCCGACACGACTATAATACTAAGATATTATTAACAAAGAAATGTTAAAAGATCATATATGATATCATATTAATGTATATGATTCTTGTATAATTTAATAACAATTATTTAACCATTATAAAGGAGGTTAATCTACCCTCAACCAAGGAAAATTACAAGGTAAGAGTTTATTTCACAATCTCTTCATTATCCGAGATTGTTTATATGTAATTATCTACTGGGACCTCTTTATCATCCACATCAATGTTTCTTAAAAATTTATTTCAAAACATTCTTTCTATTTTACAGAATATGGGTTAAAGTCATTTATACCCTTTTTGACTTTTTATAAGAAGTTTATAAAGGAATATTTCTGTCGTTTTCCAAACAAGGTCATTTTTAACCTTTTCGACAGAATTAAGGTAAGAATGTCTTTTTTAACTTATACAACAGGTGCAGCTATTTTCCGCCATTATAAAATCATCGAAGCTTACCTTACAAGATTATAAGAATATTTTCAAAGTAAATGTTTTATTTTATAATTATGTGACTTTTAAATGATTTCAAAAAAAGAGAAATTTCTCTCAAATAGTTTTGATTTCATCTATGTTAACATCCTTTGATGGATTTTAAGTTTATTTGAAGTTTATTTATTATGATACAAAACTTCCATATTGTATTGAAGGTTTTGTGATATGTTTGACTGTGGATGTGTTATTTTTATACCATTCATGGTTTATGGAGAAAGTATTGACATTTCCTATTCTAGTTTTAATACGAATGTTTATTCTATGTCTAAACCTATTCATATGAGGAATGCATTGGACTTAATATGTGACGAGTGGAGCCCACTATAGCTCCTCGATGCATCAGTAGGTCTCATGATACAAACTAGTGTCTTGGCACAATGCCTTGACAAAATCTTATTTGTAGTCTTGGCACGAGGCCTTGACTATGTGGTTATGATAATCTAGAATTATGCATTCCATCATTATGAAAGTGGTTATTGATATTGCATGTGATTATTAGATTAGTAGAATATCCATGTGAATAATTAAATGGCATTATTTCATTTTATATTTTCCATATTATACTGAAGTTCAAGTTTAAAAGTCTTTTTTTAGTTATACATTGCCTTAAATGTTTCTGCTTATTTATGAAAGTTTCCGCTATATTGTTATCCTTACTGAGCATCCGAGCTCACCCCTTTCAATGATTTACTTTTCCCAGGATGTGAAGAAGTAATTTATGAATGACCTTCAGGGATAGTATGAAGGGATATGAAGACAATATGTTGTTTTAGTAGTTTTCACTTCATGTTGTAATGTAAAATTTATGAATGTATCTAGTTATTCCAAGGCTACTAAACTAATTGGTCTTTCGAGACTTGATCTTTTGTGATCATGCCAATGTTATGTAATAATGCACTGACTCTGGGTAACTGGGGTCGGGGCGTTACAAAAATATTCTTTTTATTAGAGGAAAATGGTTTAGGTATGAGAGTTCTATGATTTATATCATATGAATTCTATTTTAAAAAATAGGGATGATTGTATATTCTAGTTCATTATAAAATTTATTTAATCATTGGATATATTTAAGAAGTTTTAAATTTTATGAATAATGAAATTGGAAGATGATTTTTAATGTTGAATGTGTTTTTATATATAATAGTCTTTATTTTAATTCCTTCACTATTGAACATAAGTTATTTTATTTTTTGATACATTCAAGTCTAAGAGAAATTCCATTTATAAAGAATGATTTCTATAATCACATAATATATTTGAAATTTTATGTTTTCATTTGGATAACTATTAATTATTTTCAATTTACAAGGAATTAAAACCATTTGAAAATTTATTCATTTTTAAAGAGAATTTAAAATAGTTTAAACATCACTGAAGACAATCATTACTTCATCAATAGATAATGTTTTCAATAGTGGATCAACTATTATAATATTATCCTTGATGATATCTCTATTATTATGCCAAGTATCATATTTTGGTCTTTCTTTGTATCTTGAAACAAAATTATATTTTAGAAATTAACTCTTCCTTCTTCATTTATAGTTAGTAAATGAGTTATTGAGTTTGATCAAGTAATTTTATTAGGTGATCCTTTCATTGTTTTCAATATTGTGGACAAATAAATTCTTAAAATTTCCCCCTTCTATCTTATAAGAATGACAATGAATCACTTTAATGGTTTTTTATTCATCTCCTCCTTTGAAGGAAGTGATATATAAAAATATTGGTATAGGTTTTTAAAATGGTTTTCTAGGGTTTCAAAGTTTACTCACAAAAACCTTAGAAGAATTATCTTCACCTGAACATTTAAAATATTTTATAAATTTATTATCCATGATATTGTTATTTTCCTATATTGTTTCATGTGTAGGGACCCAGCCTTAGACATGCCATACAAGAGGACCTTATTCCGGTCCAGATTCTGGAAATAGATACATGTTTAAAAAATATCAGAGTTATAACGAAAAACTAAACAAACTGTAAGATCAGCACCGCTTCTGCGCGCTAAAACAACGATGACCAATTATGGAAACCTGTGAAAAATATTTCAAAAAAAACTTGGGGTGAGCACAAATGATGCTCAGTAAGGGGTTTAAAAACCTTTGATAAATATTCTTTGAAAAACGATATATAAACATTTAGAAATACCGTTTTTTAAAATATAGTTTGAAATTAATTACGGTATCAAAATACTAGTTCAATTTTTAGAAGATACTTACGTTCAAAATTGCTACAAAATACTCCAGTGTTTTTCTGAAATCATTAGGCAAGCTTCTGAAAACAAAATAACTAATTTTGAGACTGCTTGACTAATTACAAGTCATGATGGGTCCACACCCAATCCCTTCCTGTCTACCACACTTAAGAGTCAGGTTTTTTGAAAACATTTTTAAGCTTGCATTAAATATGTATACATTTTCACTGGGTTTTCATATATTAAAACTCGTAAACAATGTTTGATACATAAGTAATGCATGTGTATAAATTTATATATACACATTATTACACACACACACACACATATACTTTTATAAGATTTCATCTGCTTGTTCTGAAGTAGTCGATTTACACATCGACTTATCTATGCATGATTTGTCGTACATACTTTTCCCTTTAGCAATTTATTCCTTTTAGAAATAATAATAACAAATTATCCATTCATATATATATATATAGCGCATACAATATGCACAACTACTATCGAAACCCAATTAGTGATACTGATGCACACGACATGTCATTAATATGTAATAATGGTAATTACCTATATGACATTCATGAGTTAATTTATAATTCAATGAATGTCGACGATGAGCATAAAATCATGGCCATGTATCTATGTAGATGCATCACTCATAATGTCTATAAAACATGTTGATATTTAATGTGTATTTTTTTAGAGGCATGATGATAAGATGAAATAAAGTTACAAAATAATAATCGTTATTTTATCCATATGCATATATATATATACATACATACATATATATGTATAACCATTTAAAATAACATAATTCGAATAATAAAAATAAAATCATAATAATATTTTCACCTTAAAATTCCGCAGAATAAAAGAGAACCAAAACCAACAAATATAATTAATATTTAGGTTGATTTTGAAGTACACATATAAATATTTATACATATAAATATGTATGTATCAAGGTATATAAGATTAGATTCTGCATAATCAAATCATAAACACTCTTTGAAATCTTTTAAATGAAGGATTGAAATCTAAGTATATAAAACTGCATAATCATAATTATGTAATAAAGGTTTGTAAAATAGAGATAATTGAAAATAGACCCTTACAAAAACCAGAAAATAGAGAGTATAACTTGAAATAAATAAATAAAATTCCCTTACAAAAATATTTTCATAACTACTCTGCTTAAAATTGGGCATGCATCACCATAAACATCTTGTGCAGATTGGGGTTTGGGTCTTCCATCCATGGTGGAGGGGTTCTCTATGAACCCCTTTATAAAACAAAATTCAAAGTTCCAAAAGCTTCTTAGAGAAGCTAAATAATTTGTATTATTTTATTTATTTATTTATTTTAAAACTAATTAAATATTTACATATTATAACTATTCATATATTGTATTTATCTTTTGCTTTTGTTTCTTCTCACAGGTTGTCTCAACCCTAAAATTATTTTTATATAATATTTATACTTTTTTTCCAAAATCATTACACCCACACTTTTGTCACTTTATCTTCAATCATGACATAACCTACCATTTAATAATGTGATATTTTATTATTATATTGATTAATAATAAACCACAATCTCTCTCTAAGCCACGCCCCTCACATAATAATATGGTATATAACATTTTAAAATATTCCATGAATCATAAATCTTATAATGATTTATACATAAAATATTACGATTTATAATATATATAAATAATTATATGTAACGATTTATAAAATATATATACAAGACGATTTATAATATAACGATTTATAATTATTTATTATATATATATATAACGATTTACAATATATATATATATAACGATTTAAAACATAACGATTTATAACTATATATAATATATATATATAACGATTTATAATAAAATATATGTAATATATATATATATATATATCACATCTTTCAATGTAAAATAATTATATATATATGTAAAAAATCTCATATATTTTATTCTTTTTGTTTTATTATTTAAATTTGTTTTATTAACGTTTTTTTATCCCAAACATATGTGACGTTTTTCGTCATTTTGAATCTCATATCACTTTTGTCCCCTAATCAATATTATTATTATATTATTAAATGTCATATCATTTATTTTTTTAAGACAATAATCCCCCTTTTTACTTAAACACATTATCTTTTCATATCTTACTTTTAACTTTTTTTAACATGCCATGATTATATTTATATTATATTATTATATATCCACAATTTATATGTTTTTTATCTAACGTTTTAACACATCATTTTTTTAACATATTAAAGTCATTGTTTATTAAACAAATCATGTATCTAATATGTATATGTATATTTATATTAATTTTTATTTTATATTAATATAAATATATATATACTAAAAAAAACATGTAAATCCTATATATATATATACGTTTTTTTAAATAGTAATAATTAAATTCACGTTTTTTTATAGTATTAGTTAGAATTTTTTTAATCTTATCGTTATTTTTTTCTTTTTCACTCACCTCCCGTCACACCAAATGATTTTGGTCAATGTAATCAATAGAATTTATTATTATATTTTTTTGAACATAATGAAATTACCTTTTTTTTAAGAATTGTGTACCATATATATATATATATATATATATATTCACTATATATTAATAAAAACATATAAATTAAATCTATAAACTCGTTTTATTATTATTATTATTATTACAATTTTTTATTTTTTTTAAAAATTGTCTTATGAAAATAAATTAATAATTACTATAAATAATTTATTCAAAATCCCTAAAGTAAAAATATAAAACACATTCTATTATTATTATTTATAAATCATTCATATATATAAAGTAACCGAAATTAATTTTAATTTCAAAATATTAATTGGAATTTAAATCTTATAATAATTTATTTAATAAGGTTTTAAATCTATATATATATATATAAGAAAAATTAATCTTTATTAATCATGTATTAAAAAAACTATGTCTTGGAATAATAAAAAAAACATAGTTTTGATTAAATAAAATCACAATATATTTCATAACATTATTTTTTTTTAAAAACTATAATACATTTATTTATAATAAAACATCATTCTTAATTATTTCATTTATTAGAACAACATTTTTGAAAATATATTTGACTTTGTCGTATATTAAAAACATGACATTTTTTATAAAGCAAAGTATTCATAAATTTTCATTTAGAAAAAAGCCTTATTTTATATTTTATTTATAACATTATTCATTTTAAATTATAATTTATTTAAACTTATTCTTTTTTATTTGAAACTCGGGGCGTTACATCTTGTGTAATAAATTTTTATTAATTTGAGGGGATTTTATTTTGGATTGTATTTCATTAAATTTGGTTGAAAGATCAGGAGGTGTTGGAATTCCTTATCCACCCACTTTTTTGATTATAGATTTTCTTTTCTCACCTAAGAACGATAAAAATTTCAATATTATGAATAATTTATAAGAAATTAAAACAATTATTGATTATTTGAATAAAAACATTTTTGATGTTATAGTGCATTTTTCTAAGAAATTTTTTATAAAAAAATTTATAGGGACTTATTTTTATAAATTATCATGAAATGACCTATCTATAAATATGTTGATATGATTTCCTCACTATGGGGTAGGGGTATATGTTTTTTTTCTAGGATTGAAACTTCATATTTTACCTATGTTTTAGGGTTTAGTGTTTAAATTCCCATGGTTATATTACTCACTTTTTTGTTAGAGTTATTCTATGTTCGAATCCATGTGATACCTTTAGATTCTTGAGTATTTTAAAGGTTTGTCAGATTTATTTTGGTATTTGTTTTTATTTAAGAGATAATTTTTTTAAATGTTCCTAGAATTATGGGTTATTTAGTTTTTATTATTTTTTATATGACTGGGTGTATTAGTTTTTTTGGTTTTGAAATATGTAATCAAACTTTATTTTTTTCTTCATATTCGGATGGAAACTATTTTTTTTATGATTGCTTCTCAACTAACGATGGATATATCTTATGGTGTGTGTTTTAATTTTTGTATAGTTGGAATTTATTCTATAGTATTAGTTAATAATTTGTGACTTTTATGTTCACATGATCCCCAACCTTATTGGTTGGGGTTCCTGAAATGTATCCCTGCAACTGAGGTTTTATTCCCAGCCACTGCCCATAACTCCCCATTTATTTGGGGTGAGACTTCTCTTCCTCATGTGAAATAAAATGGGAAGGGATGGAATTATAATGATGTCAGTTCATGGTGATGGTAATGACGATGCGTTATGGGTCTCCAGGGATAACACATGACTCATGGTGGGGGAAGTAGCATTCGATGGTGCATATTGGGGATACCGGTGGGGGGAAACAGGTCTCGAGGGGTGTTAATGCATGGGCGATGGATGAAGAGATGCATGTGGAGTTGGAAAATGATGGTTTGAGTGCACATGGATGATAGTGAGGATGTAGTGATGTCTAGAAATGATGCATGGGGAGTGATGGAATTACAAGATAATAACTCCAGTGCTGTGGGCACAAGTGTGTATAGAATAGGTTGGTGTTGTGCGATCCAGCCAAAAATAACCCACAGATCAGGGGATACAAGCCATGCATTGGGATATCATGCCCACTGGGATTTTAGGACAATCAAGGACCTATGGGTCTAGGACAACATTCTATGTAATGGGTTCCCATCTACCTAGAAAATAAGAGGTGTTTCTTCCTTTGAATAAATAAAGGGACCTTTCCTTTTCCTATTTAAAAAAATTACTACTTTTATGCATCTAATAAAGGAAAATAATCATAAAATGATGATGAGTGTCATGGATTTGTCTTGTGAGGATTACTTTTTTCATATCGCAAACTTTTTTTTTATTTTTTTATTTATCTTCCATTTTTTCATGAATTATGGGTCTTTCCTATTTATGTTTTTGTAATTTTTAAGGTTCAGTGTTGACTACACGGTTAGCCAACATAGTTTATTAGGCCATTAAAGGATCATTTATATTAACTATATTTTTTGAAAGAATAATTTCATATGGTTGGTGCATGGTTAATTAAATTTTGTAGACTAATCATGAAACCTCTAGGTGTGTCTCTTCAGGGGTTCAGAGTTGGTGCATGGTTTATTAAATCATGCGTCCAAACCATGCGAGTTTCCCAACCTAAAAAAACAATTAAAATAATAATAATTATAATAGTATAAATAATTAAACCTAATACTAACCCCTTTCAACCTCTCCCTCATACATGACACACCCCTCCCCCTCCTTGTTTGCAAGACACGACCTAAGGGGGGAGCTCGACCATGCCTCCTCCAACTCTGTTCCTCTCCTTTTTGTTGATTTCAGAAACCTCCAACATAGGTAAGGATTTCTCATCCTTCTCCTACTTCTCCTTACCCCTTTTTCTTATATCCTTTTATCTCACAATACTTGTGTTTCTTTGTTGAACCCTAGCTTGAATAGGGTGTTGAGTCGAATGTTCTACTTTCAACACTTACAAACATTTGTTTTGAAAATCGCAACACATTTTCTTAAATACTTTGTTTTACTAAATTTATATATTTTAAAAGGTTATTATTATTATTTTTAGAAATCATAATATTTTACTGAACATAGAAATTTTTTTAATCCAAAAATATTTTTTAATTAGATGATACTTTATAATGAGATGATATTTTATAATCATATGACTAAAAATATTGGACGATCTTTGTAATTGGATGGAACTTTATAATCATATATAAATTTATAATCAGACAGACATGTACTTTTTTACTTCGAATGAATGATTTAATATTTAATTAAAATAAGTTTTTTAAATTGTTCAACTTAAAAAGAATAACTAAGTCTCATTGGGAAAAGTTTCAATTTTTTAATCAAATAGATATTCATTAGATAGAGGTAGACATACTCTCTAGATGAATCCTTATAAAAACTATTGGATAATGTTTTTTTTCTATCATAATATC
This sequence comes from Viscum album, assembly GCA_963277665.1. Lineage (NCBI taxonomy): Eukaryota > Viridiplantae > Streptophyta > Magnoliopsida > Santalales > Viscaceae > Viscum > Viscum album. Next base: position 501,294,018 of record OY728122.1, on the reverse strand, counting down.
AAATTTAAATCTTATCAGATAAACAAATTTTAATAAATCAGATGGAAAACATAATAGAATTGTGATGATTCTACCAAGATGACCATTGGATGAAGTCTATATAGAACAAGCTAAGCTATCAGGATGGATTTTTCCAAAGACCATTGCAAAAAACTCTGAGAATCACAGAATATGACTATTGGATTTGTGCCTGTAAATATAGGTGCATTCAAGGAGGAGTAAGCTTATGATTTTTCAACTCAACTTGTTTGAAGTTTACTTTATTGTAACATATTATTACTTATGCTTTTTAAGTCTTCAAAGCGTTTTTATTATAAGCAATCTGAGTGAAGATTTTAAATTACTTAGAATATTTTTCTTCTATAATCATTATGTTTGATTTAGTTTGATCAAGGTATTATAGGGATAAGAAGCAGCTGAATATGATCTTTTTGATCGAGGGATTCTTGGGCTAGGAAGAAAGAAATTATTCTAATTTTTAGGATCAAGGTATTTATTCTTGAAGAAAGACAGACCATACAGTTTTGTTAAAATTATGGATACCTTAAGTCAAGGTTATTGACTTCCTTTACACTGAAGTTTGAATTGGTCTTATTCTTTTTTAAAGTTTCTATAAAATTTACTTTATAACTTTATAAATTTTTTATCTTTCTTGTTTTATAAGTTTTTATTTTTATTGTGTATTATTTAGGAAAGTTTTCTTTTACTAAAATTTTCTAAAACTTTGATATTCATAGGAATCTATTGTCCAATATAAAAACTATGAGAATCAGATGATTTTTTCATCCAATTACCTACATAAAGTGGTTCAATGTTTTTGTCAGTTTTAAAATTTTAAAATATAACCCACCTATTATAGCCATTAATATACTATTTGTTCCTAAAATTTGTATTATAGGAGGTTCTACTTATTAACTTGAAATTTTTTACTTTTTTTTATATAAAGAAAGTTTATAAAATTTTATAACCTTTTTTATAAACTACTATTTATAAATTTTATAATTTTTGTATAAATTATTTTTACACTAATGTGTAATTTTAGAAAGAGTATATTTCTTGTTTACAAAGATAATAGGTTTTAATGTTTGAACACTTGAAAATATTAATCATATCAGACCACCGATTTTTAATGGGGATGATTATGAGTATTGGATATATGGTATGAAAAATTTTGTTATCTACATAATAGTTGATAACTTTTTTATGTTAACTGGTAACTATCAGATTCTATAAAAAGAAGTTTCTACCTTTACAAATCAAGAAAAGTTGGAATATGAACTTAACTATTGAGTTATAAATACTTCATTATGTTTTATGACAAAGAATATCTATAGTCAGATATCTTCTTGTGAAGTTGAAAACAGTATTAGGAAGAAGTTGGAAATTACTCATTTTAGTACATATAAACTTACAAAATTTTTGAAGAGAAATGTTAAGAGAGGATTGTCAAAATTTTGATTTTATTCCAGGTAAATATATTACTAAGATTCATGAGAATATAATTAAGATATAAAACAACTTAAAATATCTTGGGAATAAGGATCTTATAGATGATATTTTTTTGGAAAATATTATTGAAATCATTCCAAGGGAATGTGAGTCAAAAATAAAAACTCGTGATGATAAAAAGTAGATTACTAAGTTCAGTTTAGCTGACTTAATTGGAACTCTCATGCAGTATGAGGATATTCTGAAAGGAGATGTTGAAAAATAAAAAAAGAAAAATGGAGTAGATTTTTCTTCTACTTCATATGTTTCTAAGAAATTGAAATCTATTGAAAGAGTTTATAAGTATTTAAAAAAAGAAGTTTCAAATTGAAATAAAGAGTAATTATTCTAAACATTTTGAGAATGAATTAGCTAATATTGATAAGATAATTAACAAGATTGTTAGAAATAAGTATTTCAGATATAAGTATAAGAATAATTTTTTGAAAAAAAATGAAAATAAATATTATTCTAAAATGATATGTTATGAGTGCAATAAACCTGGTCATATAAGACAAAATTTACCAAGCATAAGAGAAAAGATAATAAGGTTAGAAATTATAAGGGAAATTATAATAAGTCTTACAAAAATAAGAGTAATAAAGGTGTAAATTCATTAGACACTTGGAGTGAAATCAGAGGTGATAGTTTTCAGATAATTCATCAAATAGTGAAAGTAAAGATCTAAAAAATATTGGTTTCTTTGATGAAATTTTAGAGAGTAATAGTTTCTTCATAGATAAGGAATCTAATAAAACCTTAACCAATATTAATTTGAATGATAAATATCCTAATAGTGAAAATGAAAAAAAAATTATATCTTTAGATGAAGAATATACATCAAAATATAATAATGCTTCATCTATCTTTAAATAAGTTTCTTGTTATTCTAAACTTTTATAAAATAAAAACTTTAAAGTTTCTAAAAAACTTGATGCTGGTGAGGAATTTTTTTTAAAGAAAATTTGATAATTCATAATATTACTATTGAAATTTCTAATATATCAAAAAAATTAGAGAAATACGATATTGAGAAAAATAATTTTTCAAAAGAGTTAGAAAAATTTAATTCTAGCACTATTTTTTAGGATAAAAATTTAGTTGTAAAACTAAATTATGAAATATCAAGTCTAAAAAATCTACCATAAAAATTCACTACTAGTAAATAAAATTTTGATAAAATTTAAAAATAGATTAAACATCATAAGAATGTATCTATATATTTTTTAATAATATAGAACTAAACTTTCAAAATACCTATTTTGTTCTAAATAGTACCCCATTATTCACTAAATGTCAAAGTAGAGGAAATTATAAATGTAGATGTTCTCTAAATAAAGTTAAATAATTAGACTTTAAAAAAGATTTTGTTTCTAAATAATTGATAAATTTTCAACATAATAAAGTTAGATAGGTGTGGATTCCAAAAATTTTATTTTCTAATAATGCTTGACCCAAGAAGGTTTGGGTTACAAAATACTAATCTTCTTACTTTCAAGAAAATAATAAGTGTACCAATAGTAATAACATTTAGTACATGGATAGTGAATATTCCTGAAATATGATTTGGAACAAATATTTCTTCAAAAGATTATTAAAATGAAAGGTGGGAAAGTTAATTTTGGTGATAATGCTCAAGGGTAAATTATTAGAATAGGTAATATTTTTCTTCTTGGTAAAACTTTAATTTCAACTATTTTATTTATTATAGGAATTAAGAAAAACCTTATTAGAATATATCCACTTTGTGATGATGGTTATCCTTTGAACTCTAGGATTGATAAATGTAATTTTAATAGTTTAAAAGATAAGTTTATAATTTTTTTACGATAGGATTGAGAATGTATACACATTAAATTTAGAAGACCTTAGAATCCAAGATCTACCTCAGTGAAATGAAGGATCAATCTTGGTTGTGGAATAGAAGGTTAGGACACTGTAATGTTATAATTTTATCCAAAATCTCTAATAAAGGATGAGTTAGAGATATACCAAATCTTAATTTTAATTCTTTTAAAGTTTGTGATCCTTATCAACTTGTAAATAAACATAACTCGAGTTTCAAATCTATTAGTGAAGTTTCAACTTCTGATCCTTTATAGTTAGTACACATGGATTTATTTTTCCATACAAAAACTAAAAGTATTGTTTGAAATTTCTATGTATATGTTTTAGTCTATGACTATACTAGATATACATGGGTCTATTTTCTAGAAAAAAATTTGGAAGCCTATTTATGTTTTAAAACATTTGTATCCCATGTTAAAAATGAGAAAAATATACCTTTATTAACTAATCAAAGTGATCATGGTGGGGAGTTTTTAAATTATAATTTTGAAAATTTTTGTAGTTAAAAAGTTATAATGTATAACTTCTCAGTACCTAGAACTCTACAACAAAATAGTGTAGTTGAAATAAGAAATATAATTCTTATAGAGTTTACTAAAACCATGTTGAGTGAATAATAAATTGCGATTTTTTTTGGATTAATCATTTAGTACTTACTAATATACTATAAATCATGTTTTAATAATACCTTTTACTAATAAAACTCTTTATGAGTTGTGGACAGTAAGAAAACAAAAACATTCTTAATTCAAAATTTTTGGATGTAAAGTATTTATTCTGAATACTAAAAATAATTTACATTAATTTTCTCCAAAATATAATGAAGGGATATTTTTAGGTTATTACACCACTAGTAAGTCTATATTTTTTAATAAAAATAAAAGTACTGTTAAGGAAACAGTACATGCTAAATTCGATGAAACAAATATTTTTTGTTTTCAAACAAACTCTACCTATGTATTCAGATGTTATTTCAAAAAATAATTTTCAACCCATATTGGAATGTTCTTATAAGATAAAAATTGAAGAAAATTTTTCATAAGTTTTACCTCAAGAATAAATTCAACCTAGTATTAGAGGAAAAAGTTTTACAAACCCAAGAATTAAGTTAATCCTTAGGAATCATCCTAGTGATAATATCATTTTTGATATAGATCAACCATTTAAAACTAGAAGTTCCTTAAGAAATGAAATTGAACATTTTTTATTTTTATCATAATTAGAACCTAATACTTATAATAAGGCTTTAGGTGTTGAAGATTGGATAAAAGCTATGAAAGATGAACTCAATGAATTTGAAAGGAATCAAGTTTGTAATTTGGTTAAATGACCTAAATATTCACCTATAATTGTTGTAAAAATGGTTTTTTTTTCAAAATAAATTTGATGAAAATGGTGTCATAGTTATAAATAAAGATATACTTGTTATGAAGGGTTATAATAAACAACAAGGAATAGAATATGAAGAATATTATGCTCCAATATCTAGACTTGAAGCTATATGTATACTTCTATCTTATACCGTATTACAAAATTTTATTTTTATTAAAATGTATGTGAAGTTTGATTTCCTTACTAGATATGTATAGGAGGAATTTTAGGTAGAAATACCCATGGTTTTGAAAAAACATAATCTCTAGATCCTGTTTTTAGACTTACTAAGTTATGTTATGGTTTTAAATAATCCCATAGATCATAGTCTGATAAATTAACTAGATTTTTGTTACTAAATAATTTTGTTTAGGGAGTTTAAGATCAAATAATTTTTATTAAAAAAGTTTCTAAAAATAGAATAATTGTTCAAATTTATTTTTATGAAATTATATTCAGACTAAATTGAAAATCTCTTACAGATTCCTTTGTGGATCTTATAAAATCTAATATTGAGATGAGCATGATGGGTGAACTTACTTTCTTTCTTGGTTTTCAAATTTCTCAAAAAATAGAAGTAACTTTTATATCTCAGAATAATTATATAAAATATATTCTTAAGAATATTTGATATGAAAATAGTAAAATTATAAGTACTCCTATCAGAACTTTAAATACTTTAGATCTTGATAAAACTGGCAAACAAGTTGATCAAACTATTTTTATAGGAATGATTAGTTGTTCACTTTATCTTATATCTACTTGTATAGATTTTATTTTTTTATATGATTATGTTCAAGATATCAAGATAATACTAAAGAGTTTCATTTTAAAGTTATAATATAAAATTTATAGCTTAATGGAACGATGGTTGTTGACGTATTTTACTCTTTTGGAAATTATTTTGAACTTAATTTTTTTAGATGCAAAAATTCGTGAATGTAAAATGGTTAGAAAAATTACATCTAGAACTTTTCATTTAATAGGTGAAGCTTTAGTTTTTTTGGTCTTGTAAGAAAGAAAATTTTATATAACTTTCCACAATTATAGTAGAAAATGTGATGGTTGGAAGTTGTTTTGATCAAGTGTTTTGGATGAAACACACAATCACTGATTTTGGATTGAGTTTTAGTAAAACTACAATTTTTTTTAATAACACAAGTTCCATAACATTAATTTAAAACCTATCACATCACTCATGATCAAATTCTATCTTAAGAAAGTTAAGTATACTATATATTATAATAATTATTTTAGAAAAATATTGTTAAACAAAGGTAGATATATAAAGATATGGGGAGAAAAGAAATAATGAATAATTCATATTCTAAGAGGAAATATGAAAGATAAAAGTTCTTAAATACATAAGTATTAAAAGGGAATTTAATTTTTTAAAAGTTTTTTTAAATTTAGTATTCTATTTAAGGGTTGTGTTTTGTTCTTTTCAAAATTTTGGATATTTTTGAGTTGAAAGTTATACTATCAACACTTTCTGACCTTTTTTTTGAAAATCACAATACATTTTCTTAAATAAATTTTTTACTAACTTTATATATTAACCAAGGTTTTTAGAATGTTTTCATAGAAAATATATATGTTTTACCAAATGTAGAAAACTTTGTTAATCAGAAAATATTTTTTAATCAGATGATACTTTATAAAAAATGATATTTTTAATTGGATGATATTTTATAATCAGATGAATGAAAGTATTGGAAAATATTTATAATTGAATAAAACTTTATAATTAGATAGACATGTAATTATTACATCAGATGAATGGTTTAATATTGCATCAAACTAAGTTTTTATAATGTTAAACTAACAAGGCATAACTAAGTCTCACTGGAAAATGTTTCACTTTGTTAATAAGACATATATTCTTCGAACAGAGGTATACATAATCTATGGATAAATCCTTATAAAAAATACATGTTGATGATTTTTGTTCTACTAGATTATTACATTCCTATCTTATTATATTAACAAATTTTACACCATCGAATAAAAATCATGAAAGCATTGTGACGATTCTACGAAAATGAACATCAAATAAAGTTTGTATAGAACATTCTGATTTTTTAGGATGGAGTTCACCCAAGGCCATTGCATATAACTCTGAGAATCATATAATATGACCATTGAAGATGTTCTTATAAATAGTAGTTCATTTGAGGAGGAGGAAGATGATTATTTTTCAAGTTAACCCATTTAAAGTTTACTTTGTTTTAAAATCATGTTACTTATGATTTTTAAATATTCATAGAGTTTTTATTCTAAGTAATCCGAGTTAGAATTGTAAATTCATCAGAATATTTTTTATTTTTTAATAATTTTGTTTGGTCTTGTTCTATTGAGGGATTATAAGGATAAGAATACAATTGAGTCCAATATTGGTGATGAAGGTATTTCAGGGATAGAAATATAGAGTTTATTATAATTTTTATGATTGAGGTATTTATTCTTAGATAAAGGTAGAACTTACAGTATGGTTAAAATATGATACCTTAATTCAAGGTAATTGAATTCCTTTACACTGGAGGTTAAAGTGTTATTATTATTTAATAAGGTTTCTGTAAATTTTATTTTATAAATTTTTAAAGTTTTTTTTATTATTTTACAAGTTTTTATTTCTACTGTGTATTATTTAGGAATGATTGTTTTTATAAAATTTTTCTAAAACTCCGATATTCTGAAAAATCTATTGTCTGATATACAAAATCTGAAAACCAGACGAGTTATCTGTTTGATTACCTACACAAATTGGATCAAAGTTTTTTTAGTTTTAATTTCTTAAACTACAATTCACCCCTTCTTATATACATTGATATACTCTTCAATCATACATAGGGTGTTTTTATTTTGTTATTTTTTGGTTCCTAAGGCTTGTGAGGCCCAATGTGAGACTTATTCTATCAATATTCATTGAAGGTGACGACTTTCAGACCCTTTGTGTCTTGATTCCATCGTTTTGAGGTAGGTTTCCCCTTACATATTTATTTAAATTTAAGAACCACGATTCATTGTATTTTAACTTGGTATTTTGGTTACCTATTAATTATATTTAAGGGGTTTTGAAGGAAAAATAAAGTTTCACTTGATTTTTACATCAATGTTAATATTTTTCTCAAATTTTAAATATGTCAAAAACTATATTGAATGAATTTTCACATAAATAATTTATTAAATTTCTAAAAGTATTTAAATAATGTGATTTTTAATTATCAAAATGCATTTTGTAATCAAAGTAAAATATAAAGTGGATTTTAATGTCTCTCTTTTTTATTTCAAGTATTTCTTGAAATGCCAAGAGATGAAAACATGTTTTAAAATTAGTTTTGAATAAAAAGATGAAAGTTAAAAATGTATTATGATGATTTAACAGTTATGCACACATACCTAGGAACACATAAGAATATATATATATATATATATATGTCAAAATTCACACGAGGACATGTGAATTTATGAAACATGAGTTACATGTGTGTGTATATATATTTTTGTGTGTAATTGTATATGGGAATAACACAAAGGAAAACATTGGAATTTAAATTGATATTAAAACTTTATTTTTAATTAATCTTTCATGTGGCTTTTATTAAAGTAAATTAAAGTAGGCGATTTCATAGAACATAATTTTTTCTTAAATTAAAAATGGTTTCATAGGTTCTAAAGGATTTATAATTTTTTTTTGTTATATGAAATGGTGTTTTGAGGGATTATTGAACGTTTTTAGATGTTTTCAAAGTGTGTTTAATTTTTATGAAAGTGGTACTTGGCTTAACATAAAGGGGAATAACACATGGGAACCTTGGGTGATTAGGTGGGTAGACTAGGATAAGTAATCTAGGAAAATTTATTCCCTACCTATCCTTTGGACTATGCTACAACACTAACTAAACTATATAATGATGTGGATATGGTTACTATTTTAACTTTGTTTTTATCCTTTATAGTGTCTTGTTCATGGGAATAATATTGTATGGTTCAGTCACTAAGAGTATGAGGATATTAGGATGAGGCCAAACCTTAGTATCCCAGGGGATTCTCAATATGTTTTATCTGTTTATTTTACTTTTCTTATTTCTTTTAAAAATAAATAATTTTTTAATTTATATTACATGAAATGTTTATTTCAAAACATTATTTTATTTTATTTAATGATTGAGATGAATGTTTTATTAAATAAAATGTATAGACTGCTATTTTTGGAAAATATATTTCATTTTTTAAATGAATGTGAATCCTTATTTGGTTTCTTAATAAAAACTAGAAATAAACTTATTTTTATGATTTATTTCAAACTAATATAAAAGGATATTTTATTTAAAGACTTGAACATGGGGTATGGTTTCCGTGGAATTCCTTGTGAGCATAATTGGTCACACTTATCTTTATCATTTCACTTTCAGGTTTTGGTTCTATTCCTAACCTCTCTTAGATCGCTTATTAGTGGATGATTACTTGTTTAGTCATGGGGAGATAATTTGTTTGTTTTATTTATTTTATCTTTTATTTATTACATCAACCACATAATATTTTACTAACTTATATATATGGAGGGTAGGTTTATCTACTGGTAGCCAAGGAAAATCAATCTGGAGGTAGCTTTTTGTGCATCTGTGCATTATAGGGGAGGGAGATCAAGGGTGAGTGGAGGTATTTTTTTAATTTGTTTAATAATTTTATATTATATTTATTTAGTTTTTTACTAATTTATTTATAATGGATTCCTGATGTACATAAGATTCTTGTTAAAATTTTATTTAATTATTATTTATTGTTTCTTAAATATTTAATGTGTAAAATCATCCCCACTTAGATCACTATGATTCTTGAAACTATTTTCTTTCCCATGGGGATCAGGAATGACCCTTGATCCTTGTCATCAAGTCTAGGAAATCTTCTCTAGGGTGTTTTAGCTAGTTCAGGTATTGGTACAGTTTCAGGTGGGTGTGTTTCCTTAGGTCATTCCAAGTTTCTCTTATGGGTTGTGATGTTTTGGGGTTTTTTGGTTCCTTGTTGATGTGGTAGGGTCTTCTAAGGAATTTGTGTAATAACCTAGAATTTTATCAATGGAATTTTCCATTTTATAATTATGTCATGTAGTATAAAGCACAAACATCAAATAGTGAAACCCAAAAAAAATTATTCTCATAATTGAAGAATGATACATTAGTTATAAAATAAACCAATAAAAATTACAAATATTAGAGAAGGGTAATAAATAGATTATAATATAATAAGAATAAGAAAATTTAGATCTTCTCAATCAACCAGAATGACCGAAATCATGAGAAAAGATGTATAAATAAAACATAATGTTAATAATACAACATTAATTTTGAAAATAAAAATATATATATCCTAGAGATAAAATAGAAGTGAATGAACAATGAATTAAATAATAGGTATTTATATAAATTAAGTAACCAATATGACCATTATAAATTCAACCGTTGGAATAGTATCTAACCGTTGGAATAGTAACATGACCAATAGAATAGTAATTTGATTATTAGGAATAGTAATCCGACTGTTAGAATACTAACCACACTTATGAATGTGTGAAATAATATTTAGGTATCTTATAAATGAAAATATGATATATTTATATCATGGTATAAGTAAATAAATGTTTTAAAAATGATAAATTAAGTGTTTATATTTTTATAAAACATAAATGTTTTAATTCCACTTCTAATAAATATAATGATATAAAATAAATTTTATTTCCCTAAAATGGATTTAAAAATTAATAATAATCTGTATTACAATGATAATATAATTTTATTAGACCATAAATATTTTTTCAAAGGGCTATAAAATCGATTATAATATTAAAATCGATATTTTTTGAATAAATGATGATTTTATTTAAAGATAATTTTTCTCATATTTAGAAAATTATTTTCATAAAATAGATTCCATTTTTTAAATATCACATTAAAAATGAATAGGGTATTTTTTTTTGTATTTTTCTAAAATAGTTGATTTTTTGGTGAATAGTGAAATACATTAATTTACTATATTTAATATTTTAAAAAAAATACATGAATTTTTGATCCATGGATGATATAATAACCAATTATTTCTAACTCACACGAACTATTTACTATATATAGTAACAAGAATCAATACTATTTATAATATTGATCCAAAATAATAAATTAATGAATATAATAATAAAAAACACCCATCTCCTACCTTTATAAATACCACCCCTCACCACCCCTTCTCCTCACACCTTATATGAATTGGATATTTCCAATATTCTTCCCAAGTACTCTATAAATCCTCTTCCCCACATCCTAGTGTTTATTATCTCACTAAAATACCAATTTCAAGTGCCTTAATGAGGTTGTCAAGGAGAAGATATTCAAAGGTAAAATCACCCTTTCTCTTTTTTTTGTTTCTTCTACCTTATCTTCACCCTATATCCAAAGTTAAATTATAACTATAATATCATATATATATATACTGAAATTTTATTTTATTAATGGAATATCCATAATAAAATATCTTCTCTTCTCCTTTTATTCTTAAAAATGAAAACACCATCCATGATATGTCGATTCACTGCCTTCGTGGATGATGAGATTTTGTTTCCCATTAGTGCTTTCATGGTAGGCTTAAATTCACTTATAAATTTTTAAAATTACCCATATATATAATATTTTATCACATTTTGAAATTAATATATATATACATAATATTAAATAAAATGAAACTAGTTCATGATGGTTGAAAAACCACCAAAATAAACTAAACAATTATCATCAATATTTTATCAAATGAATCATCATCTTAAAAAAAGAAAAATGATATATGAGACTATTTTAACTTATTTAAGTACATTAATGACAAATAATTTCACTTCTATAGTACTATTATCAATTGAAAAGAATATCCATAAATATACACAAGTTAACTGACCCTGAAACTATGAAACAAACACTCACAAAACGACAAAATTAGACTTTATAACTCATTTAAATGGAAATAAATAAACTTAATAAAATTATATTAAATAAAAAACATATATAATAGGATCTAAATTAAATTATTAATTGATCTAATTTTATTATATAGGACATTAATTTCAAGTGAAGAACACATTTAGACATAAGCTAAGGGATCTCTTCAAACCCCCATTTTTTCCTTTAGGTTACACTTTCTCTCTCTTTCCCCCAATGTATTTCTTAATTATTTTTGTATAATTATACTATATTATGTTTATATGTTCCAAAAATATTTATATTTTTAAATTAATATTTATTTTATGAAAAAATATATGTTTTAAATGGTTCCCTTCTCAATTCCTCTCAATAATAGAGCCCAATTAAAGAGAACTTCTCTGTTTCTTACCCATTTTCAAGTACATCCCATAAAAATTTTTAATCCACAAATATTTTTATAAAATATCTCATTTTATTATGAAAAACAATTTTAGTTCATTTCTTGTTTTATGTAAATTTTTATGCCTTTACCCTCTTCAAATACTCTTCATTCTTTTCCCTAAAACTATGCTTAAGTGCCACATTTATAAAATTTCATAACCACTCCTTTTAATGTTTTCACATAAGTTGGAAATAATTATTCATGATATATTTTTATATTTCCTTTATTAATTCTCAATAATGATTTAAATCCCTTCTTTCATGGATACCACTATGACACATCCTTTGGTTATGACTTATTACATGATTATGAAACCCTTTTCTTTCCATGGGTAACCATTATGTTCATTACTTATGTTTTATTTCTTTATGTCATACATATATTCATCTAAATTTTATGATGGGTGTTCCCAGATAGTGCTATAATGAATTGGGTAATGTTTTTGTCTCATGAGATGTTATGTATTAGATTAGGGAGTAAAACTAATCCAGTATGGGACTTTGTCCACCATGTGATACAATCTTGGAAGTTATCCTTGACTTATATTTATGTCATATTATGTTTTACTACCAAATCACTATATTTACATGATCATATGATTCCATGTTCTATATTTTATGCCTATACATGTTTATTCATGAGCCTTTCCTTTTATGTTATCATTCTATTCATTCTAACTCATGTGTTATGCTTCTTTTCTATGCTTATTCCCTTACAAATTTTTTTAGCTCATCTATTTTTTCAATGTATTCCCCAAGTTATCCTATGAAGATGTAGGAGACTCAAAAGAAGTTAAGACCTCATTATGGATATTAAATAAAAGTTTTTTTACTTTTAGTTTCATTTTTTCTAATTTTGTACTTAGTCTTCCAAAGATGTTAGACTTTTTGATCCTTGATTTTTATTTAATGGATAATTATGCTTAAAATAATGTAATAATATGTGTAAAAGGATAGGGTCTCTATAGTTGGTATCAGAAAATGATATAATTATTTTTGGGGATTAGGACTATAAAAATACCTTAAGAATCCTAGGGACAATCCAATCACCATGGATAACCTATATTGAAACTTAGGGAATCACAAGTTGGGATATATTTTTTATTTATAAGTTTATCTTTATATGTTCATATTTTCATCTTTATATTCTTATTAGATAAGCATTCAAACTCGCTAATTTTATCTTTATTTTTTAGTTAATGGATGAAAATAGGAGAACCCATGCTAATAAATAATTTGATAGGAAATTTTATGATTTCCCTATTGAGATTACAAACTTGATGAGAATGGGAGCTCATAACTTCATGATAGTACATGCTCAACCGACATAATTTATGAATAATAACTTGAATTGTGTGGAATTACCTCCTCCTAAGAAAGATAAAGTTGTGTTCTAATCTTTTATGTAAAAAATGCTTCCTATATTTAGTGGATCTTCCAATACCCTAATCATGTAACAATGGGTTAACTCCATTGAGAATATATTATCTATCCTCTAATGCTTATAAGAATAGAAAGTTGTGTTGTAAGTCTATAATTTTAATAGGGAAGCTGATAAATGGTGTATACTAATAAAAAAAATGAAGTCTAAATAGAAAATTGATTCCATGTAATGGGAGATATTTTTCAATAAATATTTTTCCCAGACTCCCCATTTTAAGACAGAGATGGAGTTATTCATACTAAAGTAAAAGGAAAATGACTCTATCAGGGAATACGAGGAAAAATTTACAAGGCTTGCACGATACCCCTATGGGTTTTTCATGAACACTAAAATCAAGGTGGATCACTTATTTAGTGGATTAAATCTAAGTATATGAAAAGTGTTAGTGATTCGAGACTTTGATATATATGAGGAGATTATCTGATATTCCATTAAGGTTGAGATAGGTATTGAAGACTCTCAGTGGTCTCATTGGATAAATGATAAAAATAGAAAATGTATTTTAATATGGGAGGATCAACAAATAAATCCCATAGAGGTAATAAAACCCAACATACCACATGCCAAAAGTGTGGGAAAGAGCATCCCGTAACTATATAAAAGGAACAAAGAGATTCTTAAAATGTGGAAAAGAGGGGAATCAGGAAAATCATTGCCGAAGGTATATAAAGAATCCCATAAATAAATAATAATAAAGGAAGGTTCATATAAATACTCCGGTAGTTGTACAATGTTTCAACTGTAAGGATCATGGGAATTATGTGAACTAATTCCCTAAGAGAAGGGTTGTTAGAGACAATAAACGACAATAAACTCTAAGGAAGTTAGGAAGGGAATGTGTTATCACTACTATAGAGGTGGATCCCAATAATGATGTGGTGGAAAGTATGCTGGTTATTCATTCAAGAATATCGAATATACATTTTGATTTTGGTTCTACACATTCTTTAATATCTTCCAAGTTTAGTATAACTATTCAACCACCACCTCAAAATATGGATGTTGAGTTATCTATGATAATAAAAAATGGGAAAATAATTGCATCCAAAGTATATAACTCCTCCCCAATTAATTTTTTTGAACTGAACCTCCCATAAAATCTCATATTACTTCCTTTGGTGGATTTTGATGCTATATTGGTCATGTATTGGATACTTTATATAAAGACAACATCAACTATTAGGAAAGGGAGATCAATCTTCACATCCTAAGGCATCCTCCAATTATATAAAAATATAAAGAGGAGTATAAATATCCTTTATAATAATTATATAAATTGTGCATATTATTGCCTTATAACCATGAATATCTTTCTCAAATGATTGGTAAAAAAGAGAGGATAATGATTGAAGACATTCCCATTGTGAGGGATTACACTGATGTGTTCCCTGAATAATTTCCTGGTCTTCCTCCTGACCAAGAGGTGGAGTTATCAATTGAACTTATACCTAGATATTTTCCCATATCAAAGACTCCTTATAGAATGTCCTCTATTGAATTGGAATAACTAAATATTAAGTTATAAGAGATTATAGACAAGGGTTTTATAAATCTGAGTGCTTCATCATGAGGTTCTCTAGTCATCTTGTTTAAGAAGAAAAATGGATCAATGCACCTCTGCATTTATTATCGTGATCTCAAAAAAATCACACAAAATAACAAGTATCCCATACCATAGATAGATGTATTTTTTGATCAACTATGTGGGGAAAAGTATTTATCTAAGTTGGAACTTCAATTGGGATATCACCAATTAAAGGTGAAGAAGGAAGATATTTCAAAGACTTCATTTTAAACAAGGTATGGAAATTATGAGTTCATAATTATTCCTTTTTGACTCACTAATTATCTAGAAATATTTATAGAATTAATGAACAGAGTCTTTAGAGATTACCTCGAAAAATTTGTAGTAGTATTTATAGGTGATATTTTAATATACTCTATGAGTAAGGAGAAGTATGAGGATCATTTTAATACTATTCTAAAGACTTTATGAAAGAAGAAAATATATTAAAAGTATAGTAAGTATGAGTTCTAGTTGGAGGAAGCATCATTCCTAGTGCATGTTATCACCAGAAAATGGATATCTTTGGAACCCTCTAAGAAAAATGAAATTGAGGAGTGGCCCATAACAACATTTGTAATGGAAATATATAGTTTCCTCAGTATATATGGGTATTACTGATGATTTTTGAAGAAATTATCATGATTTTCAAACCCACTAATAAAGATGGCCCAGAAGGGAGTAAAGTTTTCTTGAACCAATGAATGTGAAGACTTCTTTAAAGAGTTGAAAAAGCGGCTTATCACTACACCAGTTCTTACACTACCGAAAAGTGGGGAACTATTTGTGGTATAAAATGATTTTTTAAAGAAGGTAATAGGTTTTTTACTAATTAAAAATGATAAATTGATAGCCTACACCTCAAGGAAGTAGAAATTTCATGAGAAAAACTACTCGACACATGATCTAGAGTTGTTAGTTTTGATATTTTCATTGAGAATCTGGATGAATTATCTCTAGGGGGAGAATTTTGAGATATATACTGATAAAAAGAGCCTCAAATATATATTCCCATAGAATGAGATTAATATAAACCAGCGAATATGGTTAGATCTCATCAAATATTATGACTGCTCGATCCACTACTATTCGGGTAAAGCGAATAAAGTTGAAGATGCTTTAAGTAGAAAGGATCCTACCAAATTATTAATAATTAGAATTGAGAAGGATCCAATATTCTTAGACATGAAAATAATATACATGGGGATCATAAAGAAAAGAACATCATCATTATTTATCAAATAATTTCTCAAACATCTGTTTTAGAGAAGATAAAAGATGATCAAAGAGATTATGTGAAAATTCAAAGAAGGTGGAAGCTATAAAAAATGGGAAATCCTTAGAGTTCAAAATTTATTAGGAAGGATTCATAATATTTGGGTCACGACTATGTGTTCCATAAAATCCTAAGATAAATATGGATATTTTGAATGATGCACATAAAACAACCTTCTCAATCTATCCAGGGAGCACAAACATGTATCGAGATCTCCAAGAGTACTATTGGTGGGACAATATGAAGAAATAGATCTATGGATATATATTAATGTGTCTGGTATGTCAGTAAGTGAAGGCTGAAAGGAAAAATTCTATGGTGATTATGCGACCATTTTCAATATGTACATGGAAATAGGAAAACATCACCATAGAATTTGTCACTAGATTTCTGAAGAAATATAGAGGAAATAATGAAATATGGGTTATTTGGATCATATTAAAAATACAACACACTTTATTACAATTTGAGAGGACTTATCACTTGATCAACTTAAACAAATATATATTAGAGAAGTATTTTTTTGATGAATGGATTACAATTATCTATTGTATCCAATTAAGATATGATATTTACCTCTAAGTTTTGGAAAAGTATCCTACATGATCTAAACACTGAACTGAACTTCAGTATGTTCTATCACCCCTAGACTGATGGATAGTTTGAGTGGACTATTTAGACATTGGAATATATATTTAGAGCATGCTCAATATACTTTAAAGGTGGATGAGATCAACATCTTCCACTGGTTGAGTTTTGTTACAACAATAGTTTCCACCCAAGCATCAAAATGGCACCATATGAAGCCCTTTATGGGAAATTATGTAGAGAACCAAAATGATGGGATGAATTCAATGAATTTAAGTTGTTGGGACATGAAATAGTTGAAGAAATGGTAGAAAAGGTGGATACCAATCAACAACACATTAGGGATGCCTAAAATCGATAGAAGAGATATGAAAAAAATGATCAACGAGGCATGGAGTTTGAAGTTAGAGACATGGTATTACTTCACATATCTCTATGGAATAAAGTAATGAGATTTGGGAAGAAGGGAAAGATAATTCCCAGGCACATCGACCCCTTTTAGATTCTTAATCATGTCAGAGCCTTGGACGATCGACTAGAACTTTACCAACCATGTATCAAGCATATGATATATTCCATGTACCCCTCTTGAGGAAGTACATACTAGATCCCTCACAGTACTAAATTTAGATGTGGTAGAGTTGGAAAATGATCTCTCTTATGAGGAGTAAGCAATGAAGATCTTATACCACAAAGATAATATTCTACACAACAAGACTACTCACCTGGTAAAAGTACTATAGAGGAACCATAAATATGAAGAGGAGACATGGGAACTAGAGGAAGCGATGAAGGAGAAGTGCCCTTACTTTTTTTCACCTTAGTTTTTAAAATGGTATTTTTAGGGTGAAATTTTATAAGGGGAAAGAATGTAATGACCCATAATCTAATCAATGGAATTTTTATTTTTATAATTATGTCATGTAGTATAAAACAC
This sequence comes from Viscum album, assembly GCA_963277665.1. NCBI lineage: Eukaryota > Viridiplantae > Streptophyta > Magnoliopsida > Santalales > Viscaceae > Viscum > Viscum album. The sequence goes on along the minus strand of OY728122.1, from coordinate 501,276,099 downwards.
AAACATCAAATAGAGAAAACCAAAAAAACTATTATCATAAATGAATAATGATACATTAGTTAGAAAATAAACTAATAATAATTTCAAATATTATAGTAGGATAATAAATAGAAAATAATATAATAAGAACATGAAAATTTGGATCTGCTCGATCCACCAGAATGACCGCACTTATGAACAAAGTTATAGAAATAAAAAATAATGTTAATAATACAATATTCATTTTAAAGATGAAATATATATAACCTTGAGATAAAATATAAGTGAATGAAGAATTAATTAAATAATATGTATTTTTATAAATTAAAGAACCTATATGAACGTTATAAATCTGATTGTTGGAATAGTAATCTTATAGTTGGAATAGTAACATGGATGTTGGGATAGTAATATGATCGTTAGGAATATTAATATGTTAGTTAGAATAGTAACCTCAATTTTTAATATGTGAAATATTATTTAGGTATCTTATAAATGAAAATATGATATATTTATATCTTGGTACAAGTAAATAAATGTTTTAAAAATGATAAATTAAATGATTATATTTTTATAAAACATAAATGTTTTAATCGCACTTATAATAAATATAATAATTTAAAATAAATTATATTTACATAAAATGTATTTAAAAATTTATATTAAGTTGTATTATAATGATAATATAATTTTATTAGACCATAAATAATTTTTCAAAGGGTTGTAAAATAGATTATAATATTAAAATCAACATTTTTTTAATAAATGATGATTTTATTTAATAATTAAATTTATAATATTTAGAAAATTATTTTCATAAAATGGATTTCATTTTTTAAATCTACACATAGAAAAAAAATTGGGTAAATTTTTGGGAATTTTCTAAAATAGTTTAATTTTTAGCAAATAGTGAAATATGGTAATTTACAGTATTTAGAATTTTAAGCCAAATACATGAATTTTTGGGTCATGGATGATGTAAGAACCAATTAGTTCAAACTCACATGCATAAGTTACTATATATAGTCATAATAATCAATAATATTGATAGTCTTGAGCCAAAATATTAAGCCAATGAATATAATGATAAAAAACACCCCTCTCCTCCCCTTATAAATACCACCCCTCCTCCTCACACTTTATAAGCCTTGGATCTTGAAAATATTATACCAAACTACAATACTAATAATCTTCCCCACATCCTAGTGCTTCTGGTATCACCAAAATACCAATTTATTGTGCCTTAAGGAAGTTTTTAAGGAGACTATATTTAAGATGTAAAATCCTTCATTCTATTTTAATTTTTTAATTTACCCTACCTTATCCTCACCCCTACCTAAATTTTAATGATAACTCCAATATCATATATATAATATAATTTTATTTTTTTAATGGAATATCCATCATCAAATATCTTCTCTTCTCCTTTTATTTTTAAAAATGAAAACATCATCCAGGGTATGTCGATTCACTGCCTTTGTGGATGATGAGTTTTCATTTCCCATTAGCACTTTCATGGAAGGTTTAAATTCACTTATAATTTTTTAAATTGATGTAAATATATATATTATATATGTTTTCACATTATTGAATTAATATATGGTCATATTATTAAATAACACAAAACTAGCTTGTGATGGTTGGAAAAACCACCAAAATAAACCAAACAATCATCATTAACATTTTATCAAATTGATCATTATTATACCAGAAATAAAAATTATATATGGAACCATTTAAAATTATATAAGTACAATAATACCATATAATTTCATGTCTGATGTACTATTCCCAATTGAAAAGAATATCCATAAATATACACAAGTTAACCAACCATGAAATTTTGAAATGAATGCTCCTGGAACGATGAAATTAAACTTTATAACTCATCAAAATGACTAAAAATGAACTTAATAAAATTATAATAGATACAATATATTTAGGGGAGGTTATGAATTAAATTATTAATGTATATAATTTTAATATCTAATATATTAAATTAAAGCGTGGAATACATTCAGACATAAGGTAAGAGATCACTCCAAACCCCCATTTTTCCTTTGGGTCACACTTTCTATCTATTTTACTAAATTTATTTCTTAATTATTCTTTTATTATTATCAAATATTATGTTTATATGTTAAAAACATATGTATATTTCTCAAATAATTTTTTTTATGGGGAAATACATGTTTTAAAAGGTTCCCTTCTCAATTCCTATTAATAAACAAGCCCAATTAAAGGTAACTTCTCTATTTCTTACCCATTTTAAGTACACTACATAAATTTTTTTAAGCCAAAAATATTTTTCTAAAATCAATAATGTTTTCATGAAAGAAATTATTTGTTCATTTATAGTTTTACGTAAATATTTATTCCTTTACCTTCTTCAAATACTCTTTATTCTTTTCCCTAAAATTATACTTAAGTGGCACATTTTTAAAATTTTATAACCACTCTATTTAATGTTTTAAAATCAATTGGAAATCATTTTTAATGATATATTATTATATTTACTTTATTAATGTCTAATAATTATTTAAATCCCTTATTTTATGTATACCATTATGATATGCCCTTTGGTTAAGCCTTATGACATGATTACAAAACCCATTTCTTTTTATGGGTAACCATTATGTTCATTCATTATATTTGATTTATTTTATGTGGGACACATATTATTGTACATGTTATGATGGGTGTTCCTAGATAGTGCTCAAATTCATTGGGTAATATTTTGTCTCATAATACATTATGTATGGGATTAAGGAGTAAATCTAATTTATTATGGGACTTTGTCCACCATGTGATACCATCTTAGTAGTTTTACTAGACTCATGTTTATTCATGTTATGTGTTTATACCAAATTCATATATTTACATGATCATATGATTCCATGTTCTATATGTTATTCCTCTACATGTTTATTCATGATCCATGCCTTTTATGTTATCATTTTATTATTTCTGACATGGTTATTTTCCATGCTTATTCCCTTACTAAGATTCTTAACTCGTCCCTTTTGTCTATGTATTCCATAGGTTATCCTATGAATATACAGGATATTAGAAGGAAGTTAGGATATCATTATGGATAATATTTTGTTTTTATTTCTAGTTTCATGTTTTCTAATTATGTACCTAGTATTCCAAAGATGATATAATTTTCAATCCTTGGTTTGTATTTAATGGATAATTATGCTTAAATTCATGTAATAATATGTGTAAAAGACTAGGGTTTATATACTTTGTGTGAATATGGTTGTAGTGAGATTTATTCTGGGTTTATTAGGCATAGTTTAACCTTATCCATTTTCTCAGGTTACTAGGATAGATATTAAACCAACTAGGATTATTAAATGGTTGGTTTTGGTTGATTTAATGCAATAACATTGATTGGTACCCCAAGTAAGAGGCCCTAGGTTACCCATGTTCTTTGAGCCAAGTCTGGATCCATGTGGTTTGATGGAAAATGCTTGTGGTAATTACCTCCTCCTTTTTTTCATTATTATAGAATATCAGTGAATTGTTAAATAGTTCTGTCCATGATATTTTTTTAAGTTCTAATGAGATTTTTTTTTCTTTTGGGATTCTTAACACCATGAAATTATTAGGAGAGTGAAGAATCCAAGTGGTTTATTTGTGTTTAAGTTGAAATTAATTTCAATAGTTTGTGAAGATTAAATTTAATGAGGCTTTCAAATATGATGATTATTTTGGAATTTTATTTGATAATTTAATGGTGGTAAGAGTTAGATAAATATTCTTATTGATCTTTATTAAAAAATATAGCTAGAATCACACCAACCAGTATGAGAGAACTGTAGCCACTACCGAGGTGGGAAGTTAAAACTTTATACAACCATCATGGAGGAATCAAAGAGAGTGAATGTAATGAACAAAGGTTCATGGAAGCATAGTCGATCCACCGTGTATGGTGGCATGGAAACAGAAGAGGATGTTAGTATGGGGAGGTGACAATAAAATTTGGGACCATTCCCCGGTACTCGAAACTAGCTGTCCAAGGAACAAATTTTATTATAAAGGATCGTGTGACCGAATTCAGAATCAATTTGGGACTCATAAAAGCTGGTCACTATTCATCCATTAAAAATATATGTAAATAACCAGGGTCATGAAATTTGTTACATTATCATCGTTTGATCTGGGTCATGGTTATCTTCTACCTTGATTTCGTTTGGGTTTTCTGTGCATCAGGTTTTAAACAAGTCGCACCTTCGTTGGATCAAGCCTAAGAATTTGATCAACATTTGATGGTTATGAGGATTTTAACATGATCAAATGCATATGAAAATTCATTTGAATGTTTAAATAAAGTTCAAATTGAGGATAGATAGTGAGGTGTTAAAATGAAACAAGATTCATATTTGAAGATGATGATTTATCATACTCATGATACATGCAAGCTGAGGCGGTGTTCATTAAGTGAGGAAATGTGCATGAGCTAAGTCGGTGGAGTGTTTATCTATAAATACCCATGTGGAGATCATTTTAATTATGAGTTAATTTCATATTCAAGAGATAATTTTGAGAGTAGAGATGACTTAAATAGAGGCTTGAACAAGCTCTGTATTCATGAAAGAGTATCCATGCATTTGTGGAGTGTATTTGTAGACCCCTACATTTTCATGAAGATAATATAATTTCCACAATCCAATGTAGACATTCACACCATGTTACAAGAATTAGATATAATAACCTACATATACAGTTAAGTGAAGAAGAAAGAGTTATCTCTTATTATATTATTAGAAATTTCTTGAGAATTATGTATGAAATGGTAATCATGCATGAAGGGAGTTTTGTGCGAAACAATATTTGAGTTAGTCATTAAGGATTACTTAAGTGAAGAAAAAGTGAGATAGTGGGGTATACTTTTCATGAAGAATAATAAATATCAACCACACCCATTTATGTTTTCATGAGAAGGATTTGATAGAAGTGGCTATTTGAGTTCCACATACATCTTGCGTGAAGGTGGAGAGTTCACACAAATAGTGTGTGTTGCGAACTGATTGAGGAAGTGTTCAATTTATATGTTCAGAGAGAATAAATTGTGAAAATGTAATTGTCTGTACATTAAAAAACATTTACATGAACATGAAATAACACTTGTATAATAAGAAGTGTTGAGGAGAACATGATTTTTTTATACATTCATGATGATTGAGAAATGCACATGCAATATACTATTCATGTATAGTGTGTAGTGAAGAATTTGAGAATAAATCTAGAGCATTATTTCAGAATAATTTTATATCCAAGTGATTTGGTGATAAGTGATGTCATTATTAGAAGGAATCATATCCTGATCAGTGTTTTAATAAGTCAGATGATGATAAACTATGATCAAAAATTATTTGAGAAAGACTAGCATCAGTGAAAAGGTACTTGAATTGTAAAAGAGCTAGTTTTATCTAACAATATCATGGAGGAAGATCAAGAGATCATACTATAGACGCATTAGATCTTCTGATGAAGAATAAGGATCTTGTGATTGGGGGGGGGGGTCTGACTAGTTGCTGAAGATGCTTGAGAGAATGGGGGGTCTAAGAAGTCAAAAAATTATGGTGTCTAACCAACCAAGACAGAAGATTTGGATCATTGGGTGGTATAAATAGGATTAACTGGAGGATCAAATACTAGGGTTTATAACCATTTTCTTCCAAAACCATTATAATTTATAAAAATATTATAGTGGATAATCTATATTGGGGGGTCTAACGAACATGGAATTGAGTAGGTCTTAGTACCGAACCTTGTAAAAATATTGTGTGTTGTGTATCATTTACTTTCTACATTACATACAAGATCCACTCATCTTAATAGGTGATAGAGGTTTGAATTAAAAGGTGAAAAAGAATTTAGTAAAACAAGTCACACCCAATCCCCCCTTAGTGTGACAACAGGATCCATTGGACACTTCAATTGGTATCATAGGGAAATCCACCTTTGGTTGGACCTACTTTACTTTTCTAGTTGTTTATATTATATGTTTATGAAGTGAATATTTGAGTTTGAAGAAAATTAAGAATAACTTCAAATGGAAAATCCTATCTCTACTCATAATGTTATAAATGTTGATGTTTTATAAAAAATCATAAAAATCGGAAGAAAATAGTAAAAAAGAAACTAAAAAATAACTCAAAGGTGAATGAAAATCTATTGCACGATGAAGAAACTCATAATGATAATTTTTTAGTAAGATCAATTGATTATAATTCTGATGAATCAAGTTCAAGTTGTGATAAAGATATGTTCAATTATTAAATTTGAGAGCATCTAAATAATGTTCCCAAATAAGTGGTCCCATGTATGATCAATGTTTTCAAGGAACTTCAGGATGAAAAATTATAGTTTGAATAAGAGCATAATGTTATGAAAGAATAATTGGATAAAAATTTTGGCATATGAAACACTCTCACAAAACTTGTGAAAGAAAAATAGAAAAAAATATATATTTTCAATGAAAGATATGTTGAAGATATTAAAAAATTAAAAATTAATGTTTGTGAGAAATATGTTTTTGAGATTATATTTATAGAAGTTATCCATGCACTAGAAAATCTTCATAATACATCTATGATTGTTAAAGATAATTAGATGAATATTAAAGAAGAAAAAATCAAGGAGCTTGAAAGTTTGTTACTAAATGAAAATCAGATTTAATATGATGATAATTAGAAGATGAAGTATCATTGGAAAAAAAGCATGAAATTGGTTGAAGATGAGAAGATTTTTCATAAATTAAAATGTCTTGAACTATAATTTAAACTTAGAAATGTGGAATAGAATCACACTGAGACTTCCCAAGATATTTAGAGAGGAAGTACTTCTAAGGATTCATATGATAAGAGTCCTATTTTTGAAAATACTGAATCTAATGTAAATAAGAGCTTTAGATTATCTAAGGATAAATATATTGCGGGATCTTTGAAGAAGATAACCCCTTTTCTTGATAATTATATGTGTACTAATATTGTTTTTGTGACTAGTGCTAATTCAACTTTAAAATCTGGATAAACATGGGTAAAGAAAGATTCTCATGAATCCATTATATCTTCAAATATGGATGTGAAGAAGTATATAAATTCTTGTTCCCCAAAGAAATCATAGAAGAAGAAATGTGCTATCCAAAAGTATAAAAATGTCAAATACAGTCAGAATGTGTCATGGAAGAAGAAATAAAGATTTTTTTTACTATTGTTGGTGTTTTTGGAAGTTTGTGAATGATGTAATGAATTGTTATCACAAAATTTCATTGTATAAAAATTAAAATATGCCTAAATTTAGGGAATAAAATATGAAGAGAAATGGAAACCTAAAAAATAGAAACAGAACTCATAGAAAGAAACTTAGTCTATCAAGAACAGATACGATTACTTTGAAAATTTTTGTGATTATTAAAATAGAAGTGGGAATTGTTATGATGAGTTCTGATATATACTAATCATGAAAAAAATAATATATTAATATGAATATAAGACCACAACTAAAAGTTAAGTATCTAAGAAAATAATATGACATTCCATCCTTGGGATGTGAACAAAAGAAGAAGGTTGTTAAAAAAATTCCCAAGAAGTTTGAGAAGAATGATGTAAAGAGTGTCAAACCAAAGAAAAGATGATTCTATTGTGGTAGTAAAGGTTACATCATGGACCATTATAAATTTTCCATAAACATAAATACTAAAGGAATAAACCTGAAATAAAATAAATAATAAATCCAAAAAAGAAACAACAGGATTGATTTGATGAAAGGCATATTTGATTAAGAATTTAAAAAGTTTCCTAAAAAGGTAACTTTATGAATTATAAAGTTGTGTGTGAAAGGTGTAATATGTCTGGCTATTTAGGTAAAAAAATTACATGGTTTCCTGGACAAGAATAATTCTTTAAGAAGTGAGTAACAAAACCTATGACTTCTTATGTTAAAGATATTATTGGGAAAAATAATCTATATAAAAATTGAAGACTAAGCATGTTCCAAAAAAATTCTTGATCATATGTCCAAAATAGTTAGAATATTTAATAAAAATAGAGAAATTAAATAAATTTGAAACTAATTTTCTAGAAAATGTGAAGAATCCTTTTTCATCAAAGAAGATTTATGGGTTGAGAACCAACTCTTAGCCATACTCCTCTTACGGATGAACATTTAAGAACCACCTTATTACCATATATAATTTATGTTTTTTTTCATGTAGATAATTGAAGGTGAATCATATATTAAGGGGGCTTGGATTTTTTAAAATATGTGAACATATTACATCTAGAAATTTGTCCATCATGGAAGACTATTGGAATCATGTTGTCTTTTAACAACATTACAAATAATTTTAGAAGATTCTTAGAGTTTATTCTTGAAGAAATACAATCACGATGAAGAAGATATTGAGTGTATATATTGAGGGGGAGCATGGAATAACAACCATGAGATATATTTATCTTATTTGATATCTTATGAATATTATAAGTTCTAGTGATGTATTCATCTGATAATTCTAGATGTTAAAAATTTAGAGATTGAAGCTTATCATCATTTAGGTATTTTGATTACATTATATTATTTTCATGATGAAAAATAAATTTTAAAATGAAGATATTGATTAATTAATGGTAAAAGGAAAATTAAATTGAAAAGGGGGATGTGAATTCTCTCACTTGAATGTTTTTAATATGTTTGTTGAGATGAATGTAGGATATTGGTTGAATTTTTTTTGACAAACCCTGATAAAGGGTTTCAATGTTGGTATCATATGCTGAACATTTATTGATAGAATTGATTTTAAATTTTACCACTCTTATTATCTAAACTTATCATATCTCACGTAGACTTAGAGTTGATTAATTTTAACTCTTTTCTAAGCTAGTGGTGATTCCATCCTTCTCTAAAGTAAATTAGACTATAAGTGTCAGGAGAGGAGAAACTGTTATTAATTTTGAATGATGGAGATAAGAATTCCTTCCCATACCTATATCTTTGTTTTTTTCTAAAAATGGGGAGAAGATATCATTTAATTTTGAAATGAAATGGCTATTGACAACAAATCTAAAGGGGGAGATCAAAGAACCCAAGAGGTTTATTTTTGTTGAATTTTAAATTGTTGTCAATAGGTTAAGAAGATGAAATTAAATAAGTATTCTAAATGTGATGATTGTTTTTGAATTTTATTTGAGATTTTTTTGGTAATAGTTAGATAAATATTCTTGTTGATATTTATTAAAAATATATCCAACCATACACCAACTAGCACGAGGGAGCCATAACCACTGCTAAGGTGGGAAGTTCAAACTCTAGATAGCTTTCATGGTGGTGGAAGATAGAGTGCATGGCATGCCCAAAGGTTTATGGGAGAATAGGAGAGCCACCATGCATGGAGGCATAGTGGAAGAAGAGGATTCTAGCATGAGGAGGTGCTAGAAGGCATCAAGAGTGAACCCCGGTACATGCAACTAGTCATATAAGGAATGAATTATATTATAAAGGATCACATGAATAAATGAAAAATAGATGCGGGAATCATGAAAGTAAGTAATTTTTTATATGTTAAAAAGACACATAAATAACCAAGGCCATGTGATCTATTACATTGGCATCGTTCGATTTGTGTCATGGTTATCTTCTACCTTGAGCTCATCTGGGAGTTCTGTTCATTGGGTTTTCCGCATACCACACCTCTATTAGACCGATCCAAATAATTTGATCAAAATTTGATGGTTATGAGGATTAAAATACAATTGAATTCACATGTAACTTATTTTTCATGTTTAATTTTTTTTGAACTGATGATAAATGGCGAGGTGTTTGAATGCAGCAAGGTTCATATTCAAAGATAGTGATTTCTCATGGTCCTCAGATGTGTGAGATGAGGTGGTGTGCATGAAGTGATGTGGAACACATGAGTTAATTCAGTAGAGTGTTTGTCTATAAATAACCTCAAGGAGATTATTTGTAGTATGAATCAATTTCATATTCTAGAATAAATTTTGAGAGCATAGAAGGCCGAAAAAGAAGCTTGAATGGGATCTATATTCATGCTAGAGTTTCCATGAATTTGTGTAGTGTATTTATAGACATCCATGTTCACATGAAGATGATCTAATTTCAGAGAACTAGTGTATAAATTCACATTTTGTTATGCGAAGCAGATATAAGAACCCATATATAGAGTTTCATGAATAAGAAAGAGACATCACTTATTTTGTTACATGAAAGTGATTGAGAATTATGCATGAAATGGTAATCGTGCGTGAAGGGAGTTTCACATGAAATAGTATTTGAGTGAGACTCAAATGAGTCCTCATGTGAAGCAATATTGAGATTTCATTTTATAATTTCCACAAAGCATCTTAAATATCAACCACACCCATTTAGGTTTTCATGAAAATTATTTTCATGAAGTAGTTGTTTAAGTTCCACATACATCTTTCATGAAGGTGTAAAGTGCACATAGATAGTGAATGTTTTGAACTAATTGAGTCAGTGTGCAATTTATACATGTATTGAGAAGAAAATGAGGTATTGTAAGTGTGTGTGCATTATATAAAAATTTATATACACATGAAATAACACTTTCATAAGAAGTTTTTAGAAGACCATGAATTATTTTATACATTCAAGATGATTGAGAAATGCACGTACGATATACTATGAGTGTACAGTATAAAGTAAAGAATTTGATACTGAAGTTGGAGCATTATTTCAGAAGAATTTTATATCTGATTTATTTAATGATAAGTGAGGTTGGGACTTTAGAATCATAAGGAATCATAGCTCGAGCAGTGTTGTACTGAGGCAACTGATTATAAACTATGATCATAAATTATTTGAGACAGACTATCATCAGTGAAAAGGTACTTGATTTGTACACAAGCTAGTGTGACCCAACAAGATCGTGGAGGAAGATCAAGAGATCATCCCATTAGTGGATTAGATATTCTGAAGAAGAAGAAGGATCTTGTGAGTAGGGGGATCTAACCAATTGCTGAAGAGGCTTGAGAGACTGGGGGTCTAACCAGTCAAATGGTTAGGGTGTCTAACCAATTAAGGTAGAGGAGTTAGATCGCTGAAGGGTATAACTAGGATCAACAAGAGGATAAACTATAAGTGCCCAGTCTAAATATAGTTGTATCAATGAGAGGGGGAGGGGGTGAATCAGTGATACCTTTTCTTTTATGTTTCCATATCAAATGAAAAAACATTTGTCTCAAGTTAAATATTACCTTCCCTACTGAAAAAAATTCAATTAAAAATCCACAAGAACACAATAATTTACAAGTTTCACTATTCAATAAGAATAGTTACATCCTTGTCATGGTTTGGAAATGATCCAAGACCACACAATCCACTAGAAAACAATAATTTTTTTGTAATTCAATGATTAGGATATTCCCTTTCCCTCATGTATCACTATGTAAAAAATATAATAGTGTATGTGATCCTTCTAGAACAAATGATGTAATACAAAGTTTTTGTAACAAAAAATGTTATGATGATTATTTATCAACTTTTAAAAATATAAACTTTGAAATAAATTCTTCATTTTCTTACCCATAAGCTGGTAAGAACTTACTAGACTTTGTAATAAAACTCATTCTAATTTCCCAGTATTATTTCTCAATATGAAAAAATACCTCTGTTATAATATAGTTGAGACAATTCTAAACAATTTCTTCTTCAGTCTAGAAATCCCAATATGATAATCCTACCAAATAAGATAACTATATGAATACGATAATCAGTTGAATATGATGATCATTTGAATACATTGTAATCTTATCTCTTCTCCTCTCTCTTATGTCCAATGTGACTTCTTTAAGAAAAACAATCTGGAAACCATTATTTTCTCTAGAGATCTGTCTTCTCTATACTTCTCATGAACAATACTTCAGTTAGAAAATTACAATATACTTTTCACCATTTATACTCACCCAAAATATGGTTTGGGAGGAATTCCTAAAAACTTTCCCGCTCAACTAAATTTCCTAAATTTGCACGTTTCCTTGAATTTTGAGTGCATTTTGACTTTCTTCAACATTTCTCAAATCTTCTCGTTTCTTCTTGATCCTTCTCGAATCTTCTAAAAACTTTAAATATCTTCTGAATTTATTCAAAAACACCAATTCGATTCCAATTTCCCATTCTGATTTTTTTCAATATGATTTCTCTATTACGATGCTATGTAAGAACTAATGAAAACAAAAAATCTTCTTCAAAATTAAAGCTTCACATTTTCAATACTTTTGTATCTCCTTCAAGATATTTAAAGTCTAATTCAAATTCTGATTATAATTTATCTCATTATCATGAAGACAAATGTCAAACAATAAATTCTTATTCATTTATTCTCTTGACTCATTTAGTAATTCAAAATTTTGTAAAAGGTTGACTAAATTGTTGATTAAACTCTAAAATTATTCTTCATATTGGTCACCACATAAATTTATTTTTCTTCATTCATAGGTCACAAATTATTATTCATTAGATGATTACAATGACATACCAAGTTCAATGGAACAATATCAGAAACGTCAACTTTAGCATCTTCTTTCTCTTTTGAATACGATACCAATGAATTTTTCTGCACAAATAATTCTACCTTTGATGAATACGATGACATAATGAATATGATTGACTGGTTTCAGTAGCTTAAACTTTAGAAACTTATTTATTTTCTTCATTATGATAATCCTTATTATCCTTTAAACAAATGTGCATTTAAAAAGATCATTAAGATGATCCTTGAGACTGGAAAGATTTGGATTCACCAACTTTCATCTTCTTTAAACATTCAACAAGTATTATGAATTCCTTCATGACTTTGAATATGTTGAAGATCATCTTCAACATCATCTAAGTTACAATGTAAAGTATTGTAACTTTCCATTCCTCCAGTAACATATTTCTTTCCTGCTTAGCCTGAATACAATTGACATGATTACAATCTGACTGAATACGATTTATAGTACCTATTATCCACCTTTGTTTTATAAATATTACATCACAAGTTTTATAGAATACTTATGATTTATGAGAAATCCAAGATTAATAAATCATCTTCACATTTTTAATGGAAATTATTAGAACTTCCCATTCCTATAGAATATTTCCTTCTTTCCATCCATACCAACCATATCTAAATTTATGAATATGATTTTTGAGTCAGAATTTCTAAATATGATTTTTGAGTCAAAATTACTAAGTATGATTTCTGATTCAGAATTTTAGAATATGATTATTATGAATCTGTTGACTCATGCTGATGTCCTAGATCCAATTCTGAATATGATTCTCATCCTTGTGATTCTAGATCCAATAGAAAAATTAACCAACTCTTCTTCAATTCGAATTTAAATTACCTTTTCAAAATTATTTATTCCTTCAACATAATCAGAAGATTTTATATTGAAAAAAAAACAATCAAAACATAATAGACAACTTCACTTACTCTTCTTCAATCCAAATTTCAATTAACTTTTCAATATTCTTTCTTCCTTCAACATAATTAGCAAATTTATCTATTAACAAAAAATAAAATCAAAACAAAACTTGGGCATAACAATATCCCCCTTCATATTTGTTTTCAATACCCATATAAAACACTTCAAAACAATTCAAAACAATAAGTGGTATTGTTTTCTTTTCACACCTTTTCTTCTCTCTATTATTTTCTTGGTCACCCTATTTATTATCTCTCCCCCTTATTGACAATAAAATTAAAAGGGTCCAACATGGAAATTTTCCACCTTATTGAAAAATGATCTCCATTTCTAAGGGTTTGAATTTTTCTTCTTTAAATCTTGAACCTTTTCCTTAACATAAACATCACATGCATTTATTAACAAAGAACCTTTAACTAAACAACTTTAAGTCTACATTGGAAAACCCAATGTAGAAAACAAGAGTGAATAATCAATGTTGTTAATGTTTTCCATTGCACAACTTTCATGTAATACCCATTTCATGTTTCTTTCAAAATTATCATGACTGGGGAAATCCTTGAAAGATTTTTTTAATATAAAATTAGCCTACACCCATCACAACAAACATTTCAAAAAGTTTAGGTGTATAAAAACACAATTTTTCAAAAAGTCATATTTTTCATAACCTCATTACTTTATATTGAAAGAATAGTAAGAGACTCATCAGTTCTATCTTCCTTATTTCAAATCCTTCAATTCCCTATATGTTAGTACAAATATAATTTTTTTTGGGAATAAGGAGGAACCTCAATTGTTTTGTAGAAATAACAATAGAACTGAGATTCCTCTCTCCATATTGAATTTTTATTTTTTTTCTTGGATTTTTAATTGGATGTGATTTATTCCTTTAGTTAATACTTATCAGCTTTTATAACAAATTTCTTATTATTTATAGAATATTCTGATGATGATGTCATATTTTCTTCATATTTAGTAACATCTTTGTTATAATCAGTTTTGTAACATTTTTTCCATGTCTGTATTTTGTTTTGGAAAGATAGTTGAACAAATTTTTATATCATTCTTTTATTTCTCATATCCATAATATATTGATACCTTTTTGTAAACTTTTCTTATATTTTTAGAAGTATTTTTCTTCCCCTCTTCTTTTTCTAATTTTTTTTCTTCCTCCAAATTCTTAGACAAGTCAATGTGTTTTGTCCAGATAACTCAACACTCTTTCTTTTTGGACCCAACATATATATTTTTCTTAACTTCCAAAACATTCAGCTTTTGAGAGTTATTCAAAAACTTTTTTTGTGCTGGTAAAAAAAAGACAATATTTAGAAATATTTCCAGGTTTCTCACATCCTTCAGAAACAGTTTCCATAGGTTGGAACATATTTTCAATTTTCACACCAACCTTGTGAGGTTTCTTACAAACATCCTTATTATACTTCTTCCCTTTATAGGATTGATTCATCCTCAAAATTTTCCTTCTATAGTTTGTTAAATAGTTTTAATATTTTTGTTCGAACCAACACATGTTAGCTGTATGCCCAAATCCACAAAAATTCCAACATTATCCATAGAAAGAGTATTTTATTCTATAAATTTGATTCTTATAGGATTTGTGAATATGTTTCTCAGTATCGTTATTAATAGAACTTTCTTGATCACCAAATTTTTTATTTTCAATCAGAACCTTCATATTTAGCTTGATTTTCTTTTCATCCTTATTAGAAACAAAAGTAATAGAAATTTTATCAGACTCAGAGTATTTAGTAACTTCTGACTTCCCAACTTTTTTGGTCTTGGACACATACATAATTTTTCCATCTTTCTTATCAACCTTTGAAGGTAACTTTTATTGATCATTTAAGGTTTATCCTTATGAGAAATTTCACCAAATTTAGAGATAGAGTTTTTGAAATGCGTACCTTCATTTTCATCTTTAGAAAGTTTTTATTAGACAAGTTACAACTCTTCTTCTTTTACCTTCAGCTTCACTTACAGAAGTTCATTACAATTATTTTCTTCCTCAAGATATTTCATCAAATCATATATCTCTTCCATTATATTTAATTTATTATCAGGAATACATTCTTGATTATTTGTTGAAGATTTTTCACTTTTCAATTCCCTGATCTCCTTTTCAAGTCTCCCAATCTTACTCAGACATTATTTCAATTCTTATTTCAGATGATATTTTAATTGAGTTTCTTATTATTCAGAAATACTGCTTCTAAATTCTTCACTATTAATTGTTGCAATGAATATATTCTCCCTAGGATTCTCAATATATTTTTTATATTTATCTTCACTTTCTTCTTCTTTAGAACAACTACTTTCACTGCTAGAAAAAATTTCATCATTAACTATTTCAATAAACATTTTCTCTTCAACACCACTTGTAACCTACTAAATATCATCATCCTTATACAAAAACTATTCTACTTTTGGATTTAGAGAACTTATTAGCTTCCCTCTTGGAATAGAATTTTTCATTATCACCATTTTTCTTCCAAGATCTTCTTAGCCTTGTTTCTTCTTCTTCAATTTCTTCTTCATCACCTCTTCAAGGAAAATTGGAAATAAAATAACCAATGGATCCACATCCAAAAATTTTCAAGGGAATTTTCCCTTTATACCTTTTTATAACTCTTTTAACATTTTTAGAGAAAAAGGATAAAATTTCATCAAGATTTTTACACACCTCATTTGCAGAGTTAGAGTCAGCAACATCATCTTCCTCAGAAACCTTTTTAACCTTTTATTTCTTGGTGGCTTTTAAAGACATTTATCTATCAATTTTTGTTTTTCCCTTCATAAATTTTTCTATTATCATATCATATTTAATGATAGTATTGTGTAAATCATCTAGAGATAATATATTAGGATCTATATATTCCAATAAAGAAAATTTAGCATAAAACTTGTCGGGATGAATTCTCAAAATCTTTTCAACAATAATAGAATCTTATAACTTTTCACCAAGACCTCTGATAGTTCTAACAATCTCATTCACCCTAGTAAAGAAGTCACCAACAGATTCATACTCACCCATCTTCAGATCTTCATACTTAAATATCTATATTTGTAACTTTAAATTTTTTAATTTTTTTATTACCTTCATAAATATTTTTCATCTTATCCCAGATACCTTTAGTAGTGGAACATCCTTTTACTCTCAGAAACTCACTTTTTGAAAGTGATGAGAGTAAAACATTCTTAACTCTTCCATCATTCTCAAGGTTTTCCTTATCATTATTTTTGAGAGGAGAATTCTCCATATGATGAGGGAATCCATATATAATAGATATTGAAACATATTACCCAAGATACATAAGATATGATACCATTCTTCCTTTACAGATTTGATAATTCCTATCATTTAATATTGGAATCCCCTTACTATTCACACAACTCAGTTTTTCCATCACAACTTCTTCTTCAAAACTTTATAAAATAATAAATAAAGGGAAAATTAGTCTTTGATACCACTTTTAAGTGCCCAATCAGTATAGTTATATCACTGAGAGGGGGAGGGGATGAATCAGTGATACCTTTTATTTTATGTTTCCTTATAAAATGAAACAACCTTCACCTCCTATTAAATATTACCTTTACTACTGAAAAAAATTCAAATAAACATCCATAGGAACATAAGAATTTACGAGTTTTAATTTTCAATAAGAATATCTATGTCCTTGGTATAGTTTGTAAATGATCCAATACCACACAATCCACAAGAAAAAATCATTTTTTTGTGGAATAAAATGAGTAGGATTTGACCTTTAACTCATGTAGAACTATGTAAAAAATCTAATAGTGGGTGTTATCCTTCTAGCACAAATTATGTAATATAAAGTTTTTGTAACAAAACATGTTACTATGATTCTTTATAAAATTTCACAAATATAAAATTTCAAATCAATTATTCATTTTCTTACCCAGAAACTGGTAAGAAATTCCTAAACTTTGTAATAAAACTCAGTCCAATTTCCCAATTTTATTTTCCCAGTCTGATTTCTCAATATAAAAAATATACCTCTGTTAGAATATGGTTGAGAAAATTCTGAACACTTTCTTATTCTATAAAAAAACCCAATACGGTAATCTTAACTAATATGATAATCGATTAAATAAGATAATCAGTTGAATACGATGATCATCTGAATACGTTGCAATCTTATCTCTTATCATTTCTCTTTTGTCCATCATGACTTCTTCAAGAAAAAAATTGGAAACCCTTCTCTCTATATCTCCACCTTCTCTCTACTTCTTGTGAATAGTACTTCATTCAAAATGTACAATGTACTTTTATCCTTTTATACTTTACCCAAATGTGGTTTGGGAAGGATTCTTGAAAAATTTCCCGCTCAACCAAATTACATGAATTTTCATGTTTTCTTGAATTTCAGGTGTATCTTGACTTTTTTCAACATTTCTCAAATCTTATCATTTCTTCTCCATCCTTATCAAATCTTCCAAAAACTTCAGATCTCTTATGAATTTCTTCACAAAGACCAGTTTAATTCTAATTTCCCATTCTGATTCTTTCAGTATGATTTCTTCATTATGATGCTCTATATAAACTGATGAAAACAAAACATCTTATTCAAAATTCAAGCTTCCCCTTTTCAGAACTTTTGTATCTCCTTAAATATCTCTGAAGTCCTATTAAAATTTGGATTATGATTTTTCTCATTATAAAAAGGAAAAATGTAAAATAATAGATTCTTCTTCATTTCTTCTCTTGAAACACTTGAAAGATAGACAAAGTAATTCAACCTTTTGTAAATGGTTGACTACATTATTTATTAAAATCTAAAATTATTCTTTGTATTGGTCACCACATAATTATATTTTTATTTTCATTCATTGGTAATGAAAAATTCTTCCTTTGATGATTACAATGGCATAAATAGTTTCATAGACCAATATCAACAACTTCAACTTCAATAACTTCTTTCTCTTTTGAATAAGATATCGATGAATTTTTCTGCACAAATAATTCAACCTCTAATGAATATAATGACATACTGAATATGATTGACTAGTGTTAGCAACTTTGACTTTAGCAACTTCTTTATTTTCTTCATTATGAACATCCTTCTCATCCTTTAAAAAAATATGCATTCAGAAAGATCATTACAATGATATTGATACTGGAAAGCTTTGACTTCACCA
Source organism: Viscum album (assembly GCA_963277665.1). Classification (NCBI taxonomy): domain Eukaryota; kingdom Viridiplantae; phylum Streptophyta; class Magnoliopsida; order Santalales; family Viscaceae; genus Viscum; species Viscum album. The sequence goes on along the minus strand of OY728122.1, from coordinate 501,257,482 downwards.
ACTTTTATATTATTTAAACTTTAAGAAAGCATTATAACTTCCTTCATGACTTTGAATACGTTGAGGATTATGTTCAACATCATCTGAATTATAATGGAAAGTATTGTAACTTTTAATTCCTCCAGAAACAACTTTCTTTCCTACTCATCCTGAATATGATTGATATGATTATGATCAGACTGAATATGATTTCCATCGCCTTTTCTCCACCTTTATTTTATCAAGATTTCATAACAAGTTTTATATAATACTTATGATTTATGAGAACTAAAAGATTTGTAAATCATTATCACGTTTATATTGGAATGTATTATAACTTCCCATTACTCCAGCATCATTATTAATTTCCATCCATACCAACCATGTTTGAATTTATGAATATGATTTTTGATTCAGAATTATTGAATATGATTTTTGAGTCAGAATTCCTAAATATGATTTTTGAGTCAGAATTTATGAATACGATTTTTTAGAATCATTTGACTCATGATGATTTCTTGGATCTGATGATGAATACAATTCTCATCCTTATAATGCTGGATCTAATAGAGAACTTCACTCACCCCTCTTCAATCCAAATTTCAATTGCCTTTTCAATATTATTTCTTCCTTAAACATAATCAACATATTTTATATTAACAAAAAATACAATCAAAACACAATAGACAACTTCACTCACTCTTCTTCAATACAAATTTCAATTACCTTTTCAACATTCTTTCTTCCTTCAACATAATAAACATATTTCTCTATTGATAATATATATAATCAAAACACAACTTGGGACTAACATCGACTACTAGGATGTATAACCATTTTATTTTTGAATCATTGTAATTGATAAAAATATTATAATAGAGAATCCATGTTAGGGGGTCTAACCAACATGTTAAGGAGTAGGTATTAGTACCAAACCTTGTAAAAATATTGTGTGTTTTGTCTCATTTACTTTATTCATTGCATACAAGATCCACTAATCATAACAGGTGATATAGGTTTGTATTAAAAGGTGAAAAATAATTTAGTAAAACAAGTCACACATGATTCACCCCCCTCTCAATGTGACAACACAACCCATTAGACACTTCAAAGAGTAAGCTGTAGTTTTTTAGGAATTTTGTATTCATCTCTTATGTAAATTCTAAATTGATTATTATTATGTTTAGGAATCATTGTGTCATTAGTATTTACTTAATGTTTTTCATCATGTGTGTTCTTAAATGGTTGGGAGACCCTCTATGGGTCTCCATACCTTGAACTTTTTCTAGGATTTGTTGGGTGGGAGTGCGGTTTGATGTTCATGGATGTTTGTGGGTTTGTAGAGTTTTATGTTTAGTGAAATTATGAATTGTTTATTAATTAAGGAACTTTATTATGTTATGTTGGTGGTATGAGTGTGTCATTCTTAGTGGTAGTCCTTTTCTTGTCTTCTAAACCACTATTATAATGATTTCCTTATATGGCGGGGAGGCCCATTTTTGGTCTCAACTATCTAATTATTCTTTTATTTTATCAATTGTGACTTATAGAGATAAGATTCACCTTGATATTGGTGGTTTCATTAGTTTTGGTTTGAATTTTTTATGGTTTGGAGATTATGTGGGAGTTTTATCCTTTTTAATAGATTGAGTCTCATTGATGACAATCTTGTTTTGAACCTGGTAATTGCATCATCTTTTGAATTCAATGAATTCCAGGGGAAGAATATGTTTATAGTGGGGAGAGTATTTACACCCCAACATTTAGTTTATTTATTTATTTACCATTTTTTATTTGAATTATAGGTTGTTCCTATTTAAAATTTTGAAATTTATGAGGTTCAGTGAGGGCCTCATGGTTATCCCGCATAGTTTATCAGAACATAAATATAGATTGAAGTTTTTTATAGAACTATTTCACACAGTTGGTTCATGGTTAGTCAAACTATGCAGACCAAACATGCACCATCTAGGTGTGTCTCTTTATGGGAGCATGGTTGGAACATAGTTTATTAAACAATACAACCAAACCATGCAATTTCTTTGGACCAGATAATAATAATAATAATAATAATAATAATTATTATTATTATCACTATCATTTTTATTATTATCATTATTATTATTTTGATCATTATGATTATTATGATTATCATCATCATCATAATTATTATTTAAGTTCAAATAAAGTTTCACTTCATTTTCACTTCAATGTTAATGTTTTTATCAAATTATAAATATGTAAAAAAATATTAAATGAACTTGGATATCTATAATTTATTAAATTTATAAAAGTATTTCAATAATATGATTTTTAATTATCAATGTTTATTTGGCCTTAAAAGTAAATTATCAAGTATATTTTAATGTATCTCTTTTCATTTCAAGTGTTTCTTGAAATTCTATGAGATGACAACATGTTTTAAAATTAGTTTCAAATAAAAATATGAGGGTTAAAGGTGTATTATGATGATTTTATGGTTATGAACACATACATTGGAACATATATGAATATATATATAAATATTTGTGTGTGTGTGTAAAAATTAACATGAGGACATGTAAATTTGTACAATATGAGTTACATGTGTGTGTGTGTGTATGTGTATAAATGTCTGTAATTATATATGGACATAATGTAAAGGGAAACTTTGGAATTTAAATTGATATTAAACTTGGTTTTCAATTAATCAGGCAATTAGATTTTTTGAAATTCAATTATGAGGCTTGTTTGGAACTTTCAAAGTAAGTGGTTCTATAGAACACAATTGTATAGTAAATTAATTTTTTTTCTTTAGTTCTTAAGGATTTATAAAATAGTTTTATTATATTAAATGGTGTTTTGAGGGTTGTTTGAATGTGTTTGGTTGTTTGAGAAGTGTGTTTAATTTTTGTACAAGTTTTACTTGGATTAATGGAAAGGGTAATAACACATGGGATCCCTAGGTTTTTAAGTGGGTAGACTAATACAAGTGTGCTAGGAAATGGTACACACTCCCTAGACTTTGGACTAAACTATAACACTAAATAAACTATATGATGATGTGGATATGGTTACCACTTGAACATTGTATTCATCCTCTCAAAAAACTCATGCATGGGAACGATATTGTATGGTTCTATCACCAAGAGTATGAGTATCCTTGGATGTAGCCTAACCTTAGTATCCTTGGGGATTCTCACTGTGTTTGATCTATTTATTTACCTTTTATTATTTATTTTCAAAATAAATAAATTATTTAATTAATTTTAAGTGAAATGTTTCTTTCAAAACATTGTATTATTTTATTTTATGATTGAAATGAATGTTTTATTAAATAAAATTCACAACCCTCCATGTTTTGAAAAGATATTTCCTTTTTAAAATGAATGAGAATCGTTATTTGGTTTCTAAATAAAAACTAGAAACAAACCTATTTTTATGATGTATTTTAAACTATAATAAAAGGATATTTTATTTAAATACTTTAACATGGGGTTTGGTTTCCTTATCATTCCTATTGAGTTTAGTTGATAATGCCTATCTTTTTCATTTTAGTTTCAGGTTCTGGTTCTATTCCTGACTAATCTTTGAGCGTTGATTAGTGGATGGTGACTTTTATAGTCATGAGGAGGTATGATTTTTCTTTTATTTATTTTATATTTTCTTTATAACATCAATCACATAATACATTAATAATTTCTATATACATAGGGTAACTATATATTCTAGTGGCTAAATCAGAGTCATTTGGAGGTAGCTTTTTGTGTGCCTGTGCATTGCAGGGGAGGGAGAACAGGGGTTAGCGGAGGAATTTTTTTGTTTATTTTTTAACTTATTTTATATTCATATTGTTTATTTTTATTTACTAATTTATTTATTTCTGAATATTTTATTTGGCATGGATATTCTACATATGGATAAGTCATGTCAAAATTTTATTTAATTTTTTATGATTTTTTTCATAATTATTTAATGGGAATTTTTTTTTCCACTTGGTTCACTATGATGTCCGACACTAGTTTTCAGCCCATGGGGACCAGGAACACCCATCTAGCCTTGTCATGGACCAGTTTGGGCATTTGATAGAGGGATGTATCAGGTTGGTTTGTGACAACTTTAGTAGGTTATAAGGTACAGTAGGTTACAACACTAGATTTTTCTGGGCATTACAATAATTCTGAGATATATTGTAGGATATTGCAATGATGAATGGGAAGGATCATACAATGTAAAAGAGCCTTAGTGTTTTAATCCATGACCCAATGAGAAACTGATGCAAGAACTTAGAGTTTTTATTTCTTCTTTTAGATAAATTCTAACACGAAGGGATTTATAATTTGATTTTGTAGTTGTATTGATCTTCATTAATCAAATACTCAAATTCTTAATGGTACCTGACTTTAAAGTCTCCATTTTACTATTATTTTTAACCATGTTTTCATGATATGTTTATTACCCTTGTGTTCTTTTGTAATATATTTTACCCCAACATAATAGAGTCTAATATAATATTTTTATTTGTTTAAAAAAATCTACTATTTTGAAAATAATATACATATATACAAAATTTTCCTTATGAATAATTATTCAAATGAAATAATATTATAATTTTAATTTTAAAAAGGTATTTTTATTTTTTTTTTCAAAATAAAAGTTATTATTTTTAGAAATTCACAATAAATATATTAATTTTTAATAAGATAATTTTTTTTAAAATCCTATATAAAATAATTCATTTAATTTATAAATAAATTATAACATAATTATATTAAATTTATAATGCAATAAAAATATGATAATTCATCTTGAAAATTTTCAAAATGATTATAAATTTTCAATGACATCAATTTTTTTTGAGTAGAATAGAAATTATTTCCTATAAATATAAACTATATTTTACTGAAAGTGAAAAGTAAATTTTTTTATTTTGTAATGAAAATGTGTTTTTATAAGGAAATATAAAATTTGGAAAATTATGGCAATGAAAAATAATTTCTTATTATGAATTACATATAATAATTCATTATTTTAAAGGAATAAAAAACAATTTTTTCAATAGAATAGCTAAATCTATATATTTTTTAAATTATTAATATTCTTATTTTTCTAAAATGTATAAAAGTTTAATATTTTTTGAAAGATGTTAAAAAAATTTAATTTTAAAAGTTATAATTTTTAATTACATATATAAAATTACTGTTTTATTAGTATTAGAAAATAATATATTATGTTTTTGAATATAAATAATAATATTAATTTTTTAAAGTTATAAAAATTCTTTTCATTAATTCTGAATTAATGATATAATATTTTTAAAAAATATATAAATATTTTATTTGATTTTTAAATATAAAAAACATTATTTAATTTATAATACTGTATATTTTTTTTCAATAGTAAAACAATTATTAATTTTTTTAATTTTATAAATATATATATTAAAACATGTTGGGGTCTAATACCCTTTATTAAATAAAATTCAAAACAAGGACTAGAGGAGGATGAGGTTAGACAAGAAAAACCTACCCTCATTCCAAAAATCTAAATACATAAAATATAAAAAAAATCATTACAATATTAAAGTCTTAAATTATCCTAACACTCAACCTAAGAATGAAGAATCATATTGTGATAATATCTTTGACCCCTAGCCACATGGGTATCTTTCTCATCTTTAAGACTTAGTTGTTTTCTTAGGGACTCATTGATCAACACCCCCTCTATGAAGGCAACAATCATACCATGAATTCTTGACTCCATAGGTGGGTTATCATCCATAACCCACTTATTTTTATTTATCTCCAATTGGGGTTCTTGATCAGTATAAACATTAAGAGAGTCCAGTGATACATAGAGGTTTGATATATGAACTGAATGTTTTACCTTTCTATTAGATGTTGTCCTTTGATTTGAGGTCCCCTCATTAGAAGAATCAATGGCAGTGATCACTTTCGACATATTATTATGATGAGGTCCCATCACAATACCCATAGTGTTGCCAGATCCTGAGGTCCTTTAAGGGTAGTTTTCATGAAAAATTTCCCCATATCCCTTTCGTATTTAGCATAAAACATTTTACCATTCTTAAAAGAAGTAAGGGATTTGGAAGTCTACCTATCTTTAGAAGAAACATACATCACCTTATTGTTAGTTGAGTCATCCAGGAGCATTTAAATAGGTTTATCTTTCCTTGTGTGAATCTATATCATATGAGATCTAAAGGGTATTTCAAATCTACCTCTATCGAATAAGTATCACTACCCATAAAATTTTAAGATATTGAATTACGTGAGTCATCTTCGAATCCTTCAGAATGTTGTGATGATTCTCTTTTCTTACCAGATCCTCTAGTGATCTTTTATTTAATTATATTATTAGATTCAATATTATTCTTCCCTTTACAATTAAAATTATAACGAATCATCTCTTTCATCAACTAAAGGTCATCATTAGCTTGGGAATCATGTTTATAGCCAGACTGACCATCCAAATAGTATTTATCATGATCCCCAAGTTTAATGGAACTAGTGAGAATATCTCTAAAGGAAAATTACTTTTCCTCGACATCAATCTAGGAACCTTTGATTGTGTTGTCTTCCATGATAAAATTTAGTTGTTCTTATGTCTGGGAAGAAGATGCATTTATTTTATTTTTACATCTTTCACATTCCAATTAAATTTATCCCACTCAATGATAATACAAGAATCCTAGGGAATTATGTTCCTATTATCCAGAGTAGAGCACCTATGTGCTAGGGTAATGGATGAGTTCCCATTAGGTTTCTCCTCAGTATCTATCTAGGGAATCTTAGATCCTTCAGAAAAATATTTACATGATTTTTCCTGTTGTGATGTGAGTCATGACCCCTCTTAGATCATGGGGAGAACACAAGATCCCTACAACATTTCTCTTTATAATGGCCAATGTAATGATAGTTTAAACAAAATTATAGAAGCTTCCCATATTCAATTTTTAAAATACAATTATCAACAAAATTAGAGATAATGACATTTTTAATAAAATTGGAATTTAAATCTACTTCAAGAAAAATCCTAGCATAATACCCAAACCAAGCTTCCTAAATTTCATGGACCATTTTAATAGGTTTGCCAATATAAAAAGTAATATAAAAAAGGATTGGAGTATTCCATAAAATCTTTAAATGGTTAATGATTCTAACTAAAACTTGAACCCTTGAGTTCTTGACATCAAATGGATTAAATTTATAATCCCATTCCTGAATGAATATTGTTCTTGGATTGAGGTAAATTGAGCTAAAACCCCATTTTATTCTTTTAAGCTCATATAAAGGGAATAAAACATGAAAGTAAACATGACCTAAGGGAATAAATTTAAAATTATTAAAGTACCAATGATTTGTAAGGTTGATAACAAGATTTTGAACCATCCAAGGCTTGCTTCCTATAGGAAAATCCAATAGAGGGAGGGTATAAAATCCACAAAAATTCAATCTATTAAGAGTTGCTTCCTGGTTAGTTGTAATAATCACATTGTTTCTCTTCTTAATGATATGACCTTAAACCCTTTAATTGGGAGAAGTAATGATTCTCTATTTCAATCCACTAGATTCTATCTCAAAATATTTACCTACAATCTTCTCTGAAATTAAAACCTCATTAATTTTCATAGGGAGACTGAAATTCTTTACTAAGCCTAAGAGGACTCCAAATTTGACTAGAATATCGACGTCAATGTCTCATGGGAATGAAATTACTCCAAGGAAGCCCTAATTTCCATGATCGGCTAGTAGTGGAGAGCTCCGGGTTATCAACCTCCCTATGGTATATATATATATATGTTAATAAATATAAAAATGTATCTTTACATTATAAGAAATAGATATTTTTTACTATTTTAATGAAACAAATTATTTTACTCATTAAATATTGTAAAAATTAAATATTTCTTCAAAGGGTATATGATATGATATTATTTACTTTAAAAATAAAAAGTATATTTTTTAAGGTATAGAAATAATTATTTCTAAAAAGTAAAAAAATTATTATTATTTTAAAAGAGATAAATATATCTTTTACTTCAATAATATATATATATATATTAATTTATTTATTTATCAAAATCTATACAAATTTTATATTTATTGAATAGTTAATAACTAATATGTTAAACTAATAAATTAATCAAAAGAATAAAAACTATTTTAATATTAAATATTTTTTATAATAGAATAAAATGAAAATTAATATTTTTATGGTGTAGAAAAATGTATTATAATGGAAGAACAGTTGTATAAAATTTTTACTTTTATGAATGTGAAAAAATATTAATTTTTATTTTATTTATAGATAATTTTAATATTTTTTAAAATATCATAAAAAATAGATTTATAAAAATTCTAAAGTTATCAAATTTAATTATTATTTAATATCGTAAAAATATTGTATATTTATTTTGATTATTTTATAAATTGAACAAAAAATATCAGTTTATTTATTAATAAAATGATATTATTACATTTTATAGATTAAAATTTTATCAATTTAATTTATAATAAATTTTATAAAGACATGAAAAAATATCCTTTAAATTCATATAAAAATATTATTTTTTAAGGAATAAAAATTTATTTTATTATAACAATATAAAAATATTATTATAATTTTTAATTGTATAAAATATAGAAAGTTTTTATTTTGAATAAAAATAAGATTATTTAACATCTAGAAAATTAATAAAGTTATAAATAATTATAATTAATAATTAAAAAATTATTTTTTGTTGAAAATTAGTTAAAATTGAACATATAAATTTTAAAATTTGCAAACGAGAAAATTTTAAAAAATAAAAAATTTTATTTTTAAAGGGGATTAATAAAATTTTTCTTTGCATAATATTATTATTTCTGTTTGAAAAGTATTAATAAATCATTATTTTATATATATATGTATTATTTAATTCAGTGATATAAAAAATTTATTATTTTTTGAATATCATGTATTTTAAAATGAAATATATTTTTATTTTTATCTAAAATAATAAAATAATATAAATAGAGTTGAAATAAATTTTTAATAGGCAGTTAAAAGAAATTATAATTTTTAAAAAATTATAAAAATATTTTTCTCGAAAGTTATAAATTTTTTATTCTTTTTGGAAAGACATATCGGCTTAATATTTTTTAAATAACAAAAAAATTAATTGAAATATAAAATGTATATTTTTCTGATATATCCATTAAAGGTAATTATTATTTATGGAATTAATAAAAAATATTTTTTAAATATATAATTTACTTAATATTATAAATTTTTCTCGAGACATGAAAGATCTATAAATTTTTTTAAAATTTAAAACAAAGTTTTAATGGAATGAAAATTTTTATTCTATTTTTATTTTAAATAGTTTTGGGCCATATGCCTTTATTAAATAATATAAAAGTAGTGGAAGGTGAGAAAGTGTTCATACATTCAAAACTACCCTCATGCAATAAAAACTGAAAAAGAAAGTAATAAAGCTTAACAAAAACACATTACAAAGGTCCACCTAGAGTAAAGGATGACTATGTATATCCTTATACATGCCAATGATTATCAGATAATCATTCTAAGACTGAAGACTTATATGGCGATAAGCCCCCCCTCATGTGGATGTTGTCTAAATCTCTAGGATTTATCCCTTTTCTAAGAATTCTCAGTGTTAACAAACTCTTCCTTACTAAAAGATACAGAATCAACCAAATTTGCCTCATCCCAGTTGTCCTCAGGAGAACTCATAGGAAGGGTGTCTCCCTCTATGGAAGTTCTTTCAGAGTCAATAAAATCAATGTATTTATGTGTATAGACCATAGAGATCACCTGCCAGGGTGTGAACCTACCCACCTTTCCAGATCCTAAATCAACAATATGTGTAAGGAAAAAACCCATATCCTTAACCTCAACAGGATTGTTAGATTTAACCACTTCTAGTTTAACCTCACTCGCTATATGATCCAGCTCTTTTTATGTGAACATCCTTAGAATTTTTAGTAATTTAAACTTACTTGGCCCCACTATCAATTGAGATTAGATTACTAGAAACAATTGGAGATGAAGAGATCCATTTATGGAATCTTATAGTCCCCATAATATTCCTATAACCTTTTTCATGTTGAGTATTGGAGTCACCTTCAATAATTTTCATTCCTTTATAACCATTAGAATAAAGTAAGTGCTTATGTTGTAATAAATGTATATTAGCCTCAGTTTGAGAATCCAAATACATGTACAACTCTTCATGATCAGAGTTATGACTCATCGTTATGCTCTTGAAAATAGAATCCTTAAAAGAAGATACTCCCTCCATGACATCATCACAAGCCCCTTTAATTATATTACTCATGAGTAACTGTTGTTAAAACTAGATAACAATAAGATTATGCTCCTTTGTAGACTCACCCTACTTTAGGGAAGTCGGGGAATTTCCCACATAAGGCTCCATCCCTCTCATAGGATTAATCTTGGGAGTAAAATTATAAAAATAAATAGAGTCTACACAGAGCCCTAGTCATTTGTGGGTGTTTTAATTTGTTGAGACACTCCCCTGCAATTGAACAGGACCAATATTGGTACCATATTAATTATTCCCTATAAAAGGTACCAAAATCCATATATGGATGAATTCATTTGGAACTAGATCATTCTTCACCATATTCAGATCCTGATGTTCTAGATCCCTATAGCCTTCCGGGTGTTGTTGATCAATTGTCTCTTGTATAGGAACAAAGTAAGTAGTATACTGAGGCCCTATGTTTGGTTTATTTTTCTTAAAATTTTATATAGTATTTAGTTTAAAAGAATGTAAATAAAAGACAATTACTATCAATAATATTTCATTGGAGTGTCCCACAATTTGAAAATTAGAGAATAAAATAGAAAGTTTCTCACAAATAATTTCAAATTGAGATCATCATTATCAGTAGAAAGGATTTATTTATTAATAAGAGTTGTGATTAAATCCACTTAAACCAAGAATCTTACAAAAAACACAAACCTTGATACGTCAGAGGCCCTGTAATGTTTGATAGGCCCTCAAATAGTGAAAGGTATATCAAAAAGGATCTTTAGATTCCATAGTATCCAATTTTACCCAATGACATGAACCCACACTTAGAATTGAGTGTTATTATATGAAAAAGGGTTAAAGCACATATCCCACTCTTTAATGAAATGCATACTAGGCTTTAGATGGAATAACCAAAATCCCCAAGACCTTATTTTCAAATTATCACATGAAAAAACAAAATGATAAAATATATTCCTCATAGGAATGAATTTCTAATCATGAAATTTCCAAATATTTTAGATTCTATTCTTGAGATTATCTACCCTCTGAGGCCTTGATCCTATAGGTAAAACAAGTCAAGAAATCACCAAGTATTAATAGATATGAAACCACACTAAGATAACGTTCTTATTGGAAATAATATTTACAGTGTGACATCTTTTGAAGATCCGATCTAGGATTCCATTATTTAGAGGAAAAATCAAATCAATTACTACATTATTCTACAAGATTCCCATCAACATACTATAAGATATAATACTTAACTTTGTGGTCGAGTTTCCATGAACATTAGAAAAGCCAATGAGAGCACCACTGGATAGAAAGTCAAGCTCAATATCTTTCAAGAAAGATCAACCCAAAACCCTAAAAATATACATTGTCACCATACCCATTATTATGTTTTATAATAAAATAAAAAATAATTTTTTATTGTATATATTTTTGTAATGGGATAGAAAATTCTTATTTATTTAAAGTTATAAAATAGAAAAATTATAGGAATAATTTTTTAATCATAATTTCAAATATATATTAATTATTTTAAATTAATAAAATGTTATTTTAAATTATATAAATAGTTTTTATGTTTAAAATTATTTCCTAATTAATTTTTAAAAATGAAATATTTTTTAGAATATTTATCATATATTTTTTTATTTCTTAAAAGATTAAAAATATCTTAAAAATACATATAATTAATTTTTATAAGAGTTAATAGTTTTATACAAATTGTAAAAGGAAATTCCTTTTTATGATTAAAATAATTAATATTATAATTTTTTTTAAAATTTTCATTTAGTATATTATTTCATCTACTGTCATAAATAATTTGTTATGTTATTTTTAATTCAACATCAAAATTTATTATATTATTTGAATATTTATATATATAATATTGGAATAGAATTATATGATTGTAAAATAATGTATTAAAGAAATATAAAATTTTAATTATTTTAGAAAGACCAAAATATATTTTTAAATGTTAAATCAATATTATTATTTTCCTTTAAACATATAGAGAATATGGATTTACTTAAAGGCACTAAAAATATTATTATTTTTCTTCGAGATTCAAAAACATAAGTTTTTTAAAGGCATAATAAATTATTTATTTTTTAACTCAATAAATAATATATGATTTTTAAGGTAAAAAATTTATTTTTTTAAAGTATAAAAATAATGTTATATTTTTCAAAATTCATTAAATTTTAGTTTTTAAAATATATAAAAGTTAAATTTTCTAAGTTATAGTAAAAATCTTATTTAATTTAATGGACTTATTGATTATATTTTTATAATGTTTTCATTTTTTATTGGTAAAAAAACTAATTATTCTTAAAGGCATAAGGGGAATTATTTTTTAATATTTAAAAATATTTTGAGTGGAATAATTTTTTATTTCTTTGATAAATATAAAATGTGTTTTTATGAAATTAGTAAATTTAATTATATTATAATAAAATAGATAAAAAATATTATTAAAATTTTAAAATAAGTATATATTTTATAAATTATAATATTTATTTTTAAAAAATATTTTTTTTGAAACATAAATAATTTTATTGTTATTGAAAAAACATTAAAAATTAATTTATTCAACAATAAAAAATATTATTTTTTTATGAATAAAATTATTATTATTTTTTTAATGAGAAAAATTAATAATATCTAATTATTCTTGACAGAAAAAGTATTATTGTAAAAATGATAAAAACTTCAAAGAACATTCATTCCCAAAAAGAAAATTATTTATTATTTTTTTCATTACATATAATACCAAAAAGATCTAGCCAACCATTTATTAAAATAAATAAAAAAAGAAAACAAGGGAAGTGGATGGGGTTAAACAAATAGACTTTCCCTCATCCAGAAAACCATAATAGTAACCATAATAAGAAGGAAAATTCCCATAGTCATAATCAGATTCTTCAGTGGTTTCTCACTCTGACTGTAAGTTACCTTGGTTGAGAATCCTAAGGATCCCTTCCTCAGGCCTTTCATGATCAGGGCTGAGGTTGACCTTAAATCCTTAGAAGATGATTTGGTAGACACATTCCTTAGTAGGTTGGAATAATTATTTTGTGGCCTTCTTTTTGGAGGATCCTTTCCTCTAATGATAGTATCCTTAAAAGAAATGCCACTTCCTAAAGGCCTAAGATGAAAAGTGTCCAATAAAACCATTTTACGCTCTTTATTACTTCCATCATATGAAACATTACAACACTTCCCAATTCACGATGAGTAGAATAAATTTTGGATGACATGATTATAATTCATATCCTATTAGATATCAAATTTCCTAGACCCATCATTATGTAGACCATGTCCTGAGAAATCCATTTCCAGTGGCTGCACCATACATCCTTTCCCTTCATGCTATAAAGGAGAATCCTCTAGTATGACACGCTAAACAAGAGCTTCATTTGTAGACTCTATCAACTCCACACCTTGCTGAGTGTCATCCCTTGTTTTCTTCCCTTACATTTTTATTCCATTAGAAAAAGAGGGACCAGCTCAGTGGGAGGTAGAGCAAAGTAAAAGATCACAACCATGTGTTTGCTATAGTATTCTATACCTATCTTCCATACTGATTCTAGTCACACCCATTGCATTTACCATATTTTTTTCAATTGTTTAAATGATTAAATTTTTTAATATTTTTAAAATATAATATATATACATATATATTAATTTTATAGAAAAAAATATAATAAACATAATTATATTTGTTTATATATATTATTTATAATTATGGTAAAAAATTAAAAAAAATTAAATGAAAAATATAATATATTTTTCTAATTTTTTTGGAATATATTATTATTATTATTGAAAAATATAAAAAATATTATTTAATTGAAAGATATGTAAATATAAAATTATTATAAATGTATCAAAAATAATTATTTTATAAAATTATATTAATTTTAATAAGGATAACAAAGTTCTTGATTTTATTAATATTTTTAGACTCAAATAAATATTTTTTTTAAAGGAAATAAATATTTTATATTTTAAAGTTAAATAATTATTTTTATTTAAAGAAAATAAATAAAAAACTATATTATTTTATTAATTACATTGATAAATAATTTTTTATTTTATTAGTAATAATCACTTTTAAAAGGAATATTTTTCTAAATCAGAGTATAATTTTTCAATTTTTTGAATAACATAAAACACATTTAAAAAAAAAAGTATATAATGCTTTTAGAAAGCATAAAAATTATTAATTTCCAAAAATATCTTAAAGTGTAATATTAAATTTTTTAAATTCAAAATCATATTATTTTTTTAGAGGCATTAAATCATTCTTCTATTATATTAATAAAAGAAATATTTATTTGAAAATAAAGAAAAATTTTAAATTTATTAAAAAATAATATATAATAAAAATTTCAAAAAAATCCTTAAAATCATAAAAATTATTTTAATTATACCTTTTAAAAACTATAAAAATTATAAATTACCCTTTAAAAGGTATAAAATGTTCCATATTTTATTTTAAAATAAATAAATGAAATATTTATAATAATATAAATTTTTATCAAAACCAATAAAAATATATATTTTATGACATAACAATCTATTTTTTTTAAAATATAATGACAAAATTATTTAATTTTAAATATAAAAAATATTTATAAAAGTATTAATTTTTTAATGTTATATTTAGTTAATTTTCCCATGAATGGATTTTTTTATGTATATGATAAAAATTTCTATTTTTTAAATGGTATAAAAATTTCATTATTTTAGAAAAAATATAATTTTCATAAAGAAAAAATGATATTATTTTAAGGATATAAAAAAAAATCTTTATTTTTAAAGGGAAAAATATATATTTAAATGAATACTAATTTTATTTAATTTTTAATGGTATAAAATATTTATTAAATCTTAATATTATAATAATTGATAAATATTGCTTTATTATATAATTGTGGAGACATAATATTTTTTTATCAAAAATAAAAAAATTAATATTATTTTGGGTTTTATAATATTTTCAATTTATTTATTAAAATATATATTTTTAATTATTGAGAAATACTTATTAGTTTTTTAAAGAATAAAATATAATATTTTTGAAAGTTTGAAAATTAATTAAAAAATATAAAAAAATTAAATATATTTAAAAATATATAATAATTTTTACATTTTAAATAAAATAAAATTTAATTAATTTTTAAAGGTTTAAATAATTATAAATTTTAAAATAAAAAACAATACTGTTATTTTAATTGAAATTTATACAAAATCATTTTTAAAATTTTTAATAAAAATTAGAGTTTTAAATGTTACTTTTTTTCTTTGAGGAATGAATAAATATATTTTTATAATTTATAAAAAATTATTTTTTGAAAAAGGATTTATATATTAATTTTCTAAAAAATAATTAATATTAAGGAATATATTTCAAATATTAAAAAGTATTGTTTTTTACTAATTCATTTACTAAAATAATTTTAAATAAATAATATTTTTTAATTTCATAAGAAAAATTGTTATACCATAATAATATTTTTTAAAAGGAATAAAAATATTATAATATATAAGTAGAATTATTTTTTAAAAATACCTTAGAAATTAATAAAAATATTAATTATTTTAAATGAATATAAAATAATTATAAATTTTTAATATGTTAAAATATATAGTTATTCATTTTTAGAATTTTAGTAAATGTAATGAGTCATGTTGTTGGTTATTATTGGAACAAGTGAAGAGTCATGCCCAAGTGGAACTAGAAATTCAGTGAATTATAGTTCTTTAATATGGATCAAGAAGGTGTTGATTTGGATATGTTTGGGATGTTTAAATCGGGGAGGGTGTATAGTAGAGCACGTGGAGAAGTTTGGTGGGATTATTTCATCACGGGTCATAGTAGATGGGATCGGTTAGCTACCAAAGAAGCCTACTGGAACCATGGTTGGTAGAAACCAGAGTTTGTGTGGTTGGGATTTTGGTGCCAGACCCACCAAAGGTATCCTTGTGGTGGGAATAAGGGACCCCATAGCTCACCATAACTCTCGTATGGTCCAAAAGGGTTTTAATTAGTTTAATCAATCCCAATGTTAGGTGGGGGTTGGATGGTCATTTTTTGGGGGTTATATTTTAACTGATAGCGATCGTAATGCCAAGTTCTATAACTCTTTACAAAGAGTTCAGAAATCTAGTAGACCCCTTGCTTCCCTCAAATATGGATATAACCTTTTGGATAAAGAAGAAGATATTGTTAATCATGTTGTCTCCTACTTTGAATCTTTATTCAATGGTCCTAGTAAGAACAAGGACCTCATTAATGACATCATATCGACAATTGTAACTGATGTTGATAACAATTTTCTCCTTGGCGTCCCCATTGATCATGAAATTAGAGACACTGTCTTTGGTTTGAACCCTGACAGTGCCCCAGGTCCTGATGGATTCAATAATGGTTTCTATCAAAAGTATTGGGATATCATCCAAGCTGATGTTTGCAAGCTTGTAAAATCTTTCTTTGCTAACAGCTTTTTACCTCATGGTTTAAACGCCCAATTCCTTGCTTTGATTCCCAAAGTTGATAATGCTTCTGAAATTAATCTCTTTCGTCCTATAGCTCTTATCAACACCCTCTATAAAATTATAACCAAGCTGATTGCTAATAGACTCAACATTATTACCAATAAAATTATCTCCTGTAACCAATTTGGCTTCATCAAGGGGTGATCCATCCAAGACTGTATTTGTCTTGCTTCTGAATGCACTAACATGTTAAATAATAAAAATAGAGGCGGAAACATTTCCATTCAACTGGAAATTCGAAAAGATTTTGACACAATGGACTAGAACTTCATCTTCAAAGTTCTTCATGGTTTTGGTTTCAATGATAACTTCATCTCTAGAATTAAAACCCTCTTCCATTCTGCTCACGTTTTCATCTTGATCAATGGATCTTCTAGAGGGTTCTTTAATTTCTCTAAAGGAGTCAGACAAGGAGATCCCCTATTTTCAATTCTTATTTCCATTGCAGAAGACTATTTAAGTCATATGCTCAGCCACCTAGTTTACCAAAACAAGCTCAAACAGATTTATACTTACCGAAATGTGAATGCCCCCACTCACCTCCTTTATCCAGATGACATCATTCTGTTTTTAAAGGGTGATATAAGAAACATCAGAACTCTTAAAGCTGCTCTCACTCACTATGGGGAGGCCTCAGGTCAAGTCATTGGATGGCATAAATCCTTCATTTACTTTGGTAAAAACTTTCCAACTGCTAGAAAAAATGGTATTATTAATGAGATTAACATCAAAAAAGGTACCATTCCCTTCAAATACCTTGGGGTTCCCATTTTCTGGGGTAGGCCCAAAGATTTCTACTTTTCAAAAATTGTTGACCAAATTCTTAATCAGCTTTACTCTTGGAAAGGAAAATCTCTCTCCATGGTGGGGAGAGTCTGCCTTGTCAAGTCTTTTATTGTCTGCAAACTATTCTACTCGATGATGGTCTATAAATGGCCAACTAGTCTCATAAAAAAAAATGTTCACATTAAAAAATTTTTCTGGATAGGAAGCACCTTGGATAGGAAACTTGTGACTATTCCTTGGGCTAAATGCTGTAACCCTTTAGACATGGGTGTTCTTGGCATTAAAAACATTAAGTTCTTTAATGAAGATCTTCAAGCCAGATTAACTTGGAACCTGATTCAAAATGACACCCCCTCAATTGCTTTCATCAAAAATAGGTTCATTGATAGATTGAAAAGAGGTAACATGAGTTTCATGACTTCTTCCATTTTTCCCTCTATTAGAGACACATATGACAATATTATGCACAACGCTATATGGATGGTTTCTAGAAACTCTTCCATGAGATTCTGGTTGGACAACTGGACTGGCACTCCTCTTATTTCTTTAACTCCCCCTGACCGTATCCTTGATGACATCAACTCCACTGTTAGTAATGTGCTTAACTCTCACATTGATAACCTTCCTGATAATATTATTTAAATTATTGATTCTTACCATTTTTCTACCTCATGTGATTTTTTGATTTGGGAACCTTCTCATAATGGGATTCTAAACTCCAAAAAGTTCTATAATAACTCTTTACATAACCCATAAAATGACTTTAAATGGATTAAATATTTTGAAAAACCTTGGATTAAACCCTCCAGACTCACTCTTATTTGGCGTCTCGCCTACAATAGGGTTCCCACTGACTCTTTTCTTCAAATTTTTGGAATTAAACTTTTTTCAAAATGTTGTTTTTGCAATCAAAATAGACAAGATACTAATCACTTATTTCTATCTTACGCTACTACCACTGCTCTTTGGAACTATATTTTAGACAATTTTGATTGCAGATGGCTGGTTCATAACTCTATTGATGAGCAGTTTAATCATTGTGTTGATATGGATAACTCACAACAAATCAGAAACTTGTTCCTTGCTAGGGTTGCAGAGCTGTTTCATGTGATTTGGTATGATATAAATACAATTCTTCATAATAACTGCTCACAAAACATTAATGCAGGTAAAATGAGAATTCTCATCGCTATTCGAGAAGCTGTGTCAATTCAGAATGGAACCTGCAACAACTCTGTGGCAAACTTTATGATCCTTATACATATTCGAGTTGATTCCATTTTCACACAACCGAAACACACTTTTGAGGTTTTCTAAAGACAACCTATTCTAGGTTGGATTAAAATCAATGTGGATGGAGCCTCTAAAGGAAATCCAGGACCCGCAGGGTGTGGTGCCGTCTTCATAAATCATCTTGGTCACATCGTTGGGTGCTTTTTTGGAGGTTGTGGTACTGCAACCTCTCTAGAAGCTGAGATGTTGAGTGTGATTCATGCCATTGCTTTCAATTTTCTCCATGGGTGGAACAACTTGTGGATTTAAAGTGATTCTACTACTGTTGTGCAAGCCATTTGGAAGGGGGATTTTCATCTTGCTTGGCCACTTACTACGTGCTGGATGAATTGTCTTCAATCTCTCCAACCACATTGCAACTCATACTTACCGAGAAGAAAATATGGTTGCGGATGCTCTCGCCAACAAAGGAATTGATCTGGTCATAACCTGGCTAGAGGAGCTCCCAGAAAACCTGATTCCTTTGCATGTTAAAGATTGTAATTTGATACCATCTTTTCAACTCATGTAACTTTTCCTATCTTTTTGCAAATAAAATTGCTTTGGTCTTTTGACCAAATCTCCACCTTCCACCTTAAAAAAATTAAAGGAGAGGAGAGGCCACCTCATTTATCTCCCTTCTTCTTCTATTTATCCCCTTTGACATGAAGCATTCTGAGTGATGTTAGTTTATCAATTAGAGGTGGTTCATTATCTTTCTTCTCAATACCTTATGTTTCTTTTTTATTTATTTTATTATATTATTTTATGTATTTAGGTTTCTACTAAATAAGAAAATATTGGAATCACATCTTATTGATATGGATATTGTGGAAAAATGTTGTAGGATACAAAGGAAAGATAAAAGCTCCATGTTTTTAACTATTTTTCATGAGATCAGTGTTATAGTGAGTTTACCATTGGTTTTGTTGAGGAAAATATGAAGGACATTGTTAAGACTTGATTTTCAGTGAATTTTACTATATTCGATGAAAATAAATCTCAAATAATCTATGTGATGGTTGTTAAAGGTTATTTTATTAAATTTTAGGTGAAGTGAATAAGGTTCATGACTCTTGAGTTGTATTTTGATGTAAACAAAGTGTTCATTATATGAATTATGTTCAATATCAAGAGATTTAAGTTTTTTAGTAGAGGTGATGGTGTTTTCAAATCCTATAATATAATGGAAGGTGTTTAGTTTTAGAAAGATATAATTTTGGGCATTTTTTGGTGTTGCAGGTGTAATCATGAATAATACACTTTTTTATACTATAATGCATGTTTCATAAGATAAAAACCTATTTAAATAAAATTACATAACACTATAAAAAATTGGTGAAAATTGTTATTGTAGATTAAATCAGGCATTGTTTCTTAACTGCACTTTAATTCAAGGAGATTATGATTCAAGGAGATTTTATTACACCAAGAATCTTGTACTAAAAATGCAATGATCAAACTATGAGATATTAATGCTCTTATATATTAGAGAAACTAAGGAGTTATTTTGTAGTGGGTTGGATCAGGCCACAATTCACTTGGATGAATAAATCAAGTGAAATAAAAATAAGGAGAGTATTCCAAATAGATCTAAATAATTTCATAAAGAATAAATAAAACCATAGTGAATTGACCATGAGAATTAGGTACAAATTTGTAATATAAGGAGGAAATGTTAATGTGAAAATTGAGATTATCACACCATTACGAAAGGTGTCATTTTTGAACAATTGGATAAAAATTGACTAGTCTCGATATAAATTTATTTTCTGGATAATGAAGGTGATGATCACTTAATAATAGTATGGTCCATATTTTAATTCATTTCGAAATCCATAATTTGAGTTATTTACTCATGTAACCCAATTATTGCTTCAAGGGATACTCTAACATGAATCTTTTGGATCTTAAATCATATCAATGGGTGGATAAAGGAGTAAATATATTTGATTCTTGAAAATGTATAAGGAATGGTTTAAGTGGATGTTCTCAACAAAAATTAAGATGAAAATTTGGATTTTAAAAGTAGAGAGAAATATTTCTTATTGTTTAACTCATGTTGATATTTATATTGGAAAGAAGAAAAAGAATAAATGGATGAGGAATAAGAGTATAAAGATAAAGAAAAAGAATATTAATATGCACAATAACATCTTTATAGAGTTATATACCCATTGAAAACTTTCTTATTCTTACCATTTATAATTTTATATCATTGTTTTTTGGAAATCATGTTACACAAGTTGAGACACACACCATCTATCATGGGTTCAAGAATAATCCCAACTTGTCTGTTATCCAAATAGTGATTCTAGTAGAATGTGTAATCATGGATTTTATTAGATCATACAAAGGATGTAACTACCCATTTTAATAATAAACCTTTTCAAAATATATCATGATAGATCTTTTTATTCCATGAGGTTTATTTGGTTTTTTATAGTGATTTTATCATGTATCTTAAAGGTTTTGATGGTTATATTAATAATAAATATAGAAGTATGTGAATTAGATGACCCCCCTCTTAATGATTTATCACTCCTTATATGGGACCATTTTCAAGTGGTATAAGATCATTCTAGTTTCCCTTTGATAGTGCTCAAATCTTTATGTTTGAAGAGTGTATTTTTCCCATTATTTGATGATTCGATTTCTGAATTCTATATGGGATACATTATACATTAATTCTATAAATATAAAGGGTATTCCCACTTTTGATAAAAGGAATTATGATATTTAAAAAGGTCATATTCTCCCATATCTTTTGTAAATAAATTTATAGTTATTAGAGGCGGTTGCCCATGGTTTTATCTCTCATGATAAAGGCACTATAATGAAAACAATTTATAGAAATAATATTGAGAATGATGTTCCTAATAAGAATGGAATATTATTATCACTTTTAGGAATTGAGTTTCTAAATGTTAACGGGATAAAAATAGTGAATATAATTAAGGATAAATTAGTAAAAATTCATAAAGTAAATTTGAGAGAATATTAATCCTTGATACATATTTAGAGATTTAACTATGAATATTTCAAAATTTTGATGACAAAATAGAGGATCAGTTATTTACTTGAGTCAATGTTTTAAGCACATTAGAGGTTTTGGGGATAAGTGGAAAGACACTATATCTATTGAAAAGACACTAAGTATCTTTCTAGAAATATTTGATTCTAAGTTTTCAACACATAAAGACCATTATCTGGATATACTTCTAGTGTATGACTTAAAAATTATTCGAATTTCATATGAAAAGAGTAAAGGGATTGTTTTCTTGAAGAAGTGAAAGAATGATAAGGAAATATTCTTTAAAGAATTAAATCATGATAATAGAAAAAATAAGTTGATGTGAAATATGAGTGTTATGATTAAGAATAGGATGTTTAAATTTTTTTTTACCAACAAATGTTATTGATCTTAAGAAATTTTACAATATGAAATGAAATGTATCAAGGGAAGTTTCCTCTGAAATATAAAAATTATAGAGTTATTGGAAATTTATTAAAAAAATTTCAAAGTTTGAAATAATATTACAACTATATAGATGAGGATATGAATCCATGGATTTCATCAAGTAAGATTTTCACATGATTTTACAAGTAATTTTTTTCCTCAATATAGAAATGTAATAATTTTTTTAAACAAAAAATGGAAATTTCTTATCTATAAAAGAATATAATGATAAGTGTGAGTATGAAGAGGAAGTTGAAACTTATAATGATGTTGGTGAAATTTTATTGATTTTAAATGTGAATTACGAATATATTATCACTAAATATTATTACAATTATTTAAGAAAATATTAAACACAAATAGATTTTATTCTGAAGATAGAACTTAAATAATGTCATCTATTTACTTCAGTATTTGAGAAGGAGAACAAGAATACAATGAAATATGTTTAATAATAATGCTAAAAGGAAAATATTTATAATAAAATGGAGTAAAAATTAATTAAATATTTTACATCTTAAATATTTTTCTTAATTAATGAATTTAAGTTAAATGTTGGCATAAAAGATAAGGATAAACAAGTGGAAGCTATATTAAAATTTTCAAAATAAATTGGAATAAGTGGAGATGCAGTGGAACCTGATTAAATACAACTTTTTTTATTTTATGAAAGAATTTTGGAGGAATCATATTAAATAATTAGATTAAATAGGAGAATTAAAATTCATATATAGAGAAATTTAAATTTATTAATAAGGAATATAATTCATAAAAATATGGAAATTTTGGGAACTTTAACATGATAAAGAAAAATACTATAAATAGTGATCCAAAAGTGTAAAAGATGATTAAGATAAAAAATAATGATTTTAGATCCTCAAATATTATTATTTTTAATAAAGTATCCTATTTTTATTGTTAAAAATGGGAAGAACATATAGAATCAAATTTTGGAAAAAAAGTAGTGTTCAAAGGGAAATAAACATTTTATATCTATTATTAGTATCATGGAGGGTTTAGGAATAATAAAATAAGAAATTGGATTAATTATTAATATTTACATAACCCTAGAGGATATGGTAGGTAAAGTAAGAGGTCTAGTCAACCCCCTCAAAAAATAAATGTTTAAAAACAATATAAAAATTCTAGACTAATGGTCGAAATAATGTTTCAATAATTAGAAGAAGTTTGTGGAATATATGACCAATTGAGCCATATAATTTAATATAATATCACTATACTAGAATCCCAACTAACTTTTAAACAACATTATCTATGGTCTCAAAATAATAAATAAAATAGAATTTAGAAGGAATTATTGGTTAAAGTGGAACTTAAATCATCTAAAAATAAATTTCTATTGATATCTAATTATTGATATTATTCACTTGTGATAGGATATTTTAAGTTGTTAAAAGATATTGAATATTGAAATCAAGGATTAGGTGCCTTTTTAAATGATGATTAGTTATTGTTAAAAGTATTTGGTTCAAAAATCGTTAGAAAAGAAAAGTTGAAGTCAAAGAACACTCTATTTATTGATGGGTAGTGACACAACTTATTAAGTGTGTCTGAACTATGTAATGAAGTCAATGAAGTGGTGTTTTAAATGAATTATTTTATGGAATTATTTAAATAAGGATGTATTTTAATTAATATATACTATACATACAAAATCTTTTTCAAGTTAGTGATGTTGAAAATTAATGTTACTTAAGATTGAAGTGAGAAAATGAGTTTTGAAATTAGACACTTGGTAACATTGGTCAAAGTAATTTTAGAAAGGTTACCAATGGGATGAATTTTCATGATGTTTATATGTTTAAGAGTTAAAATTTTTATGTTATATACATATTTAAAAGGGTTTATTTCAAATTATTGACATAAAAAAGTGGATATTAAAATAACTCACCCATTGGATCACATTCATTCAGATGTTTGTGGGACTATGAGGAATAAATAAATTGATTAAAATAAGTATTTTATTTATTTTATGAATTAATTCACATTTAATACATAGATTATGATTATGAAAAAAATTGGAGGCCTTTAGTATGTTTAAGAGTTTTAAATTAGGTAAATAAAAGGAGTGTGGTTTCCCATTGAATATATTGAGAACAAAATATAATGTTAAATAAATAAGTGAAAAAATTAAAGCATATTATATAAATTATAGTATTCAATATGAAATTTTTACACCATATATCTGTAAAAAAATGGTGTTACTAAAATGAATAATAAGAGTGTAGTGAAAATGGATCACATTATGTTGGAAAAACATGATACTTCTGGATCATTCTATAGTAAATTTATTTTTACAATAGTTCAAATTCAAAATCATTGTTTATACCAACCAAATTTATATATCATACCATATGATATGAATTAAATAAAGAATCCAACATTGAAATAATTTAGAATATATGGAAGTACCTGTATTATAAAGGTGATTGGTGTAAATTTTGGGAATTTTGAGCAAAGAGGGTTTGATGGTATCTTCCATTCCAATCCTTCAGGTTCATGAGAATATCATTACTTTGGGAAAGAGATTTATAATATTATAGATATTATTAATTTTAAGGTTATAGAACACATAATAAATGAGTTCACAAATAATGAAATATTTTCTATATATGAATATTATGAGGAAAAAATTATTGATAAAGTGGATGATGTTTTTGAAAGTGATTAAAATTTTGAACAATTTCAAGATAAAGATGATATTTTAGTTATTAAATTGATATATAATTACTATTTTCAAGTCATAAAAGGATAATAAATTAGTTCAAGGTCAAAAAATATTATTGAATATCAAGAAAAGTTGATTCAAACTAAGATAACATTGAGTACAACAACACATACCTCATTGTTTTCTCAGTTTAAAAAAAATTAAGTGAAATAATATTTGGACCATCAAGAGTGGATTAATGCTATTAATGAGTACTTGGATTAGATCGAACCAAATAATACATGGATGTTGGTTCCCAAACCCATTATTAGTAAATTTATCTATATAAAGTGGGTTTTCTTAAACATATTTAATGAAAAAGGAGAGGTGATGAAAAAAAGTAAGGACTCATGTGAAAAGGAAACTCATAGGTGGAAGGAATTGATTTTGAAGTTACATTTAAACCCATTTATAAAATCAAGACAATTTGGTATTGTTTTTCTAATGTATCACAAATTACTTGCATGATCCTTCAAATATATGTCTACTCAACCTTCTTTATTAGAGAACTATAAGAGAAAATTTATATTGAGAAACCTGATAGATTTGGGTTTGGAGGAGATAGAGGATAGGTTTTTATTTTAGAAAAGGAACTTTATGGTGTATAAGAATCCCCAAGGGTAAAATACTAAAATCTATATTAAATATTTAAGGAACTGAAATTATAAATGGGTTAAAAGGAAAAAAACCACTACATCAATGGTGATAAAGATTTATATCCTATTTTTATTATCTAAGTAGATGATAATATCATTTCATGAAATTTAAAATGTATTTTTTCAAATTTATCTTTACAAATAATGAAATGCTTCAGATTTCCATGCTTTGAGAGATGATGTATTTCTTGGTCTTACAAATTTATTAAGTGTAAAATCATATCATACTTTTTCAAGATAAGTATACTCATGAACTTTTAATTAAGTTCATTAAATAAAATTCAAAATATTTTTTTATTATAATTTAATTAGGAACCATGTTATCAAGGAATATTTTTATAAAGGATAATTTATTTAAGAGATCTTAGAATTTTTTTGGGAGTTTACTATACTTCACTACTTCATGAATATATCTTGTATATATTATTAAACAAACTAGCCCAGGTATAGTGGGTAGACTATGTGAAGTAGAGTAAACTCCCAAAAAAAACTAGTCAATTTCTCCTATATAAAAATTGCCTACGTCGATGAGATCGCCTACATACCAATTGACTATGTGAATGAATCAAGTATGTGGCCTACCTATGAAAAATAACTATGCAACAATATGATACCAGAATCTACAATAATAAATGTTACCAAAAAACTATTCCATTATCATGGAGTTTTTTAAATCTCCAATGAGTAGTTTTTTTGAAGCATTAATTATAGTGTCAGTGCATTTAATGTTGCATTGATTATTATTTAATGGATACTTTTGGATGAAGATAATTTTAATAATAGAAATATGATCATGTGAAGTGGAATAGGAAGGTGAATAAGTGATCTTATAGAGAATAAAAAAGGATCATATACATGTGCACCTGTGAAAAAAATAAGACCCTATGACGCTATGTTTTATTACACTTCCTATGTAATATCAGTTAAATCCTTTCAAAGACAAGTTCATAGAATCATGAACAACTAAATATAATTATATTAATTTTCCCCACATATCAAATTCTATTTATATTTCTATTCTAGAAATTATTTTGAGTTGTGTTTTTATATTACTCAGTATATTTTTAAAACATAGTCTCCTATGCTAAACTGGAGAGTACTTGATACTCTCTTTCAAATATTTTATTTGGATTACCATGAATAATTGCAGATGATTTCATGCATGACCTGGTATCTTTTTCACCCCATGTATAACTATATAAGAGGCTCTGTGCCTAGAAATCCTTATGTTCTGTTTTTTGTAAAACCCAATCTAGGTTGTGGATCAGTTTATTTTATAATAAACTACTTGTAAGTAGGTGATTTCCAAGTGGAGGGGTTTAATCTTGGCTTGAGACCAAACCCCTTGTTAAAAATTTCACCATGCTTTATCTTTTTTATTTTCATTATTTTAAATAAAAACTTCTTCAATATTATTTACTATTAAATAAAACCTTACTCTAATAGTTAATCTTAATTTTTATTTTATATACAGTGTTTTGTTAATTAAATTAGTTTCAAAATTTGAATTAATTTCAAAGTTATTTTAATTGAGTCTTAATATCTCTTTTGAGAAGCTATTTGAAAAATAAAATTCTATATTTCTATAGTTTTGATTAACTGAGAGATTTTATCAAATTGGGGGATTTAGTTTTTAATTTTTTTAAACATAAATTTTATTGGAATCTCAATTCACCCCCCACTTTATTTGTCCACACCAACTAACATTTAATATCAATGGTTTTCCAAATATCTTTTAACTATTATCTAGTTGTAATTAAAGATATTAAATTTCTATTTTATCTAAATTTAATTATTTATAGATAACAATAGAAAAGAAATAAATTCCACTAATTAGCCTCATTATTTTAATATAAATAATTATGCTTAATGGAATATTTAAATGAAAATCCATTTAGAAAGCATGAGGTTTGATATCTAGATAGTAATTGAAGATAAATATAAATTACCTAAAGTTCCAAGAAAATACTAGAGTGATTCCACCAAGACTACCTATTATTGTAATTGTAAATATATGAATGCCTTATATTTTTCCTTTGGAGATAAAGAGTTCAATATAATATCTATTTGGACAACTACTTTTCAAATTTGGTATACACTAGCTGTTTCTCATGAAGGAACTTCTAATATTAAAGAAATGTGCTTAAATACTTTCACTATTAAATATTATACATTTAATATGAAACCTAATGATCCTATTTCTAATATGTATATCAGGTTTAATGATATTTTTAACATGATGTACACACTGGGTAATAAAATTACTGATAAGTATCAAGTCAGGAAACTTCTTAGATGACTTCTATAAAGATGGAGAGGAACATCTATAAAGGATATAATTAGAAATATCATGATGCATGAGGAATAATTGAAAGTGAGAAAATAGAAAGTGGATGAACCAAAAAGGAATACTAATACCTTCAAGAATCATGAATCTAAACAAAAAAGGAAGATCAAAGGTGAAATATCAAGTGATGAATAATCAACTACTGATAATGATGAAGAAATAGAACATCTAGCCCGATGATTTAAAAATTTCAGTAAAAATAATAAATTATTAAAGAAACCCAATTACATAGGTAAGTATTATAAAGGAAATTGAAGAAAATATTGGAATAAGGATGAATTTACCAATGAAATAATCTAATATGAATGTAAAATGAAGGGACACATCAAAGAATGGTTTCATAAGATCAAGTATAAAAAAATACAAGAAAAAGAGAAAAAAGTAAAAAAGGATATGAAGGCCACTTGGAGTGCCTCAAAGGATATTTTAAGTGAATTATATTGTAGGAGAAAAGATATAAGTGATAAATCTATTACGTGTTTTATGAAAAACACATCAGAGTTATTAAATATTTTCCTGAATCTCATGTTCATATCTCCAACCTTTACAAGACATTAAATGATGCTAAAAATATGTCTAGTTATGAATTATTTAAATAATGTAATATGATAGAAGATAATTTAAAATAATTAAAGGATAAAAACAAAAGTTTAAAGAAGCACCATGCTTTGTCTTCTCACTTTAAAACATACCTTACAAAAGAAAAGGACAATAATTTTCAATTACTTAAGGAAATGATGAACTAAAATTATATAATAAATAATTAAAGAAATATTTTTAGAGGTTAACTAATGTAATAAAAACCCTTAAACATAGTCTTGGTAAACATAAAACTCCTAAATT
Source organism: Viscum album (assembly GCA_963277665.1). NCBI lineage: Eukaryota > Viridiplantae > Streptophyta > Magnoliopsida > Santalales > Viscaceae > Viscum > Viscum album. Next base: position 501,228,553 of record OY728122.1, on the reverse strand, counting down.
TACGACTGTAATAGTATATCAACCTGGAAAGTAAGAAATCAATAAAAATAAATTTGTTCAAAGTCCTAGTTATACTAATTCAGTTATTAATTCTTATTCAAAAATAATTAATAAGGTTTTTATTTATGAGATTATAATATTTCCTTATTAGAAACAATTAAAACAATTATGGATTCCTAAATCACTTATTACTAATATCTCTAGACCTATGAAAATATGGGTACAAAATCATTTTTTTAAATATATTTTGTATGAAACATAATTGAATAGTTCTAATAAAAAACCATGTTACCTGGATAGTGTATATTCTATACATATGATTTGAGACTACTCAAACTTAAAAAAATTGATTAAAGTGGATTGTGGACATGTCATGTTCTGTGACAATGCCAAATGGAAGATAATTGGACTCAGTCAAAGCAGTAACTCTAGTGTAGTTTTAATTTCTAAATTTTTAGTTATAAATGGATTGAATTATAATATTCATAGCATTTCAAAATTGTATGTTTATGGTTTTAAAGTTAAGTTCTAATAAAATTCCTTTAATTTTTTTGATTCCAAACATGCTTTAATTTTCACTACCATTAGAAATGAAAATTTTTATACTGTAGATTTAAATTCTTTGTTTTCTCAAAATGTTTATTGTTTAAGTTACTTTCAAAATTAATCTTGGATTTGGAAAAGTATACTAGTAAATTTCAATATTCACTCACTTATAAAGGTTACTAGGAAATTTTTAGTCAAGGATCTACTCAAACTAGAATTTCTAATAGAAAAATTTTGTAATCCCTACCAAAAGGAAAAGAAACATAAAATATCTTTCAGATCAAATAAATAAGTATCAACTTCTCAACCTTTAGAGTTGGTTAAAATGGATTTTTTGTACCCTATAGAGTTTCTAGTTTAGTAATAAAACATTATACTTATGTTATAGTTGATGATTATTCAAGATATACACGGGTTTTTTTCCTTACTCATAAAAGTGAAGTTATTTCATATTTTTTCAAATATGTTAAATCTGTAGAAAATCATAGTAGAATTAGAATTAAGACGTTAATAAGTGATCATGAACATGAGTTTTAAAATCAAGAGTCTGAATCTTTATGCTTATAACAAGGCTATAGTCACAACTTTTATGCTCTTAGGACCCCATAAAATAATGGTATTGTAGAAATAAGAAATAGAACCCTTCAAGAAATTACTCAAACCATGATCAATGAGTATGATTTACCTATCTATTTTTGTAAAAAAACTATAAATACAACTTTCTATAAAATTAGTAGAGTTTTAATTAGACCTCTCTTAAAGAATACACCTTATGAATTATATAATGATATAAAACCAAAGGTTAATTAATTTAGATTTTTGGGTGTAAAGTATTTATACTCAACACAAAATAGAATTTAGAATAATTTTCTTCCAAGAGAGAGGAGTGAATTTTACTTGGATATTCTATATTTAGTAAATAATACAGGGAATTTAATGAAAGGAAAAATCTTCTGGAAGAATTTTTAAATATCAATTTTGATAAAATAGATCCATATGATCCTAAGACATCTTTAGAAAATCTTGAGGTTGAACTTTATAATCTGGAAAAAAATGATAAACCAGGTAACAATTATTCTAATCATTATATAAAGAATTATCCTAGTTCTAATAATCAGCTTGAACCCAAACCTATTGATAATAATAAGGTTTCAAACACTTATATTCATAAAGATTTTTGGACTCACATCCCTCAGATACTATCATCGGTGACCTAGAAAAAGTAACTCAGACTAGAGATACTCTAAGAAATCAGGTTGAACATCAATATTTATTGTCACAATATGAACCTAAGAACATCAATAATGAAATTAATGATGAATTATGGGTAATGGATATGCAAGATGAGTTAAAAAATAAAGTCTGGTAATTAGTTAAAAGACCCAAAGACTACCTAATTATTGGCACTAAATGGGTGTTTATAAACAAGGTTGATGAGTCAAGTAAAATAGTTATAAATATATATACATTGGATATACAAGGATATAGTCAATAAGAAGGTATTGACTATAAGAAAACATTTTCTACAATAGCTTGACTTGAGACTATCATAATGTTTCTTACTTATGTAGCACATTTGAATTTCAAACTATATAAAATGGATGTCAAGAGTAAATTTTTAAATGGTTATATTATTGAGGATGTTTTTTTAGAACAAACTCTTGGATTTATAAACCCACACTTTCCAAGTCATGTTTTTAAATTAAAAAAATCTTTATATGGTTTAAAACAAGATGGTAGAGTTTTTTATGATAGGATCAACACATTTTTGAATTCCAAATATTTTTACAAAGGAATATCTAAACATACTTTATTTATTAAAATAATTTCAAAAGAAGTTTTAGTAGTACAAATATATGTTGATGATATATTTTTTGTTTATATAATAAATTATTTGTGTACTAGGTTTTCTAAAATAATGAAATGTGAATTTGAAATGAGTTTTATGGGTGAACATAAATTCTTTTTTGGTTTTCAAAATTTTCAAAATAAATAAGGAATTATTTTAAATCAAATTAAGTACACAAAATATCTTTTAAAAAGTTTTGGTATGGATAATACTAAAGGAAGTGACACTCCCATGAGTACTAGATGAAATTTGGATCTTGATGATACTGGGAAACCAGTTGATCAGAACACTTATATAGTTATGATTGGAAGTTTAATATACTTAAATACTAGCTAGAAAAATATAATGGTTATTGTACGTATGTTTTCTCATTTTCTAGAAAATTTAAAAGAGTCACATTTATCGGATATTAAAATAATTTTCAAATACCTAAAAAATATAACTAACATTGGATTTTTTTTACTCCTGAGGACTAAAATTTGAGTTAGTGAGTTATTAAAATGATGATTTTGATGGATGTGAGTTAGAAAAAAAATCACTTCTGGAACACATCAGCTGTCAGGAAATTATATAGTTTCATGGTGTAGTAAGAAACATAACTTTGTGAAACTATCCACTTGTAAAGATGAGTACATTGCTGTAGGAAGTTGTTGTGCATTGATTCTGTGGATGAAACATGCATTAATGGATTATGGATATGAATTTATACATTCCCATATAAATTGTGATAATAAAAGTGTGCTAAATATTTCTATGAATCCTATATCACATTATAGAACAAATAATATTGATATAAGGCAACAATTTCTAAGAGATCATTTCTAGAAAGGTTATATAACTCTAAAATTCATTGGTACTAAACATCAAATTACATATATATTTACAAATACATTGAATGTAGAGAGAATAATTTAAATCAGACATTAATTAGGTATGATTAATTATTCTTATTTTTTAAATTAAATTTCATCCCTTCAAGTTAATTATGTTCTATTTAGCTTCTATTGTGTATGAATTTATAGAAGTAACTATGAAGTATAGTTCATGTGGTTAATCAGATGACTATGATTTTTTGTTCATATGGTTAGTATACTTACCATAAACACTTATTCATACAATCACTATACTTACCATGAATATTTGGTCACATAATCACTTTTATTACTATGAAAACCTGTTCATACAATCAGTACTTACTTACCGTGAACTTCTTAGTCATACAGTAAGAATAATTACCATGAGGTCATGATTCACATTCCTATTGTTCTTATGTTATTATATATACATGGTAAGAAGATAGTTCGTATCTATTTAATTAGATAATTTTTTCATGATTTTTTAGTAAGATTTATTTTAAGTTTATTATTATTTTATTCCCTAAATGATTAAAATCTGAACCGACACCTATCTTTTACCTTAGATCCATTCTATCCTTTTAAGATCTTTTGAGTGAATATATTTATCTATTTCCTTGAATATCTCTCTCTCTTAAGTCCAAACCTCCATAGAACTCGAATTGAACTAAAAATGCCAAAAGTAAATTACAACATTGATGTTGTGTCGCCTGTCAAGCTGAATCCTACTAAAGAATAAATGAAAATGAAAATGAAGTTATAGTGAATCTATAGAGATAAATAATACACACATAATAAAACATATAGTTTCAGTAGAAAAATAAGTTGATTTGCATTGGTTGAAATTGAACAGATCATTGGTCTAGAATGCGATTGAAAATCAAGTATGGGATACTTGGTTTAGAAAAAATGGTTGGAATTTTATCCAAATCTAGTCAAGTAATTTTATGTGGAGCTAGAGTTTATCCCTGGTAAGAAAAGAGATGTCATCAGAACTATGGTTAGTAGTAATTTTTTGGAGTTTCCCTAGAAATATTAGGAAAAATGTTTTGGTGTGCTTCATAAAGGAGAATATGGGGATTATTAAAGCACTTATCCTATTAATCGTGCTCATTTTGAGTTTAAAAATACATTGGAAAAACTAAATGGGAATGGATTTTCCAAAAGAACTATAGCTATTGAGATTAGTGAAGAATCAAGGCTGCTAGTAAAGTTCATTCATCACCTAATATGTCCAAGAAAAGGGGATTTCAGCATCCTGAGGCATCTGGATCTGTTATTATTATTTTTTAATGAATAATGATATTTTTAATGAAGAATGATATTCAAGGTTGAGTTGTATAGTACATCTTAAAGGTTTAATTCTTTAATTTATCCTAATATCATTTCATCCTTACTAGAGTATAAAGGATTAGTTCCTCAAGTAAAGGAAATAATAACTTCATATGATGGATTTTTTCTTGCTCAAAATATTTGTAAGAAAATGACAGTTAACTGGAATCTATGGAAATAGGAATGAGTGCATGACCCAAATAAATTTTATGAATAGTTTAAAAAAATAAATTATCTTTTTATTCTTAGGTATTTGGTGGATCTAGGTCTCTTACCTGATGAATTTGTGGAAAATAATGTTAAATGGGTGGGATGGGGCGGGGTGGGCTAAGCTTGTGAGGGTTTGAGTCCATGCAGGTTTGTATAAAAAAGCTCGCATATAATGCAAACAAAAAATTTCAAACCCGCCCCACCCCGCATAAGCCCACGAGTTGCCCACAGGTTGGATACATTTTAAAAAATATATACTATTTATAATCATTTAAATATTTTATTTTTTCTCATTATTAATGGTTTTTGTTGGGAGAAGTGTTGATTGACAATACCTAGAGTTTTAAGGGATGTGATGAAATATTTTTCTATGGGTTAATGGTTGCATGTAGTGATGAAGATGTGGTGGAAATTTGTTGCGATGCAAAGTAGGTGAGCGATCAGTGATGGATAATGAATGATAATGTTGGTCATGGGGTGATGCGAACAGCTGGACCTATGAATGAATGATGAATTTTCAAAAAACAACCAGTTTTAAAGAAGGATATTAGGGTTCCCCTGAGGTCCTTTATATTTTCTTAATAAAAAAATAAAATTAAATAAAAACAAAATTAAATCGACGCAAAAAATACTATGACTATAATAACTCTTTTAGAATTTAAACCTTGTGCATGGGAGATGAGTTCCATTCTTTGAGAGGCAGGATGACACATCATGTGAATATGGTGAATAATTATAATATAAATATTATAGTATCATATTAAAACAATAAATATAAACCTATTTAAAATTCTCATGTGAATTAATGGTAAATTAGTATGATAATTATGGTAAGAAATCATATCTCATAGTTTAATCATAATTTTTTATTAAAAAAACTAAAATATTAAAGAATCATATATTGTAAAAAAATATTTTTTTTTAAATTGGGCTTGTGGGTAAGCCCACGCCCGCACATGCTCAACCCACATTAGCCCAAACCTATGCGGGATCATCCCGCATTGTCCCACGCTCTAAAAGATCAAAAAATTTAGGCCTGCCCCGCCCCACATTTGGCCCATACCCGTGAAGCCCGTAGGCCGCAGGCCCATTTTGCACCACTAGTTGTGGAGTATTCATATGATGATTTTTCTCCTTCTAAAGAAGCAGAATAGGAAGTATTTGTGGAAGAAGAGTAGGAATAAGAAGATATAAAAGAATATATAATAGCTTATGATGATGATCCAAAATGGGATTAATCTAGTGGATTTGATATTTATAGGAATAACTTAGAAGTACATCCTGTTATTGGGATTACTGCTAGTCATCATATTCCTAGTTTAACTTCTAAGGGGAATAATTCCCCTATATCACTTGTTTTCATCTTAGACTATCTCGATTATAATGATTAAGATCATGGATCTAGTCCACCTAGACATGGTGGACCTCCTGTTCTCTATGTTCAATTAACTTTAGAAGAGTATTTGATTGCTGAGGCTGATCATGAAGAAATAATTGAGGTGTATCTTATAATACCTTCTTTTGATCATACTCTATGAAATATTTGGTCATACTCACACCAAGGAAGGTAAAGAATATTAGTCTATTGTTTATGAAGATATAGTTTAATATTATGATAGATCAGTGGAGGATACACTTGAGGTAGATGGTAGGAATCAGGATAATAATCCAACTCCCTCAGATCCCGCACTCTCCATTCCTTTTACATAATATTTCACTAGGTATGAATTATCTATGATCCAATCAGTAATTTTGGATATTTTCAAGTAAGTATTTGTTAATTTTGACAAATCCTTGAAACAAGTGAGAAAAGATTATATTTATGAAGTTTTTATTTTGGTAATAAATCATCTTCAACCTCGATTTAATTTCAAAATAGAGATGATGAAGAATGAAATTATAGATTTAAGATGCCATGTTAGTGCTATTATGGCTGATCTATCTAACATAATGATTTAGTTAGATCAACATTTTATGAATGCTATGTTTTATACTTCTTCTTTTCCTCCTCCTTATCCTCATATTCAATCATTTATTGATGAGTAAAAGATAAAAAACTCATAAGAGATGAATTGAAAGTGTTGTTTGAAGAATTCAATAATATTTGTGAGGTTTTGTATGATGGTTTTCAAAACCATTTTTCCAAGGCACTAGCTTTAGTTTGAGAAGATACCAAGAAGGATAGTCAAGAATGAGAAACCATAAAAAGGGTGATTGATTATTATTTGAGTAGGATATTCTCAAATTCCAATCTAAAAGGGTTGTTTTAAAATCTTGATTTATACTTAAAGATCCCCCTTATTGATCAAGATTTTAAATCCAAATTTTAGAAGATCAAAGCTATAAATCCTATTTTGGAATCCTTCATAGACAATAGAGATGACTTTATTCAGGATCTAGTGAACGATTCTTAGGATGTCAAAAATTTTAACCAATTTATAGACCCTTTTTATATACTTCTCAGATATTTTTTCTATCCCCCTAATTTTTTTCTTTATCCCTAACTACTACCACTTGCACTATAAAATATTTTGGACTAACTAATGACTAATATTTTCAGTAAATTAGACTAAGTGTGTAGTTATTGGAGGCCTTGACTCCTTATTTTCTTCTCAAACTTCCTCTTCTATTACCTCTACATAAAAAGTAAAGAAACCTATTCTTCCTATAAATTTCAAAGATGTATCTCATTCAAATTTATATTAGGATTTATGATAAGGAAATTTTTATAATATTTTTGTAATATATTTTGACATATTAATGGAATAGTATCATTTATTCTCATTTGTATGTATTCTTACTGCTATTATTTTCTTCCTTATTTGAATTTTTGATAATCTAAAAAGGAAGAGTAAATTCATGAGTAGCGATACATTAAAATAAATTAAATTAATTAGAAAACCTTGAATGATTTTAGGAATTTTCTAAAAAACTATTTCAATCCTATGAAAATATACTTTTGTTATATGTAATTCATTTCAATTTAAATGTCATGATTTTTTAACATAAAATAGGGGGATCTTGTTGGAATAGACCAACACCTAATTATTTTATTGATCCTAAATTAGGGCTATATTATTATTAATAATTTTTATGTTTTCTGTTAGTAAATTGTTTTCTCGATTTTTTTTGAAAAAACGGATAAGACTAGAGATTAAAAATCTACCTTACCATGTAAAGGGAAAGTGATTGCGTCACCTTACTACATGAAGAAATTTCTTATCTTAAGTCAGGTGAGAAAATATTGTATAAGTCATGAATTGACTGTGAATTAAAGATTAGGCTTACCATATGTTAAAAATCACCTTAAAACATTTACAATCAACCTATTGTGAGATAGAATTATACCAACCATGTACCTGGCCCTATAAATCAGTGAAGTGACTATATTAAATAAACAGCCTACAATATGAATAAATTGAGTTACCATGCTAAGGTATGTATAATTCTTTCATTAAATAATATATTAATCATTCCTATTACTGTAATGACCATAGAAATAAATATCTTACCTCATGAAGAGAAATTCATTGAAAAAGATGAAATGAACTTACCATATCATTCCTTTAGTAAATAGACTACATGAAAAAAGAACTATATGATCATTTAGTTATGTCGTTGATTCACCTACATGGAAATTTCCTATGTCGATAAGATCACTTACAAACCAGTGAACTATGTGAATGAACCGACTATGTGGCCTATCCTTTCAAAATGACTATGTACCAATCAACTATGTGAATATTCAACCAGCTTTATGACCAACTGGCTATTTAATTCTCATAATGTGTTTTAAATCTCTAACAACTAGTTTTTAGAAGCATTGATTGAAGTGTTATTACATTTAATATTTCATTGATTATTCTTAAATGGATACTTTTGGATGATGATTATTTTAAGAAGGGAAATATTATCATGTGAAGTAAAAGAGGAAGGAAAATACATGCACTTATAGAGAATAATATAGGATCATATACACATTAACTAGTGCAACATAAAATAATATATAACACTCAATTTTACTGAACTTCCTATAAAATATCAGTTGAAGACTTTCAAAGAAAAATTCAAATAATCTTGAACAACCGAAGTTGATCAGACTGAGATGTACCACATCTTCACATCTCACATTCTCTTTCTCATTCTGTAATAGCTATTCAATTATGTTTTATTTTTTATATTACTCTGTATATTTGTAAAACACAGTCTCCTATTCTAAACTAAAAATTAATTAATACTCTCTCTAAAATCATTTATTTTTATTCCCAAAAATAATTGTGAAAGAGGTCTTATATGACCTGGTATATTTTTCATCCCATATATAACTATGGAAGAGGCTCTATTCCTAGATAGTCTTGTGCACTATTGCTTTTAAAACCCAATATAGGTTTTGGATTATTTTATTCTATAATAAACTACTTGGAAACATGTTATTTCCAAGTGGAGAGGATTATGTCTTGGTTTGAGATTGAACCCCTTGTTAAAAATTTTATTGCGTTTTATCTGTTTTGTTTTCTTTATTTTAAAATCAAACCTTATTGGTTATTATTTTATATTAAATAAAACTTTAAAATGATAGTTAATCTTTTTTTTGTTTTATATATAGTGTATTGTTAAGTAAATTAGTTTCAAAAGTTGAATTACTTACAAAGTTATTTTAATTGAGCCTTGATACTACTTTTGTGAATCTATTTAAAAAATAAAATTATATATTTATATAGTTTCAATTAATTGGGTGATTTTATTAAATTAGAGGATTTATTTTTTATTTATTTTTTAAAACAGAAATTTCGTTGGAAAATCAATCCACCCCCCTTGAATTGTACACTAAAAAAAATCACTCCAAAGACTCTATATGAGCAGCTCCACTCGATCAAGAAACATTAAGCCTCAACCCCATATATTGCGTAACCTGTGCTCTAGCTTAAAAGCAGAAACTAGGTCTACAGGCACACCGAGGTGAATGTAAAGGGGGTGATAAAATAAATCTCAGTAGGCCACCCCCAACGACGAACCTATAATATACTTTTATAACATGTGAATGAACACATGATATGCCCAACCTAGATGAAAACTAATAATAGTTTTCATAAAAGAAAAAAATTCATAAATAAAGGGTAAAAACTAAAATAAAGAAAATAGACAACCACAAGTTCTAGCTTGAAACTTGAGGTAAATCTACCACCACTCTATCCCATTCAAGAAGATTTATAACATGTAGATCACCCATCCACACAGAAACTAGTGCATCCACCAAATATATACAGGAGCTCCAAGATGTCTAAATGAAACTAGAATGAATGCCAAACCCCAAGGCATATGTAGAGACCCAAAGCTTGACGTACATAGACATTACATTACTTTTGCAGAATACTTAATACATAACAAAAACAGACACCAAAGGACCGTAATAGTTTAGTGTCTTTGGAAACTCGGAACGTAATCTTCTAATCATGGTGAAAGATCTTAAACATCTCCCATAAAGATCTTCCTCTTTTGGTTTTATTATCTAAAACCTTTATTGAAATCCTGGGGAAAAGAAAACATATAAAGGGTGAGATCAAATTCTCATTAAGGTTAAGCATGGAGAAAATAAAACAAACCATATACATTTGAACTTAAAAACATGAACATAATGTTTAAATATCAAAATCTTGAGCAAAGACATAAATCTTGGAAGTACGTAAGACGTGTATCATAATGGAACATCAATCTTGATAAAATAGCATGGGAATAAATCATGTAATTGTGGCAACCATTCAACACTTGTTATGATTTCCATAGTATCCAAGGCATTGCTACTGTAATGGCCCGGACCTCTCCGGTCGATTACTTTGTAAAAACGTTTTTTTTGATGTGGTCAAACACGACACGTGTTGTAATAATAATTTTTTTATAATAATAATTGATAATGGTGGCGTGAAAATATTTGGTGTTAATTAGATAAAATGGTTTTAATTTAATCATTGTAAAATATAAGAAATAAAATCGAATATATTTAATAAAATGATGGGAGGTGCATGGAATAAGTTATAAAGGAATAAATTACAATAAATGAGGCTCATGTAATAAATTATAAAGGAATGAAATGCATGGGGTGCATGGGTGTGACCTTGTACAGGAGGCGTTGTGCGGTTCTCCACAATTAAAGTTGGAATTGTGTTAATAACATTAAAAGGGTATTATTATATAATAATTTGTTATAATAATAACGTGAAGAGGCACGTGAATGGGGTTCCCAACCATGCGTGAATATAATGTTATGGGATATATGGAGTAATTATATGAAAATAATGGGCGTCAATAATAATAATAATTATTAATGTTAATGATGGGGACCCGTTGATGAAATTGAAAGAGGATTTATTACTATTGAATTAAATAATAATGATAAAGGTGACATAAATATGTGTGTTATTGGTAAATTAAATTAAATGGGTTTAATTTTTGGTTAGTAAATTAAACTATTTGAATTTAATTAAATGGAATGGTTTTAACATAATAACCATGGTAAACTAATTTAATGGGATTAAATTAGTACATTAATTATGGGTGTTATTATTATTAATTTTATTAAATAATAAATTTGAAGTGAGAATGGAGTTTGGGGCGTTCCACATGGAGTAAAAGAAATGGGAGGCGCCACTTTTGGTGGTGGGAGAGAATCATGAAAGAAAAAATAGATTGGAGAGAGAAACAAAAAATAATAATAAGAGAAATAAAATTAAAAGACAAATAAATGAAAAAGGAGGGATTGGTGCTTAATTATAGCGCCCATGAAGACTCCAAAACGTGATTTCTTTTAGAGTTATGAAAAATAAATAAATAATTGATTAATAATAATAATAAAATATTGTTATTATTAATTTTGTTGATAAAACACTTTTTGTCCGTAACTTCTTCGTGCGACCTCGGTTTCACGAACCGTCAGTGGCAGTGCGACCCTGACTACAAGACAAAAATTATGAGTCCAATATTGGATGTATTTTTTGGGTTTTCGGATTGGGTACCCGAAACGCTCATGAATTAATAGATTTAATATTATTATTATTACGGGATCTTGTATCCAACGTATCTCCCTCATACGGTATCGGATTGACGATCCGTCAGTGGCAGCGTAACCCTGAAATTATGACGGTCATTTTAAGACCATTAATGAGCTACTTTTATGACTCATGCCTCAGGTCAACGAAACACCACATATTGATAGAATTATCATTATTATTAAAACGCGTGGAAACCGCGTGACGTGTTGTGTGTTAACCAATCAAAACATGTAACCTATGTACGGTCACATCGTGTATTAATTAATGCACGCTGAATACAGATTTACCTATTCATTGCCTATATAAGAACGAGGTCATGTTTTATCTTCCATATCGATTGCTTCTTTGTCGCATGACGACGCTCTTGGACGATCGAGAAGTATTCCTCCTCTAACTTCTTTGTCCGAGCTCCGAATTACGATCCGTCAGCGGCCACAGGATCATAGTGACGAGACGAAGCTTCTAAGCCTGGACTTGTCACCTTTCCTTCCAGCCTTCCTTCTCCAGCTTCCATCCTAGGAGGTGTTTGTCGGGTTTGTCGAAGGCGGAGGACACCGAAGGACGTCGTCGGAAGCGACGTGATCGGGACCTTTTGAGGTAGGGGTTTACCTTCGTCTCTCTTTTTGGTGCAACATGTGGGGTGGGATATTTATATTTTATTCCATGGGATGCAGTTGAACTTTAAATAAAGATAATAACCGGATAAAGAAGGGTTTGGGGTTTTGTGCTGTTTCTATTGCCTTCCAGTTTCTTTATCTTCTGATTGTGATTTTGGATTGAAAGGCCTTTGCCTACTGAAAATCAAGGCCGTTGGTGGCCTTTGCGTGCGCAATTGATATCTGAATTGTTTGTGGTTGGTTTTGTTAAAACATGGAAAATGGATAAGCACGTAAAGACTGGATGATTAAATGAGAATGAAAACCTTGTGTGATCACCCCGGTTGAACAAAATTGGAATAATGAACATGTTGGTGGTTTGGTTGTTTGTGGGAAATGTTTTTGTAAACGATGGGGTTGAAATGGGAAGTGGTTGGTTGTGGAAAATGCCTTTATTTATGAAAAGTGTTTTGATTATGAAAAGTGTTTTGAAGTAAAAGGTGTTTTCAAATGCGGAAATGTTTTGTGTGTGGAAAGGGTTTTATGTGTGGAACTTTGAAATAAATGAATGATGGAATGTTGTATGGTTGTGATAATCTTTTGTAAATGAAATGGCATGTGGTTGCTTGCGTTTTACCTAACCTTGGTTGTGGATGGCAGGGATATGTTTGTGAAAGGTTTTGTCTGGATGATAGTTGCCCAGTAGTAATAATTTGTTAAACCATTGCATAAAACATGAAAACCTAAATGGGGTTGGGGGATGATTGTTTGGTTGTTGATGCATGCTTCGTGGTAGCAGTGCCGAGGCACATGCTCAGTTTCTCTTTTTAAGAAGCCATAGGTTGGGCTGTGTGTTTGGTATATGTATATATATAATTGTATCTTTGTGTTTTGTCGCACCACACCCATGTCAAGCACCTAGTGCCGAACACTCCCATTTTATGGGAGAGGGTGTTCCCCCTTAGTTACTAGCTCCTTCCTGCTCCTTCTTCCATAGGCTATGATGGCTTGAGGTGACCTTACACCCAAGACTCTTCGGGTAGGTCTCGGAGGCTGTGATGGCTTGAGGCAACCTTTAGCCCAAGACTCTTCGGGCAGGCTTACCGTTCCCAAGAACCTTCGGGATGAGGCCCAGGTGTCTGCGGGCGGGTTATTGGTTGTGGCCCAGGTGTGTGCGGACGAGATGTGTGGTTGTGAGGCCCAGGTGTGTGCGGGCAGGATGCGTGGTTTGGCCCAGGTGTGTGCGGGCGGGAAGAGTGTGGTAGCGTCAGGACGTTTGCCGTTAGGAAGAACAACATCTAATTAAGTGGGAAATGGTGCGGGGTACCCAATACTTTTGTTCTATATATATACTAAACTTGTTTGTGTTACTTAGTGAGTGTGACCAATGGGGCTGGGTGGATAGTTTTTCCTTGTTAGTTTCTGGTTCTTCTATTTTCTCACGGGACCTTAGGGTGTCTCCCCACTTGTGCACGAGAGCTTTAGGTTTCCCTACTGAGTATACTTGTATGCTCACCCTACGTTTACTTTCAGGTTTCCAGGAGGACTACCAGGGCCGTGCGGGACCCTACTAGTCGGGCAGTTGGAGTTGTTGCAGTTGTTGTTCTCTTGTTTTCTTTGGCATTTTACTTTTGAGCTTCCTTGTACTTGTACCTTGTTATAAAAATTGTTTAAACATGCATGTGGGCTTGGTTTGGGTTTATTTATATACATTTGTTCTTTTCCCTTTTTGGTGGTTGACTTGTCCTATTTCCCGATCCAAAATAATAAAAAGGGTAATGCCTCCCATATTTGTGAAAACTCATACCCTTGGTGCTAGTCGCCAACCCGGGGCCTACTGGAGGCGGGACTCGGGGGTCATTATCTCCCTTTCACCATTGCCAGCTCAGGAGGGGCATCTTTGGTGGGAGGGGGTCGTGACAGAATGGTATCAGGGGCTGATGGTTGAGAGATAGGATGGAGTTTGGAGTTAGGCACAGTGAGTATTGCATGGGATGGTAGGGCAACAATGTTCGTTAATCTTGGTGCGTGACATAGGCCAGGGAAGACCGGCTAGGACATGGGATTTTAGGGCCCCCCGTGATCCGATGCAAGGACTCTGAGCCTACCGAACGACCAAGTGAGACTATATTGATTGCAGGGTAGAGACCCTAGGGAAGGTACATGCATCATCATGTTTGTGTTTTACTTGATTTGGGTGTTCTGGGAAAGAAATTGAAATAAAATGATAATTAAAACTTTGAGTTTTTCCTTACTACTTGGGCTTAGGCGATCCTTGTTTACCGTACATCTATGGCACTTGGATGTTAACAGAAATGCAGAGGAGTGGGACGCAGACAATTTCACGCAACAGAAGTGGCAACCCCAGTAAGGCGAAAGATCGAGAGAGATGTTTCATGTTTTACTTAAATTCTATCGTTTATGTTTTGTTTAAATCCAGGAGCATCACACTCAATTGTTGAAACTCATTCTCGCCCATGCTTTGGGCTTGGACCTTGTTTTTCATGAGTCTATAATGCTATGTTGTTTCCCGCTTTTCTTTAAATGTACGTGAAGAGTCCTATCATGTGGGGAGGGGAAGACCTAATCCCTAATCGAGATGCATTAATGTGGATGCGATTTAACCCGTGCAGGCGAGTCAGTGCCGCCTAAAGCGGATAATATCTCAACATGGGAGAAGGAATTCCTCAAGCCATGTGTCCGAGCAGTGTGTGGGTTTTACGTTGTTGGGTGCAGTGTAAGTTGGAAAAAAAACCTAATATATGGGAAATGAAAAACCTGATCCTTAATCAAGACGCATTAATGAGGATGCGATTAAACCCGTGCAGGCGAGTCAGTGCCGCCTAAAGCGGATAGTATCTTGACATAGGAGAGGGAATTCCTAACTCATAGAGTTGTTGGTTGGTTCCTTATCATGACGAGATCCCTGAGAGGCATCTTGTGGAGTGGTTCTTCAGATCCTTTCCTTCTTCTGGGTCAGTTTTTAATTCTCGAGGACGATAATGTTTTGAGAGGTATCTAATGTAATGGCCCGGACCTCTCCGGTCGATTAATTTGTAAAAACGTTTTTTTTATGTGGTCAAACACGACACGTGTTGTAATAATAATTTTTTTATAATAATAATTGATAATGGTGGCGTGAAAATATTTGGTGTTAATTAGATAAAATGGTTTTAATTTAATCATTGTAAAATATAAGAAATAAAATCGAATATATTTAATAAAATGATGGGAGGCGCATGGAATAAGTTATAAAGGAATAAATTACAATAAATGAGGCTCATGTAATAAATTATAAAGGAATGAAATGCATGGGGTGCATGGGTGTGACCTTGTACAGGAGGCGTTGTGCGGTTCTCCACAATTAAAGTTGGAATTGTGTTAATAACATTAAAAGGGTATTATTATATAATAATTTGTTATAATAATAACGTGAAGAGGCACGTGAATGGGGTTCCAAACCATGCGTGAATATAATGTTATGGGATATATGGAGTAATTATATGAAAATAATGGGCGTCAATAATAATAATAATTATTAATGTTAATGATGGGGACCCGTTGATGAAATTGAAAGAGAATTTATTACTATTGAATTAAATAATAATGATAAAGGTGACAGAAATATGTGTGTGATTGGTAAATTAAATTAAATGGGTTTAATTTTTGGTTAGTAAATTAAATTATTTGAATTTAATTAAATGGAATGGTTTTAACTTAATAACCATGGTAAACTAATTTAATGGGATTAAATTAGTACATTAATTATGGGTGTTATTCTTATTAATTTTATTAAATAATAAAGTTGAAGTGAGAATGGAGTTTGTGGCGTTCCACATGGAGTAAAAGAAATGGGAGGCGCCACTTTTGGTGGTGGGAGAGAATCATGAAAGAAAAAAATAGATTGGAGAGAGAAACAAAAAATAATAATAAGAGAAATAAAATAAAAAGAAAAATAAATGAAAAAGGAGGGATTGGTGCTTAATTATAGCGCCCATGAAGACTCCAAAACGTGATTGCTTTTGGAGTTATGAAAAATAAATAAATAATTGATTAATAATAATAATAAAATATTGTTATTATTAATTTTGTTGATAAAACACTTTTTGTCCGTAACTTCTTCGTGCGACCTCGGTTTCACGAACCGTCAGTGGCAGTGCGACCCTGACTACGAGACGAAAATTATGAGTCCAATATTGGATGTCTTTTTCGGGTTTTCGGATTGGGTACCCGAAACTCTCATGAATTAATAGATTTAATATTGTTATTATTACGGGATCTTGCATCCAACGTATCTCCCTCATACGGTATCGGATTGACGATCCGTCAGCGGAAGCGTAACCCTGAAATTATGATGGTCATTTTAAGACCATTAATGAGCTACTTTTACGACTCATGCCTCGGGTCAACGAAACACCACATATTGATAGAATTATCATTATTATTAAAACGCGTGGAAACCGCGTGACGTGTTGTGTGTTAACCAATAAAAACATGTAACGTATGTACGGTCACATCGTGTATTCATTAATGCACGCTGAATACAGATTTACCTATTCGTTTCCTATATAAGAATGAGGTCATGTTTTATCTTCCATATCGATCGCTTCTTTGTCGCACGACGACGCTCTTGGACGATCGAGAAGTATTCCTCCTCTAACTTCTTTGTCCGAGCTCCGAATTACGATCCGTCAGCGGCCACAGGATCGTAGCGACGAGAAGAAGCTTCTAAGCCTAGACTTGTCACCTTTCCTTCTGGCCTTCCTTCTCCAGCTTCCATCCTAGGAGGCATTTTTTGGGTTTGGCGAAGGCGGAGGACACTGAAGGACGTCGTCGGAAGCGACGTGATCGGGACCTTTTGAGGTAGGGGTTTACCTTCGCCTCTCTTTTTGGTGCAACATGCGGGGTGGGATATTTATCTTTTGTTCCATGGGATGCAGTTGAACTTTAAATAAAGATAATAACCGGATAAAGAAGGGTTTGGGGTTTTGTGCTGTTTCTATTGCCTTCCAGTTTCTTTATCTTCTGATTGTGATTTTGGATTGAAAGGCCTTTGCCTACTGAAAATCAAGGCCGTTAGTGGCCTTTGCGTGCGCAATTGATATCTGAATTGTTTGTGGTTGGTTTTGTTAAAACATGGAAAATGGATAAGCACGTAAAGACTGGCTGATTAAATGAGAATGAAAACCTTGTGTGATCACCCCGGTTGAACAAAATTGGAATAATGAACATGTTGGTGGTTTGGTTGTTTGTGGGAAATGTTTTTGTAAACGATGGGGTTGAAATGGGAAGTGGTTGGTTGTGGAAAATGCCTTTATTTATGAAAAGTGTTTTTATTATGAAAAGTGTTTTGAAGTAAAAGGTGTTTTCAAATGTGGAAATGTTTTGTGTGTGGAAAGGGTTTTATGTGTGGAACTTTGAAATAAATGAATGATGGAATGTTGTATGGTTGTGATAATCTTTTGTAAATGAAATGGCATGTGGTTGCTTGCGTTTTACCTAACCTTGGTTGTGGATGGCAGGGATATGTTTGTGAAAGGTTTTGTCTGGATGATAGTTGCCCAGTAGTAATAATTTGTTAAACCATTGCATGAAACATGAA
Organism: Viscum album; assembly: GCA_963277665.1. Classification (NCBI taxonomy): domain Eukaryota; kingdom Viridiplantae; phylum Streptophyta; class Magnoliopsida; order Santalales; family Viscaceae; genus Viscum; species Viscum album. The sequence goes on along the minus strand of OY728122.1, from coordinate 501,210,518 downwards.
AACCTAAATGGGGTTGGGGGATGATTGTTTGGTTTTTGATGCATGCTTCGTGGTAGCAGTGCCGAGGCACATGCTCAGTTTCTCTTTTTAAGAAGCCATAGGTTGGGCTGTGTGTTTGGTATATGTATATATATAATTGTATCTTTGTGTTTTGTCGCACCACACCCATGTCAAGCACCTAGTGCCGAACACTCCCATTTTATGGGAGAGGGTGTTCCCCCTTAGTTACTAGCTCCTTCCTGCTCCTTCTTCCATAGGCTATGATGGCTTGAGGTGACCTTACACCCAAGACACTTCGGGTAGGTCTCGGAGGCTGTGATGGCTTGAGGCGACCTTTAGCCCAAGACTCTTCGGGCAGGCTTACCGTTCCCAAGAACCTTCGGGATGAGGCCCAGGTGTCTGCGGGCGGGTTAGTGGTTGTGGCCCAGGTGTGTGCGGGCGAGATGCGTGGTTGTGAGGCCCAGGTGTGTGTGGGCGGGATGCGTGGTTTGACCCAGGTGTGTGCGGGAGGGAAGAGTGTGGTAGCGTCAGGACGTTTGCCGTTAGGAAGAGCAGCATCTAATTAAGTGGGAAATGGTGTGGGGTACCCAATACTTTTGTTCTATATATATACTAAACTTGTTTGTGTTACTTGGTGAGTGTGACCAGTGAGGCTGGGTGGATAGTTTTTCCTTGTTAGTTTATGGTTCTTCTGTTTTCTCACGGGACCTTAGGGTGTCTCCCCACTTGTGCACGAGAGCTTTAGGTTTCCCTACTGAGTATACTTGTATGCTCACCCTCCGTTTACTTTCAGGTTTCCAGGAGGACTATCAGGGCCGTGCGGGACCCTACTAGTCGGGCAGTTGGAGTTGTTGCAGTTGTTGTTCTCTTGTTTTCTTTGGCATTGTACTTTTAAGCTTCCTTGTGCTTGTACCTTGTTATAAAAATTGTTTAAACATGCATGTGGGCTTGGTTTGGGTTTATTTATATACACTTGTTCTTTTCCCTTTTTGGTGGTTGACTTGTCCTATTTCCCGATCCAAAATAATAAAAAGGGTAATGCCTCCCATATTTGTGAAAACTCATACCCTTGGTGCTAGTCGCCAACCCAGGGCCTACTGGAGGCGGGACTCGGGGGTCATTATCTCCCTTTCACCATTGCCAGCTCAGGAGGGGCATCTTTGGTGGGAGGGAGTCGTGACAGCTACCAAGACCATCTTAGTGGACAAAGTCCCTTTCTGAATTGAGTTCACTCCTCGTTCCAGTCCTGTATCACTAAACCGGATTAAATTACCATTCCAGCCATGTCTATCTCATGAGATATTAATCTTTACCCAATGCATTGGAGGGATATATAGGTCCCACCCATCTCATAATGAAATCATTCTTACTTGTGCCACAACATAAATATAAACCATTCATCATAACCCAAATAATAAAAATGGGTTTCATAAACATCATCCCATCATAACATAATCCATATAAAACAAATGGATATCATTTCATCATAAGAAAAGTGGAACCATGTAAATCATAGAGACATTATACTTGAAACATACACATATGAAATAATGTCATCTTATATGGAAAAATGGTTTTGATAAAACACTTGAAATAAATTCTTGAGGAAAATATCCTTTCTTATTCAAAATCATTTTCTTTTCACAAAATGACATGAAATTTTAAAAGAAAAGGATTTTTTTTGAAAATAGTCATGAAATATTGTAAAGGAATCTTTATGAAAATTAGGCGTTGTGAAACCGTAAAAATCAGTTCGTGCCGTATAAGTTAAAGAAACATTCTTCTCGTACTTTTGCTGGAAAAGTCAAAAATTACCTCGTATGGTAAACAAAAGAAAGATTCCTTCCACAATACGAAGTAAAAGTCAAAGAGGGGTAAAATGACATTAAAAATACATGGAATAATATTAAACTCTTTATGAAAAACATTTTATGGGCATGGATGAAAAATATAACCCCAGTAAATACTTACGTATAAGCAATCTCAGATAAAAATGAGATTGCAAAATTATCCCTTACCTTATGTCCGATATGATTCGTACGTATAAGAACCTCCTGTATAATGATTTAAATAATATCATTGACTTATTACAGAATCATATTCATTACTAGGATATCATATATAGTTTACTTATGACTTTATATTACCCGTTCTTTTGTAAATTCGATGTAAAAGCAGCGATTTGGGTAAAATATTTTCATTTATTGTATGTGTTTCGACTTGTTGTTCTTGATATTATTACTTATATCCTGATTTAATTAATTCCAGAATGTAAAACATGATTTATATATAATATATACTCAGCATATACATATATATATGATAGATCGATAAATGGAATGAAATACACCGTTCATGAAGACGGTAGGTCGTACGTACGCATGAACACTGTTTTCGTTTCCTTATTGAATTGAATGGAATTAAGTAGATGACATACATATATATATACATATAAATAAAGTATCATTATTATGTCATATATCTCATTATTATTCATTATATATACTTTATAATCATTCATGAATGGTTAACATGGAGAATGAATCTCATCGTGTCGTGGAGACGGTAGTCCGTACGTACGCACGAGCGATGATATCATTCCCATGATCGTGAAAATTTATTGAAGCGTATGTATAATATTTCAGAATCAATATCAATTTACAATAATCATATATAGTTATTTATTTACACCATTATACCCATCCAAGTAAGGTGGTGGTCGAAAACAGATTACACCATGATGTGGAGACGGTATTCCGTACGTACGCACGCGCGGTGATTTCGTTTTCCATAGGATGGAAAGAAGGTGAAATAGGGTTGTTTCATATTTATAATAACATATCAGTATATAATTAATACTTATGTTATTACTTTATAATGAGACAAATAAATAATAAGAAGTATAAGAAGAAAGAAACTTGAGAAAATCGGAAGAAGAGATTACCTATTGTTCAGCGCACCTCCTTTAAGCTTCCTCTTAAGGAAGTAGAGTTGGTCTTTTGAGAAGACCAGAACCTCCAGAATGTTTCTAGGGAAGTGGAGAAGAGAAATTGGGAGAGTTTGGCCGAGATTCAAGGCTCAAAATGGTGTGAAGATAAGAGGGAAGGGGTGCCCTTTTTATAAGGGAGGAGAGGGGAACCTTTGGAAAAACTCAAAATATTATTTTATAATAAAGTCATATTCAGTTTATAATAGCTCAAAAATGATTTATTTCGAAGATAAAGTGGGTATGGGTCGAAATTATCTCAAAAAATATATTTTAGACCGGTTTGGGTCATTATATTAACCTTATCTTTTAGTTTTAACTCTTAGTTAATTAGATTGACATTTACCATGTCACTTTGTATTTTTATATTATATAGTTAATAAACTTACCATATACATCCAAGAGACCCCCAAGTGGTCCATTAATGATACACCTATCATGATATAAGTATCTTGGTAGAACCTTAGATTTTTAGGAATATAATAACAATTAATAATATAATATTTGTTTAAAAACTATTTTATGTCAATTTTGACACTATTTAGTAATTGATTTTTGTGAAAATCATAAAAATATGATTAGTTAGAAAAAATTTAATTAAATAAATACTAAAATGTCATATTAACCTATAAAATTAGTGGAATTCATAAAAAGTCTCAAATGAAATTTATTTGGGTATTTATAACATCAATTATGTTAATATTTCATTAATAAGATAATTACTGCATCATCATTGTGTCATAAATAAATTAAATTATTTAATGTATAAAAATTATAAATAAAATACCATTATGTAGGAAATATTTTTATATTTCTAATGAATATTTATAGTCTAATTTATCTTATGTATAACCCTATATTAAAAATTATTTAGTTATTAAAATTTGATTTTAACTATTTTAACCCTTCTTTAAATAAATTAATAATAAATATCCTAATCTAATCCAAGTGGACCTAAATGGTCATATTTTATTCCTAAGGTTGTTTTTGGTCTAATTAAACTTATTCAATAGAATTAGGACATGTGTTAGGGTAATAATAATATCATTTTTACCCTTAATTACCTTATTTACTTTTAACCGTGGTAAATAAAAGTAAAAAATTACTATTCAGAAAAAATTATTTTCATCTCATTGAACCACATTTTATTCCTTGATATTAACTGTGTCTCTCAGATTTTTAAAATTCCACTCACAGAAGTGGTAAAATTAAGTTTTATTTGAATTTCCAAATTCTCCTAGAAGGTGGGTAAAAGACGGTGAAAAGTTCAGTAAAATTTTTATATATCTAAAATTATTATAAAATGACTCCAATGAATTAAATTGAACTTATATAGGTATTATGTATCAATTTTGACCTAAAATAAATTTAAATAAAATAAATAATTATTTAAATAAAAAGTCGGTTTTTAAATAGTAACCCAGTGTTTTCACTATTCATCAAAAATTGAAAGTTTTCAGAAAAAATACCAAAAATTCACCCTAGGAAAATTTCGATATTTGGAATCAAAAAATGAAGTCCATTTTGAAAGATAAAATTTATAAAATTCCAAAAAGTGGGTATTACTATTCGTAACGGCTAGTTTATATAATATTTTAATAGCATATCTTTGTTTTGAGAAACTCGGTATTGTGTACAACACACGCTATCGTGGAAGGTTACGATTGCGTGTAGTGAAAGACTCCTTTGTTGTTGCGTATAATAGAATCCAACCATATTTCATTTATACATTGAATATATATATATACACTCAAAGTTGCATAGAATGACTACTATCAAATGAACTTGAAATTGTGTGTAACACAATCCAAGAATAGTGTTGCATATACTACAAGCTAATACGGTGTTGCGTATAGCGCAAGATGATCTTGCTGTAGCATACAACACATGAAATTAAATAAATTAAAAATAATACTTATCATAAAATCTCAGGGTGTTACATTCTACCCCCCTTAAAATGAATTTCTCCCTCAAAATTCGTCGGGGTTATACATGGTTTACTACTTGAAAGTTTCTTTCATAGAAACCCAAATCATAAAAAGGGATAATAAAACTTAATTTTTAAAACTAATGTATGAAACGTAACGATTACCCAAAGTAACTCATCACTGGGTTTCCACATATAAGAACATATGTGAAAATATGGATATGGAAGAAAAATATAACCATCAAGTTCTGATGGAGAGTGGTAGAGAACATGGCTATGAAAAAGCCAAAAATCACAAAGCCAAAAATTTGTAATGATCTAAGGTAACATATGATTCATCAGATATAAGAGCACTAGGAAATTTTTTTTGGTTTTCAAGATCATTTCCCTAATGTTGAAGAATTTTTGAATTAAAATAAATACTTACTTGATTTTGGTACAATGTTACTGTTGTTTGTGCCTTGAACAATTTCCACTTCATCTCTTAAAGAAATAAAGTTGAATTTGTCTTCTGTGAAGTGTTAGAAAATCATGCGATAAAATGATAGTTCATTCCATCTGTCTCAAACAAAAGGATATCAAAAGTTATTAAATATACATAAGTCCATATATAGTGAGATTAATCGTATATGGTTCCTAAAATGGACTTATACTTCATATATCATACTGCTTAATATAATAAAACTAGTTTCTACTAACCAGGGACTTCCTATAGGCCAGTGGTAGGCGATAAAGGCCTGTCGCACTTCGGTTGTGGGTTCGATTCCCGCAACCTTGTCTGACGCAACAGGTTGTCGTCCGTCCTGCAAGTTGTCCATTTTCTAAAACTACATTATTATAACATTCCATAAATAATATCAAAAAAAAGTTCTAGCCTTAAACAATCCTATCTGATGTACAACTTAATCCATTCCAACCTTTAAGCTTATCAAAAATACTTCTGTCCAATCTTATAGTATAAAGAAAATAATTACTAGAAATGTCATCTGCTGAGCATGTGAATACCATCATTTATCCCACATATATCATATGATATATCTTTTTGGTCACATTACAAACATGTGAATACCTTAATCATGTATTCTCTTGAAAATGAATACCCATTGAAACTTAGTGAAAACATGAATGCTGTCAAAATTTAACACTTTCCACATACCAAAATCCCAAAATTTCTATATAATCAAACCATGATATAACTTTGTCCTTATATCAGTCATGAGCTCATTTCATTTTTTTTCTTTATCCCTTCAGTATGCGCATATCATCTTCTTTCCAAAAATATTTCAATCACTTTTCATGGTTACCGGTACCATATAATTATTGAAAACCAATACATAGATATTCTAAAATTCCATGATACCATAAATGAGATTCCATGATACTATTTTGAAATCCCATTACATAAACACTTAATTATTACACAACATCATTTTCATACTCAACATCACAAATAGTGATCGCATGTGACTTCCCTTTATCTTTTTCCTTAAGAGGTTGCTCACATTGATCATCATTAACCCTTGGATTATGGAATTGATTAGCATAGTGCCCCATTTCCTTGCACTTGAAGCATTGAAGTGTTGGTGGTACGTTCTCTGAAGTCTTTTCTTTATTCACATCAGTAGTAACCCTTTTTCCATTACTTCAAAACTCAGTTGCTCGATGAACTTCTTTTCCACACTTAAAACATTTTCTAGTCCCTTTAAGACAATCTCCACCGTGCTTTTTTCCACACTTTGAGCATAAAGAAACATTCATCTTCTTTTCACCATTATTATGAGATTTCTCCTTGAACTCTATCTTTCGTTTCTTGTCAAAACCTTGAGATGGATATGTAACACCAACTTCCATTTCTACCTTGATAGCACAACACACAATTTATTCATAGCTACTGAAGTCTATTATAACTAATGACCTTCGAAGACTTGGTTTTAAGCCACTAAAGAATCGATCAACTTTAATTTCAGGTTGGATGATAAATCCAGATGCATAACTTGCAATCCTTGGAAAATTCTCTTCGTATATACCAATAGATTCATCATCCTTTTGCTTAAGATCAAGGAAATCCTTTTCCATCTTTGTTTGAAGAATACGAGGGAAGTAATTATTGAAAAATAAGTTCTTTAAATCATCCCATTCCATGGATTCAATTTCATCTCGGGGCCTCATATTCTTAATTAGAGTCCACCATTGATCTGCTTCACCTTCTAAACGGTAAATAGACAGAATGAATTTTTCATGTTCCGAACAGAAAAGTATGGAAAATATCTTTTCAATGGTACTGATCCATTGTTCAGCAACAAGTGGATCAGAAGACCCACTGAATGAAGGTGGGCGTTGCCTCATGAAATACTCAATAGAATATTGTTCCCTTCTCTGCTCATTTAGAAGTCCATAATGATTCATAGCTTGTGTAAGTATAGCAATAAGATGTTTCACTCCATCTCCCATAACATTGGTTTGTTCAGGAGGACAATCATTGCATTTTCCATTACATTGATCAACACGGTTCCTTCGGGTTCCAGTCATCGTCTAAAACCCAAAAATAATAGTGTGAGAGAAAAAAATCCTGCTTGGTAAAACAACATAATAAAGGGGGAGTAACTTCAATATCTAAAATATTAGGTTTAATTCTAATATCATTACCGTAATTCTAGGAATATAACCTATACATATACTTAACCTTAGGGACATCCCTAGACATACCTTAGAAATATCTCTAGGGATCTCACTAAAGTTTTCACGTCCTAGTTTCCAAAGGTTAACTAAACCTTTCCTCTGATACCAACTATAGAGACCCAAATATTGATGTACATAGACATTACATTACTTTTTCAGAACACTTAATACATAACAAAAAAATACAGCAAAGGACCATAATAGTTTAGTGTATTTGGAAGCTCGGAATGTAATCTTCTAGTCATGGTGAAAGATCTTCAACATCTCCCATAAAGATCTTCCCCTTTTGGTTTTCTTACCTAAAAACTTTCTTGAAATCTAGGGGAAAAGAAAAAATATAAAGGGCGAGATCAAATTCTCAGTAAGGGTAAGCATGGAGAAAATAAAACAAACCATATACATTTGAACTTAAAAACATGAACATAATGTTTAAACATCAATATCTTGAGCAAAGACATAAATATTAGAAGTACATAAGGCGTGTATAATAATGGAACATCAATCTTGATAAAATAACATGGGAATAAATCATGTAATTGTGGCAACCATTTAGCACTTTTTATGATTTCCATAGTATCCAAGGCATTTTTTCCAAGACCATCTTAGTGGACAAAGTCTCTTTCTGAATCGAGTTCACTCCTCGTTCCAGTCTTGTATCACTGAACCAGATTAACTTACTGTTACAGCCATGTCTATCTCATAAGATATAAATCTTTACCCAATGCATTGTAGGGAGATATAGGTCCCACCCATCTTATAATTAAATCATTCTTACTTGTGCCACAACATAAACATAAACCATTCATCATAACCCAAAGAATAAAAATGGGTTTCATAAACATCATCCCATCATAATATAATCCATATAAAACAAATGGATATCATTTCATCATAAGAAAAGTGGAACCATGTAAATCATAGAGGCATTATACTTGAAACATACACATATGAAATAATGTCATCTTATATGAAAAAATGGTTTTGATAAAACACTTGAAATGAATTCTTGAGGAAAATATCCTTTCTTCTTCAAAATCATTTTATTTTCACAAAATGCCATGAAATTTTAAAAGAAAAGGATTTTGTTGAAAATAATCATGAAATATTGTAAAGGAATCTTTATGAAAATTAGGCATTGTGAAACCGTAAAAATAAGTTCATGCCGTATAAGTTAAAAAAACATTCTTCTCGTACTTTTGCCGGAAAAGTCAAAAAGTACCTCGTATGGTAAACAAACGAAAGATTACTTCCATAATACAAAGTAAAAGTCAAACAGGGGTATAAATGACATTAAAAATACATGGAATAATATTAAACTCTTTATGAAGAACATTTTATGGTCATGGATAAAAAATATAACCCCAGTAAATATTTACATATAAGCAATCTCAGATAAAAATGAGATTGAAAAATTATCCCTTACCTTATGTCGAATATGCTTCGTATGTATCCAAACCTCTTGTATAATGATTTAAATAATTTCATTGAATTATTACATAATCATATTCATTTCTATGATATCATATATAGTTTACTTATGACTTTATATTTCCTATTCTTTTGTAAATTCGATGTAAAAGTAGCGATTTAGGTAAAATCGTTTCATTTATTGTACGTGTTTCGACTTGTTGTTCTTGATATTATTACTTATATCCTGATTTAATTAATTACATAATGTAAAAAATGATTTATATATAATATATATTCAGCATATACATATATATATGATAGATCAATAAATGGAATGAAATACACTGTTTATGGAGACAGTAGGCCGTACGTACGCATGAACGCTATTTTCGTTTCCTTATTGAATTGAATGGAATTAAGTAGATGACATAAATATATAAATATAAATATATATATATATATATATAAATACAGTATCATTATTATGTCATATATCTCATTATTATTCATTATATATACTTTATAATCATTCATGAATGGTTAACATGGAGAATGATTCTCATCGCGTTGTGGAGACGGTAGTCCGTACGTACGCACGAGCGATGATATCATTCCCATGATCGTGGAATTGTATTGAAGCATATGTATAATATTTAAAAATAAATATAACTTTACAATAATCATATATAGTTTTTTATTTCCACCATTATACCCATCCAAGTAAGGTGGTGGTTGAAAACAGATTACACCACGACGTGAAGACGGTATTCCGTACGTACGCACGCGCGGTGATTTTGTTTTCCATAGGATGGATAGAAGGTGAAATAGGGTTGTTTAATATTTATAATAACATATCAGTATATAATTAATATTTATGTTATTACTTTATAATGAGACAACTAAAGAAGAAGAAGTAGAAGAAGAAAGAAACTTGAGAAAATCGGAAGAAGAGATTACCTCTTCTTCGACGCACCTCCTTTAAGCTTCCTCTTAAGGAAGTAGAGTTGGTCTTTTGAGAAGAACAGAACCTCCAGAATGTTTCTAGGTAAGTGGAAAAGAGAAATGGTAGAGGTTGGCCGAGATTCAAGTCTCAAAAGGGTTTGAAGAGAAGAGGGAAGAGGTGCCCTTTTTATAAGGGAGGAGAGGGTCACCTTTGAAAAAACTCAAAATATTATTTTATAATAAAGTCATATTCGGTTTATAATAGCTAAAAAATGATTTATTTTGAATATAAAGTGGTGATGGGTCTAAATCCTCTCAACCAATATATTTTAGACAGGTTTGGGTCATTATATTAACCTTATATTTTAGTTTTAACTCTTAGTTAATTAGATTGACATTTACCATGTCGCTTTGTATTTTTATATTATATAGTTAATAAACTTACCATATACATCCAAGAGACCCCCAAGTGTTCCATTAATGATAAAAATATCATTATATAAGTATCTTGGCTGAAACTTAGATTTTTAGGAATATAATAACAATTAATAATATAATATTTGTTTTAAAAACTATTTTATGTCAATTTTGACACTATTAGGTAATTGATTTTTGTGAAAATCATAAAATAATGATTAGTTCGAAAAAAGTTAATTAAATAAATACTAAAATGTGATATTAACCTATAAAATTAGTGTAATTCATAAAAAGTCTCAAATTACATTTATTTGTGTATTTATAACATCAATTATGTTAATATTTCATTAATAAGATAATTACTGCATCACCATTGTCTCATAAATAAATTAAATTATTTAATGTATAAAAATTATAAATAAAATACCATTATGTAGGAAATATTTTTATATTTCTAATGAATATTTATAGTCGAATTTATCTTATGTATAACCATATATTAAACATGATTTAATTATTAAACTTTGATTTTAACTATTTCAACCATTCTTTAAATAAATTAATAATAAATGTCCTAATCTAATCCAAGTGGACCTAAATGGTCATACTTTATTCCTAAGGTTGTTTTTGGTCGAATTACACTTATCAAATAGAATTAATACATTTTTTAGGGCAATAATAATATCATTTTTACCCTTAATTACCCTATTTACTTTTAACCGTGGTAAATAAAAGTAAAAAGTTACTATTCACCAAAAATTATTTTCATCTCATTGAACCACATTTTAGTCCTTGATATTAACCATGTCTCTCGGATTTTCAAAATTCCACTCACAGAAGCGGTAAAATTAAGTTTTATGTGAATTTCCAAATTCTCCTAGGAGGTGGGTAAAAGACTTTGAAAAGTTCAATAAATTTTTTATATTTCTAAAATTATTATAAAATGACTCCAATGAATTACATTGAACTTATATAGGTATTATGTATCAATTTTGACCTAAAATAAATTTAAATAAAATAAATAATTATTTAAATAAAAATTCGGTTTTTAAATAGTAACCTAGTGTTTTCACTATTCATCAAAAATTGAACGTTTTCAGAAAAATACCAAAAATTCACCCTAGGATAATTTCAATATTTAGAATCAAAAAATGAAGTCCATTTTGAAAGATAAAATTTATAAAATTCCAAAAAGTGGGTATTACTATTCATAACGGCTATTTTATATAATATTTTAATAGCATATCTTTGTTTAGTGAAAATCGATATTGCGTACAACACAAGCTATCGTGGAAGTTCACGATTGCGTGTAATGTAAGCCAAGTCAGGGTTGCGTGTAGTGCAAGACTCCTTTGTTGTTGAATATAATAGAATCCAACCATTTTTATTTATACATTGAATATATATATATACACTCAATGTTGCGTAGAATGACTACTGTCAAACGAACTTGAAATTGTGTGTAACACAATCCAAGAATAGTGTTGCATATATTGCAAGCTAATACAGTGTTGCGTATAGCGCAAGATGATCTTGGTGTAGCATACAACACATGAAATCAAATAAATTAAAAATAATACTTATCATAAAATCTCGGGGTGTTACAGCATCACTATAGGCGTCTACACAACAAGTGCATCTACTGATCTCTAGGACTCCAATGGTATGATCGAACTTGTGATAGATCTCTAATCTACACATCTAAAAAACCGTCATGTCCCAAAATTCCTACAAAAACAAATCATGCTCGAAAAAAGGGCCCAATAGTATATGTTTTCCCATGGGGAATCCTCTAGATATAGGCCTGATAAATGCACTATCCTAGGGGGTCCCATCCACTAATAGGCCTGAAAGATACACTGTCCCAAGGAACCCACTTAAGTAACTAGTATCCCAACACATCCATGGAATATAACCTCTAGCTAGGGAATAACACTCAAATAGAGGTGTTCACTCATCCAGGTCATCGATTGGATCCCTAAACCCCCCTAATAACAATTAGAAAACGGAGGAGATAACCAGATCAAAAATCAAGGCTATACTTAATACAAGATATCCCAAGGGTCTCCTCCTTAAACAAAATTCATGATTAAAAATAGCCTCAAACCTCCTGTATAATGGATAACCTGTACATGGGATGATCTAAACTCAAACCCACCATCCAAACAGCTAAACTAACAATGTTGATTAACTCTTAACCAACTAAGCATGGGGCCTCTCCCAATATAATAGATCTCAATGTCCAACAAACATCCACCATGTGCTCTCAATAACCCACCTTACGGCATAACCAAAACATGGGGCTCCCATGGTCCCTAGGGTCACATCATAAAGAAACATCCAACAAGGGACTCCCCTACTTCACCCAAGCTCTTGATCCACACCCATCCACAAATCCCCAAATATATTGAATCCACAACAATAGTAGGACACCCTATGAGGGGTTCCTCTAGCTCATCCAAAGAACAAAACATGCCCAGTGCAGAAACATCCCAAACAACCATCAATGGCCTCCAACTAATCCTTGATCAAAAATGTTTCCAAAGGGGAGTCCAAAAGAATAATCTCTGAAATAGTTTCATTCTCAACATTCCTCAAGACCACCTCAAAAGAAGGACCCTATAATGGATCCTCATCATAAGCCAAACCATGTCACACAATCATTCTCAACCATTGACTATAGCACTCACTGACTTCTTGATCAGCAACCAGACCACAAGGGAAAACTCAAGAGTCCCTCAAAATTATCTCATCATCACAATGGCACCTTGCTATAACCTCCATCATATAAATTCAACCCATCAAAAAGGCTCTAATAGCTCTGGGCCTCAAACCCAAGATCTAAACCTCTACTTATATAACCATAAGCAACTAATCCCGACACATAGGGGAAAAATAAGATCTCTTTATATATACTATATGATCATGTCTTCTAGAATTTTTATAAATAATATCAAATATATCACCATGGAACACTCGATCCAAGTCAATCACTAAGCTCACCACCCTTACTTGAGAATCACAGCTCACAATCTAACTACTAGGAGAATTCTAAAACCAAACCTCAAGGAAATCCTCCTATAAATGCTCTTTCATTCCAAAACACCATCTAGAAGGCCTCCAAACCCCAAAAGTATTACACCATTATGATCTATGTGAAAAAAATGATTAGAACAAGTCCAATTATGATACCAGGGTGAAGAATAGGAAAAAAATTCAAGGTAGGAAATAATAAATGATGTTTACTTTAGGAACATGGTGTGTACCCACAGAGGTCCAACCTAGCCATGAGCTACTGGACACCCAGAGTATACTTTTCCAAATTACATAGCTTGTATTCCTTATACATGGTGTTTATATCCACATGGGTAACTTCCCATGTAACTTATCCCCCACTCTATGTGTACCCCTCCCAAGTAGACAAAATGATCCCTTGGCACATGGAGTGTAATCCCACATGGGGTACCTAGCCGTGTACCACACATAGAATGGCCATTTAATCCACCTTTCAGTGAATTCATACATAGAATGATTCCATAAGGGGTATGGTTGTGTACCCTACATGTCCATGTACCCCCCCATAGGGTGTTTGGATGAGGACTCAGTCACACCCCCATCCCACTAAATGGAGTGTAATCCCAAGTACATGGTGTATAGTCCCAATAAATTTATCTTCCCCAAACAGGAATAACATACAACATGTGTTCTCTAAACCACACATCATATACTTGGGTGTTCCCGAATGGAACCCCTCAAAATGGCCTGAAACCCCCATTTCTACCCGATTAATCATAGATCGACCCACATGGTGTCCTCAAAAACCCATAAAGGATTTAAAAACTTTTAAAAAACTAAGATATAGGAATTTATGGTAAAAAATTAAAAATATTCCTACCTCCATGTAGAAACCACCAATGCTTCATGTCTAATCCACCACCTATAGCCACCTCACTCCGATCTGGGCTATAGATGAACCCTCGATAGTGCTTCCTCCCTCTCCCTCTCCCTCTTCTCTCTATATACCTCTCTCAGTTGTGCAAAAACAAAGCCCCAAGGGGAGTGAATGGGAATCCAAATGGGATAAATGGGAAAAGAAAAGGAAAAATAGAAAGGAAAGAAAAATAAAAATAAAAAAAAGGAAAGGGTCAAGGGCCCGACCCTAGTCCATAATGCAAGGTTATGTCTCACTTAAAAAAACACCCCGTTTCAAACTCAACCTTGAAGAAAGAATCTCAATATGATGCTCTGTTTAAAATATATCACCAAACAAACACTCCTAAATTAATTAATATTTAATTAATTAAATATTAAATATTCCACAAAAATTCAAATGTCTTGGATTTCCACCAAACTCATGTCTCAGGGTAAACACCCTATTATAGGACTAACTGAGTGATTGAAAATTTTTATTCAAGATTATCTTATAAGATGATTTACTATTTTTTCCATTAACACTATCAGGAACAAAAGGTTCAAATTTCCCCTAATTTTCACAACCCATTATGACATGGATCATCAAAAACTACCCACCACAAATGATTCTCACCTATAAGAAGCCTTGGTGGACAAACAATAGCCATGCACTCACCCAAGCACAAGAAAAATCAATGATATCTTGACTATCCAATGACCAGTCTTACAGTACCCAAAACTCCCTCCCAATATGAAAGACATTATACTATGGCCAATCTGATACTCCCCACTATAGGAGTATCCTTATCATCGACCCACTTCCCAACAAAAAACCACATGTACCATGATAAATCCATCACTGAATGTAATAGATAGATGTTTCTAAACCTATAACACCTGATTTCCAGTACGAAAAAAACTATAAATTATTAGACCAATAGGAATAGAAACCTCCAGACTCAAAAAACCACTTAAAAAAAGTCTCACATCCTCAAACAACCTATGGTGAAATACCCACCACTAGGATTTCCTTAAACCACTCACAAAATTTCATCAGGAATCATGCCCATGTGGGAAAATCCCTAATGAAACTAGGTTAATTCACCAAAAAACTACTGAACATGCTCCTCAATCAGGTAAATTCCAACAAAATAGAGAACCCTCGACAATTCTTTTAAAAAATGAGGCATCTCCCGCATTCCATGATCCCCCACATGACCACCATCCACTCAGGTGATGATCTGAAATAAAAAATGTCTAACCACACTTCCACTATGCTGCCCAAGGTACAAAAAAAATGAGAAGGTCCATGGGTCCAAAAAAACATTACCTCTCAATCTAGTCATGATATAGGGATCAATACCAACATTACACTTCTCAAACACTAGGCATCCTCATGTCTAACCACACCCTGATGAAAGAATACCTCAATGACCACACCAAGGAAGAACTGTCATGTTCACCCAAGTCATCAGTGATAGAAGGTACACATTCCCCACTACATCAACTGACAGATGATTCATAGTAGGAATATCTCCCTCCAAAGTAACAGGAACCTAGGACTTCGTGGGAACTACTACCTAAGGAAAACTCAACCCCAATCCAAATATCTGTTAGGCATACTTTCCCTCATCGATCCACCAACAGGGAACTCAAATCCCATTACCAAACCATTAGGGTTTCCATACATCCCTCAAAGAAGGGATTACATCTCCATATCTATCCACATGACCTGTAATTAGAAGAAAATATATAAATGTGGTTAAATTGAGTAGAATTCCACCAAGTACTTATATGAGAAAAAATGTATAAGCAATTACTGAAACTTTAAACAACTGAACTTATATCATAAGTAAAAAACTACATATAGGAATATATTACAACACAAAACCCCTAGATATCTAGATATATTGCCTTAATTTATTACATTGGTATAAGATACAATCAATCGCATCCCAAAGAACCAAATAGTTTAGTAGTATTAGTAAACCATAAATATATTTTAAATTAAAATTACATTTTGGACATAAAAATAAAAAAATATTTCCTTTTAGAACACCATTTTTTTCCATAGTGTAACACTGCAAATCAATCATAATAAACTTATTAGAAACCTAGGAAAAATAAAACATAAGAAATGGGTGAGCTAAAATTCTCAGTAAGGGTTAAATACAGCAGGAACAATAATGAATCAATGAGAATAATCAATATGGAAAGGTAAATAACTATAAACACATTCCATTTAATCAATAACTTGATTATAATATATATGAAATGAAAGATAATCAAATAAATCCATATAAATAATCACATGAAAATGAAACTTAACCATGGATATTATACTAGTCAAATAGTCACTTGGAATATCGATAACTAATATCATAATGAGGGAATGCATAATTCAGGGCATCTAAAACTCACTGTCAAGGCTTTGACCAAGACACTATACATAAAAATTTAATACATATGACAAAACACAAACTAGTTTGTCTCATGAGACCTACCAATGCATTAAGGAGATATAGTGGTCCCCACACAACACTTACTAAGTCCAATGCATTCCTTTTATGAAAGGGGTGAAACATAATCAATATAAACATTCGTATTAAAATGTAGCATATAAAATTTGAATACTTCAACCATAAACTATGAATGGTATCAAAATATCACATCCACAGTCAAACTGAATCATAAAGCTTTCAATGAAATATGGTGAATGATATCATAAGAGATCAACCAAAAATAATCATAATATTTAACAGATGATATTGACATAGATGAAAAATAATATAAATGATATCTTTGAAGGATTCATGAGGAAAATAATCATTAATCATTCGAAAGTGTCTCATACCACTTTGAAACATTTGAATTATAAGACCCATAAAGGAATAAATTTAAATAAAACTTATAATATCATTTGAATAAGGATATTCATGATATAAAATTTTAAAGGATAATTATATACACCTTATAAAATAATATGTGTGTAAAATATAAAAATATACTCCATTGAAAGGATATTAAAAAAAGTCCCTTACAAAGATTATATCATTAATAAAATGGATCAATTATGCGTATTCACTATAAATCCAAATAAAAAAGTGGAAATACTGCAGGATATAATCAAAATCAATTTCACACATAACCTTATCATGATATAATCAATTAAATATAAGTTTAATCCAATGAATAAAAATTGAGTTAAGAAATATCTTACCACTTTTAATCAGTCGAATCATATTCCCCAGAAAGGTAGTAATTATCAAATGAAAAATTAAATACCCTGATTATAATAATATTCATAATATGATATATAAAATTCCATTATAAATACACCACACTTAAGAAATAAGTGTGGAATAAGGCATATATCTCACAGAAGTAAAAGTGAGATGAGAAAAACTCTTACCTTGTGATTTCCTTTAGTTGAACTCACTTTAACCTCATGTATAATAGTTTAAATCATGTTATTAATTTATAACATAACCATAAAAATATTTAAAATATCATATATTATCTTATTATAATATCTTATTACCTTTTTGTTAATAATCTTTCACTATTTTCACTATTTCGGGTGTTAATTGCCTAGTTTTTTTGGTATGTTTTGACCTGATAACTGTTGTTACTATTAATTAGATAATAACCTAAAAATATCTATAATGTAAACCATGATGTAAATATAATATATATCCAGTATTTATTTATTTATAATAATCCATAATATTAGTAGATAAGAAATGAAATGCAATGTTCATGGAGACGGTAAGTCGTACGTACGCATGAATGCTACTTCCATTTCTCTTTCGTATTAAAAGAATGAATTTTAAATGATATATATTTATATTATAATTACAGTATCATATTTATTTCATATATATCAATTTTTTTTATTAAAATCATCCTTTATATATTCAGTGTATAGTGTGAACGAATCACATCACTTTGAGGAGGCGGTAGTCCACACTTCTACAAATGATGTTATCATATTTACACAAAATGAAAAGAATGAAGGTATGTGTTATATAAAAATAAAATAAGTATGAATAAAACATAAATATCATATATATATATATCATATAAAAATATAATGTCCATCATAATGACCAACCATGAGAGGTGGTAAAGGAAAAATGAACGACATCGTTTTGTGAGGTGGTAGTTCGTCATACACGAACGGTAAATTCATTACCCATTTGATGGAAGTGTGTGTAGGTGCAGGTTGAACCCATAACTTAAGAAAATATTTTTATATTTATGATACTGGTGTTATTATACAAGCATTAAATGAAAATAATAGAGGGGTTCCAGAAAGAAATAAAATAAAAATGTTCATTGAAGAACGTTACCTATTCTTTGGGTATCTCTATTTAATTTTCTCAAAAAGACTTATTTGGTTGGATTTATTCTCAAAGTAAGTATTATATGATTAATTTAAGGAATTTTGGATGAGTTTTGGGTAGATTTTTTCCAATACAAAGGGTTTTAGAGGTGTGAATAAAAGATAAGGAGAGGTGTCCTTTTATAAGAGAGGGAAGGGACACTGTTGGAATCCTTCAAAATGTTAAATTAATATAAATTAATTTTATGTTAAAAAAGAATAAAAAATGATTTACTTATAATATATGATTATTATGGGTCTAAATACTATTAATAAATTATTTTTATATAAGTTTAGTTCACATTATTAACCTTATCTTTTGGCATTAACCCTTAATTAATCCCTTTAACTCTTACCATAACAACATGTGTTTTACTACTTAATGGTTAATATAGTTACTATAAAATGATAAAATAATCATAAATGAGTTTTTTATGATAATTTTAACCTTATAAAAATCATTTTTATGAATTTAATATTTTTATGAATTTTATATCATTTAATAAAATATTATTTATTTTTAAATATCATTAATGTCAATTTTGACACTATTAATTATTTGACTATTTTAAAAAATATAAATACACAATACAACTTAGAAAAAAACCTTTAATTCATCGATAATATGTAAATTTAATCTATTAAATTCATGTATTAAATTAATTATATCAAATTAAATTTATTTTAATATTTTTAATAATATTTATTTGATATGTCCATTAATTAAACAATTACTTCATCATCAATGTGGAAGACTTTAACTTAATTATTTATTACCGATAAATTAAAAATAAATTACCATGTTAAAGATAAACATTTTATATTTCAAATGAATATTTATAGTAGAATATATATTCTATATAACCTAATATTAAAAATGACATAGTTATTAAAAATATGAGTATAACATCTTAAACTCTTCTTTAAATAAAATATAATAAATTTCGTACTCTCATAAAAGGGGATTCCAAAGGTTATAATCTCTTAATAAAGGTTATGTTTTTTTGAAACACACTCATACAATGAAATTTGGACAAGTTTTAGGGTAATTTTATAATATTTATATTATTATTATTTACCCTTAATTACTTGATTTTCCTTTAATCATGTTAATAAAAATTACTAAAATTACTATTCATGATTTCCAAAAATAAAAGAAACATATTTACATAATTTGGACCCATTAATTCCAAATATATAATCCATTTTTCAAAATTCAAAATACATAATTTGTAATAATTAATTTAAAATTAATCTCGTTGACGAAATGAGAAAACCAGTTTATTATGAGAAAACATTTAAGAGATTAAAAAGTTTGTATAACTAATTTCAATGTAAAATTGATTACAGTGAACTAAGTTAGATTAAACTATAAAATAATAATCTAATTATACTTTAAAATCAATCAAAAATATAATTTAACACTATAAGTCATTTCAATGAAAAAATTTATTTTTAATTAAAATTTAGTATTTTTTTTACTATTTATAAAAACATGAAACTTATCAGAAAAATATCAAAAATTAAACCAAATTAAATTTTTATATTAAAATTTAAAATAATAAGGTTATTTTTTCAAATATAATATATAAAATTTTCAAAAATTGGATTTAAAATAAGTTTGGAATTAAAAGGTGTTAAAACTACCTTTAAAAAAATATAGGTTTTTATGCCTAAAATTGGGTTTGTTCATATCTTATGCCTATAAAATATATTAGATTAATATCAAAAATATTTTATTGAATATATAACATATATATTTCATTAATATAATTAAATAATTTTAATTAATTTAATTTATTAAGACAAAACACCTTTGAGAACATAATAGTATTTCATTTATATTCAATTAGTATATAATTTCTTTTCTAATTAATTGGTAACCAATGAATTCATATTATATCTTTATAAACCATATATTTTTCATGATTTGGTTAAGAATATTCATAACCAACAACTTAATAGCTATTGTTAAAATAATAATATCTAATAGTATATCATAGTTTGTTTAAGCTTGATTTTGTGTGCAATATTAGCTATCGAAGAAATTGAATTAAATTAAGAAGAGAAATACTATAAAATATTTAGGTGTTACATCATCCACTCATTCAATAAATTTTGTCCTAAAAATTTTAAACCTCACTTTGAAAATAAAAATTTGGTACTTGAAAATTACTTTGTTGGAAACCCACATCATAAATAGGTTTAATAAAATATCCTTTTAATAAGTGGGAAAGGGAAATGCGAAAGTCACCACAAGATTAGGATTTAAAATAGTATAAAATTAGTGGAAAGTGAAAACATGGACATCGAAGAAAAATATAACCATTAATTTATGATGGATAATGATAGAGGAAATGTTGATTAGAAATTTAATCATAAAAAACCATAAATTTGTCATCGGTTAAAAAAACATTGATTTCTTAGAAAGAAAAGTAAACGGATAATGTTTTTGTTCAAAAATTATTTTCCCTAGATTTTAGGGATCCATTTAATTCCTAGATTAAAAACTTAAGGAAACATAATTACTTGACAAATAGAGTTTCATCCTTTAATCAATTTCCACCACAAACTCATCTTTTCTTCCAAATGATGAGTATTTAAGATGGATTTTTCAATCGTGGATAATTCGAATAAAAATTTATAGATCACAAAATCCATAAAATTATTAATATATATTACTCATGTCTTTTAAATTGACTAAAAAATGGTTAGGATAAGATAAGATAATTCCTCAAAAATAATAAACCTTTATATTATGAAAAACAATGTTAATCTCCAAAATTCAATAGTAATACCCAAATTTCATCATATATCATTTATAAAATAACTATCCTTCCTCAAAAATATTATAGACTAATATTTATACCCAAAAATAATAATGATTTTATCATATATTCTTCAAAATAAGAACAATCACTCTTAATGTCTTATACCAATAATTTAATTTCCTAAATCACATAATCTCTAAGATATTCTAACCATTTGAATAAATTACCTGAATAAATCTAAGTCCAAAATAAAATAATATTTTAATTTAAAAGAAAATTCAACCTTTATTCCTCATAATATTCTATTTACCATAATCTTATAGAATTTGCAAAAGATAAAACATCTTTCAAAATAACATTAATCACTTAATCACCAAATCATTTTACAATTCCAAGGTTATATATATGATAAAAATAATGTCCCTAAAATCAAAATAACCTTTATACATTAGTTTAAATTAAAAAAAAATTCATGCTTACCAGTACTTTACATAGTCTAGTGGTTAGTGATGCACCCTTGTTGCCCTTCGGTTGTGGGTTCAAACACCACGACCTTGCCAGATGTGACAGGTTGTCACCCGACCTACAGGTTGTCCTTTTTCTAAACCTATGTTAATATTATCCAAAAATTCGATAACCATCTTAAAAAATAACCTAAATATATTCAACATTAAATAAATTTTTAACCACAAAGCTTATCTCATGCGTTTTATTTTATATTCCCAGTAAAATAAATACCCATAATTACCTTAAATTCAAAGATCATATAAACCCTAATAGTTATCCTTACCTTTAAATATATGTACATAAAATGAAAAGGAATTTTTACTTGAATAAATTTTTCACACATAGTAAACCAATGGGTAGTGTTCCCTAATCTATGTTTTCCTAGATCTAGTTTCCAAGGTCACTACTAAACTTCCTCAGATACCAACTATAACGCGCCAACCCAAAATACCCAGAGCCAATATCTTACTTTATTAAATTAGAATAAGATAATCAATCAAATACCAAAGGAATAAATATTTTATTAGTCTTAGTAAGCTAGATACATATTTTAATTTGAAATAACATTTTGTACATAAAATTCACAAAATATTTTCTTTGAGAAAAAAATTTTCCCCTTAGAGTAACCGACATATCAATTATAATAAACTTCTTGGAAACCTAGGTAAAATAAAATATAATAAATGGGTGATCTCAAATTCTCAATAAGGGTTAAATACAGAATAATAAATGATCATAATCAATATATCAAGGTAAATAACTAGAAACACATGTCATTTAATCAATAACTTGATCATAATATTGTTGGAATAAAAGATGATCAAATAATTCCATATAAATAATCACATGAAAATGAAACTTAACCATGAATATTATACTAGTCAAATAGTCACCTAGAATATCGATAACTAATCTCATAATGAGTGAATTCATAATTCAAGACATCTAAAATAAATTGTTAAGGTTTTGACCAAGACACCATATATAAATAGGTAAGACATAATCCAAAAACCAAACTAGTTTGTCTCATGAGACCTATCGATGCATCGAAGGGATATAGTGGGCCCCGACCAACACTTACTAATCCCAATGAATTCCTTTTATTAAAGGGGTGAAACATAATCAACATAAACATTCGTATTAAAATCTACCATATAAAATTTGAATACTTTAACCATAAACTATGAATGGTATCAAAATAGAACATCCACAATCAAACTGAATCATAAACCTTTCAATGAAATATGGTAAATTTTATAATAATATATCAAACTCAAATAATAATAATATTAAATAAAGTATGTTGACATATATGAAAATAATATAATGGATTTCTTTGAAGGATTCTTGAGGAAAATAATCTTTAAACATTCCAAAGTATCCCAAACCACTTTAAAACTTTTGAATTATAATTACCATGAAGGAATAATATTGAATTAAACTTATAATATCATGATAATAATGATATTAATTATATAACATGTCAAATTATAATTATATAAACCTCATAAAAGAATATAGATGTATAATATCAAAATACGCTTCAATGAAAAGATATTGAAACAAAGTCCCTTACAAAGATTATATCATTAATAAAATGGATCAATTATGTGTATTAACTATAAATACACATAAAAAATAGGAAATACAATAGTATATAATCAAAATTAATTTCACACATAACCTTAGCATGACAAATCAAGTAAATTTTAACCCAATGAATGAAAATTGAGTTATGAAATCTCTTACCACTTGTAATCAGTCAAATAGTACGCCCCATAAAATTAATAACTGTCAAATGAAACATTTAATAACATTAATATAATATGATTCATGATATTATATATTAAATTCTAGTATAAATACACCACACTCAAGAAATAAGTGGTGAATAAGGCATATATCTCACAGAAGTAAAAGTGAGACAAGAAAAACCCTTACCTTGTGTTTTCCTTTAGTTGAACTCAATTTAAACTCATAAATAATGGTTTAAATAATGTTATTAATTTATAATAAAACCATATTAATATTTATAATATCATATACTACCTTCTTATAATTTATTATTACCCATTTGTTTATAGTCTTTCATTGTTTTTACTATTTCGAGTGTTAATTGCCTAGTTTTTCGAGTATGTTTTAACCTATTACATGTTGTTCCTATTAATTATATCATGACATCACAATCTCAATAATTTAAACCATTATTTAAATATCATATATATAAATTATTTATGTATTTATAATAATCCATAATATTTTGATATAAGATATGAAATTCACTATTAATGGAGACGGTAGGTTGTACGTACACATGAACGCTACTTCCATTTCTTTGTCATAATAAAATAATTAATTTTAAATGATATATGTGTATATTATAATTATTTTATCATATTTATTTAATATATATAATAAATGTTTATTTCCTTTATACGTTCCATGTATAGTGTGAATGAATCACATCACTTTGAGGAGGTGGTAGTCCACACTTCCAAAAATAATGTTATCGTATTTACACAAAATGGAAATCATGAAGGTATGTGTTATATAAAAATTAAATAAGTTTTAATAAAATAATATATATATATATATATATATATATATATATATTATATAAAAATATATTTTCCATCATAATGACCAAACATGAGAGGTGGTAAAGGAAAAACGAACGACATCATTTCACGAGGTAGTAATTCGCCGTACACGAATGGTAAATTCATTACTAATTTAATGGAAGTGTTTGTAGGTGTAGGTAAAACCCTTATAAAATATCTTAGTTTATTGGGGATAATATTTTTATTATATAATCTTGAAATGAAAAGAATTTAGGGGTTTCATGGAAGAAATAAAATAAAAATGTTTGTTGAAGAACATTACCTATTCTTTGGGTATCTCATTTTGATTTGCATAAAAGGACTTATTTGGTTGACTTTATGCCAAAAGGAAGGATAAAAAGATGAATTTAAGGAATTTTTTAGGAGGTTTGGGTAGATTTTGGATGAGAAAAATGGCTTTAGAGGTGTGAAAAAAGAGAAGGAGATGTGTCCTTTTATAAGAGAGGGGAAGGGCACTCTTGGTATCCTTCAAAAGGTTAAATTAATAAAAATTAATTTTCTATTATAGAAGGATCCAAAATAAGTTATTTATAATTTATGATGATAAAGAGTCCAAATAATCTCAACTAATTATTTTTAAACAAGTTTATCTCATATTATTAACCTTATATTTTTGCTTTAACCCTTAATTAATCCATTTAACTCTTACCATGACAACATAAGTTAACTATTTAAGGGTTAATATAGTTACTATAAAATGAAAAAATAATCATAAAAGAGTCATGTATGATCATTTTAACCTTATCCTAATATTTTCCTTAATTTTAGATTTTTATAATTTTTATATCATTTGATAAAATATTATTTATTTTAAAATATCATTAATGTCAAGTTTGACACTATTCATTATTTGAATTTTTAAAAATTATCAATACACAATATAAATTAAAAAAAAACCTTTAATGAATCCCTAATATGTCAAGTTCATCCAAGAAATTAATTTATGACATTAATTATATAAAATTATATGTATTTTAATATTTTTGATAGCATTTATTTGATATGTCTATTAATTAAACAATTATTGCATTATCATTATAGAAGAGTCTAACTTAATTATTTATTACCTAAAAATTAAAAAAAAATTACCTAGTTGAATATAAAAATTTTATATTTCAAATTAATATTTATATTTGAATTTATATTATTTATAAACCTATACAAAAAATGACATAGTTATTAAAAATACGAGTATGACATCTTTAATTCTTCTTTAAATAAAATATAATAAATTCCATACTCTCACCCAAATGGCATAAAAAGATTATAATATAGGGATAAGGATAATTTTGATTGACACCCACTCATCTAATGAAATTTGTAAAAGTTTTAGGGTAATTTTATAATATTTATAATATTATTATTTACCCTTAATTACTTGATTTACCTTTAACCATGTTAAAAAAAATTACTAAAGTTTCTATTTATAATTACCGAAAAATAATATAACCCTATTTACATAATTTGGACCCACTTATTACAAATATGTAATCCATTTTTCAAAATTCAAAACATAGAAGCTGTAGTAATTAATTTAAAATTAATCATGTTGACAGAATGAGAAAACAGGTTTATTAAGTGAAAATGTTTAAAAGATTGAAAATTTTTTATATCTAATTTCAATGTAAAATTGATTATAATGACCTAAATTTTATTAACTAATAAAATAATAATCTAATTATACTTTAAAACAAATCAAAAATATAATTTAACACTATCAAATATTTCAATGAAAAAAGTTTTTTTCAATTAAAATTTAGTATTTTTTAACTATTCATCAAAACATGAAACTTGCTAGAAAAATACAAAAAATTAAATGAAAGAAATTTTTTATATTAATATTTAATATAATAAGTTTATTTTTTCAAATATAATATATTAAAGTTTCAAAATTAGATGTAAAATAGGTTCTCTATTAAAAGGTGGTAAAACTACCTTTAAAAAAATATAGGTTTTTATGCATAAAATTAGTTTTATTCATATATTATGGTTATAAACTCTATTGGATGAATATAAAAAATATTTGACTGAATATATAAAATAAATATTTCATTAATATCATTTGATAATTGTGATTAATTTTATTTATTATGACAAAACGCGTTTGAAAACATAAAAATATTTCCTTTATATTCAATTGGTATATAATTTCTTTTCTAATTAATTAGTAACCAATGAATTCATCTTATATTTTTATAAACCATATATTTTCATAAGTTGGTTTATACAATTCATAACCACCAACTTAACATCTAATGTTAAAATAGTAATATTTAGTAGTATATTGTAGTTTTTTAAGCTCTGGGTTGTGTACAACATAAGCTATTGAATAAATTAAATTTATTTAAGAAGAGTCATACTATAAAATATTTGGGTGTTATATATATCATGTGAATAATACATTCCTAGAATGATGAATGAACACTATCCTCTTACCCATGGTCTAAGATCCAAAAACCATAGTAAACCATACATCCACAAACCTAAGTGCATCACACTAGGTGAAATCACACAACCGTAAAAATGGAATCAAAGAATAGAAATCAATTGCCTTGAAAACTTAGACTTAATATAGGAAAAGGTGTTAATTAAACACTAGTATGATATCCATTACAAATTATGAAACATTCCTAAACCTCCTATCTACCAACTCCCAAATCATAAAATCAAAAATCTCTGATACCATTTTGTAACAAACCAGCATTAGTTGACCTAGAACATCGCCCAATTTTTATTTCCATAAGGCCTCAAGAATGCCTCCCCGAGCATCAAAGGCTTCCAACCAGTGGAGAGGGTCTGAAAGATATATTGAGGAGACTATACCCTATTGTTAGAGTGCACTAAAAAACCAAAATCCTACATAGGGATGAATATCAGAGTACACATAATAAATAAACTAATGAAAAAACATACTATAATATATGGAATGAAAAAACAATAAAAAATCAAAGCATTCATAACATAAAATAAATAATCATCCACTTGGATAGTCACATATATAAAAAAATAAATTGAAAATAAATACACTAGGCTCTACTACCAACACCTATCCAAACCACATACCTGATATCCACAATGCTCAATCTACACCAATCCACTCCAAAGGCTACACACGAGTGGATATACATGACCAAGAAACACTGGGCCTTGACCCTATCCCTTTCACATCATATTCTACATCCTAAAAGTATACATCCAGTTTTCATGCACATCGATGTGCATGTACAGGGTGTGAGAAAAAAATCTCAATAGGCTACCCCTAATGGCGAACCTATAATGTCACAACCCAAAACCGCACTTCCATATTCATTACTAAAAATATTCCATGCAATTTTTTTATAAAATATAATTGAAAATTAAATAGTTATTTACACAACCAAATATATTTTCCAGTCTTGGTTTTGTAGAATTAGGTAAATAACTTACATAATATCAGAGTTTAAAAAAAATTATGGAATAAATAATTGGTTTCTCTTGCTCTAAATCCTTAAATTAATCCATCATTCTTATAACATATAAAATACTTGTGAAAAATATTTTAAAAATGTGGAGTGAGAATAAAATTTCCTTATGAGTGGTTTTTAAAAGCCATGATAAAATAATTTTAAAATACTTTGAAAATAATTTATAAAAACATTTTATATCATATATAAAACATTTTATATAATTTATAATTTTCTAAAAAATTATACAAATAATGTTTTCAAAAAAATTCATATGGAAATAATTTTCAAAATATTTAAAATATATATCATTTTGAAACCCCATTTTAAAATTATCTTAAAAAACAGATAGATTTCTCCTTGAAAATAATTTGGAAAATAATAATTCTTTTATGAATTTAAAATGATACTTGATATATATTTTGAAAACCATGTGGTCACAAGCAATATCCCTTGTAGGATAAATTATCATTGAGACTATAGGTTCACTTACGATTCCTCATCATCTCATTTTATACCCATGTTCCAAATTTTAAGAATTTTTTTTAAGATCTTCATTTATCATTCATATCCCATTACAAACCTTTCAAAATATACTTGAATTACTTTCAAAGATGAAAATAATTTTATATCTTATAAGATTTTATAAATAACTTTTCAAAAAATCTAAATGATAAATCCATATCTCCAAAATAATTACTTACATTTAAAATACACAATCATTAAAACTTTGAAATTAAAAAAAATTGTATTAAAATGCATAAAAAGTGAATATCAATTATAGATTATATCCGTATATACTATCATGAATGAAATTAAAGGATATATAAAAACAAATTGCACATAAAATGATAACTTTTATCATTAAAAGAGAACATTATAACTTGTTTATTTTGAAAGAGGTGATTAAAATTTATTTCTTAAAATAATTCTCTTTTATAGGTGTTTCTTAAAATTATCACATCATAGAAACTATGAAAATAGAAAACATAATTTTGATATAATCAATTTTTAAAAATAATAATATTTCTTTGAATAATATAATTTTGAAAATATAAAATTTGAAAATAAGTAATTCCCTTTCACATAATATGTTTTGAAATAAATAAACTTTATTGAAATAATTTTGAAAATAAATAAATAAATGTTTAAAATTTAAAATCTTTCTCTTACCTTGGAAAATTCCCTTCCTATTCTCTATTGGAGACTCTCTCTCTCTCTCTTTATTTTTATAACTTTAATTTCTAAATGGGTCTTTTACAGTGAATTCTGAAGGGTGGATTCATAAATATATATATATATATATATATTCAAAATTTTAGATATATATACATATTTAATATTAATAGAATAAATATAGATCCATTTTAATGCATTCATATCATTTATGGTTCAGAGTAATGAAGTTTTGAAAATCATGGCTTGACATTCAGACACATATCTGAATCGGTCATGGTTTTAAATTTATTGTATACTTAAAACGATGACACACACACACACATAATTAGTCAAATTCCATATCAAATGTCATATATATATTTGAATAAATCTCCTTAAAATGATTGTTAGGAAAGGTTTTAAAGAGATTTGAATTATTCCCTAGTTTGCAGAGCAAGCATAGACACAGATTGAATATATATATATATATTATAACATATTTAGATTAGTTTAGCGGAGGCTTCTTCAAGAAACTTTGGACTGCATATAAACTCAAAATCAGTATAGGATAAGAGATAATTACAAAAAATTAAATGTTATTGACTCACATCCATTCACAAATCATTCCAAAGCCAACCGAAATCATTGAAAAAAATTTATTTAGACTTAAATACATTCATTTAAAATGACCATTGTGCTAAACATAGATGTCAAGATGAAGAAAAATCTATAATTATGGTGAATGAGGAATTAATAAACTAAAAACAATATTAGAAATAATATTTCAAGAATATTCAGACACCTAAAAAATATGCATACCATTAAATATGTGTGAATAACAATTCATGGGAGAAGGAAGACAATGATATCTTCATCATGAATCATCTGCACTCGATTCCCATCATTCATGTATGAATCTCCATTAATGATAAAATCCCTCTCCAATAGTCAATCTCGTATTGATCCCCTTTTTCTGTGATTGAAACCCCCATTTATGGTTAAGACAATCCTTTGGTGCGAAACCCATATGCACTTGGCCTCCTAAAATTGAAGCCCTCAATTTCCCCTCTTATGAGGTCGAGCCTCATTGAACAACCCTATTATCCAATTAAAATATTTTAAATATTTTTCATAATTCAGAAGTAATAATAATACTCCTATAATTATAATAATTTTTTTATTAATATATTTATATTTTCATATATTTTATAATAAAACATATATTTCCTTCAATGTTTAGGAATTTTCAAATTTTATTTATTTTGAAAATTATATAATGATAAAATTTTATTTATAGCATGACTTATATTTTTTATTTTATTTTTTAAAGTGTTAAATTATAATTTCTATAATTTATTTATTTTCAACATTTTTATCCTTTAATAATATAAATATTATTTCCTGAACAATAATTCGATAAAAATATTTTTTTAACAAATTTATATGTTAACTTATAACCACCACTTAACATTGATTAACAAAAATCATTTTAGTATCATAAATGATTCATTATATTAAAACATATTTTAATGGTTTTTAATATGACATGTAAGTCGATATGATTATTTCTAATAATTTAATAATTATTTTACCTTTCAAATATCCCTCTGATATAAAACAATATAAATTTCGTTTAACAAATATTATATAATAATTTATTCATATATAAATATATACATTTATGTTTCAAACTATTTAGGAACATAGTTTGTACTTTTTTATGAAAATAATTGCAAAATTAATATTCACTACTTATTTTTTATTAATAATAATATTATTAATATGTATTTAATACTTAATTAAATTTAAAAAATAAAAGAAATAATTCTTATATTAAAACCCAGGATGTTACATTCCCCCACCCAATAATTGAATTGTTTCCTCACAATTCATTCATCATACTTCAGAAAATTCTGAATTTCTATATTCAAAATTAAGAAAAACTAGAAAATCTAGACTTCTATATTATTAAGGGAACTTAATTACCTAGAATTTAAAAAAGAAAATTCTATTTCTTAGATTTTTTCACTCAAATGAAAACTCTTAATCTCCAAAGGTTTCTAAATTATTCCTCTGATACACTGTCACAACCCAAACCTTCACTTCTATATTTGGTGATAAAAACATTCCATGTGATTTTTTATAAAATATAACTGAAAATTACATAATTTTTTACAAAATCAAGGATATTTTCTAGTATAGGTTTTAGAGGATTAGGTAAATAACTTACATAATATAAGATTTAAAAAAAAAAATTATAAAATAACTAATTGGATTCTCTTGCATTAACTCCTTAAATGAATCCATCCTTCTTAGAACTTCTAAAAAACTATAAAATATATTTTAAAAACGTGGATTGAGTATGAAATTTCCCAGTAAGGGGATTTAAAAAAAGGTATAAAATCCTTTTGAAATACTTTAAAAATAATTTAGAAAGAAATTATAATTATAAGGCCTCAGCCTTAAACCTTACTTAATCTTGAGTTATTACAAGATTACACATTGAGGATCTTTTCGGGTTTAGAGTTTTAGAGAATTAGATCATAAAACTTGCATTACATTCCACATATAAACAAAGTGGTTACATAAAGATAGTATTCTTCATTCCCATAAATGGATACACATTTAAAATAAAACATGGATTATTTTTGACACTTCCTTGACACTATCATCATATCATGTACCTTTCCCTTGACCCGTGAAAAATATTTCAGAAAAACTTGGGATGAGCATAAAAAGCTCAGTATGGGTTATAAAAACATGGAAAGGAAACATGGGTACATATATACATAAGAGTGAAATCATACTTTACCCATAAAACATAAGCACATTAACACACCTCATCAAATCATGAGTAAATCATTGAAATCATAAGACATAAAGGTAACTTGAGGCATTCATAACATTCTTACGTAGGGAGTAACCCTCTTGGTTACGTTTGGAATACCCATCACAGTATATTCCCTAAATCTCTTTGGAGAAACCTTAACGTTTCACTCCTTTGCGTTACCCAATGCATTGGAGAGCTATATCAGGCTCACCCGCCCTTAGTTTATCACGGAACCACCCATCTTCATAATAATGCCCAAGAACCATAACATAATCGTATCACATAAAACATGCATAAAGGAAACATAAAATTTCCACATTTCAATCACAAGATATCAATACAACACAAAAAACATTGTGAAAACCATTTTCAATACCAAAAGAAAAGAAAAGTAAAACATGCTATTTATTTTTCTTTTAAAAAGAAGGTATGACTTGTAGAGGAAGCCGAAACTCATGTAACGGTCACGACGGCGGAGAAGTCATTGTCGCCGCATACGTACGACAAAAACATTCCCTTTTGTCATTTAGTAAACGTTTCGTATAAAAAATATTCCTTTTGAATAAACGGAAAAGTCAAAGGGGGTTTATACACCGTATAAAAGAAAGTTGTGTATAAAATAAAATATGCCACAATGAAAGGAGATTGAGACGAAGTCCCATACCTCGTATCCGACTTGACCTGCCCGTTCTTTAATCTCCTGAATAATAAACTTGAGTTAATCTATACTTGCTTATGAAACTTTTTCAAGTTCATTATTCCTTTTATACCATGTTATGAACATCATGTAATCATTTAAGTTAATAGTGTTCATTTTGTCGGTATTTGGTTCTTAAGTCAAAAATAGACTTCTTACACTTACATGTTGTTAATTTGGTCAAAGTTTCGTTATATCCAGAATGATATTAATGATTTGGATAACATATATATCATATATATTCATCATATACATGTATTTATAATATTACATCACATTTAGAGGTAAGAAATGAAATGCACCGTTCATGGAGACGGTAAGCCGTACGTACGCATGAACGCTACTTCCATTTCTATTTCGTATTTTTTTGGAATGGAATCATAATGATATAAGAGTATATTATAATTCAAGTATAATAACATATATAATATCATTAACTTTATCCTTTACACATCCCACATATGGTATTAACGAATCAAATCACTTTCAGGGGGCGGTAGTCCGCACTTCCTAAAATGAAGATATCGTGTTTACCCATAATGGAAAAAATAATGGTATGACATAAATGAAAAATACAGAAGATTAAGGAAATAATAAACATATTATATATCATATATAAAAATAGTGACATCATAATGTCCACCTTTGAAGGTGTTAAATGAGTATTGAACAATCATCGTTTTGGGAGACAGAATTTCGCCATCCACGGAAACCGTATGTTCTTTAACCATTTGATGTAGTTGTGTGAGAGTGTAGATTGAATGAATATTATAACAACATCCTAGTATATTTAAGATACTGTTGTTGTTACAAAATAAGTAAATAAAAAGAGTTTAGGGGGTTGGAGAAGCAAAATAAAACAAATGAACAAGAGAGAATGAATTACCTTTAAAAGTGTAACTCCTTTTGATTTGAGCCTAAAGGCTTCCTTTGAAAGGATTCTGCCCAAAGGGAATCCTCTAGGATGAGGAGAGGGATGTGGAGAGATTAAATGGGCAGGGTTTGGACGAGCCAAAGGCTTGAGGAGTGTGTGAAATGAGGTAGAGGTGGGGGCCTTTTGTAAGAGGAGAGGAGGGGCACCTTTGGAAAGTAAAGAAATATTACTTTATTTGAAAATGTGTTTCGGTTTTAAAAGGTCCCACATTGATATAATTCGTGGATAAGGTGATAAGGGTTCGAAATCCACTCATCCAATTGGTTTTTTCCATGTGTAGGTTTTATATTTTTCATTATCTTTCCATTTTATTTAAATCGTTAAATAATGAGGTCATCGTTGCATCATCATGATGTCATAAATAATTTACTTTATTTAAAGTCTAAAAATTATAAAAAAAATACTATGATTTAGTAAATCTTTTTATATTTCCAATGACTATTTATAATCAAAAATCTGATCTTTATAACCCCATGTAAAAATTGTTTTTGTAAAACATATTATGTTTGTGTCATTTTTACTTTTACATTAAATAAAAAGTTATTTATGTCATTTCCCAACCAAAGTGGATCCATGGGGTCCCCAAGTTGACCCATGGCTTTTCTTGGTCGTCCATGACACAACCAATGAGGGTATGACATGTGTCAATCTCATCTCATACTATTAAAACATTATTTTTACCTTAAACTACACTAATTACCACTAATCGCGATTAAAAACTTAATAAGTTACTATTCGCCAAAAAATTATTTTAATCTCATTGAACCACATTTTACTTCTTAATGACAACCATGTATGTCAGATTTTTGAAATTCAAAAAACAATGATGGCAAGATTTCATTTAAACGGAAAAATTAGTTTTTATAAGTACCACTTAGTGGTTTCACTATTCATCAAAAATTGAAGTTTTTCCGAAAATTACAAAAAATTCACCCGAAGCTATATTTTATATTACAAATTCAAAAATGAAGTCTATTTTACAAAATTCAAAACATATAAGTCACATTAATTAATTTAATAATTAATTCCCGCTGTCATAGCAAATAGCGTGTTTTTATAAAACAATAAGTATCAAAAGATTGACACCAGTTTAAGTCTAATTTCAAAGTGAAATTGATTCCAATTACCACCATTGGATTAAATGGTAAAAATATATTCTAATTTCACTTAAAAACAAATTCAAAACATAATCTAATTATATAAATAAATTATATTAAAAATCAGTTTTGATGTAAAATGCAGTATTTTTCACTATTCATTAAAAAATGAACATTGTCAGAAAAATACCAAAAATTCACACAAGGTAAATTTTGATGACCCAATCATAAATAATATGTTTATTTTGACAAACATAGTTTATAAAATTGTCAAAATATAGATTCAAAAATGGTTTTCCACCAAAAGGCAGTAAAACAATATTTTAAAAATATTAGTGTATTCCATGCTTAAGATTGGATTTATTTTCATTTTAAGCCTCTAAAACACTATCTAATTCATTAATAGACATAGATAAAAATATCTATTATTAATTACTTACTTGGGATGTTACATCCTTCCCCCCTTTAGAAAATTGTGTCCCCGCAATTTATTTACTTATCGAATAAATGGGGGTACTTATCCCTCATTGCATTTTCAGATTCCCATGTTGCCTCTTCAATCATGTGATTTTTCCACAAAACCTTTACCTGGTGAATCACCTTATTCTGTAACACTTGCTCCCTGTGGTCAAGAATCTGGACCGGTTGTTCCTCATAAGATAGGTTCTCTTCCAGCTGAACTACCTCTGGACTCAAAACATGAGATGGATCTGGCATATACTTTCTCAACATCGAAACGTGAAAAACATTG
Organism: Viscum album; assembly: GCA_963277665.1. NCBI lineage: Eukaryota > Viridiplantae > Streptophyta > Magnoliopsida > Santalales > Viscaceae > Viscum > Viscum album. Next base: position 501,175,052 of record OY728122.1, on the reverse strand, counting down.
TGTACCTGAGATAAACTCGGAGGTAAAGCCACTCGGTATGAAACTGATCCAACTCTCTCCAGAATTTCGTATGGTCCAATGAACCTTGGACTCAACTTTCCTTTCTTACCAAATCTCATCACACTTTTCCAAGGAGAAACCTTGAGAAAAACATGATCACCTACCTCGAAAGATAGATCCTTCCTCCAGTTATCCGCATAACACTTCTACCTGCTCTGAGCTGTTCTCATGTGTTTCTGAATCAGATGAACTTTTTCTGCCATCTCTTCTACCAATTCTGGTCCCATCAACTTCCTTTCACCCACTTCATCCCAGAAATATGGAGTTCGACACCGCTTCCCATATAATGCCTGAAATGGTGCCATCTGTATATTGGAATGAAAACTGTTATTATATGAAAACTCAACCAAAGAAAGATGTTGGTCCCAACTTCCCTGGTAATCCATAGAACAAGCTCGTAGCATATCCTCCAATGTCTGAATTTTTCATTCTGACTTCCCATCTGATTGAGGATGAAAAGCTGTACTAAAATTTAATTCAGTACCCAACGACTTCTGAAGGCCTTTCCAAAAGTTAGAAGTAAACCTGGGATCACGATCCGATACAATGGAGAGAGGAACTCCATGTAACCTGACTATCTCTTTAAGATACAAACGGGAAAGTTGATCAAGAGAGAAAGTATCTCGTATAGCAAGGAAATGGGCAGATTTGGTCAAGCGATCAACAATAACCCAGATTGCATTATTACCTCGAGATGTCTTCGGTAATCCAACAACAAAGTCCATGGATATATTCTCCCATTTCCACTCTGGCACTGGTAAAGGCTGAAGCATCCCTTTCGGTAACTGCCGCTCTGCTTTAACCTGTTGACATGTCAAACACTTCACAGTAAAATTAGCAATATCTCTTTTCATTCCATCCCACCAGTAATACTCCCGCAGATCTCTATACATCTTAGTACTGCCTGGATGAACTGAAAACAGAGAACTATGAGCTTCACATAACAACTCTCTCTTCAACTGTGAATCACAAGGCACACACAATCTCTTCCCAAATCTCAAAATACAATCATTATCAATGTTGAATTCAGGCAACTTACCTTTCTGAACTAGCTCGACCTTTTTCTGCAACTCACTGTCTTGCTTCTGTGCTTGCTTGATTCTATCTGATAGAGATGATCTCACTGATACCTGAAACAAAATATAAGGACTTCCTATACCAAAAAATTCTATGCCAAAGTTCATCAAATCCTTAACCAAAGTATCACGTTCCAAACGCAACATTGTTAATGAAGCATTACTTTTTCGACTCAAAGCATCAGCCACTTTATTTGCTTTTCCCGAATGGTAATGAATTGTACAATCATAATCCTTGATTAATTCTAGCCATCTTCTTTGTCTCATGTTCAATTATTTCTGAGTGAATATATAATTTAAACTTTTGTGATCGGTATATATTTCACACTTTACTCCATACAAATGATGCCTCCAAATTTTTAAAGCAAAAACAACAGCAGCTAATTCCAAATCATGTGTAGGGTAATCTACCTCATGAGTTTTCAACTGTCGTGATGCATAAGCAATTACCTGATCATTCTGCATTAGGACGCAACCAAGTCCTTTCAATGAAGAATCACTGTATATAAAAAACTCACCATTCCTGGAAGGTAGTGCCAAAACTGGAGCATTCACCAATCTTCTTTTCAATTCCTGAAAACAATCATCACATTCTTTTGTCCAGATAAACTTAACACCCTTCCGAGTTAGCTTAGTCATTGGACTAGATAACCGTGAAAAATTTCTAACAAACCTTCGGTAATAGCCCGCGAAACCAAGGAAGCTACGAATCTCAGTTACATTTTTGGGTCTTGGCCATTCTTCCACAACTTTTGTTTTTGCAGGATCAACAGTTATTCCATCTTTAGAAACAATGTGACCAAGGAAAGAAATTTGTTGCAACCAAAACTCACACTTGCTGAATTTCCCATACAATTTCTTTTCTTTTAAGGTTTGCAAGATAACCCTTAAATGTCTTTCATGATCGTCTTTACTTTTAGAAAACACCAAAATATCATCAATGAAAACCACCACAAACTTATCCAAGAACTCATGGAAAATTCTATTCATTAAGTCCATGAATACAGCAGGTGCATTGGTTAGCCCAAAAGGAATTACTACAAATTCATAATGGCCATATCTCGTACGGAACGCGGTCTTCGAAATATCTGCCTCCTTTACCTTCAGCCGATGGTACCCCGATCTCAGGTCAATCTTTGAAAAAAACTGAGCTCCCTGGAGCTGATCAAACAAATCATCGATATGAGGCAAAGGATATTTGTTATTAACAGTGATATTATTCAAGGATCTATAATCAATGCAAAGTCTCATAGAACCATCTTTCTTTTTAACAAATAAAACAGAAGCACCCCATGGTGATGTGCTAGGTCTAATGAAACCTTTCTCTAATAAATCTTGCAATTGCTCCTTCAACTCTAAAAGTTCAATTTGTGACATTCGATAAGGGGGTTTTGAAATTGGCTTAGCATCAGGAACTAAGTCAACAGTAAACTCAACTTCCCGATCTGGTATTATTCCAGGCAACTCATCAGAAAAAACATCAGGATACTCATTTACCACTGGCACATCATTAATCTGAACAGTTCCTTTATTTTCAACGACGTGTGCAAGGTAACATTCATTTCCATCTTTTACATGTTTCTCGGCCTCTTGATATGTTATCAAAATTAAGGGTTCATTATTGTAAACAAACTGAAAGTCTTTCTGAAAAGAAACTTCTTTATCTCTATAGTCAATCTTAGCATGGTAAATAGAGATCCAATCCATACCCAGGATAACATCAAACTCTACTAGAGGTAGAACAATAAGGTTTGCAAGTAGGTTCTTTCCACAGATATGGATAGGAAGATTCTTATAAATTCTTTTTGCCTCAACATTTCCCCCAGGTGTTTTTACCAAAAGTTCAGGAGTCATTTCTTGAGATGGTATTCCCATTTTACTAGAAAAGGTTTCAGAGATGAAAGAATGTGTAGACCCCGAATCAAAAAACACACTTTCATAATCTGAAAAAACAAAGTACCTGATACAACTTCATTTGATGGCCCGACATCTGCTGAAGTAGTTGCAAAGGATTTCACCACCCCTTTCTGCTTGTAGTCTAACTGCTTCCCATCACTCAAGCTCTTCGTCGGACACTCGTTTGCATAGTGACCCATCTCATTGCACTTATAACATTTCACTAACTGTAAATCAAATTTTTTCTTACCTTCACCTTGATCCTTTTCAGTGCAATCACGAGACTTATGTCTCATCTTACCACATCGGTAGCACTTTCCAGAATTCAGAAGACATTCCCCAGCATGCCTTTTGCCACATTTATCACAAACTGGAAACTTAGTTCTCTTACCATCAGACTTTTTTGAAGAATTCTTACCTTTCTCCTGCCACCTTGGTCTCTTCTTCTACTGGTTGTTATAGAACACTTGGTCATCGGAAAAATCCATTTCCACCTTCTCAGCACATCGAACAAGCTTTTCATAACTTTTAAACTCATGAGAATCTAATGCCCTTCGATATTTTGGCTTTAATCCTGAGTAAAAACGATTGATTTTACTATCAAGGTCTCAGATAAAATTTGGAGCATACCTTGCCAATCGAGTGAACCTTTCTTCATAGGCAGCCACTGAGTCTTCCTCTTGCCTGAATTCCAAGAATTGATTTTCCATCCTAAGTCGAACAGCCTTAGGAAAATACTTCTCAAGAAACATACCCTTGAATTCATCCCAGTCAAGAGCATCAATCTCATCGGCATCCCTGATATTTTTAACCATAGACCACCACTGATCTGCTTCACCCTCCAAACGGTAAATAACAAGACTAACCTTTTTATTGTCTGAACACCCCATGACATCAAAAATCTTCTCCAGTGCCTTAATCCACCCTTCAGCTAGCACAGGGTCAGATGATCCTCTGAATGATGGTGGATGTTGCCTCATGAAATGTTCCACCACTGACATATTCCTCTGCGGTTGGTCTGGTTGATCTCGTGCATGGATACCACCACCATTTATCCCTTGAGTCAACTGCGCCATTACTACAACAAACTGTTCAGTTCCAATTCCGACCATTTTTGGATGCTGATTCAGAAGGTTATTTCCTTCTGTATGCCTTCCTAGCACTGCTTCCCTGTTTCCTCTGCGGAAAACCATTCTGAACAAACATGTCTTAGATGAAGCAACATGGTAATCTTCAAATGCTATATCATTTCAAAAAAAAATTTGGATAATCATTTAATAGAATTATAACTCCTAAAGTTATCTAAACCGACCTCTGATACCAACTATAAGGCCCCAGCCTTAAACCTTACTTAATCTGGAGTTATTACAAGATTACACATTGAGGATCTTTTCGGGTTTAGAGTTTTAGAGAATTAGATCATAAAACTTGCATTACATTCCACATATAAACAAAGTGGTTACATAAAGATAATATTCTTCATTCCCATCAATGGAAACACATTTAAAATAAAACATGGATTATTTATTGACACTTCCTTGACACTATCATCATATCATGTACCTTTCCATTGACCTGTGAAAAACATTTCAGAAAAACTTGGGATGAGCATAAAAAGCTCAGTATGGGTTATAAAAACATGGAAAGGAAACATGGGTACATATATACATAAGAGTGAAATCCTAATTTACCCATAAAACATAGGCACATTAACATACCTCATCAAATAATGAGTAAATCATTGAAATCATAAGACATAAAGGTAACTTGAGGCATTCATAACATTCTTACGTAGGGAGTAACCCTCTTGGTTACGTTTGGAATACCCATCAAAGTATATTCCCTAAATCTCTTCGGAGAAACCTTAACGTTTCACTCCTTCGTGTTACCCAATGCATTGGAGATCTATATCGGGCTCACCCACCCTTAGTTTATCACGGAACCACCCTTCTTCATAATAATGCCAAAGAACCATAACATAATCGTATCACATAAAACATGCATAAAGGAAACATAACATTTCCACATTTCAATCACAAGATATCAATACAACACAAAAAACATTGTGAAAACCATTTTCAATACCAAAAGAAAAGAAAAGTAAAACATGGTATTTATTTTTCTTTTAAAAAGAAGGTATGGCTTGTAGATGAAGTCGAAACTCAAGTAACGATCACGATGGCGGAGAAGTCGTTGTCGCCGCATACGTACGACAAAAACATTCCCTTTTGTCTTTTAGTAAATGCTTCGTATAAAAAAGATTCCTTTTGAATAAACAGAAAAGTCAAAGGGGGTTTATACACCGTATAAAAGAAAGTTGTGTATAAAATAAAATATTCCTCAATGAAAGGAGATTGAGACGAAGTCCCATACCTCGTATCCGACTTGACCCGACCGTTCTTTAATCTCCTGAATAATACACTTGAGTTAATCTATACTTGATTATGAACCTTTTTCAAGTTCATTATTCCTTTTATACCATGTTATGAACATCATGTAATCATTTAAGTTAATAGTGTTCATTTTGTCGGTATTTGGTTCTTAAGTCAAAAATAGACTTCTTACACTTACATGTTGTTAATTTGGTCGAAGGTTCGTTATATCCAGAATGATATTAATGATTTGGATAACATATATATCATATATATTCATCATATACATGTATTTATAATATTACATCACATTTAGAGGTAAGAAATGAAATGCACCGTTCATGGAGACGGTAAGCCGTACGTACGCATGAACGCTACTTCCATTTCTATTTCGTATTTTTTTGGAATGGAATCATAATGATATAAGAGTATATTATAATTCCAGTATAATAACATATATAATATCATTAACTTTATCCTTTACACATCCCACATTTGTTATTAACGAATCAAATCACTTTCAGGGGGCGGTAGTCCGCACTTCCTAAAATGAAGATATCGTGTTTACCCATAATGGAAAAAATAATGGTATGCAATAAATGAAAAATACAGAAGATTAAGGAAATAATAAACATATTATATATCATATATAAAAATAGTGACATCATAATGGCCACCTTTGAAGGTGTTAAATGAGTATTGAACAATCATCGTTTTGGGAGGTAGAATTTCGCCATCCATGGAAACCGTATGTTTTTTAACCATTTGATGTAGTTGTGTGAGAGTTTAGCTTGAATAAATCTTATAAAAACATCCTAGTATATTGAAGATACTGGTTTTGTTACAAAATAAGTAAATAAAAAGAGTTTAGGGGGTTGGAGAAGCAAAATAAAACAAATGAACAAGAGAGAATGAATTACCTTTAAAAGTGTAACTCCTTTTGATTTGAGCCTAAAGTCTTCCTTTGAAAGGATTATGCCCAAAGGTAATCCTCTAGGATGAGGAGAGGGATGTGGAGAGAGTAAATTGGTAGGGTTTTGCCGAGCCAAAGTCTTGAGGAGTGTGTGAAATGAGGTAGAGGTGGGGGCCTTTTATAAGAGGAGAGGAGGGGCACTTTTGGAAAGTAAAGAAATATTAATTTATTTGAAAATGTGTTTCGGTTTTAAAAGGTCCCAAATTGATATAATTCGTGGATAAGGTGATAAGGGTTCTAAATCCACTCATCCAATTGGTTTTGGCCATGTGTAGGTTTTAGATTTTTCATTATCTTTCCATTTTATTTAAATCGTTAAATAATAAGGTCATCGCTGCATCATCATGATGTCATAAATAATTTAATTTATTTAAAGTATAAAAATTATAAAAAAAATACTATGATGTAGGAAATCTTTTTATCTTTCCAATGACTATTTATAATCAAAAATATATTCTTTATAACCCCATGTAAAAATTGTTTTCGTAAAACATATTATGTTTGTGTCATTTTTACTTTTACATTAAATAAAAAGTTATTTATGTCATTTCCCAACCAAAGTGGATCCATGGGGTCCCCAAGTTGACCCATGGCTTTTCGTGGTCGGCCATGACACAACCAATGAGGGTAGTACATGTGTCAAGCTCATCTCATACTATTAAAACATTATTTTTACCTTAAACTACACTAATTACCACTAATCGCGATTAAAAACTTAATAAGTTACTATTCACCAAAAAATTATTTTAATCTCATTGAACCAAATTTTACTTATTAATGACAAACATGTATGTCGGATTTTTGAAATTCAAAAACAATGATGGAAAGATTTCATTTAAACGGAAAAATCAGTTTTTATAAGTACCACTTAGTGGTTTCACTATTCATCAAAAATTGAAGTTTTTCAGAAAATTACCAAAAATTCACCCTAAGCTATATTTGATATTACAAATTCAAAAATGAAGTCTATTTTACAAAATTCAAAACATATAAGTCACATTAATTAATTTAATAATTAATTCTCGTTGTCATAGCAAATAGCGTGTTTTTATAAAACAATAAGTATCAAAAGATTGACACCAGTTTAAGTCTAATTTCAAATTGAAATTGATTCCAATGACCACCATTGGATTAAATGGTAAAAATATATTCTAATTTCACTTCAAAACCAATTCAAAACATAGTCTAATTATATAAATAAATTATATTAAAAAGCAGTTTTGATGTAAAATGCAGTATTTTTCACTATTCATTAAAAAATGAACATTGTCAGAAAAATACCAAAAATTCAAACAAGGTAAATTTTGATGTCCCAATCATAAAGAATAAGTTTATTTTGACAAAAATAGTTTATAAAATTTTCAAAATATAGATTCAAAAATGGTTTGCCATCAAAAGGCAGTAAACCAATCTTTTAAAAATATTAGTGTATTCCATGCTTAAGATTGGATTTATTTTCATTTTAAGCCTCTAAAACACTATCTAATTCATTAATAGACATAGATAAAAATATCTATTATTAATTACTTACTTGGGATGTTACAATAATAGATATAAAACATATGATATAATTTATAATTTTCTCAAAAATTATACTAATATGGTTTTTAGAAAGTTCCATAAGAAAATATTATTCAAAACCTTTAAAATTATTATCATTTTTAAACCCCAATTTTGAATAATCTTTTAAAAACACTTGTATTTATCCTTAAAAATAATTTAAAAAATAATAATTCATTTATGTATTTAAAATGATACTTGGAAGATCTTATGAAAACCATATGGTCACTAAAAGTATCACTTGTAGTACAACATCTTGTTAAGTTTGTTGGTTCACTCCTCATTCCTCATCATCTCATTTGATACCCAGGAACTAAATTTTAAGAAAACATTTTTAAAGATCTTCCTTTCTCATTCATAAACCATTAAAAACCATTAAAAATGTACTTGAATTATTTTAAAATAAAAAAATAATTTTATAACTTTGACGCTTTGATAAATCACTTTTCAGAAAATCCATAGGAGAAATGTATATCTCCAAAATAATTACTTATATTTAAAATACATAATCATAAATTTTTTGAAATTAAAACAAAATCATGTATTAAAATACATAAAATGTTAATAAAAATTATAAATTATGGCCATATATACTATCATGAATGAGATTCATGGATATATGAAAACAATTTAAATATATAATTATAACTTTTATCATTAAAATAAAACATTATAAATTGTTTAATTTGAAATAGATAGTTAAAATTGATTTCTTCAAATAATTTTCCTTTATAGGTGTTTTTGAAAATTATCACAGCATGGAAACTGTGAAAATAGAAAACATAATTTTGATATAATCAAGTTTTGAAAATAATAATATGTCTTTTAATATTATAATTTTTAAAATATATACATTTCAAAATAATTATTTTCCTTACACATAAGGAGTTTTGAAATAAATCACCTTTATAGAAAGAATTTTGAAAATAATTAAATAAATGTTATTAATTTAAAACATTTCTCTTACCTTCGCGTAAGCCCTTATTTTTCTTCTTTATAGGAGACTCTCTATCTCTCTCTATTTCTCTCACTTTAGTTTCTAAATAGGTCTTTTATAATGAATTCTAAAGGGTGGCTTCAAATATATATTTATATGTATATCTATATTTTCACCATTTTAGATATAGATACTTATATAATATTAATAGAAGAAATCCATATCAATTTCAATGCTTGTATATCATTTATGGTTTAGAGTTATGAGATTTTAAAAATCATGGCTTGAGATTTAGACACATATCTAAACTAGGCATGGTTTTTAATCTGATTTATACGTTCAATGATGATATATATATATATATATATAATTAGCATAATTCCTTATCTAATGAAAAATAGAGATTTGAATAAATATACTTATAGTAACTGTTAGGAAAGGTTTTAAATATATTTTAATTATTCCCTGGATTGTGGAATCATAGAAAAAATTGAATATATATATATATATATAACCTATTTAGATCAGTCTGCTGGAGGATTATTCAAGAAGCTTCAAACTATATCCAAATGAAAAATCAGTATAGGTGAAGAGATAATTACATAATAAAAAATTCTATTAACCCACATCCATTCACAAATCGGTCCAAAGGCAACCAAAATCATTGAAAAAAATGATTTTGATTTAAATACATGAATTTAAAATGATCATTGTGTTAAATAGAGATGTTGGGAGGAAGAAATATACAGAATGATGAAAAATAGGGAATTAATAAATCCAAACTGATCTTAGAAATAGGATTTTGAGAATATTCAAATGCCTAAAAAATATACATACCATTAAAGATATATAAATCATGATTCACAGGAGAAGGAAGACAATGGGATCTCTATCGTGAACCATCCATTCTCGATTCCCCTCATTCACGTATGAATCTCCCTTCACGATCAAACCCATCTTTGATAGATGATCCCATATTGATCCCATTTTCCATGATTGAAACCCCCATTTGTGGTTGAGTGATTACTTTGGTGTTCAACCCATCCATGCTTGACCTCCCAAAATTGAATCCCTCAATTTCCCCTTTTATGAGGTCGATCCTCATTGAAAAACCCTCTTATTTAATTGACATATTTTAAATAATTTTCATAATTTAGAAATAATAATAATAATCATATAATTATAATAATTTATTTTATTAATTTATTTATATTTTCATATATTTTCTAATAAAATATATATTTCCTTCAATGTTTAGGAATTTTCAAATTATATTTATTTCAAAAATTATATAATGATAAAATTTTGTTTATAGTATGAATTTTAATTTTTATTATATTTTAAAGTGTTAAATTATAATTCCTATAATTTATTTATATTAAAATTTTATATTCTTTAATAATAATAATATTATTTCATGAAAAATAATTCAATACAAATATTTTTTTATAAATTTATATGTTAACCTATAACCACAAATTAACATTGATTAATGCAAATCATTTTAGTTTTAAAAATGATTCATTAAATTAAAACATATTTTAGTTGTTTTTAATATAATATGTAAGTCAATATAATTATTTCTAATAATTTAAAAATTATTCAACCTTTAAATTATCCTTTTGATATAAATCTGTATAAAATTCATTGTACAAGTCTTATGTAATCATTTATTCATATAGAAATATGTACATTTATGTTTCAAACAATTAAATAAAATTATTTGTCCATTTTTTTATGAAAATAATTACTAAATTATTATTTATTACTTGTTTTTTATTAATATTAATATTATTAATGTCAATTTAATTATTAATTAAATGAAAAATGGAGAAAAAAATTCTTATATTAAAAACTCGGGATGTTACATATAATATACTGGCAAAACATGTGCATGTACACATGGTATGCTTAGACTAGTTAAAAAATAATAACAAATGGCATAAAGAAAACATTTTCATAAAGAAAGGGTGGAAAGAAAAACAAGTAAAATAGCCAACTATAGGTTTTAGCCTAACACCTAAGGTAAATCTACTCTGGCTCTAGCCCATGCCAGAGGATTTATAACACACATATCACCCATTCACACAATAATTGATGCATCCTCCAGATATACACAAGAGGTCCAGGATGTCTAAATACAACTGGTATGAATGTAATTCCCCAGGGAATAACCATAGGTGTCCATAAAAAATCATATCTACCAGGTTCTAAGACTCTAATGGTATAATAGAACTAGTGACAAATCTCCACTCTACATGTTTAAGAAATTGTCATGTACTGAAATTATTATAGAAAATATAAATCTCTAAACAAGGTCCAGGTAGTATATGTTATCCTAAGATAAATTTTTCAGATATGGTCCTGAAAGATGCACTATACTAGGGAACTTTTTCTACCCATGATCCCAAGAAATACATTGTCCTAAGGAACCCACTCAAGTAACTGAGATCCCACAACATCCATGATATATAACCTTTATCTAAGGCTTAACACTCAACTAGATGGGTGAACTCATCTAGATCATCCATTATCTCCCTAATCCCATCTAAAAAAAATATAAACAGTAGAGGAGAGAACCATATAAAAACTTAGGGCCATGATAGATCCAAGATATCCTTAGGGTCTCCTCCGTAAACTAAAGTCTTGATCAGAAACTACCTCAAACCTCACAGCCAAGAGCCAACCTGAATGCGGGATAATCCAAATTTGAACCAACCATCCAAATATCTGAACTAATAGTGTTGATCAATTATCATCCAAAAAATAATGAGGCCTCTCTCAGTACCCTGGATCTCATCATCCAACAAACAACCACCACAAGCTCTCAATGAACCACCTTAGGTTAAAACTAAAACTCAGTGTTCCCATGGTCCCCAAGGTCACAACATAAAGTTATATCCAATAAGGGAATCCCCTAATGCACCCAATATCTCAATACTTACAAAGATCTTAAAATGGACCAAGGGCCACAATAAGAGTAGGAAACCCTATGAGGGGCTCCTTTATCTCATCCAAAGCACAGGACACACCCAGTGTGGAACCATCCCAAACAGCCCTTGGTGGCCTCCAACTAATCCTCAATCAAAAAACGTACCCAAAGGGGCATCAAAAAGCACAAGCCCTCCAATAGGTAAATTCTCAATGGTCTTCAAGTCCAAATAAAAGTTAGGACCCTACAATGACTCCTCATCACAAGACAAATCATGCCATAGGGAATTCTCAACCACCGACTACAGAACTCACTAATCACTCGATAACAACCAACCCACAAGGGTATCCTCAATAGTACCTAAGACTTATCTCCTCATCTCAATAATACCCATTTCCATTCCACTATTTCAACCCAACCCAAAGGCTCCAACAACTCTGGTCCTCAAACCCAAGATAAAAACATATACTACTCTAACCTCATGTAACTGGTCTCGACACACCATGACAAACCAAGATCTCCTCAAAGATACTACATAGTATAATATTATATAATCCTTCCAAATAACCTAAAATAGATCACCATGGTACACTAAATCAATGATGATCTCTGAGCTCACCACCCTCACCTGGGCCTTGCAACTCACAAACCAAACCCCAATAGAATTCCAAAGCCAAAACTTGAGGAAGTCATCCTGAAAACACTCATACACTCCAAACCACTATCCAAACGGCCTCTAAATGCGGAAAGGATTCCACCACCATGATATATATGTAAAAAATGATCAGAATGGACTACTCACAAGTCCGATTCTAACACCAGGGAGAAAAAAAGAAAAAACAAGCTAGAGCAGGAAAAGGTACATGGTGTGTACTATGGGTACATAGAGTGTACCCATAGAGGTATTCATTATCCATGGGCTATTGTAAACTTAGTGTGTACTTTTCTAAATTACACAACATGTATACCCTGTAGATGGTATGTTCCCCCACATGGGTTCCTACCCATGTACGTTAACCCCCATTCAGTATATACCCCTTCCAAGTACACAACATACTCTCTTGGTACACGATGTGTACTCTCACATGAGGTACCTGGCCATGTACCACACATGTCATGGATTTTTTTTCTCCCGACTGTCCTACAAAGCATTCATCCCATACGGGGCTTGTCTCTGTATCCTACTCATCTATGTGCCCCCCACACAGGGTATGTGGCCAAGGACTCAACCACACCCCCATACCATTACATAGATTGTACTTACAAGTACATTTATTATAGTAAAAAAACACTATATTCCCTAAAAAATAAGAATACATGACGTGTGTTCTCTGAACCACATGTCATGTACATGGGTTTTCCTAAATAAAAACCCCTCAAAATAGCCTAAAACCCATGTTTCTCCCTGATTAAGACTATATAGACCCACATGGGGTCCCCATCAACCCATAAAAGATTAAAAAACATTAAAAACTAATCTATGGGTATTTATAGAAAATAATTAAAAACATACCTACCTCTGGACAGAAACCACAGATGCTTCAAGATGAATCTTCCACCCACAACCATTATACTCTGTTCTAGGCCATAGATGAACCCCCAAAAATGCCTCCACCCTATCACTATCCCTCTTATATACCTCAACATCTCTTATTCAAGCGACACTAAATCCACAAGTGGTATGCATGGGAATACAAATGGGATAAAAGGGGAAAGAAAAGGAAAAAAGAAAAAGGTAAGAAAAAGAAACATAAAAAACAGAATGTGGCCCATGCCTGACCCTAATGCTTGACAAAAGGTTATGCCTCACTATTGATGTCAAAATATGAATGTAACAAGAGACATCAAGGAATTCATGGTTTGTTCATAGTGAATCTAATCCAAAAAATCCCAAAAAACCATCTAAGGGTATGTTTTACAAATATCACAACCTTCACAAATTGCCAAATCTTGTGAAGGTCCTAGTTATGTAGAGGGATAATGGTAACCTACGAATAGTGTCAATAATGAGTCTCAAAACTCTCCAAATCCACATAGAGTGTTAAAAGTAACCACCACGCTATGTTATTCAGACTCATGAAGCCCTGACCACTTGCAAAGCATGTAAAGATTCGTGAAATACTCCAATCATTTTGAAACCCCCATCCCAATAAATACCGCATTATTCTGACATTTAATGGGATTCATGACCTTTTGAATTCTAATAAATACTCCAAGTTCATGATACTCCTGATATTTATGAGTAAAATAAAAAATGGATCCTCCAAGGTATCCAAGATTTACGAAACAACCTCCATTGTGTTCTTGAGATCCTCCACCCAAAGTGGATGTAACGACCCAAACTTTTTGAATAGTATATTAACTTACTCTTAACGATTTAATAGAGATGTTAATGGTTAATGTAGAAAGAGGAGTCGATGGCTTCATCTGGTAGACTTGAACCTTATGAAGCCCACTTATCAAAGCTTGGGAAGGAGGTGGCATCTTTGGGCTTCGCTTTGGACTAAGCCCAAGCCGAACTCCAGCATGTCAAGCTTGAACAGAAACGCCTACGGGAGAAGTTCAAGTTAGTAGAGATTACTACTAGGGAAATGTTATCTGAGCCTCCCTCATATTCTCTCACCATAGCACACCTTACACTTAGGTCTTATGCTGGTGTTATAAGGGGCTATGTGACGAGACCGTAACATCTTTGTGTAATCCTTTGGGATGAATAAATTGAGATTTCTTCCTTTAGTGATGTTTGTGAAATTTCAAATGTCAGGATAATTTTAGGATGAATTTTATTGATGAATTTTGAAAAAAGGGATATTTTAAAATATTTATGTAAACCTTAAATAATTAATGATGTGTAATGATTTTCAAAAAATGGTCTTCTGCAAAAGTGTTCAGTAAGGAATTTGGAGTCTAATAAGATCAGCTTAATTTTTGATGAATAGTAAATTATGAATAGTAATTTTACGCTTAGGATTAGTAATGTGACCAAATGTATTAGTAATCTCACTTAAAGAAAGTTTTAATATAATTTAGACACCTAGATTAAGTAATGTGATTCAATAAAATGGGTAAATAACGGTTTCATAAATTATTAGTCAAGTATTAGTTTTTTCAGGTGAATAGTGTTTTTTTAATTAAAAATTAAATTAAAAATATTTAGAAAAGTTTTTTTATAAAATGGACATTATTTTTGAACTCAGAGCATCAATATTATGTTATGATAATTTTTGGGGATTTTTCTGAAAAAAAATGAATTCTCGGTGAATAGTGTTTTTATTTAAAAATTAAATTAAAAATATTTAGAAAATTATTTTTAAAAAATGGAGTTCATATTTGTAATCAAAGCATCGATATTTGGTTAAGGTGAAATTTTTGGGATTTTTCTGAGAAAGATGAATTTTCAATGAATAGTAAAAATGCAGTTTTAGGGTTTCAGTATGTTAAATGACATCATAACTGTGTCATGATGATGTCATGAGATATTTTAAAGGTTGTTCGACTAAAGAGGATGAATTATTGTATGAGGTGTCCCAAGTGGCCAATACCATGGGCAAATACCATGGGCAAGCCCATGGTTTTGCCAAAACCACCAATGAGGTGTCCCATGGCCATTAATGCCTTGTCCCCTCACTTTCCCCATAAATACCAAGCCATCCTCTCATCCATTCAACTCCAAAATCATCCTCAACGAAGTTATGGTCTCCTTACCTCCCAAGGAGTCCTCCCAAGGTACCCTCAAGCCTCTCAAGGTCCCAACCTTTGAGTTTTAAGAGTCATGTTTAAGGTAAGGGATCCGACCTCTCTCTTTCTTTTCAAGCAATCTTTTTTATGTCATTTATTTTATGCTCCATGTTCTTATGTTAGAGTATGTTCTTTTATATTTATATTACTTCCCTTTTCATGTTCATATGATGAGATACCCAGTCTTTCTCTCATCAATTCGTTTTAATAATGTTTAAGTGGCGCCGTTAGGCTGCCGAATTTTTAAGGGATTCTTTCACCTTTCTCATTTTTCAAAGTTCTACTTTCATGTCAAGTCTCTCAAGTTCATTTTTATTATGTTGCGGTATGATCTCTATATCTATCATACTGAACTTATATGTTCATATGATGATAGACCCTATTTGATCTCTTCAATTCATTTTTGTTGAAGTTTAAGTGACGCCGTTAGGCTACCGAATTTTCATAAGAGAAATCTAATTTTTGTCTTCCTTCCATGTTTTTCATTTCAAATGTTATGTCCTTAAAATTTCATTACCATGTTCATATATCCTTCATATTCTATCCCTCTACTGTTTTATTGGTCATTTATGAATGTTTGACCCATGTCCCCTCTCTTTTCATTGTTTTCTAAAACCCCGAAACATAGATGTTATGCTGCAGAATTTCCGTCTCAAAATGTCTCTCTCTTTTTCTAAAGTTCTTTTATTTTATTAAGTGAATACTCAAAGATCTCTCTTCTATAGGGGTATTCACATATATACCAAGTTTTTTTATTTTAAATTCTGGTATTTACATACATGAGACCCGCTTTCCCTTTCCGTGGGTTTAAAGTGACATAAAGATCATGTCTTTAAAGCAGTTTTTAAAACATTATGATTATGAAATGAAACCCATTTCTTTTATGCTATATGAGTTGTTTATGAAATGATTTATTATGATATATGTGTCTCACATTATGATAAAGAAAAATTTAAGGGTGCGCCCTGATAGCGATCCAATGCATTGGGTAAAGACTTAATCTCTAGAGATGACCATTTAGACTCATACCTTGGTGAATAACCTTGGTAATTTTTATTGACACCTTGGGGATGGAACTTGGTGAAATGGAAATGATTTTATTTGTAAAATTTTGTAGCCACATCTTCAAGTTATGAAAAACGTTATTTTTATTATTATATGCCTCATGATTTCTTTCTCATTCCTTAAAATTCTTTTCATGACCTTATTGAAGTATCTCAAGTTCACATGTAAAATGTTTCTCTTGTTTCCCTTACTGGGCCTTCTACTCACCCTTTCTTTTGATGTATGTCCCCAGGTTATGAGATGCAGTAATGAAACTAGTATGAAATTAAGGACAATCCTTTCAAGTGTTTAAGAAGAATGTTTTATGTTGTTTTCATGTATTATGTTCCTGGTTTCCAAGACACTAAACCTTAAAGATCCCCAGTTTTGTGTAATGTAATGAAAGTTTATGTTATAAAGAGGTAGGATACCACAGTTGGTATCAAATGATGGTTTAGTTATTTGTGGAAATTAGGATATAAAAAATTTAGGAATAACCCTGTAGAAAAGTTTAAATATAGGAAAACTTCCTGGTATTTTGGTAAGTATTGAGTAAGTGGTTTATCAAAAAAATACATCCCTGTCTGGATACGAGCAGGTAGAGGTGGCTCTGGCACAGATGTACATAGGGTTAAAACCCGAAAATACCGCTTTGAGCTAGACTCAAATGGAAACTGGTGCATGATAACGGGCCTTCCTGCACTCTTGGTTACGACACTCCCGGGGGTTATGTTTGGTTAATCACAAGCTTTTTATGAATCATTATGAAGGAATTATAGAGAAATGTAATTTTCTAAGCATGAAGTCTTAGTTAAAAGATTCATAAATGTAATAAGTTTCTCACTAAGGTTTTATTATTTTAGAAAATGGAAGGCAATAGGAGGAACCATGTAGATGGTGACCGCAATGCACCATGTGCTGATGGCCCTCCGATGGAAGCTAGAATGGAGACATTCATGCGAATGATGAACCAACTGACTCAAGTTATAAGTAATAACTTGAATTAAGCTGAGAGGATGATCTCACAATGAAGGGAACAAAATTCTGTTGAGTCCTTCATGCGTCAACGACCACCAACATTCAGTGGATCTACTGACCCTTTGGTTGCGGAACAATGGATAAGCTCCATTGAAAAGATCTTTTCTGTACTTCATTGTTCAGAACAAGAAAAAGTCACCCTTACTGTTTACCGCCTAGAGGGAGAATCTGATCAGTGGTGGTCACTGATCAAAAACATGAAGCCACAGGGAGACATGGAAGCTATGTAGTGGGAAGAGTTCCGGGGAATATTCTTTAATAAGTATTTCCCTCGTTCCATGAGAATGAGAATGGATAAAGAGTTTCTCAAGCTGAAGCAGAAGGAGAATGAATCTGTCGGAAGCTATGAGATGAACTTCACCCGAATTTCACGATATACCTCTAGCTTTGTAATGGATCCAAGTGGGAAGGTTGACAGATTTTTCAGTGTACTAAGACCTCATCTGTGGAAGAATCTATCCAACTGGGACTACGATAGCTACGAGGAGATTATACCAAGTGAAATGAAAGTTGAACTAGAGTTTGGTGAGACACAATGGTCTCATAAATCAAATGACAAGAAGAGATCGTTGGAACCTAGTCTAGGGGAGACTTTTGATTAGGGAAGAGGTGGAAAGCAAATGCAACTTACCACATGCAATAAATGTGGGAAGAAGCATCTGGGGTACTGCTTGATCGGAAGTGGAAAGTGATAAAAGTGTGGAAGAGAAGGCCATATTGGTCGGAATTGTCATAGTGAGATGAAGCCTCAACTCCCCAACACTGACAACAGAGGAAAGATGGTTCTGGCCCTACCCGAAGTCCATTGCTTCAAGTGTGGACAGCTTGGGCACTTTTCTAATTACTGTCCAAATATGAGGGTAGTGGAGGGGAATCACCATCAACCTCAGCAAAGGCCAAGGGAGCAAGGTTGTTCTTTTTCTATCACAACAACTGATTTTGAAGTTCCGAACGACTTGGTATCAGGTACTCTTGTTGTCCTCTCAAAACTAGCAAGTAATTTGTTTGATTCTGGTTCTACGCATTCCTTTATTTCCTCCAAGTTTGCAAAGAATATAGAATCAATCCCCGAACTGCTTGAGGTAGAGTTTTCAGTCAAGAATCCAAGTGGTATTATCCATGAATCAACAGTGTTTAGAGACTCTAGTGTTTACTTTATTGAGCACAATCTTATCGCAAATCTAGTAGTCATTCCCATGTTGGAATTTGACGTTATACTAGGGATGGACTGGATCTCAAAGTATAATGCTAAGATCAAATGCAGAAGTAAGGAAATCTTAGTAGTCTTGAATGAACGACCTACAATTATCTTCCAAGGAGAGATATCCCGAACTAATCCATATCTAAAAGCACATCCTATAGCTTTCTTTATGGAGTTAATCAGTGATGATGATTAAGGAAAAGGGAGTATACAAATAGAAGATGTTCTGATCATTTAGGAATACATGGATGTATTTCTTGAGGAGTTACCTGGACCTCCCCCAGAAAGAGAGGAAGATTTATCCATTGAACTCATACCTGGATCTCAACCGATATCAGAGACCCTGTATAGAATGGAAAATGTGGAACTAGAAGAGTTAAAGAAACAACTCCAAGACTTGTTGGAGAAGGGGTTTATCCGACTGAGTGTGTATCCTTGGGGAGCACCAGTTATCTTTGTGAAGAAGAATGATGGATCAATGCGTCTATGCATTGATTATAGAGAACTGAAAAGGATCACAGTGAAGAAAAAATACCCTCTTCCAAGAATTGATGATTTATTTGACCAACTTCGTGGGGCCCAATTCTTCTCTAAGATTGACCTTCGATCTGGTTATAATTAACTGAGGGTGAAGAGGGAAGATATCCCAAATAATGCCTTCCGATCCAGATATGGGAATTATGAGTTTACTGTTATGCCCTTCGGCTTGACTAATGCTCCTGCTATCTTCATGGATTTGATGAATAGAGTCTTTAAGGACTACCTTGATAACTTGCTAGTACTTTTTATTGATGATATTTTGATATATTCGAAAAGTCGTGAGGATAATGAAGATCATCTGAGGGTTATTTTGAAAACTCTGCAGAAGGAGAGGCTCTTTGGAAAGTTCAGAAAGTGTGAGTTTTGGTTACAAAAAGTGGCTTTCTTGGGGCACATCATAACCAATGAAGGAATATTAGTTGACCCTACAAAGACAGTGGTTGTGGAGGAGTGGCCTCAACCCACAATAGTAACTGAGATTCATAGTTTCCTTGGTTTAGCGGGATATTATAGGAGGTTTGTGAAAAACTTTTCACGGCTTTCTAATCCACTAACCAAGTTAACACGAAAAGGGGTTAAGTTCATCTGGACAAAGGAATGCAAGGAAAGTTTCCAAGAGATGAAGAAGAGATTGGTTACTGTACCTGTGTTAACACTACCCTCTATCGGAGAAGGATTCATTATTTTTAGCGATGCATATCTGAAAGGGATTAGGTGTGTACTCATGAAAAATGAAAAGGTAATTTCTTATGCATCTCGACAGTTGAAGATTCATGAGAAGAATTATCCTACACATGACCTAGAGCTGGCGGCAGTTTTTTTTACTCTAAAGATATGGAGAAAATATCTTTATGGGGAGTAATGTGATATATACATTGACCAGCAAAGTTTAAAGTATATTTTCACACAGAAAGAACTTAACATGAGACAAAGGAGATGGTTGGAGCTTATTAAAGACTTTGATTGTTCAATTAATTATCACCCTGGAAGAGCAAAAAAAGTCACTGATGCGTTAAGCAGGAAAGACCCTGTTGTTCTGGAAACAATGAGGATCCTAGGAGATCCCTTGATTAAAGATCTAGTAAAACTGGACATGGGAATTTTAAGGGAAGGGTCATCATCAACCTTATCCCAAATTATTTCTCAACCTTCCTTACTAGATAAGATCAAGAAGTCTCAAAAAGAAGATCCTTTGCTGCAGGAGAAGTTTGAGGCTCTAAAGGATGGGAAGTTCCCTGATTTCAATATTGATCAAGAAGGTGTATTGAAATTTCATACAAGACATTGTGTTCCATCTATTCCGGAGATAAATAATGAACTGATGGATGAAGCTCATAGCTATAATTTCTCTATACATCTGGGAAGCACTAAAATGTATAGAGACCTTCGCGATCATTATTGGTGGGATAACATGAAGAGGGATATTGTTGATTATAGTACAAGGTGCCTGGTGTGTCAACAAGTAAAGGCAGAACGACAACTTCCTAAGTGGGTTTTACAACCGCTACCCATACCAGTATGGAAGTGGGATAATATCACTATAGACTTTGTAACTGGTCTCCCGAAAACATCCAAAGGAAATAATGTGATATGGGTTATTGTGGACCGTCTCACCAAGACCGCCCATTTTATCTCTATTTGGGAAGATTTCTCTCTGGATCAACTTGCCATGATATACGTAAAGGAAGTGGTAAGGCTGCATGGGGTACCACTATCCATCGTGTATGATCGTGATCCAAGATTCACATCAAAATTCTAGAGAAGTCTTCAACATGCTCTGAATACTGAATTGAATTTTAGTATGACCTATCATCCTCAAACTGATGGACAATCTAAAAGGACTATTCAGACACTCGAAGACATGCTGAGATTATGCTCAATGGAATTTAAAGGTGGATGGGATCAACACCTCCCATTAGTTGAGTTCTCCTATAACAAAAACTTCCATTCGAGTATTCAGATGGAACCCTATGAAGCTCTGTATGGAAAGCGATGTAGAACTCCTACTTTTTGGGATGAAACTGGTGAGAGAAAGCTTCTTGGGCCTGATCTTGTGCAAGAGATGACAGAACAGGTTCATGCCATCCAATAACACATAAAGTCTGCTCAAAGTTGGCAGAAGATCTATGCTGAAAACCATTGAAGGGACTTGGAGTTTGGTGTTGGCGACAAAGTCTTCCTTCGAATTTCTCCATGGAAGAGAGTCATGTGGTTTGGGAAGAAAGGGAATCTCAGCCCTAGGTACATTTACCCCTATGAAATCCTTGATTTCATAGGAGCAGTGGCCTATCGTCTAGAACTTCCACCGAACCTAGCTCAAGTTCACAATGTCTTCCATGTAACTCTTTTGAGGAAGTACATACCCGACCCTTCGCATGTACTGAACCCAGAGGTGGTACAATTGGAACATGACCTCTCTTATGAGGAGAATCCAGTGGATATCTTAGATCGTAGATACAAGGTTCTACGAAACAATACTACCCACCTTGTGAAAGTGTTGTGGAGGAATCATAAGTATGAAGAAGCGACTTGGGAGCCTGAGGAAACAATGAAGCAAAAGTACCCTCACCTTTTCGACTAGTCCTCAAGTATAAAATTTCAGGGACGAAATTTATTAAGGGGGGAAGAATGTAACGACCCAAACTTTTTGAATAGTATATTAACTTACTCTTAACGATTTAATAGAGATGTTAATGGTTAATGTAGAAAGAGGAGTCAATGGCTTCATCCGGTAGACTCGAACCTTATGAATCCCACTTATCAGAGCTTGGGAAGGAGGTGGAATCTTTGGGCTTCGCTTTGGACCAAGCCCAAGTCAAACTCCAGCATGTCAATCTTGAACGGAAACACCTGCGGGAGAAGTTCAAGTTAGTAGAGATTACTACTAGGGAAATGTTATCTGAGCCTCCCTCAGATTCTCTCACCATAGCACACCTTACACTTAGGTCTTATGCTGGTGTTATAAGGGGCTATGTGACTAGACCATAACATCTTTGTGTAATCCTTTGGGATGAATAAATTGATATTTCTTCCTTTAGTGATGTTTGTAAAATTTCAAATGTCAGGATAATTTTAGGATGTATTTTATTGATGAATTTTGAAAAAAATGATATTTTAAAATATTTATGTAAACCTTAAATAATTAATGATGTGTAATGATTTTCAAAAAATGGTCTTCTGTAAAAGTGTTCAGTAAGGAATTTGGAGTCTAATAAGATCAACTTAATTTTTGATAAATAGTAAATTATGAATAGTAATTTTACGCTTAGGATTAGTAATGTGACCAAATGGATTAGTAATCTCACTTAAAGAAAGTTTTAATATAATTTAGACACCTAGATTAAGTAATGTGATTCAATAAAATGGGTAAATAACGGTTTCATAAATTATTAGTCAAGTAATAGTTTTTTCGGGTGAATAGTGTTTTTTTAATTAAAAATTAAATTAAAAATATTTAGAAAAGTATTTTTATAAAATGGTCTTTATTTTTGAACTCAGAGCATCGATATTATGTTATGATAATTTTTGGGGATTTTTCTGAAGAAAATGAATTCTTGGTGAATAGTGTTTTTATTTAAAAATTAAATTAAAAATATTTAGAAAATTATTTTTATAAAATGGAGTTCATATTTGTAATCAGAGCATCGATATTTGGTTAAGGTGAAATTTTTGATATTTTTCTGAGAAAGATGAATTTTTAGTGAATAGTAAAATGCACTTTGAGGGTTTCAGTATGTTAAATGACATCATAACTGTGTCATGATGATTTCTTGAGATATTTTAAGGAATGGTCGCCTAAAGGGGATGAAGTATTGTATGAGGTGTCCCAATTGGCCAATACCATGGGAAAATACCATGGGCAAGCCCATGGTTTTGCCAAAACCACCAATGAGGTGTCCCTTGGCCATTAATGCCTTGCCCCCTCACTTTCCCTATAAATACCAAGCCATCCTCTCATCCATTTGACTCCAAAATCCTCCTAAACGATGTTCTGGTCTCCTTAACTCCCAAGGAGTCCTCCCAAGGATCCCTCAAGCCTCTCAAGGTCCCAACCTTTGAGTTTTAAGAGTTATGTTTAAGGTAAGGGATCCGACCTCTCTCTTTCTTTTCAAGCAATCTCTTTTATGTCATTTATTTTATTCTCCATGTTCTTATGTTGGAGGATGTTATTTTATATTCATATTAATTCCCTTTTCATGTTCATATGATGATATACCCCCTCTTTCTCTCATCAATTCGTTTTAATAATGTTTAAGTGGCGCCGTTAGGCTGCCGAATTTTTAAGGGATTCTTTCACCTTTCTCATTTTTCAAAGTTCTACTTTCATGTCAAGTATTTAAAGTTACTTTTTATTATGTTGGGGTATGATATCTATATATATCATACTGAAATTATATTTTCATATGATGAGATACCCTATTTGATCTCATCAATTCATTTTTGTTGAAGTTTAAGTGACGCCGTTAGGCTGCCGAATTTTCATAAGAGAAATCTAATTTTTGTCTTCCTTCCATGTTTTTCATTTCAAATGGTATGTCCTTAAAATTTCATTACCATGTTCATATATCCTTCATATTCTGTCCCTATACTGTTTTATGGGTCATTTATGATTTTTTGACCCATGTCCCCTCTCTTTTCAATGTTTTCTAAAACCCCGAAACATAGTCGTTATGCTGCAGAATTTCCGTCTCAAAATGTCTCTCTCTTTTTCTAAAGTTATTTTATTTTATTAAGTGAATACTAAAAGTTCTATCTTATATAGGGTTATTTACATATATACCAAGTTATTCTATTTTAAATTCTGGGATTTACATACATGAGACCCGCTTTCCCTTTCCGTGGGTTTAAAGTGACATAAAGATCATGTCTTTAAAGCAGTTTTTAAAATGTTATGATTATGAAATGAAACCCATTTCTTTTATGATATATGGGTTGTTTATGAAATTATTTATGATGATGTATGTGGCTCACATGATGATAAAGAAAAATTTAAGGGTGCGCCCTGATAGCGATCCAATGCATTGGGTAAAGACTTAATCTCTAGAGATGACCATTTAGACTGATACCTTGGTGAATAACCTTGGTAATTTTTATTGACACCTTGGGGATGGACCTTGGTGAAACGGAAATGATTGTCTTTGTAAAATTTTGTAGCTACATCTTCAAGTTATGAAAAACATTATTTTTATTATTATATTCCTCATGATTTCTTTCTCATGCCTTAAAATTCTTTTCATGACCTTATTGAAGTATCTAAAGTTCACATGTAAAATGTTTCTCTTGTTTCCCTTACTGGGCCTTCTGATCACCCTTTCTTTTGATGTATGTCCCTAGGTTATTAGATGCAGTATTGAACCTAGGATAAACTTAAGTACAAGCCTTTAAAGTGTTTAAGAAGAATGTTTTATGTTGTTTTCATGTATTATGTTCTTGGTTTCCAAGACACTAAACCTTAAAGATCCTCAGTTTTGTGTAATGTAATGAAAGTTTATGTTATAAAGAGGCGGGATGCCACAGTGGAGATGACTTTAATAAAGGCAAATTACCTTCATAAAAGAAAAATTCCCCTTGTGGCACTTGGGGATTCACAAGGCATCCATACTTTGTGAAGCCAACCCTATGGGAACTGGGACTTCACCCCAAGTTAGGATCACCATTTTTGTGAAGAATAATCATTCATGAAACCCCTGACCCCTGAAAGGCCCCTAAGATTCATGAAAAATACCTCTAAAAACCCCCAATCTTTATAAAGTACCTCTTATTGGCCTCTCCATGGTTCCTCCTTTATGTTGACCCCCTTTCACAAAGTTCAAGTGCCCAGGGACCCTATACCAATCCAGGACTATATAATCCACAACCCAAATGCATGTTCCATCTGTACCACCCACTCTTGTGTCCACTCACTTCACTTAAAGTGAGTATTAGTCCTTAATTATACCTATTTATTCTAATAATAAGTACCCTAATGTATATCTCTTCTAATAATCGGAACTATAACATCAAACCTCCTAATTACCACTCCTCTATGGTAGTGAAAACACCATGTCCCACCTAGAGGCACATGAGCGGGGGTCACATAAGCCCTATAGGTGGCATATTAGATGGAAACTGTGTACCTATATCAGTGCGGATTCCTTATAAAGAATCTATTTCCACCTTTATGTGGTCCCCCTAGAGGTGAGAGCCCCATCCACATCTGAGCTATAAGATGTAAAACTGCCTAGCCCCATATCTTAGTTGTATGATGCGAAACTGCATGACAATGTCCTCATCACATGATGTAAAATTGTAGCCTTAAACTGTGTGATGAATTCAGGATGACCCATTTATTATTGACATGGGATGACCCGACACCACCTACCTTGAGTAATAAACACAAGATGCCCCATGTATAACTCACACAAGACAACATTTTCTCCCCCATCATGGATGAAATTCCACCTCAGATAGCTTCCATGTGTAATCCCCATGCCATTTATCATTGATGCTTCTTATGAAATGAGAGAATCCTTACCACAAGACGTTAAACTACATTGATCAGTTCTATTACATGACATTAAAATACAACATTGAACTGTGCAGTTTTTGATCCATTTCCTTTAAATACGGTTTGTAGGATGCCTCCCCAATGTTCAATCCTAAAATGGTAAACCCATGTGTGACATCTTACCTCCTAGGGATACACCTCCCAGATCAGCCTCCATGGAGTATTTTGATCCATAATCTAGGTGTGAAATATTCCCTCAAAGGGAAGAACCTCCTAGATTTGACTCTAGAGGTTATGTTGATCTATAACCCAGGTGTAAAATCTCCCCTCCTAGGGACACACCTCTAGATCAGCCTCCATGGGGAATTCTAATAGATAACCTCTATGGGACATCTTCCCTTCTAGGGATGCACCTCTTGGATCTACCTCAAGAGGGAATTATGATCCACAACCCAGGTGTGACATATTCCCTTCTAGTGAAGCACCTTCTAGATTTTCTTCAATAGGTCATTATGATCCATCAACCTAGGTGTGATATTCTCTCTCTGATGGATTCACCTTCCAGATATACCTCCATGGGGTGTTTAGGTCCATAATACATTTGTGAAATCTTCCCTCATAGGGATGCCCCTCCCGAATTCGCCTCCATGGGGTGTTCTAATATGAAATCCAAGTGTGACATCTTCCCTCATAGGGACACACCTCCCAGATCCACCTCCATAGTTCATTATGATTAGTAATCTAGGTGTGAAATATTCCCTCCTAGGGAATAACCTCCTGAATCTACCTCTATGGGGAGTTCTGATCCAAAACACAGGTGTGACATATTCCCTCCTAGGGATGTACCTCCTGGATCCACCTCTATGGGGCGTTCTGATCCACAACTCATGTGTGAAAACTTCCCTCTTAAGGATGGACCTCCCAAATCTTCCTTAAGAGGGTAACCTGATCCATAAACTAAGTGTGACATATTACCTCCTAGGGAAACACCTTTGGATCCACCTCAAGAGGGTTTTCTAATCCACAACCCAGGTGTGAAATCTTCCCTCCTAGGGAAGCACCTCTGGATCTACCTCCATGGGGAATTTTGATCCACAACCCATGTGTGACATCTTCCCTACTAGGTATTCACCTCTGGATCTACCTCTAGATGGAGTTATAATCCATAACCTAGGTGTGATATCTTTCCTCCTAGGTATGCACCCCCATATCAGCCTTCATGGGGAATTATAATCCACAACTTAGGTGTGACATATTCCCTCATAGGGATGCACCTCCACGTATGCCTCCAGATGGAATTATGATCCTCAGCCTAGGTGTTACATCTTCCCTACTAGGGACACACTTCCCATATTTTCCTCCATGTGGTGTTCTGATCCACAACCTAGGTGTTACATCTTCCCTCCTAGGGATGCACCTCCATATCTACCTCCATTGGGCATTATGATCCACAACCAAGCCATGAAATCTTCCCTCCTAATGGATCACCTACCAGATCTAGCACCACAAGTCATTCTGATCCACCACTAAGGTGTGACATCTTCCCTCCTAGTGATGCACCTCTTTGATCCACCTCAATAGGTCATTCTGACCAACCCATCCTATCCTCATAATAATTTAACCCGATGCCTATCTGCAAAAGAAATTAAACACACACCCTGATCTAGAATCCTTACCTCGTGTAATAAATAAAATATTACTAAGGTAAAAGTACTTTGATTACTTACATATCTGGAATAAATTACCTCATGATCGACACCAGATGCCTTGGGTTCTATGCCTAAGATACCTCATATGAGATTCTCTCTATGGGGAAATATTTACAAGTTCCTAGTATACCCAATGTACAGACATGCCCAGAGATTCCTAACGTGACTACTCTAATAAATGAATATTGTTTCCTTATCAAGGAATAATCAATGTAATTAATCAGCTTCCACATTGAGATGACATCTGGAATGAGTTCCACGAGCATGAATTAATCTATAAGATATACTCAGAGTAGGTAAATAGCTCCAGGGAGAAATCCATGAAAGGAATAACTAACTTCCCATCATCCTCTTTCGATAAAGGAGTAAAAATAATTGATAAAAGTGATTAAAGTCACCCTCATTTAGATAGTAGGAATGTAGGACAATAGAATTCATGCGCAATGATACAATGGCGGCCCCAATGAAAGAATCATAAATTAAAATGGTGAACCGATGTGAAGCTATTATTCTCAACCATGGGGACTAGTATCATCTGGGGAATCAACATATTTTCATGTCATTAGATTCAAAAATTTAGTTCTAGGTCTCACTAAGAAAATAGTTGGACCAACAAGAAACTCACCTATGCATTGGAGAAGTTATAATTGGGAATCTTCAGTCTGTGACATTGTCAGTGTGGATCCCTCTTCATCTTTAGTAAATTGGAAAATGTTAGGGAATGGGGAATTTCTTTTATTGTACCTATTCTGATAGATGAATCCAAATGTCTTATAGGACTCAGGATTTAGGAAACCAGCAACCCAGATCCTACAAGCATTGGGGTAGGAGAAACATTGATGTGGAAGTCTCGCACTACCACACCTCCACCAAAACTTCTTTCACGACTTTGGCTACTAGGCACCCACACCCCATATCACCATTTAAGATCTTCTAGATGAGGGTGATCGACACTCTGGTTCACTAATATGAACATTATGGGGCCATTCCTAGAAGGTATAAGGCCCTTCATGACCTGTAGACATCATCAGCTCATCGTCACCACCACACCTAAGGGCCACACCGGATGAAAATACCCCCCATTTTGATAGTGATCTTCTTCAAGAGTATTTACCTAGAGTGTTCTGATGACTCACTAACCTACACTAAGAAGGTTGGGAATGTCAAATTTATTCTATCAATGACTAGATCCTAGTATCCACTTAAGAGGGATCCCACCAAGACTCAAAAATGCCAACACCAACTGGTATCACAGGCTGAATAGCAGGTGGATTTTATCCTCACTTTTTCATCCCTAATCCAAATCCACTTACGCCAATTTTGGGGTCAATATTAGAACAATTCCCAACAAGTGGAATATTCAATGGTTCCTATGGACCATTCCACCAATAACGTATCCTATGAGATCCCTACAACAAGCAATTAGGGATCCGTCTTTTCTCAATTGAGATCGAGACCTCATCCACCTCATAGGGATGCTAGGTTGACTCTCTCAATCATAGGTACCACTGAAATCTATTACAGAACATCCCATAAGGATGATAACCAATGCAGAGGTCCTCCTCACACCATAACTAGCTAGGATGGAGGTCCTCCCTGTGTTCCAACCAGCTAGTATGGAGGTCTTCCCCACTCTTTCAACAACCAGTACAGAGGTACTCCCCATACTCCCACTAATTAGCATGAAGATCCTCTCCATGCTACCACCAACCATAGTAGAGGTCCTCCATGCTCCATTGATAGTTAGTATGGAGGCCCTCCTCATGCTATCATCGACTAAAGCTTAGGTCCTACCCATATTAAAACCAACCATCATAGAGGTCCTCTCCATGCCGAAGACATTCCCTTCCTTGAAGAACTATCCCAGGGTAGAATAGAGAACACCCACCACCAAAATTGAAATCCTGGGAAGTGAAACATCATCATTGACCTCATCGACCAATCAAATTATGAGGTCATGGATGAATCGATGATGGAAACTTCACCCCAACTTTTAGAGTTTGGGATAGGATCCCAATAGTTTAGGTTATCCATCCTAGAAGTTTAGTTCTATAGGATCTCTAGATCCATTCGAAGTTACTTTCAGGTGGAGGATGTTCTGGCTCCCTTCCAGGGGTGCATAGTACAACCATATCTGTCACCTCCAGTTTCCCTCATTTCCACCTCCAATTAAGAATTTGGGGATATGTCAGGGTCTGGACTGATGCCTTTAGATGGTGAGCAGTTTGTGGAGCCATAAATTGACATTTCAGCCCTCTCACATGAGGAAGTAGTGAACAACCCATCCTATAGATATGTTATGATGAGGTTAGAAACACCCCTAATAAATATTCCAGCATGAAACAAATGTTTGAATCATGTAATGGATCCTCCTCCAATAAACCATCATCATAACTAGTCTACATCAATGTCACCACCCATGTCTTGTCCAATAACGATCAAGGTTTGGACCAACCAAGAGTAAGACCCTTACTTTAATAAAGAGGTCTTGTGGGAGGATCTATCCACTGACCAGCTATCTATAGTTTTTTAGACACTGATAGCTCCAAACTTTGACATCTGAGAGTCCCTCACTGAGGTTCATGCCATGTGTTTCTGGTAGATTATCTGGAAAACATATCAATACCTTCACAATCATCATCCTACCTACCTAGGGAGTCAGGAACACCTCAACACCATCGAGAAGTAGTGCCAAAGGGTAGAGATCATAGCACTCCCGGTGAAAAAATGTCCTGAGTTGTACAAATATCACCAGACCCTACAACAAGGATGCATCAAGACCTTCAAAGTGATCCACCATGTTCAGAAAGAAGTGTTTACACATGTAAAGATCAGAGGATGGGGACAGTATGATACCCTCTACTTTATCCCTATCCTAAGTTAGTCCAACCTATCCACCGATGATGAGAGTTCCCCATTGGCTGCCTCCATGGTTAATATGTCTTTAAATGATATACCTAAGGATTATAGGAATAGGGTCACTAAAATAGGGCATGACAGGGAAGACCCACCTCAAGGGGTAGCATAGTACCAGGCAGACCCTCCAATAGGTGTCCTCACTTGTCAGTAGAGGCATACATTTGGACTCAAAGATTCTCCCAGTGAGGAATTATTACATACCCATCGAAACATCTAAAAAAATCAAGGGAAATATCGATCCATCCATATCATTAAAGGTTTCCTTGAAAGTAGATACATATCCCATAGTAGCCACCCTACTCTAGTAGGTTTGGTAAAACAAAAGGCTTACCACTAAACTCATCACTGAACGGTGCCCATTATGGCCATTCCCTAAGAGATCACATCTCTCCTCCAGTGGGGAAATAATTCCTACTTGGATAGATGCCCTAGTTTGACCTTGGTTGCCCCACAAAATTGGTTAGGGTAGAATCTGAAGAATATGGAATGTGGCTGAGATACGAGTCACCAAACCCACACAAGCAGTGCAATTATCCTTCTAAAGATCCAAGTCGTGATACTATCTGAGTTGATGTGCCTAATACGCAATTTAATGATCTTTTCAATTCATTGGTGGATAGATATCCTCAATAATATGACTTGATATCCACTCTCAATGCTCACCTTAAGGCCTTGGAAACACGACAGATGGTAATCTCACCTAACAGAAACTTGTACTTGGCATGGGTGGACAATTTTTGAGCACCCACATAGTTTGGACACCCCATATTCACCCCGTTCAATGGGATGGGTGACCCATTGTATCACCTGGACCACTTTATTTTAATGTGTGGACCCATGTTGGAGACCCCAAAGTAGAAGGATTCCACCAAGCTTTAGTGTTTTGTTCTGACACTGGAAGGATCTGCATTCGTCTGGTATAACCATATTCCCATAGTTTTCATTTCTAGTTGGGAGGAACTTTGCTGAAATTTATTTTACCATTTCAGCTTCAATACACTTAATAAATGTATTAACAACCTCTTAAAGTGAAAGCATAGGCCTGATGACTGATTTTCAGACTTTATCATTGGTGTAAAGGCCTCACATATTCACTCAACAAGATGTTGTCTCAAGTGCAGCTGCTAAAAATGTAAATGGGGAACATCAAGTGTGAGTTTTTCCCTACCCTCATCACTCAGAACTAACCAAATGAATTCCAGGTATTATTTGAAAATGATTAGTGTCTAGAAGAAACCCTATAGTAGACTATACAATAGTGGCACTCGTTACCTCTTCCAAATCCCATGAGAAGACATAAAAAAGTAGAGACTGCCACATTGCATGCTAAGGTTACTGATATGGAATAGTTATTGACCCTTTTTCCAAAATATCCTCACTAATCATATCCCTACCAAGTGAAGCCTTTCCTAGAATAGAACCGTCAGAAACTGCCTCACCAAGCACAACTGCCTAGATGAGAGAATGTGTCTCTAGACACCTGTCAAGGCCAAACTCCCAGATTTACATTACCAAATAGAAGGAAACAAACCTATTCCTTCAGGGATTCATAGGTCTTGGACTACTTCATCTATGACCTAGAGAAGGGAATTATTAAATTTCTATAGTGCAGGAGGTCCTAGGAGGCTGAACTCACAAGACTCATCGATCATTTTATGTACCATAGGATCCTCAGAAACACTATCAAGAAATGATACATTTTCAAAGATTGGTTGTGGGACTAAGTGGATTGTGGTTTGGTCAAGTTTTTTGATATTTTGGCATAGGTGTCAAATGTCTCTACCAACCTAGATAGCAACAATGAAGACTCTCGAGAGTGGAAGTAGGATTCTAGCAATGGGATGTAAAAATATAATGATTGTTTGGTTCACAAGGTAGTAACTCACACCCATGGTGTCATCCATTATCTCTTAGGTAGGCCAGAACCTCTTGTGTCTATTTCCCCCCTCTAGATAATACCACTTCATCCACGTTGCAGCCTTCCAAGTTCCAATAGAATGGGCATAGACAGTGTAAGGGAAATTTGAGTCCCTCACCAGTGCTGAGCCCATCTTGCACCCTAGGTGATTTCATGCCTCATGAGTTAGGAGATGCATCTAGGGTACTCCCAACACTATATTACCTCACTGATGATGATCATGAGTATGCCTTTATGAATTTTTTCGAGTTTCTAGACCGCTTCATGATGCCTGATAATGAGTAATTCTATGAAAACCTCTCGAGTGCCTCTGGTTGACATTATTGAAGAAAAGGAAGAGGAAATGAGAGATGTTAGAATGAACATAAAAATTACTCAAACTAGGATATACATGATACTAAGGCCAAGAAGTAGGTTTTTTATAGATCTCAATAAGAACTTTCCTCCCAACCCGCTCTGTAAGGTATGACTCCTTATCCAACCATGTTAGTTGACCTAGAAACTCAATCGAGACCACATCATGATTAGTTGCATCCATAAAGAGCCAAACCTTAGCCAACAGATATTCAAGTAGAATTTGATCAGAGTAGATCAACTATATAATGTTTCCAACACTAGTCATAACCCAATGGTTCAGTCAACATCATCCATTGTTCCCCCTACCAAGGAATGAACCTCCATGGGAAAAAATATTCCCTTGGAAGGGAAGTAAGACATGTTGAATCACCTCATCAGCATAACTGTGAGGATTTTAATCCTTGAGCCTCCCCTCTTGTAGAAAGAAATTTATGAGACCCTTACAGAAACCTTGAAAATACCTCTCCAGTTCAAAGCTGAAGTAGTTACCGCAGAGGCCTACTATGTAGAGGAGGATGAGAAAGGGGAATTCTAAGTCATCGTATCATTCTCCATATAAGATGAGGGCATCCTCCTACAGGGGAACATATGCCCATTGAACATCATAGGATAGTTCAACAGTGTGGAGATCCTCTACTTCCTGGTGGACACCAGTTCTGGGATCAACTGCATACCGAACCAAATGCTCCACAAGATGGGACTGATTGAAGTATATATTACTCCTTCCAACTTAACAATTATGGTTTATGACAAGAGTGATCATAAATTGCATGGAATGTTTTGTATGAATACCCAGTTTGGTGGTTTTATATTAGGCCCTGAATATATGGTAGTCTCATATAATAATGCCTATAACACGCTTTTGGGTAGGTCCTAACTTCATTTTCATCTAGTGGTTCTCTCCTCATATCACCAGTGCCTCAAATATTCCCTCAATTTTCATGTAGGGGTACTCTAGGGTGATGCTTCCCCCTTTGAATCCTATGAATCCCATTATATGGATGTCAGATACTACAATAGAGAGGGGAATTTGGTCTAGATCAATGGGGTTGAGCGCATCAATGCCCCCAATGATCTGACAACCATCGCAGTCAATCTATGGGTAGACTTGAATGAAATTTTAATTCTCCCAATTTATTATTTAGAGCCCATAATTCCAGAACTAGGAGATTAAAAAAGGGTTTTGGTGTCCCTAAAAATAAGTAACACTCAGAGATTACCTTGTACTCTAATACTCGATAGGATCAGGTGATACCATAAGACCCCACTCCTATCATGTATCGAGAATTTCACCCTATAGACACCATTTCACATAATTCTTGTATATTACATAGAGAAGGGCTGACTCAAAAGAAGCTGGATTGCCACTACTTATTTGACATAAATAATAGACCCCAGATTCAATGGTTGAATGGAATTGGATCAAAAATTTCTATCACTAAAGTTCCTCAGGGAAGATTCGATGTCCGCCTAAGCTGGCACTAATGATTCCCCTGAGTCAAATGTCATAGAAGAGCTTCCTCCTCCCTATGATTATCCTATATTTGATGAAGAATAGGATTTGGAAGACACCCCCACCCTTATATTTTAAGAGGGTGTCTCTACCACCATTGATGAGTTGACCCAGGTGAAGCTTGGCACTGAGGAGGATCCATGGTCAACACTGATTAGTGCATTTATGTCTCCATATGAGAAGCAACAATATATGGCCTTCCTAAAATATCACCATGGTGTATTCACATAGATATATGACAAGGCTCCAGGGATAGAACCGGAGGTCATCGTTCACCATCTTGGTCTCCAGAAGAGTCATTGTGGATTAAAGTATCCTCCTATAAAGATACACCCATATCACAGTGCTATGATCAAATTTGAGGTTGATAATATTATCAAAGACAACTTTTTAAGGAAGTCTAGTACCCTAGATGGCTAGAAAACATTTTCATAGTTAGGAAGAAGAAAGAGAATATCATATTCTTTATCAAATTCTAAGATATCAACTTCCATTTTCCAAAGGATGATTTTCCCCTTTCTATGAAAGAGGTATTGATCAATTCTACCATAGGTCTCTAGGCCCTCTCCATCATGGATGGATACTCTGGGTACAACCAAGTCTGAATGGCCCCCAAGGATGAAAAGTACACAACCTTCAGGGTGCCACAAGGGAATTTATACTTTCAGATTATGTTATTTAGCTTGAAAAATGTAGGATCCACTTATCATTGGTACATGCACCACATATTCAAACCAATAATTAGAAAATTGGTGGAATTATATATTGAAAATTTGGTGGTTAAATACCATCAGTGTTAGGACCATCTCAAGCACGTTGAGAAAGTTTTTTACTTCCTCCACTTCTGTAAATTGAAGATGAACCCCTTGAAGTGTGCATTCTGAGTTACTTCTGGTAAGTTTCTTAGCTTCTTCATAAGATAAAAAGGCATTGAGATTGACCTGAAGAAGATCAATGACATCAGCTAAATTTCTTCCCTGAGAAATATCTATGATCTACGAGGCCTCTAAGGCCACTTATCCTATATACATCGATTTATCAAGAATTTGGTAGGAAAGTATAAGCTCTTTTTGAGGCTCATGAAGAAAGGTATTGTTTACCATTGATATGATGAGTGTAAAACCTCATTTTAGGGCATCAAGAAGTACCTTTCATATCCTCCATTCTTGATTCCAACTATCTTAGGGAAACCTCTGGTCCTCTATGTGACTTCCCTAGAATGGTCCCTTAGTGCCCTTATCATCTAGAAGAACAATAAGGGTAGTGAAAATAGTTTATACTATCTCAGTCATATGATCCTCAGAATGGAGACCAGATACCCCCCTAACAAGAAGAGTTACCTCACACCAGTTTTTTCAGTGTAGAATTTGTGGAATTATTTGTGGCATAATGAGATATAGATGGTGTCTCGAGTCGACCTGCTGAAGTATATTCTCAATCAAACCATGTTTATAAGATGGTTGGCATGCTGGGCAGTGATCCTATAACAATTAAACATCAGGTTTGTTTCACAGAAGGCTGTCAAAGTAAAATCAATGGAATACTTCCTGATCACTCATATAACCCCTAAATAACTACCCTTGGATGTTTATTTCCTAGATGAGGCTATCCTATAAATGGAACTAGTTATTTCATTTTGGTAGATGCATTTTTATGGTTCCTATAGGATCACGATCGATGGAAGGGACAATGATACCAAGCACAATAGATTAGTCTTGTGTATCATCTTCATTACTCTATAATAAGATGTCCTAACATACACATTCCTATTATCAAAAGGTTTCACCAATAATGATACAGAGTATCATGCTATCATTACTGGTCTCAATTTGTCCCTATAGATTGATGTCCCCTAATTTCATGTAAATAGAGACTCTGAATTGGTTATCAAATAGATAAATGGTGACTACATTGTCATAAAGAAAGAGCTTGTGACCCTAATAGAGCATACTCATGAGATGATAGCCTATTTTTCTTCCCATAAATAAGTGAATCACATTCTTAGTCCATTGAATGGTTGATCCAAATCATTGGAAATCCTAGCCACATCTCTTGTAGAAACTAACTAGGGTGACCTGATCATCCATGTGTCATATCAGAGGGTCATTTCCCCCACCATTTCAAATGATGATGATGGGAAATAGTTAAACCAACTGGCTATCAGTACTCCTATTCCAGGGTCCTCAGGTCCCCCCATAGTAGAGGAGACACCCAATTGAAAAACTTCGTTCATTGAGTGTCTCTATCATTGAATTCTACCACCAAACTAGGCCAATCGTGAGAAAATTCATTGGTGTGTGGTACAATTTATTCTCTATAGTAAACCTATCCTTGAGTATAATCTCTATAGATATGGGTTTGGTGAGATTCTCCTTCATTTCATCCAAGGATATGAGATCCCCTAGGTTATGTAGGAATTAAATTTTGTGTATTGTGGCACCCATCATGAGGGATTGAAACTCTCCCACCAGATTCAAAGGTTGGTCTACTTATGGACCACCATAGTCCATAACTACATCAAGTTCTCCAAGAGGTATCACACATGTCAGATCTATGAAAACTTTGAGCATCAAATTCCAAATATCCTCCACACCACCAAGTATTCTTGTCCCTTTAAATTATGTGGACTTGACATCATAGGGCCATACCCACCAATGACAACTTTCCATTTTAGGTTCTTTATAGCAATGAAAGACTTCTTCTCTAAGTGGGAATAAGTGATTCCCATCAAGGAAGTCAAATATCATTCTGTGAATAAGTTCATGAGATCCCACATCATTCATCGATTTGGAGTTCCTCATTCTATTCTCACCAAAAATGGAATCAAATTTTGGGATGTTGAGATAAAGAAATTGTATGTTTAGTATAACATCTAGTCCAACCATACTTCTTGATATTATGAGTTGAAAAATGGTAATATTTTTTCATTCAAAAAAACCCTCTCTAACATTATGCATAAGATGGTGGGGAAGAACAAAGAGTTTTCTGGAAAAGCTCCCCAACTCCCTCTAGGCCTATCAAATAACAACTCTTAATTCCACCTAGGTGACCCCATATTCCTGGGTGTGTGGAATGGAGGTAGTATTTCCCATCGAGGTTCAGTTTTCATCACTAGAAATAGATGTCTATGACTAGAATATGCTAAAAAAATGGAAAATGTCTATCTATATGAGTTGTAATCCCTAGAAGAGAATAGTATCTAGGTCTTGAACAATCTAAATAGGTTCTAAAAAGGGTAGCAAGAGCATTTAACAATAAGGTTCTCCTATGCTCCTTCCTCCAGGGTGACATGATACAAGCTCTCAGAACACTAATGATACCTTGTAAAAATCCACCTAAGTTGGATCCCAAATGGGAGGGACCTTACATCATTCATAAGGCGCATTCTAATGGATCATACACTTTGATTTCCATGTATGGAGAGTGTATAACATATCCCACCAATTCCAAGTTTCTCAAGTAGTACTTCATATGAGGAGGCTTGATGGTTTGATCATTAGGACCTTAAACTAATAAAAGTCCCATGGTCCATTAAACATGAACTTGAACTTTTTGTAAGGGTCTGATCTTTATGATTTTAAACTAACAAACATGACCTTAAACTATTTGAAATAGGTCCAATCATTATGACATTAAACTATTCGTATACCCTATAGTTATATTTGTATGACTTTAAACTATAAATCATGACATCCTCAGCACATGATGTTAAACTATGATCTTACACCTTAAAAAATTGGAATGCCTCTTAGTGAGATATGATCTTACCCTATATAAAAATAGGATGCCTCATATAATAAGTATGATATAGTCACAACAACCTTATTATGTGACATTAAACTGTGACCTTACCTTGTTTCGTAACCACAGGATGCCCCATGACAACCATGGGATACCTCAATTCCCTCATCAAAGAGGATTTCTCTGTCCCATCGTTGGTATTATACTATGTTTATTTCTAAAACTATGTGTGGATTTATTCCCATCCTCATGTGATTTGTAGTGATGTACAAAACTTATATCCTTGGGCTAAACCACAAATTTATCAACCCTTTAACCCATTTTCCACATTTACGATCCAAGAATTATGACCTTAAACTACATGAAATTCATCTCGATATGTTTACGTGGTACATGCTCCTCCTTATCTCCTTTCACATCGGTTTTTACCCCCTTTCAGTCCACATAGATACCCTTGATATAAACATCCTACTAGTCTAGGCATCATGACTTTAAACTATTTTCTACCTTCACCTTAGTCCATGAATTATGAACTTAAACCATGTTTCATTTTTATCGAGATTTCTGAGTGGTACATGAGCCTCTTTATCTCCTTTACATTGTTTTTAACTCTTTTGTGACATGTTAATACCCTCTAAATAAAAATTCTGGTAGTCTAAACAACATGACTTTAAACATTTTTCCATGGTCCTGGCCATACAACCTTAAACTATGTTAAAATAGCTTTAGGATTACTTCATGTGGTGTAGGGAATATTTGGATACTTTTGCATCGGGTTTTAACTCTTTCTCTACATGAACATCCTAAAAACACCTCCCTATAGTCCAATAATTATGACCTTAAAATATTTTCAAATGTTCCAAGCTCTATGAACTCAAACTAGGAGCCCTAGTCCACACATTATGACCCTAAACTATGTG
This sequence comes from Viscum album, assembly GCA_963277665.1. Lineage (NCBI taxonomy): Eukaryota > Viridiplantae > Streptophyta > Magnoliopsida > Santalales > Viscaceae > Viscum > Viscum album. The sequence goes on along the minus strand of OY728122.1, from coordinate 501,136,121 downwards.
AATTCACCCCCCATTCATAGGGTTTTCTTCATCCCTGGTGTTTTAGAAAGCCTATTCTTACACCCTATTTCCAAAACTATGTGTGTCTTGATTCCCATCCTTATGGGATATAAAGTGATGCTTAGACTTTCTATCTCTAGGCCTAACCTCAGATTCATCACAAGAACATTTGTTTCCTGCAATGTTACCACCCCTATATTCTCCTATGGGACTCCTTTTTAGGTATAATACCTATTCATTTACCTTGAACCATTAGCAGGATGAGATTCACTCATATCCTAATATGAGGAATAAAAAATGGGAATATTAATGCATAATCCCCACCAACATCCTTAACACATTATATTAAACTCTGATCCTACAACATGTAGAATTGGGATGCTTTTTAATGAGAAATGATTTTACCCTATATCAAACTAGGATTCCTCATATCCTAATATGGGAAGATTCAGTATCCTCATTTTATAGGGTAACCCCTTCCGGTGTCATTCTCCTACCACTCCATGTTTCATAACTACGTGTGACTTGATTACCATCCTTGTGGGATATATGCTGAATCTCGGATATCTCATCCTAGGCCCACCCCCCTTATCAACTCACTATGGGTTATTTCCTTCCCCAATGTCATGATGTCAACCTGAAGTACAATTTTCAAGTATTTTATGATAGAGAGTCCCTTTGAAACTCCTTTCAAATTGGGTTATCACTCTATCGTGTCAGACAAACCTTCTTGGGATGTTGTCCCCCCTAGTCAAAGTTGTGTGGCCTTAAACCAGCAACCATCCCTACAGTCTGAGCTTTATAAATTTAAACTAGTGTCAGCCCTAGTTTGAGGTGTATGACTTTAAACCTCTAATACCAATGTCCTTAGCACACGATGTTAAATGACAGACTTACCCCATCTGAAATCGGGATGCCTTATATAATAAATATGGGATGTTAAGAAATACCCCATACAAAACTAGGATGCCTCATATGATAAGTATGAGATGAACTAAAAATTACCCTATATAAAACCAAGGTTCCTTCTAATGTGGGATGATCTGATATCCTTTCTAGAGAGGAAATAACCATACCAGCATTGATATCTTACCATTCCTTATTTCAGAATTACATGTTTCTTGATTCCCATCCTTGTGGGATACATAGTGATGCCTGGATATATCATCTCAGGGCCATACCTACCATTGATTTACCTCGAGGTCTTTCCCTTTAGGATAAGATTCACTCTCACCTACCCGCACTTCCACATATGTACTTAGCTCCTTCTATGATTTGGATAATCATCATCTTCCCAATCTAAATTGGATCCCTAACAAAATGGTCTCATGCCATACTGGCTCACCTACCATCCTAGGTGCATGCCTCAGAGGATCTTTGGCAATAAATAGTGGATCATGTGTTTCAAACACGGTTAATAGTGGATCATGCATTTTTTAACACATATTTTACTAAAATGGGCATGGAACCTATGTTTCAAACTTGGCCAATAGTTTTTTTTATCATATGTTAGTTATCCCCCCTTTACTATCTAGGTCTTAAAATTCACGATCGCTCTCATGGGATTTTTCTATCATTTTTCCCCTCATTGTGTTTTCCCTTGTGAACAATATGAACTCCATATTTCTCATTGTTTATCATATTGAACATGGATCATGTGGGATTAGGGGTTGGGAGAAAGTTCTCCTCAAGCAAGGTTGATACACATGAGCATCCATTTATTGAAACTCTATGTCCTTAAACTAGGATCCCAAGTCCAAGCATCATGACTCAAAACCATGTGTGAGTCATATTGGGAATGTTTCATGTGGTGTTGGGTCTCTTAGACCTCAATTCTTGTTAGTTTTTTCACTTTTCTGCACTACACATATCCATTTTAGATAATCAACCTTGGTCCAAGAATCATGAACTTAAACTATGTGAAATTTGTCTAAGAGACGTTTTGTGTGGCATCAGGTGGCCTCATAGGCCCCTCTATTCACATTAGTTTACTTTTCTTCGATGTCATGCATGTTCCTTAAAGACATTCCCCCCTATAGTCCAAAATCTATGACCTTAAATCAAGAGTCATGGTACAAGCATCTTGACCTTAAACTATGTGAAAGTTGTCTAAAGGATATTCTGTGTGGTGTTAGGTACACCCTAAGACTCTACTTCCATATTGGGTAACCTTTTCAATGCCATGAACATTCCTTTAAGACACAAAGTTACATGGTCCCAACATTATTATCTTAAACTATTTTCCATCAGTCCAAGCTCTATGACCTTAAACTAGAGGCCCCTAGTCCAAGTATCATGATCTTAAACTATTTTCAACCTACCCCTTATGTTTTGAGTGGTGTGGTGCCTCCCTCACCCCTCCTTTCATGTCAGGTTACTACTCCCTTTTTTCAACCTAAACACTTTAGGGTACTCATGGTCTAAACTCTATGACCCTAAACTAGGATTCCAAGTCCAAGAATGATGACTTTAACCTGTGTGTGGGACAAGAATGTGTTGTGTGGAGTTGGGTCTCTTGGACCTCAATTCATGTTAGGTTTGTCACTCTTCCACACTAAAAATTACCTTTTGGGGATATTCATGCCACAGTACAAGCTCCATGACCTTAAACTAGGATTCCAAGTCTAAGCATCATGATATTAGCCTCTATGCTAGTCCTTTGGGGATGTTTCATGTGGAATTGGGTCTCACAGACCTCAATTCATGTCAGTTTTTTCACTCCACTATGCTACACATATACTTTTAGGACTCTAACCCTATGGTCCAAGATCTATGACCTTAAACCAATATTCATTATTCAAGAATCACAACCTTAAACTATGTACATGAAAAATTTATCCAGGATATACCGTGCGGTAGGGCCTCCTAGGCTCCTTATAACCATCGAGTTTCCCCTCCCCTATGCCACACATATCCCCTTTGAGACACAAAACCCTCATGGTCCAAGCATAATGACCTTAAATTGTGTGTGAATCACCAATAATTCTTTTTATTGGTGCATGGTATTCTAAGATACCATTTCCAAATAGTCCCTTTAAGGTAGTACCCCCATCGTGCTACCCTCCTATTCCATCTGCCACTATGGTTTTTTCAGGTATCCTTCACTTTGGTTCACACATACTAATAACATGACGTCAAACTATATGATTCATCATCCTCACTTTATGATGTTAAAATAAATTTCCAACATCCTTATTGTGTGACATGAAAATGTGTTTCTATTATCCTCATTACATAACATAAAACTGAAAGGCATCTTAGGACTTTTCCTGAGAATCCTTTTCCTCTGGTGTTAGTCACCTTCCATGTTATTCATGTTCTTCAATTTTCTCTCAAAATATGAAGAAATTATCTCCATATAAGACAAGTTTGACCTTTTTTAAAACCAATACACCTACCCTAAGTGTTCAAAGTCATGGTGACATAATTCCAAGAGTATTGGAATCCATTCGAACATCCTATCACTCCAGGATTTGAATGTCCCTATATTTAAATCCTCATCCTGCTCCATGTATGAATGATTCCCCCTTGATGGAATGGTACCATGCTATACTAGCTCACCTGCCATCCTGAAAACATGCCCCGAAGGATTTTAGATGACATTTCTGAGATAGGTATCATGTTTTGAACATGGTTAGTGATCTATCCTCATATTTTTGTACCCATACTTGGAAAAATGAGATGGGATTCTATGTTTCAAACATGTTCAACACTTATCCTCAATTTTCACACCACTCCCCTTGTGTTATAGATCTTGGGAGTCATGATTCATGTTCTTAATTACCCTTTGTATAGGTAGAATTTAACACCCCTAGTGTTACCCCATTTGTGCATTAGCGCATGTTGGAAAAGAAATTTGGTTGTTTAGAGAGCCCTTCTCACTATCCATGTCCCCTATTGGCCTAAAATATCCTGGCGGTCAGTCAAAAAATGCATACCCCAAGTGTTCGATGATTGTTCGACTCTCTCATATAAATGAGAGATCACATGGTTGTCCCTTGTTTCTCACATCAAGCATGAATCACGTGATCTTAAGGATTGGTCATTGGTTATCTCATCAGTATGATTGAAGTGAAATAGTAAAATGTGAAAAAATAAATATGTTCAAGCATGTAGATATTTTAAAGAAAATCAACTGAAGTTTTGGAGTGTCATCAGGACATTGGAGCCTCTCCTTAAAAAAACATCTAAAGGTCGACCCCAACGACCAAAAATTTGAGATAAACTAGCCTCTTCTAAGTGGACTACAAAGTCCAATGCTGTTATATCCATTCATGTTCCTCTTCAGCAGCTTTGGTATAGACTTATTCAACCCTAATCCACATCTGGTTCTACTTGAACCAGCATTCATCCACTAGGGATGTCACCTCCACCGCCTTAGATTTGGATGTGACCAATTGGGATTTCAGATTAGTAATGATCTATTCTTGAGTATCAGTGATGGATAAATGATCTTATAACAGTCCTCATAGGTGGGTGATCTTACCTTCAGCTTCCTAAAGCACCTGGGAGTCACAAATTTTTACTTCTTCTAGGAAAGTTAAAATAACTGCCATTCGGCATGCACCCACTTGACAAGAAAGTCTCAATCTAGTGTGTGATGGCCACTGGAGTCTACCCCATCAGACCCTAGGTTGACTAGATAGTGGAAGAGAGATCCCATATAACTTGGCAGGTCAGCTATTGGGGTGTGGATTATGATGTTCTTTACTTACCTTCATGCCTTGTGATGAACAATCTAGTTCTCATCAATGGAATCTAAACCAAAATCCTCAAAGTCTTTGAGTGGTGTGGGATAATATGAAGGAAATATCCCAAAAACATCAGTGGTTTGGTCATCCATGGGCATATCCTCATTCAGAACAAAATCTATTCCTAGAAACGGATCCTCACCAACCCCCTCACTTGTATAAAAAGACTCTGTTTCACTATATGGAACTTTTAAAGTGGATGAAACCATCCCAACCTCCTCATATTCCCCTGTTGGTGGCACGATCTCAGCCCCAGCACCCACTTCCACCACCAATGGTAATTCTAGAGAAGGTTCATCCAACACGGGTCCCTAGCCACTCCATTTGCTGGCATAATTTATACCTCTTCCATAAAGGTTTCAGTTCCAATAGACACCTCCGTTGGTGCCTCTATGATAGACTCTTCCATTGAAACTCCTTCAACTAGCCCCATTGTGGACACCATATTGACCCCCTCCATCGAGGTCAGGGTATCAGTGGCCCATTTTGGTAGCACCTCTATTTTTTTCCAGACCACCACAACCTCCCCTTATATTTTTTCAAAGAGAATAACACCTACTTTCGCCACCTCATTCTCAAGAATTGCCGAATCGGATGTGTACACTGGCCGCTGATCCCCAAACATTGTTTGAACTTCCATTAAAATATGCATGAGGAAAATGTAGAAAGGTAAAGCATTAGAGAAAAAGGTAAAATGGGGAAGAGGATTATGTGAATAGTAAATCCCATTGAGGTGATCTAAGAGATTCATAGCTAATACCCCTGGAAATGGAATTCCCCCAATGGCTGCCACCTTATCTGCATGCACCGCTTTAACTAATGGTTGGACAACCATGGCCGCAACATCAATAAGGGAACCCATGATCACCACCTCAAGGGTTGATGCTACCTCACCCTCTTCCTGAGGCTCTTTATGAACCTCCCCATATTCCATTCTTTACGATTACTACATAATAAAAATAATGAATTAGGAAACAAGTTTAAGGGATGAGTGATATCCAAGAAGAACATAAAGATTGGATGGTTTACCTGATCAATAGTATTATTTCTATATCTAGATAAGTCCTATTAGGCATCACTTCCCCAAAACTCTCCTAATCCTTCACCCTCATCCATGCCAGCAGTCGTATGACCCACATAGACAAACAGAATGGAATACATTCTAATAATCACCTTTAACTAGTCAGTTAAGGGATGCACAGTTCCATGAGAGTAGACCATATCCTCCAGCTCATCCATATATTTCATCATCTCAACATGGGATACATAGAAGTGTTACCTCATGTGACCTAGACTGGTGATGAATATCCCATCAGTGATAAGATGTTGTCACACCCCCCAAGGGGTGGTGACCTACTTGTGAAGTCCCCAAATATCCCAAGAATTGTAAAAAATAACACTGCTGGGAAAATATGGGCGATGTATACTCTTCCCTTGAACTTGAACATGCACACTTGGGATCTCCCTAGAAGGGTTGAATTCCTCTTATGACTACTTTCCCAAGATTATTGAGCCTGATGTTACTCCCCTCCCTACAACTTCCTCCTACATTGGGCCTGGGGGTTCCAACTCTATAGTAGCCGTAGCTCTACCCACCAAGCAAAACCTGCCTCTATGATGTGCTCTAATCATCGACCTCCCTCGACCCTATGATTGTGGTGATTCTCCTTCATCAACCTAGGTGGTTCAATACCACAGAATCTCCTCAGTATATATGCTCTCCCAAATCATCGCATAATCATGGGTAATACCATATACAGTTGTAGCTGATGGCATCTCATACCACCTTTTCTCATCCTCACATGTGAATATATTCCAGATCTGCCTCATTACTAAAGTATGGTGCTTGTGATGAACCTTTGTGTACACCTTTGGTGTCATCCGCTACATGAATCTGAACTGATTAACGAACTGATATTGGTTTTACAACTCAAAGATCACATTTTAGTCAAATATTTCCACTATTACTTCACCTAGAAAGTTCAAGAGGTACGATATCTACTCGATGGTCTTTATACCATCATCGGTTACCATCCCCTTTAGAAGGGGGATGGGTGAAATATGAAGCACTCCACCAACCCAACCCTTTAAAGTATATCCATAGGGCCAAACATGAGTGGGAAACTCCTGATGATGTTCAAAATAGCTGGCCGGTAATTAATCATGGGAGAGGAGATGGTGTTTGGGTATTAATATCCCCCATGTGTGAAGCAACCCTATTGTACAAGAAGTGAAGGGGTTGCACACACAGAGCAGGGTCTTCCCTTAGCTAATATGGTGGATCACCTTATAAAGATTCTGCAATTCTGGGACAACTATGTTGATGCATTTCCCCATTTCCAGCATCCCCACCATGATGAAGGTGCTTGGACATACTCCATGTGAACATCCCTCATTGGGATCATCCATCCACAAATTAGAAAGTAAATAAACCCCACCATCCTAACCATAATAGGTTCATGATTTATTCTATAACCCCACAACTGCCACTAGATCTCCTCCAAGATCCACCAATAGGAATTATTCTTACCTCAATGGAATTCCCCAAGGAATATGTGCGGACTTCCAGTAATCCTATCCACCAGATCATTCAGAAAATAGTTGAAACACTTCTTGAAATGGATGCCCTTTATCCCCAACTTGTGTTCACTGGTCCCTTGAACTAAACTCAACAACACCCTCGCAGGAGATGGAATCTTATCCAGATCCTCCAACACGTTATTTTTAGGGAATAACTCATCATACATAGGTCCTTGAATTGGGATCCTAATGATCTGGTGAAGATCCCATAAGCTGATTCCAACCTCTCCATTATGCAGATGGAAATTGTTGGTCCCTGGTGACCACCTTCTCGACAAGTCTTGTCTGATATCTAGGTTGCTGTAGACATGAAACTATGAGGCCCAAACCACCTCATAAACTCCTACTCACTTCATCTTAGCCTCAAATTTGTGGCATGATGTGCATTCCCAATACTCCCAATCCCATTTATTAGTAAAATTTCTACCCTGGAGCAGGTCCCAACTATTCATATATCCCTTGAGGGGATCCTATAAATCCTCCTTGAGAATTGTCTCATACTATGGGGGGATATATCATCCTATAGATTCTCCCTATAAATGTTTTTGATGTGGTTATAGATAGTGTGTGTTGTGATTGATATGTGGTCTTTTAGGATGTGGCCCCTAGCAGCCCTATGCCCCTGGTACTATTTTGGCATGCTTCTAAACCAATAAGTGGGATCATCTATACTCACTTTAGGTATTAGTAAATTATCTATCAACTCAAAAATCATAAATTGGAAGCCTATTTCATGGTAGGCACTCCTTTTGATCCTCTATTAGTAATGCAATGGGTGATTCATGGTCCAATGAACTCTAAATTCTCTCCCCAATCATTTTTATCTTGTTAAATCCCTCCCGACGAGTGGTAGTATAATTAGATGCTTTAGAAACCATTTAGTTAAAGAATTAGGAGTTTCATTGAGTCTAGATCATGAAGATCTGCTTGTGGAGATCAGTTCATGGAGGTCTAGTTCACAGAGAACAATTTGTGAAGGATGGGTTCACGGAAAATAGTTCCTAGAGAACTAGTCAAGGAGGTGAGTTCATGGAGATGTAGATAATCATGAATTATGGGGATCAAAATCTCAAATAACTCACAAAGAATGAGAGCTTCAAAAATAGATAGAATTATATTTTCTATTATCAAAAGTCTCATGGTCCCTTTAAGGGACCCCTATTCTATTTATGGTTGTACGGACACCCGTGGTTCATGAGGGGGATTCATGACCAGTATTCATGAATGGGCTTTATGAATGTGAGTCAAATTTCCAATTTTTAGTGGTTTTACCTTATAATCTGACCCTCTTTTACCCATCATCTCCCATTTTGATGGGGGAATTTTTTGAAGCCAAAATAAATATGTCATGGTGGAGGTCAAGGAAGGAACGACTAGTTTGGAGAGAATCCAAACCAAAATGACCCAAAAACCCCTCCAAAGGTTTGTATTTCATAGAAAATGACCTTTAAAAATGGAGGAAGCCCAAAAAGTCCCCAACTATGTTGAGTATTAATAGTATCCTCTACACAACATCAAATACGAGTTCTAAAAAACTCTACATCCGCACGGAGGGTTGACGGTATCCTCCACGAAGTGTTATTCAGACTCATGGAGCCCCAACCACTAGAAAAGACCATAAAGATACTTGAAATACTACAATCATAAAAAAAACCCATCCCTATAAATAACCCCTTATGTTAAACATTTAATAGGATACACAAAATTTTGACTTCCAATAAATGCTCTGAGTTCACGATACTCCTTAGCTTCATGAGTGAAATAGAAAATGGGTTCTCCAAGGTATTTGAGCTTCATGAAACGGACTCCCTTATGTTCTTGAGAGACACCACCCAAAGTGTAGATGCCTTTCACAAAGTTTCGTGCCCTTCATGGAAGAATAATTCCCCTTTAGGCTCTTGGGTCTTCATGTGGCATATATCTTTCATGAATCCAACCCTATGGGATCCAGGAATTCACCCCAAGGTAGCGTCACATTGTTTTGCAAAGCCTAATTCTTCATAAAACCCCTAACCTCCATAAGGCCACTAATATTCATGAAAAATCCCTCCATGAAGCTCTAATATTCATGAAGAACCTATCCTAGGCCTCTCCATAGTTCCTCCTTTCTACTGACCCCCTTTCGTGAAGGTTGAGTGATCGGGGCCCCTATACCAATCTAAGACTAGATCAACCACACACCAAATGCCTATTCCACCAGTAACATCCACTCCTGTGTCTACCCTCTTCACTTGAAGTTCATATTGGTCCTTTATTCTACCTATTTATTTTAAGAATAAGTACCCTAATTCCTATCAATTCTAATAATAGGTACCCTAACATTGGACCTCTTGGTTTTCGCTCCCCCACAGTAGTTCCAATGCCATGTCCTGACCAATGGTGCATGTGTGGTAGTCAAGTAAGCCCTAAAGGTGTCATATTTGAGGGAAAATTCATTCATGTCTCATTTGGGATTCCTTATGACAAATGTCTTCCCACCTTGACATGGTCCCCATTGAGGTGAGAGTCCTATCAACATCTGAGCATCAAGACATTAAACTTCATAGCCCCACATCCGAGTCATACAATGCTAAACTGCACAACAACATCCTCAAAAAATGAGGTAAAACTATATCCTTACCCAATGTGATGAAAACATGATATCCCATGTATTATTGACATGGGATGACCCCACACCTCCTACCCTATGTAATAAACATAGTATTCCCCATTTATGACTCACATGGTATGACATATTCTCCCCCATCATGGGATGAACTTCAAACTTGATCAGCTTCCATGCATAAGAACCACACCATCCCTCATCAATGCTCCTTCCATGATGTGAAAGTCCTTACCATATGACATTAAACTATATGGATTGGTCCTGTCACACGAAATTAAACTATGGAATTAAACTATGCAAGTTTTTATCCTTTTCCTTTAAATAGGGTATGTAAGACGTCTCCCTGAGGCTCAATACTGAAAATGGAAAAATCAAGTGCGATATATTCCATACTATGGATAAAACTCCCTGATACGCCTCCATGGGGAGTTTTGATCCAAAATCTAGGTGACATCTTCCTTTCTAGAGAAGCACCTACCAAATCCACCTCTAGATGGTGTTTTGATCACCAACCCAGGTGTAAAATATTTCATCCTAGGAACACACCTTTAGATCCACCTCCATTCATAATTTTGATCCAAAACCTAGGTGTGAAACCTTCCCTACTAGGGACACACCTCCTAGATCTTCCTCAAGAGGGGATTATGATACACAACCCAAGTGTGACATCTTCCCTCTTAGGGATGCACCTTCTGGATCTGCCTCAAGAGGGCATTCTGATCCATCAAATATGGTGTGATATCTTTCCTCCTAGAGACACACCTCCCGAATCTACCTCCATGGAGAATTATGATCTGAAATATTTGTGTGACATCTTCCCTCCTAGGTAAAAACCTCATGGATCTTCCTCCATGGGGATTTATGATCCACAATCCAAATGTGACATCCTCCCTCCTAGGGATTCACCACTCATATTCACCTCCATGGGGTATTATGATCCGCAATCTGGGTGTTACATCTTATCTCCTAGGGATGTACCTCTTGGATCCACCTCCATGAGGAGTTCTGGTCCAAAAAACAGGTTTAAAATATTCCCTCATAGGGATGTAACTCCTGGATCTACCTCTGTGGGGAATTATGATCCATAACCTTGGTGTGGCATCTTCCATCTTAGGGACGCACCTCCTAGAACTACTTCAAGAGGGTGCTCTGATCCACAACCCAGGTGTAACATCTTACCTCCTAGGGATTCACCTCTAGATCTACCTCAATAGGGGATTATGATCTAAAACCCAAGTGTGACATCTTCCTTCTTAGGGACGCACCTCCAGATCCATCACCATGAGGCATTATAATCCATAACCCAGGTGTGACATCTTCCCTCATAGGGATGCACCTAAAAATATAACTCAAGAGGGAATTATGATCCACAACCTAGATGTCACACCTTCCCTCCCAGGTACATACCTCTGGATCTACCTTAAAAGGGAATTCTGATCTACAACCTAGGTGTGACATCTTCCCTCCTAAGGAAGCACCTCCTAGATTTGTCTCTATGGTGAATTCTAATCCGCAACCCAGGTGTGACATCTTCCCTCATAGGGACACACCTCTAGATCCACCTCCATGAGGCATTATGATCCACAACCTAGATGTGACATCTTCCTTACTAGGGATTCACCTCTCAAATCTACCTCCATAGGGTATTCTAATCCACCACCTAGGTTTTAAATCTTCTCTCCTAGGGACGCACCTCCTTGATCCACCTCAATAGGGAATTCTAATCAAACCATCTTATCCCCAGAAGACTTTAACCATGTTCCCTTCTCCACAAGATGTTAAACTCGTTCCCTAATCCAGAATCCATACCCCATTCAATAAACATGGTATTCCTGAGGTAAAAATCCTTGGAGGACTTATACCCCTCGCGTCAATTACCTCATGATCAACATAGGATGCCTTGGGTTCCACATATAAAATGTCTCATATGAGATGCCCTACAAGGGGTAAGATTTATAGGTTCATAATATAACCAATGTCCAGACATGGTCAGAGATGTCCAACATGACTACTCTCTTGACCGGAGGTTTCTACCCTACCAAGACATAAGTAGTGTAATTAGTTGGTGTCCATATTGATATTTCACCAAGAATGAGTTCCATGAACATGACTTAATCTACGAAGGAGACCTGAACTGGGAAATGATCTCCAAGGATGAATCCATAGAATAAGGAACCAACATCCCATAATATTGTTCTGATTAAGGAGAAGAGACCACTAATTAAATTTATGAAAGTCACCCACCTTTGGAAAGTGCGAATATAGGGCAATAGAAGCCATGTGCAGCGACACACTGGAGGCCCTGATGAAAGTATCAGAAATACTCACCTAGGAAAAAACCTCCATTCCAAACTCAACCACAGAGATATAATCTCAATATTAAACTCCTTTTGAAATATATCACTAAATGAACACATGCTAATTAATTAATATTTAATTAATTAAATATTAAATATTCTGTAAAACTTTTAATGGCTTATATTTCCACCAAACTCATGTCCTAGGATAAACACCCTATTCTAGGACCAAAAGAGTGGTCATAAAAATTATCCAAGATCATCTTATAGGATAATTTACCATTTTACCCTTGAACATTTCTAGGAACAAAATGTTCAAATTTCCCTAGTTTTTCACAACCAGTGATGACATGGGTCATCGCATATTGTTATAGTTCACTAAATATTTCAAAGTGTTCCCAAAGAAAAAAAAATATTTTTAATGATAAGAGGATATATATATATATACATCAATGGTAAATATAATTATGGGTTGAAATATTATAGCAATGGAATTTTAAATCTCTTTTAATATACAATTATTGATTGGGTTCAAAATATGGATGATAGATGGTTGGAATTTGACAGAGTTTTCTTTAATGGAGAGAGGTTTTTGGAATGTCACACAAAGAAACAATTTTCTATAACCTTGAGTATTATCGAGGAATAAAACTCAAGATATAACCTAATTAATATGGATGATAACTCAATCATGTGATCTCAAGGTATATGAGAAGTTGATGATTCTCATGGGATGTTATAATCTAAGTTCTATCATAATTTTAAGAAATATATTTAAATATTACTGATCAAAACACATTGATATAAAATACAACATTATTAAAGAATTTGTGGAGAAAATATTATTGAATTTTTATTTTTTTCCAACAAAGGAGAAAATATCTGATGAATTTATAAATACATTACCAAATGATATATTTCATAAAATGGTGTTGATGATTTTATTTTAACCTCAATTTATTTAAGGAAAAGTTATGTTTATTTTGTCCCCTCTCTTATTATATTTAGTTTTATGTGTTCAATGGGGGATTGAAAATATAAATCAAAAGGAGATAATTTTCATTATGGGGGATAGTATATTTAATAGGTGTATTTAAAAGGGTAATGACATGAAATATGTGTGTGTGTGTGTCTTGGATTATTAAGGAGTAGTTTTGAATACATGAGATGATGTTATATCTGAATATATAGAATTTTTTATCTTACGAAACAATACCCTAATGGATTTTTTTTAATTTGTAGTTCTTGTTTATAATTTAGAATTCACTCACATAATATTATATCAATTAAATGATGGTCCACTTTAATGTTGTAAGAGTTATATAATATAAATATATTAAAAAAATATTTTATGAATTTAATATATGGTAGGTTGAGAAAAAAATTTAAAGGTGGGGATTTTTAGACTAATTTTAAAGATTTTACTAAGACTAGAGTATTAATGGAGTTAACTAGAGTTAAAGATGATATATCCCAAAAAAATGATGTGATTTTTGTCAGGTGGGGTTGATTTAAGGATAAGTGAATATGAATTTTTACACATTATTTGGATATTTTTTTCAATTAATTTTTCATTATATGAATCATTTACATTATTAAATGATTTTTGTTTTTACCATTGAGGTAAAGGTATTTGTGTAGCTTGGATATTTGGTGTTTGGTTTAGGACATATGGAGTATTAGATAATTTATTTTATTGTAGATGTAATCATTCCCTAGAATTGATGGTTACACCATAATACATATTTTATAATATTAAAACTAGACAAGGTAATATTAAATCACACTATGCCAAAATGGTGCATGCTATTATTGGGGATTAATTATAAAAATGTTTTTTGACCTATTATTCAAGTCATGGAAATCATTACATAGAGATAATTCATTAAAATGTGAATTCTATAATAATTCCACACTAAGGATACCATGATAAATTAGTAACTTTCCTGATTTGAGTTTTTAAGGAGTCAAGTTGTAATGGTGTACCTCATGATACAATTCACATGGATGAGGAGATCAATTGAAATGATCATAAGGGGATATTCCATTTATATTTAAATCATTACATGAACAATCAATCACATTGAATTGATTAGTAAATGAGAGTTATAAATATCATTAGAAATGAAGGATCAAACAATCACAACACATTAGATATTTCCTTTATATAATTGAACATGTGTTTTTTGACCAATTAGAGGAAAACTAATTGTTCTTACTATAATTTTATTTCTTATATTATGAACATGATTATCATGATGTAATATTATGTCTAACTCTATAATTATTTTGAGAATATTAAATTTGAGTTATTTGATAATTTGTCCTAATTATTGATTCAAGGGCTACTCCAACACAAATCATTGAGCCCCTTAATCATATCCAACGTTGGATGGAAGTCCTAAATAGATCAAAAAACATGAAAAAAGTGGGAACCATTGATGCGGGTGATCATACCTAAAATTATTGTGGTAATTCAAAAAAATTATTTTGAGAGGAATATTTCTTACTTTTTTGAAACTATATAAAATGATGGAGGAAATAAAAAAGGAGAAAAGAAATAGGAAGAAGATAAAGATGATGAAAACATGAATAATATTAATAGGGGAATAAAAATAACAACATGATGTAGTTTTATGCTTGGTGAAGACTCTCACATTATTATGATTATAGGTTCTATATCTTAATTTTTGTGGGATAACATTGCACAAGTATGGGGATATATTATGTATAATGGGTTCATGGATAATCCTAACTCATTTGTAATATATATGGCTACTCTAGTATAATCTATGATCACAAGTTTTACTAGATTATACCAAGGGTTTAGCTACTCATTTTGAGTGATAAACCTTATAAAATCCATAATACCTTCTTTTTTTATAATATAATATTTTTTATGTGTATTTCGATATTGTTGTGAATATTACCTGATTTGAATTTTTTTAAGGATAAAAGTAAAATTATGTGAATTTTATAATTCATCCACCCCTATATCTATGAATTATCACTATTTATACAGTTCACCTTCCTGGTTTTTAATGATTTTATGACAAATTATCCTATCAATCCAATTTATGGTTTTTATATTTTAATTTTGTCAGGCCTAGGTATACATGAGGTGTGATCCATACATTATTTCATGGGTTTCTAGGAATATGATGTAATTTAGTGGTGTTTTAAACCTTTTTACCATGTATTATTTTATAATTAATTAATTATAATTGTTATATAAATAATTAATTGAGTTAATAGATGAGATTGATGCTTTGAGGTATAATTATTATTAGTAGAGCTTTTATGAGAATCGATAAAAATGGGTTAACTTTATAAAGTGGTAGGTATCACCCAATATTTATCCCTTCTATATAAAATTTAATGTATCATGTGATTTAAAATGGGTGGTAAGTCTGTGGGATTAATATGAATGAAAATTGATGGGGTTTTGGTGAATTTTAGGAAATAATCATGGTCTAACATGGTCATGGAGTGATCCGACACAAATTCAATTAGAAATTTTATTAAAATATGATTATTATTAGGTGATTATACTTTATATAACATTGATAGGACACCCCTAAGGGTGTCCAACCTTTAGTGATGTATCAAGTGACCTAGAGGGTTCCTTATAGAAGTCTTTATACTTTCAAATTATAGTGGTGAGATATGAGTTTTTCATTTAATTAGTTACTTGATATAAGAAGTGTAACATTCAATTTCGAATTTGGATTGTCTAAAAAAATATTATAAGTCATAGAATAGTTTTAATGAGAGTTATAATTGGGTTTGAAAAGTGGGTTGACTACCTAGTGATTGGTTCACCATGAGGGTCCATGGATGAAATGTGTTAATGACGATCCCAATAGTAATATGACCATGGGAGTGGTGTATTTTATAATAAAAATGGGAAATATAATATTGGATAGTGGTGTTCTATTGTGTTTGTGAGTGTTGACCTAATAAGGGCAGAGTAAAAAAAGTTGGTGAGCCAATGATGGGACTAAAATGTGACCTTGGGCATGGGAGTTTTGAGCTATTACCTAAGTCCATATATCACTAAAGAGATTATTTTCAATATTTAAGGGATATAAATGGGATAATAAATCCATACATAAATATTATTCAGATACTTGATGCATGTAATGTGATATTCGACCATAGATAAGGGAAGGATGATGGGTACATCGACATATATAATGCATGAGGTATGATGGGATAAGATATGAGTGATATATTTTGGCATGATTCATATGGTTTTATAATTACTATTATTATGATAAAATTTGTATTAATGTGGTGATATACTGACCTAAGGGAAATTAGATCACAGTGGTACTACTATTAGAATTCAACAAAGAGAGTTAAAGAAATGTGTGCCACTAATGATATTGAATTAGTACCCTTGATTGGGAAGGTTTTTAGCAAGCATTATGAAATATTATTTTATCAACTGGTAAGGATTACTTTAAGTAGTACTATATACTATTTCCTAGAATAAGTATTTTTATAGCCTATTTCTCAATAGATAATTCCTTATAAATGGATTTTTTAGTGAGCAATGTTATATTTTATTCACTACAAAAGGTGGTTTTTCATCTAAAGGTGTTATATTTTATTACCTAGATTTATAATTTTTCTATATATTGGTGTTATATAATATTCAATGGGATAAAATTATTTCTATATATTGGTAATAAATAATAATCCTAGGACTAAAAAATTTTATAGTTAGTGGATATGCTTAATAGAACTTGGTTTTGTTACTATGCCAATATATTTGTTATTATTATTGTGAAATTTCATCAATTAAAGTGGTTACACTATATACATTGGGAAAATATACACTTTACATGGATAGTTATTACATGGAAGCCCCCCAATCCCTCTATAATGAGAATATACCATGGAAAAATCTAGACCAATATACAAGTATTAAAAAAATTAGATAAAATTATAGCTTCATGGTGGCTATATGAGCACTCGATTGTGAGACAAATTTAATTTATTTGATATTTACCACTTTCATAACATGTACTATATATATATATATATATATCAGTTTATATTATGGAATCAACTAGTGGTTTCTTACTTAGGTTTATTCTCCCACCCATCACTTTCACCTTGGTGGACTTATGAAAGGTATGTTAATATATAGGTAAGGGGAAGGGCCTCAACATAGACATATAATTAAGAGTATCCTGGATAGGTTGGGGAAAACGTTTCAAGGATATCCCAAGGATTAGTACTATTCTCTACTTTATATTTTTTTTTTCTATCTTTTAAAAATACTATATGTAATTAGTTCATCAAGAAATTTATCATGTGATGTATGACTCGTATATGTAAGAATGTATTTCATTCATTATTATTTGGTGTGTAATTATAATTATGATTGACCTACTATTTTAATTCCATATATTACACTAAAGATTATTTCAATTATAGATATCTATAAAATTTATTTATTATTGAATATAATGATATCGAGGTTATAATTTTTCCATAATAAACTATCATACCCACACCCCTATTTAAAATACTATTGTGGTCATGGTGGTATTATATGTAGAAATCAAACTCAATTTAAATGAATGAATTATGATATGGAGATGTTATAAAATGGTATTAATTTTTTTTATGTTCTAGGATTTGGATCATGATAAGTAGATATGTAATTAGTAGGAGCATTGTATAAAAATTATTATTATTCCTAACCAACACATGAATTATTGGAAAACCATGTTACCACTGAGTTAGGATTATCATAATTTATTTTTATTTTCATATTCATAAAATTCTGGATATGTATGATATTTTTACTTATATTTTATTATTTTACTATTTTCTCAAGGGGATGTATTCATTCATACATTCACCATACTTGTATGTGATCACATTAAATTCACATGCCTATATGTGATTGAGAAAATTGTTTTAAAAAAAATGGCTCTCATTTAGTTAAAAAATTAATAATAAATTATTCATAATTTTCATGAATTACTTATTTGTGGCATATTAATTAACAAAATCGACATTGGCGACTTCCTTGATATGTACCACATAATGGAAATGTTATCAATATACAAATGGGTGTGATGATGGTTATAGAGTGGGTTGTATGGGTATGGGTATACTCCATATATATGATATCCATGGAATTAATTTGTTATAATATGGATTATAAGTTATGTGAGAGTAGATTATGATTAACTAATTCATGAGCTATGATGTATAGATGGTATGGTCTATGGGATAGGTAGGAGAGCCGATAAATATGAGATTTAAGCCAAGGTAATAAAAGTAGATTGTGTAGTCTATATAGGATATAATTTTTTTATTTTTTATTAATGATAGATCTTATTATCAAGTATGGTGGATATTAAATTACATTATTATATCAATGAGGATATATCGATAGTGGGGTTAGTCCAGGAACATGAATGCCTTCAAAGGGGAGAAGCATGGTTAGACACATTGAATGATATGAATGATACAAATAGAACATGTAATCTAATTAATAGTATAGGTGTGTGTATTTTAAAAGTTATAATAGTAATTTAAGAATAAATAGTTTTAGGTGAGAGATATTATTAATATGAATGGGATTCATTATTAGATGAAAATGCAGTTTTCCTAGGAATATTGGTATATGAATCAAGGTAGCATGAGTTGAGTTGGGTATCAGGAAAATAATAGAGTAAATTCCTAAATGTGAATAGTATTTTTGAGACAACTATGGTGATTATACAGATTTATGATATAATCTCTTTAAACCCTCTCTTTCTAAGGGAATAATAGATTGGGTTTTCAAATTATATATATGTTACATTGGATAATATAGTATGGGGTCAATATTTTGATAATTAGTGAAGTGATTCATTAAATAAAATCAAGCATGGAATATAAATGATATTTTATTGTTGGATCATGATTATGAACCTCATTATAAGTGAAATATTACTAGAACTAAGGTCTCTTTATATTTTTTGACTACAAAGAACTATGCCATGTGAATTCATAGAGACTCAATGAGTGATCATTATTTGGCTGAGATCATGTATGGGATGACTATATAAATGTATGAAATAACCATACTAAACTAAAAAAATATCATAGATATAGTTATATAATTTTATATTAAATATTATTTAGGTCAAGATCTTCCTTGGGGGTGGTCACGTATAGACTAGTGAGTGTGAACTGGTATATTGGTGTGTAACCAGTTTGAATGATGAGATCTATATAGTGTTTTCATAAAAAGATTGAGGGGGTATTGATGGATATTCTTGAGATAATAAGGAATACCCATATACCTATTTAGGTAATACCTGTTTATAGATTTGAAATATTTTGAGTTCTGAACTAGTGGAATTTTGAAACTATTAGTTGGTCAATGTGAAGGCTATTGCAGATAGGGTCATATAAGTTTTGTTAAAGGAAATAAAGTTCTTGATTAAGGGGAATACCTATTAATACTTGGGTATCATAGTGATGTTTTTATAGGGATATTATATATAGGTAAAGGGGTCACTATAATGGTTATAAACCCAATAGTGGCCCCTTTATATTGGGTTTATCATCTTAAAATAATCATGGATCATGAGAAATGGTATTTTATAAATATTATAATTTTGTAATTTTAGTGATTATTGATCAAGGATAGGTGAAATACTATATTGAGGAGTAAAAAATTTATTTATAGCGGGTAATTTGATCAACTAAGGTGAATTATTAAGTTTTTTAAAAAATGAAATATATGATGGAACTTAACCTTATTTTGTTTTTTTTTCACATGTCAGTGTTTGGTTTCAAGTGAGTAAGAAATTATAGGATGAAAAAGGATACCTAAATTGAGGTATTCATCAGTAATTCTCATGTTTATTTTCTATTATTAACAACTTATAGATATGAAATTCATATAATTTTCTAGTATGGAGATCATGATTAGCGAATTATAGTACTCACAATATAGTATGATGACCTTATTAGTTGAGTGAAGCTTCATAAAATTATATAGTCTTGATATGGAGACTATGAATATTATCACATGAGAATTTGAGATTTTCACTTGTGTATCTCTGATTAGATTGTGGTCTTTCATAGAATAATGATTTTAACCATTAGTGTCTTATATCAAATATTGGCTACGATATGATGGTCATTGGGATTAGGATATCATCAATTATTTAGGGAATTTAGTTGGTTTCATATTAGTTGGGATTTCATGTTTTCATTTAAAGTTGGTGTAGTAAATAATAAAAAATATTTCTAGTTTATGTATGATTATCGCATGGCCATAAACAGTTGGAAATCATGATATGAGTAACATGAAATAAATATTAGAAACTGATGTGGTACATGGGATATTTTCACAGAAAAATATTAATTGTTAGTAATTTTATAGTGAGGATTTTGTAAAAATCAATTCTATTAGGTGTTAATGAAACCTGGTAAGAGTCTCACTCAGATGGAACTTTTGTAGGGTTTTATTTATTTTTTTAATTTGGATCAGGAAGTAGATAATTTGGATATATGTATGATGCTTAAATAGAGGTAGTTTATATGAAATATATTTCATATAATTTTGGTTGGATAATTTTATCATGGGATTTAGTATCCAGGATTATTAGGCTACATAAAAAATATATTAAAATATTAGTTGGTAGTTAATGGGGTTTTGGTGGATGGGTTTTGGTTTCCTTACCCATAACCAAAATCCTAGTGGTATGAACCAAGGTCCTAGTATCTCACTGAAACTCTAGTAAGTCCCACTGATGTAACAACCTAATATTTTTTTATATAGTTCTCCATAAATAAATTTGATTTCTTTGATATATTACTTTACATGCAACACTAACTTTAAATAAACCACATTATACTATTGAAGTATTATTATTTAATGTTATAATTGTCACTTGGTTATTGAATTGGTAGGTATGAATTTTATTGAACAAATTATAAAATATATATAATGATACAACTCAATACAAATTTATTAATTAATTATTAATAAATAAGAACTTTATTTTTTAGTAAAGTTGGATTACTCTTCAATTTTTTTTTCAAAAATGGGTTTCATTGATTTTTGTGAGTGAATATTATAATTAATATCTGGAAATTTTAGAAATTATATTTGATAAAAATGTTTTCATTCTTGAAATCTTAAAATCAAAATTATCTTAGGGTGAAGTTTTGGGATTTTTCTGAAAAGATTGATTTTCTAGGGAATAGTGAAAAATATTGATTTTTATTAAAATCTGTATTTTTGTTTCAAGATTTAAAAAAGTTATATTTAGTTTTTAAATGATTTTAAAGTAAAATTAGTTATATTATATTATTAATAATCTAATTAAGTTCATTGGAATCAATTTCATGCTTTAATTTTCTATAAAAATATTATTATACTTAAAAAGGCATTTTTTAAAAACTATTTTTCGTTACGTTTTTCATCTTAATATTAAATTAAATTATGAAATTTTTTGAATTAAATTTTATAAAACTGATTAAATATTTTTAATAAAAATTTCAAAATTTTTTAATGATAACACTTTCATTTTTTTTCATAATTAATAGTAAAAATAGTAAAAAATTGTCATCGCGATTAAGGTTAAAATAGGTTTACTGGGGGTTAAACTAAGTGATAAGGGTAATTTTTCTAATTAGACTTATTTAAATACTATTTTATAGCCATATTTAGACTTCATAATATCCAAACTTGAAACATATATCCATTTGGAATCATTTTTCTTGATAATGACATTATAATATTTTAATATTTTAATAAATCCTAAGTGTGTCTTCTCCCCCACTTATAAAAGGACACCCCTCCCCTCTCTTATTTACACCATTTTGATCCATTTACCTTGAAAAAAACCTTCAAAAATATCTCCCAAACAACTTTATACATGTTATATAGGTTTTGGTATTCCAAAAATACAAACCCTAGTGTCCTTGAGAGGATATCTAAAGGAGTTATTTCAAAGAAAAGGTAATCACCTTAATCAGTCAATTTTTTTTTAATTCTTATTTTACATCAAATAAATATATGGTATTTATCATAAAATAATATATTAAGTATCATAAATATACCTAAATGTTATTTTTATTATGAAACCACCATTATCCACCCTTTTTCCATCAAATGGGAAGCGAAAGTATTGCTCACGTGTGGACTACTACCTCCACATAGTGATACAATTCATTTTCCATCACCATATTTCATGGATGGTTATTATGATGGTTTTAATGTTTATATATAATATTTATTACATAATTATGATTCTATATTTATAATATCATTTCTACCTTTTTATCTTTCCATCCTCTGAAAAACGATAACGTCTCTCGTGCGTACGTGTGGACTACCACCTCCATAAAGTGATATGATTCATTTTTCATTTTTGATTTAAATAGATGGTAATAAGGACATATTTAATAAATTTATATGATATATATGATATAATAATGATTCTATAAAGTTATAATATTAATTAACTTTATTTTTTTCCATCTGTCAAGAAGTGAAACAAATTGTCATGCGTACATACAACCTACCATCTCCATGAACAATGTAATTCATATTTTTATATATACCTTTTATGGATGATTATATATATATATATAATGAATATATTTGATATTTATATCATTATTAAAATTATATATATAATGTAACCATGATAAAATTACATGTACCTAAACTACCAAACCAAATCTATAAGGACCTAGCCTTAAACATTACATAATCTTGAATTATGTCAAGAATTCGTATTGACAATCTTTTCAGGTTTAGAGTTTTAGAGAATTAGGCCATAACTATTAAATAACAACTTCAATATTACAAGTAGACACTACTACCTAGTATCCATTTTTCATAAAATATAAACTCTTAAAAAGAAACATGTCAAGTTCCATGTTTTAGACATCATGACTTTTCCTTGATCACATCCTTGTCCATATTCCACTTCATGTCCAGTGAAAAACATTTTAAAAACTTGGGATGAGCAAAAATCTCAGTAAGGGATACACAAATAAGGAAAACTATTAGTTTTTCAAAACAACAAGTAAACCATGAGTACTTTATCATAAGTAATACTTTTCACCTTTATGAAGTACTAAATACTCTTAACTGAATAAAAGATCATTTCTTACCCTTTTGTAACCAAAATATTACCATAAAATCCATATAAAGAACAAATAACATATAAAGGTAACTTGGGACATAAACATATTGCAATGGAATAACCATATGGTTTACTTCCACACATATCACTAAATGGAATATCCATACGACCAACTTCCATACCCAATGAATTGGAGGTTATAACGTAACCACTTGTCCTAGTTTATCATGGAACCACCCGTCATTTGGTTTATCACGTAACCACATGTCAAATGTCCAAGTACCATTATAAAATCATAACACATAAAATATTTCAAATATAAACATTTCACTAATAACATTTCTACATTGCAATCACAATATATCATTTCAATATGTTGAAATAATCAATGCTTAATCAAACCATTTTCAAAACCATTTAAAACATTTAATAAAGATATTTTTGAATCAAATTGTCCCATACCACTTTAAATATTTTAAATGAATTAAAATTTTAAAAAATTAATGTCCATATAAATAAATACTAAAAACCATTTTGAAAACATAGACATTAATGAGAAATATTTAGAATAATAAATCTTTAAAACAATATTTTAGTTAAAGAGTTCTTAACCAAAAGGGATATGCTTGAATAAAAATAATTGAGGAATAAAATTAAATCAAAACTTTATAATATCATTAGAATAAATGGATTCATGATATAATATTCCAAAGGTCAGTATATACACCATATAAAAGTGAATTGGTGCATTACCACAATGAAGTCTCAATGGAATGTAATTTGAGACAAAATCTTTTATAAAGATGGTATCCTTAGATTAAGGATAAATAAATTACATAATTATGTGTGACAAATATAAATAAAATCAATATGATTGTATATTCAATTTAAATTGATCAGAGTAAATTCACACATGTTCTTTTTAAGACAAAACCAATGACTTGTATGTTTAACTCAATGACTGGAAATTGAGTTAAAATTACTCTTATCAAGTTCATATCGATGGCTTGAGAATTTTTCAATGGAGTGATTATGTGTATCAAAAGTATATCCACAGAAAGGGGAGTGTAAATTACAACATAAATAAACAAATAGTGATTCCACACATAATCATAGCATGACAAAATTATGAATTAGAAGATTAACCCAAGGAATGAAATTTGGGTTAAAAAGTTCCCTTAACAATTTGGTAAATTAAGAAACATACACCACATGAAATAATAATCATTAAATGAAGATGTAAATACCCATAAATTAAAGTATAATACATAAAGAGTAAAATAATTGGAAGTGCGTACACCACACAAACGAAATAGTGACAAATATAGCATGAATCTCATGGGAATAAAAGTGAGATAAGAAATCCCTTACCATGTTGTAATCAATCGAGTCATATGACCAAAATTTAATAAAAAATAAATGAATCAAAGAATAACAGTAATATACAGAGAATAATGATAATATATATCAAATGGAAGTACACAATACACCACATGCATCAAATAAGTGGCGAATAATGGAAATCTCAAGGAATTAAAGGTGAGCTAAGAAACCCCTTACCTTGTGTCCGACTTGACTTGTTTTCTCCTTGTTATTATTGAATAATAAACTTAAGTTAATTTATATTAAGAAACTTTTTCAAGTTTATTATTCCTTTTATATCACTTATTACCATGTTATAAACATTATGTAATCATTTAAGTTAATAATGGTCGTTTTGTCGATATTTGGTATTTGAGTCAAGAATTGACTTCTTATAATTACAAGTTGTTCATGTGGTCAAAAGTTCATTATATACATAATTATATTAATGATTAAGATATCATATATATCCAGTATATACAGTTATTTATAATAGTACATGACATTTGGAGAAAAGAAATGAAATGCACCGTTCATAGAGATGGTAAGTCGTACGTACGCATGAACGCTACTTCCATTTCTATTTCGTATTATAATGGAATGGAAACTTAATGATACATAAGTATATTATAATTCCAGTATAATATCATATATAATTTCATTAACTCTACCCTTTATAAGTTCCACATAAGGCATGAACGAGTCATATCACATTGAGCGGGTGGTAGTCCACACTTCCTCAAATGAGATTATCATATTTTACCCAGTATGGAAACCATAAAGGTATTCTATAAATGAAAAATAAATAAGCATAGAAACAATATAAATATAATATATATAATATATAAATACATTTCCATCATAATGGCCACCATGAGAGGTGTTTAAGGATATTTTAACAATCATCATTTCGTGAGGCAATAGTTCGACGTCCACAGAAATAGTATGTTCTTTACCCATTAGACAGAGGTGTGTGTAAGTGTAGTTTGAATAATTATCATAAAAAAACCTTTTATATTTATTATACTGGTTTTTTTATAAAATAATGTAACAAAAAGAGTTTAGGGGGTTGGATAAGTAAAATAAAAAATAATAATAGTTTAAGAGAAACTGGTACCTTTAATTTGGGTAACTCCCTTTGGTTTGAACCAAAAGGACTTCATGAAGTTCCTTCTGCCTAAGTCAAGGCTTCTAGTTGGAAGAGAGGGATCTTGAGAGATTATTTTGGCATGGTATGGATGAGACAAGGTTCTTTATAGGTGTGAGGAATGTGTTAGAGGTGAGGTATTTCTATAAGGGGGGAGGGGTTCTTTAGGAAAGTGTGAAAATATTATTTTATTATAGAATGATTTTTGATTTCTAAAGGTAAAAAACTTATTAAGGAAGAAGATAAGATGACTCATGGTCGAAATAAATTCATAAAATAAGAATTTTATAGGTTTTGGATGTTATTTTAATAGTTATAATCTTATTTATTTAAATGATTTATTAATGAGGTAAACACTGTATCATTATCGTGTCATAAATAATTTAATTTATTTGATGTCTAAAAATTATAAAAAAATACCATGATTTAGGAAATATTTTTATATTTCCAATGAATATTTATAGTCTAAAATATAACTTATATAACCCTATGTAAAAATTAATTTAATAAAATATATTTGTTTATGTCATTTTTGTCTTTACTTTAAATTAATTAATCTAAAGTGTCATTATCACTCCCAAGTGGCTTCATGGGGTCCCAAAATCGACCCAAGTATGCCCATGGTCAGCCATGAATCATAAAATAAATATAGGAAAAGTTTTAAGGTAATTTTATATTATTATAATATTCCTTTTACCTTTAATTACCCTATTTACCTTTAACCGCGATAAATAAAAGTCAAAAGTTACTATTCACCAAAATTTATTTTCATCTTATTGAACCAAATTTTACTTACTAATAAAAAACATGCATGTAGGATTTTCAAAATTCAATTCATAGAAGTGGTAAAATTTCATTTCAATGAAAAGGTCAGTTTTTTAACTAATACTTAGTGGTTTCATTATTCATAAAAAATTGAAGTTTTTTAGAACAATACCAAAAATTCAGCCAAAGATATATTTTATATTTCAAATTAAAAAATGATATCTATTTTAAAAAATTAAAAACATATAAGTTACATTAATTTATTTAAAATTAATTCCCGTTGTCAAAATAAATAGCGTTTTTTTAAGAAACAATATCTATCAAATGATTGACAATTGTTTATGTCCAATTTCAAAGTGAAATTAATTAAAATGAACAACATTGGATTAAATGGTAAAAATATAATCTAATTACACTTTAAAAACAATTAAAAAGACAATCCAACCATATAAATGAATTTTATTAAAAGGAATATTTGAATTAAAATATAGTATTTTTCACTATTCATTAAAAAATGAATTTTATCAGAAAAATACAAAAATTTTACCCAAAGTGAATTTTGATGTTCTGATTATAAAGAAGAATTTTATTTTTGTCAAATAGAACATATAAAAGTGACCAAAACTTGATTTAATGAGGGTTCTCCATCAAAAGGCGGTAAATCAACCTTTAAAAGTAAATTATGCTTAAAATTAGATTTCTTCGCTTTTTAAGCCTCTAAATTTTATTAGATAAATGTAAAAACATTTAACAAACTTGTACAATCATATTGTAGTTAGTTCTATTAATTGACACCAATACAATAGCTAGGCGTTAACTACCAATTAAAATAATAATATTATATTATTATTTTTCAGTATGACCCAACGTTGTGTGCAACATAAGATTTTAAATAAACTCATTGTTGTGTATCGGGTACGCAATCAAACATAACATCCTCTTTAAAGTAAAATTAATAATTTATTTAAAAATATAAAAAAATATAAAAATTTCATATTCTTTATTTACCTGGGATGTTACATCCTTCCCCCCTTTTGGGAATTGGGTCTTCACAATTTTAAAATTAGGCTTGGAAATATCATTGAAAGTCCCAAATCGGAAAAAGAGTAAATAAAACTATCACATTATAATAAATAAAGATATATACAAAGGTAACCTGAGACAATAGATACTAGGATTCCATAAAAACATGCATATGGAAGAGAAACTAACTCTCGTAGATTAATAGAGAGTGATAGAGAACTTGATCACAGAAAATTAACCACCACAATACCATAAATTTGTGGCTGGGTAAAAGTCGGATGATAAAAGAGAGCTTATAAATTTTTTACTTCAAGATTATTTTCATAGAGTTGATGAATTTTATTAATATCTAGACTAATATCATAAGGAAATATACTTACTTGTCATGTAGAGTGTCATCCTTTATTAAAATTCTACCACAAACTCATCTTTTCTCCAAACAGTAAGTATTCAAGATGACTTGGTCACACCTGAAGTGCTAGAATAAACTACTATAGTATCACATAATCTACAAAATATGAACTATATATTTCCCCTATTTTTATACATAAACCAAAACCAAAATTGGTTAGTAGAAGATCAGATAATCCCCAAAAAGCATAATATTTCACAAAAAGAAAAACTACTCTTAATCTCCAAAATTTGTCAAACAATACCCAAAGTTCAACAAATACCATTCAATAAACAATTGTCCATTAAATTGTTCAAAGTAATCCAAACTAATATTGAAACCCAAATCTCATAAGTATTTAATCACATAGTCTTCTAAGATAAATCTTAACATTTATCTCCAAATAAAATCAGTTACTCTTAAAGTATCATATTGAAAAGTAATTAACCTAATCACATATTCTCCATGATAGGTTAATAATTTCCATAGATAACCCAAAATCAACTTATTATTGATTCATAAAGTTATATAACTAAAAATAATTAGTCATACTAACTAGGTACTTCACATAGTCCTATGGTAGGCGATAAATCTCAGTCGCACTTTGGTTGTGGGTTCGATTCCCGCAGCTTTGTCCGATGTGATGGGTTGTCTTGCAGTCTATGTGTTATCATTTTTCAAAAACTATATAATTTTATAACATTCCCAAAAAGAGATAAATTCATCAAAAATAATCATAACATATTTTAACCACAAAGGTTATCTATTAACTTTTATTTTGCATCCCAAAATGTATTAACCTGTAATTGACTCAAATTCAAGGATCATATAAACCATAATGGTTCTTTATAACTATATCCACAAAAGAAAAGACAATTATTCCTTGAATAAAATTTTCATATATCAAACTTCAGGGTTACACATATTATAAAAATTCTTCTAATGTAATCCCATCATCAAAAGAGCCTTAATACTTTTAAGCATTTCACCATCCTAAAATATACCATAACTCTTGAATCCCTTATATGTTGACCTATTACTCATTCAACATTCTTCATGATCCATTAACCATTTATTTCCAACTTATTCTGAAATACTTCATTCCTACAAACAAAAATCTTGAATCATATCCTAATATTCAATAATATCAAAACATACATTAAGAAATAATCCATACCTTTCATTGGTTATTGTCAGTTTCTTAATCCTCAATCAGAATGGAATTAAGTATTGAAAAAAAATTGTACAATACTAGTGATCCCATTCCCAAAACTTCTTTTTAGGACATCTGTTTGTATAAATACCATGCACACCACATTTAAAACATCCAATTGATCCCTCAGAATGAACTTCTTTCCCTTTCCTAGAGTCAACCAGATGCATCCTTTTTCCCTGGCAGGTTATTGCTTTATGACCTTCACTTCCACATATATAGAATCTTCCCATACCTTTGAAACATTTTTCTACGTGTTTATTTTCAAATTCTTGACACATAGGTTTTTTAATATACTTACCTTTATGATTATTACCTAAACTTCTATGGGGATTTGTTTCTCGCATATATGACGCCTTATAAAAGTCACCAAGGTTCAAGTAGTCAATCATGACTCTAGATAGTTGGTTGAGAATAACCATAAGATTTCTCATTGTAACTCCCATTTCATTCAATTGATCATTCATAAAACCATCACAGTTTTATTCACATCCATTGTTACTTTGATGCCTACTAGATCCATCCATTGACTAAAACCAAAACGTTCAGTGTAGTATATCTGTAAAATCATCATATATTATCTTATGAGGATGGAAAAAACCAAAACATACTTTTTATGTTATATTAAACTCATTAGATTTATCTAAAACAACTATGATTCTTTCCAATATTCTAACCATTATGGTTATGTCACTTATGATTAAATAACACCCTAACCTCTAAATTTATCTAAACTGACCTCTGATACCAACTATAAGGACCCGACCTTAAACATTACATAATCTTGAATTATGTCAAGAATTCATATTGAGGATATTTTCAGGTTTATAGTTTTAGAGAATTAGGCCATAACTATTACATAACAACTTGAATAATACAAGTAGACACTACTACCCAGTTTCCATTTTTATTAAAATATAAACTCTTAAAAAGAAACATGTACAGTTCCATGTTTTAAACATCATGAATTTTCCTTGATCACATCCTTGTCCCTATTCCACTTTATGTCCTGTGAAAAACATTTCAAAAACTTGGGATGAGAAAAAATCTTAGTAAGGGATACACAAAGAAGGAAAATTGTTAGTTTTTCAAAACAAAAATTAAACAATTAATACTTTATCATAAGTAATACATTTCACCTTTATGAAGTAGTAAATACTCTTCACTGAATAAAAGATCATTACTTACCCTTTTGTAACCAAAGGATTACCATAAAACCCATATAAAGAACACATAACATATAAAGGTAACTTGGGACATAGACATACTTAAATGGAATAACCATACGGTCAACTTCCACACATATCACTAAATAGAATAGCCATACAACCGACTTCCATACCTAATTAATTGAAGGTTATAATGTAACCAATCGTCCTACTTTATCACGGCACCACCCGTCATTTGGTTTATCACGTAACCACCAGTCAAATGTCCAAGTACCATTATAAAATCATAACACATAAAATATTGAAAATATAAACATTTCACTAATAACATTTCCACATTGCAATCACAATATATCATTTCAAGATATTGACATAATCAATGCTTAATCAAACCATTTTCAAAACCATTTAAAACATTTAATAAAGAAATTTTTGAATCAAAGTGTACCATACCACCTTGAATATTTTAAAGGAATTAAAAATTTAAAACATTAATGTTCGTATAAATAAATACTGAAAACCATTTTTAAAACATGGACATTAATTAGAAATATTTAGAAGAATAAATCTTTAAAATAATATTTTAGTTAAAGAGTTCTTAACCAAAATAGATATTCTTGAATACAAATAATTGAGGAATAAAATTCAATCAAAACTTTATAATATCATGAGAATAAAGGGATTCATGATATAATTTTCCAAAGAACATTATATACACCATATAAAAGTGAATTGGTTTATAACAACAATGAAGTCTCAATGGAATGTAATTTGAGATGAAATCCATTATAAAGATGGTATCCTTAGATTAAGAATAAATCAATTACATAATTATGTGTGAAATATATAAATACACTCAATATGATTGGATATTCAATGTAAAATGATCAGAGGACATTAACACATGTTCTTTTTAAGACAAAACCAATGACTTGGATGTTTAACTCAATCAATGGAAATTGAGTTAAAATTACTCTTATCAAGTTCATATAAATGACTTGAGAATTTATAAATGGAGTGATTATGGGTATCAAAAGTATATCAACACTAAAGGGAGTGGAAATTAAAATTTAAATAAAATAACAGTGATTCCACACATAATCATAACATGACATAATTATGAATTAGAAGATTAACCCAAGGAATAAAATTTGGGCTAAAAAGTTACCTTACTGATTTGGTAACTTACGAAACATACACCATATGAAAGAAGAATCATTAAATGAAGATGTAAATACCCATAAATGAAAGTATATTACACAAATAGTACAAATCATGGGTAGTACGTACACCACACAAAGGAAATAGTGACAAATATAGCATGAATCTCATGAGAATAAAAGTGAGATAAGAAATCCCTTACCATGTTGTAATCAATCGATTCGTATGACCAAAAGTTAATAAACACCAAATTAATCACATAATAACATGAATATACATAGAATCATGATAATATATATCAAATTAAAGTACATAATACACCACATGAAATAAATAAGTGTCAAATAATTTAAATCTCATGGAATTAAAAGTGAGATAAGAAACCCCTTACCTCATGTCTGACTTGACTTGTTTGTTACTTGTTATTCCTGAATAATAAACTTAAGTTAATTTCTATTAAGAACATTTTTAAAGTCTATTATTCCTTTTATATCACTTATTACCATGTTATAAATATTATGTAATCATTTAAGTTAATAATGGTCATTTTATCGATATTTGGTATTTGAGTAAAAAATGGACTTCTTATAATTACAAGTTGTTCATGTGATCAAAAGTTAATTATATACAGAATTATATTCATGATTTAGATATCATATATATCATATCTATACATTATATACATTTATTTATAATAGTATATAACATTTGGAGATAAGAAATGAAATGCACCATTCATGGAGACGGTAAGCCGTACGTACGCATGAACGCTACTTCCATTTCTATTTCATATTGTAATGGAATGGAAAATTAATGATACATAAGTATATTATAATCCCAGTATAATATAATATATAATTTCATTAACTCTACCCTTTATACGTTCCACATAAGGCATGAACGAGTCATATGACTTTGAGGGGACGGTAGTCCGCACTTCCTCAAATGAGATTATTGTATTTACCCGCTATGGAAACCATAAAGGTATTATATAAATGAAAAATGCAAAATAATATAAACAATATAAATATAATATATATCATATATAAATATAGTGTCATCATAATGGATACCATGAGATTTGTTTGGAGATATTTGAACAATCATCGTTTTGTGAGGTAGTAGTTGCCGTCCACAGAAATAGTATGTTCTTTACCCATTAGACAGAGGTATGTGTAAGTGTAGTTTGAATTATTCTCATAAAAAAAACCTAGTATATTGATTATACTGGTTTTTTTATAAAATAAAGGAATAAAAAGATTTTACGGGGTTGGAGAAGTAAAATAAAACAAAATAAAACAAAAGAATTTAAGAGAAACTGTTACCTTTAATTCAGGTAACTCCCTTTGGTTTGAACCAAAAAGACTTCTTGAAGTGCCTTCTGCCTAAGGTAAGGCTTATAAGTGGAATATAGGGATATTGAGATATTATTTGATCAGGTTATGGATGATAAAAAGGTCTTGAGAGGTGAGAGGAATGGGTTATTGGTGAGGGCTTTTTATAAGGGGGGGAGGGGATCTTTAGGAAAGTGTGAAAATATTATTTTATTATATAATTATTTTCAGTTTATAAAGGTCCAAAACTCATTATGATCTAAGATAAGATGTCTCATGGTCTAAATAAATTTATCCAATAAGAATTGGACTATTTTTTTATGTTATTTTAATATTTATAATCTTATTTATTTAAATGGTTTATTAATGAGGTAAACACTGCATCATTATTGTGTCATAAATAATTTAATTTATTAGATGTCTAGAAATTATAAAAAAATACAATTATGTAGAAAATATTTTTAGGTTTCCAATTAATATTTATAGTCAAAAAGATAACTTATATAACCCTATGTAAAAATTAATTTACTAAAAGATATTTGTTTTTGTCATTTTTGTCTTTACTTTAAATTAATTAATCTAAAGTGTCATTATCACTCCCAAGTGGCTCCATGGGGTCCCAAAATCGACCCAAGGATGTCTATGGTTGGCCATGACTCATCCAATAAAGATATGATAAGTGTTAAGGTGATTTTTTATTATTATAATATTCTTTTTTACCTTTAATTACCCTATTTACCTTTAACCGCGGTAAATAAAAGTAAAAGTTACTATTCACCAAAAAATATTTTCATCTTATTAAACCAAATTTTACTTACTAATAACAACCATGTATGTCGGATTTTCGAAATTCAATTCACAGAAGTGGTAATATTTCATTTAAATGAAAAATTCAGTTTTTTAACTACTACTTAGTGGTTTCACTATTCATCAAAAATTGATGTTTTTCAGAAAAATACCAAAAATTTAGCCTAAGATATATTTGATATTCCCAATTAAAAAATGTTGTATATTTAAAAAAAAATAGAAGTTTCATTAATTAATTTAAAATTAATTTCCGTTGTCAAAACAAATAGTGTGTTTTTAAGAAACAATATCTATCAAAAGATTGACACTTGTTTATGTCTAATTTCAAAGTGAAATTAATTCCAATGACCACCATTGGATTAAATGATAAATATATAATCTAATTACATTTTAAAACTAATTAATAATATAATCCAACCATATAAATAAATTATATTAAAAATCATATTTGAATTAAAATACAGTATTTTTCACTATTCATCAAAAAATGAATTTTATTAGAAAAATACAAAAATTTTACCCAAAGTGAATTTTGATGTCCCAATTCTAAAGAATAATTTTATCTTGTCAAATAGAACATATAAAAGTGACCAAAACTTTATTTAAAGAGGGTTCTCCATCAAAAGGTGGTAAATCGACCTTTTAAAGTAAATTGTGCTTAAAATTAGATTTATTCACATTTTTAGCCTCTAAATTTTATTGGATAAATGTAAAAACATTTAAAAAACATGTATAATCATATTTTAATTAGTTATATTCATTTCCACCAATAAAATGGCTAGGAGTTAACTACCATTTAAAATAATAATATTATATTATTATTTTTCAGTATGTCCCAATGTTATGTGCAATGTAAGATTTCAAAGAAATTCGTTGTTGTGTATCAGGTACGCCATCAAACATAGCATCCCATTTAAATTAAAATTAATAATTAATTTAAAAATATTAATAAATATTAAAATGTCATATTATTTATTTACCTGGGATGTTACAAAATCATACATGAAAAACGAAGTAGTTATCACTCAGAATAGTGACTTTAATAAATAATTCTTAATAAACGAGTGATAAAAGGTTATAAGTCAATCATATATGGTATTATACATATTATTATGTTTCTTTAATAGATTTTTAATAAATATATATTTATTATAAATGATGTTTTAACACATACGAAAGAAGATGTGCCTAAGGTAAGGGTTTATTTCACAATCACATCATTATTTGGGAATGTTTATGTTTAAGTCTCAAATAGGGGAATTATTTGATATTTCTATATTAAACCCAAAATATTTTCTTATAATATTTTTATTTATATAAATTAATGTTTTCATTTCATTTTACAATCTTTAAGTACTCAATATACCGAAATAATGTTTTTACGGAAAACCTACTTTACTTTTCTACTCGGTCAGGAATCATTTTCTTCTGTGTCCATATTTTCCATATAATTCTTAAAGAATTATTTTAATATTATAAAATTATTTATTAAAGAAATTTTTACCCATGTTTTACAATTTAATTTTTTTAAAGTAAACTTCTTCTTGTTTTCCAAATGAGACACTTTTGACTAACCAAAAGTTTAAAAGGAATATTTGTTTTAACATACACAACATGAATAGAATTTACCACCCTCATGACCACCAAATTATTTTAATATTAATTTAAAATTTTCAAAGTTTACTTTAAAATAAAATGTTTTCCTTAATATTTGTCAAATTTTTAGATTTTAAATAAGTGATTTCAAAGTGAAAATTGAATTTTCCTCAAGAATTTTTCCAGTGATATTTTTAATTTATTTTCATCTATGTCAACATAATTTATTGAATATTATACCTTAATGAGGATATAATATAATTATACCATATACCATATTTCTATATATGGTTTATGATCAATTTTACTATAGAAAGTATTTAAATTTTGTATGCTAGTTCTTCCAATATGGACAACTATTAATTTTTAAGGTGTTTTTATTAAGTTGTATTGTATATTTGTAAGATGAATGCATTAGAATTATTAAGTGATGGTTGGGGCCTATAATTAAATGTCCCCCAGATGTATTGGTAGGTTTCATGAGACAAAACTATTTGGGTATTTATCCCAGACCTTATCCATTTATTTAGATGTCTTGGTAGGAGGCATTGATGGTATGTTTAAGATGTCTGGCATTATGTATTTAATCATTATAAAATTATTTATTTATGTCCATGAGATTATTAGAATAGTTAAGAGATCCAGGGATAAGTTTCAATATCATGGACTTATTTATATGGAATTATTTGACTATCATTTATTCCTGTAATATTATTCATTCCATATTTAGCTTCTATAGTATGCATTCCATTACTAAGCTTTTAATACCACCCCTTCTTAGGTTTCCTTAACCCAAGATTCTAGTAAGTGTATTATGATTTATATTCAAGTATATTATAGATTGAATAATGATTTTCCTAAATAAAATACTATGTTGTATTTTGTATTTTTAGTTTTCTAAGACTAATAAACTATTTAGTCCATTGAGATTTGATCACTTGTATGTAATACCAATGTATTAAAGTAACCACTAGCTATGAGATACTAGGGTTTGGGTATTTATAGTTGGTATCATATAAAGTTTAATATAAACCTTGGAAACTAGAATTAGGAAAAAATAGATTAGTGAATATAACCATATGACAGAATTTGAGGATATGTTTAATTTTAGAATAGTATTGTAAAGTTTTTAGTAAGTTAGATATTATGTGGTTTTCCTATAGATGCATACCTATTTGGATATTAAAAGTGGACATGGTTTTGGAATAGATTAATCTAGGGGTAATAATGTTTAAAGGAGTTGGTTGAGTATATCTCATCCATCATTCAGGTGCACGGTGAATGGACCCTTATTATGCACCTAGTTTGACACTACTGGTGGATATTATCATGTTAATTCGTAATTTATTTTCAAACCATTATGAAAGATTTTTAAATATTTTTGTGATTTTATAAAATTCCCATAGAAACCAAATTTATGATTCTGAGATTAGTATTGCATAAATTTTGAATTTATGATAAGTGTTTCACTAGTTTAAAAATTATACATTAAGATTCATAATGTTATGATATAATATAGTGTATGACATTGTTTAGATATGTAACCTAATGGAATAAGGGGAATAAACACCCATATTAAATATAGGTATTTTAATATTGATAAATATAATACAAATGTTTTTGGAACTGAGCATATCATGGCCATATTAGGGAAGTTGACTCGGCTTATGAGGAATAACCTTGCCTGTATGGAACAACATGTTATTCCATAGAATGATTCACCTATATTGGATTATATAATGTGATAGGAGCTTCCATATTATACTGGAACTAATAATTCATTAGTAGATGAATAATTTATTATGTATCTCAAAAAAATATTCCTAGATTTGGGAAGTAATGAAAGTGGAAAGGTTATTCTAGCAGTTTATTTTTTGAAAGGAGATGTCAATAAATAGTGTTCATTGATCCAAAACACTAAAGATGTTAATGAAATATAAATCATGTAATGGATATATTTTAATGTGATGTTATTAGAGAAATACTTTCCTTATGAAAAATTAGCTGATATGGAAAGGTAATTCCTCAATCTAAGATAGAAGGAAGTGGAAAGTGTTACTGAGTTTGAAAAAAAACTTACAATATTAACAAGGTATTATATAAACTACCTACATAATTCATAAAGGAATATTTATTATTTCTCTAATGTTTTTTTATCAAAGCCTCAAAAAGGAACTAGACTCCCAAATTTTTTAATCATATGATGATATGGTTACAAGTTCCATCAGGATGAATAAATAATTCTCTAAGTCATATATTTTCAAAGTAAATCAAGATAATAATAGGATAACTGATCACCAAGAAAAAAAGAAATTAGTAGAATAAATATAAGGGAAGGATATAATTTCCCACTTGTGATAACTATGGAAAGAAGCACCATGGTACTTTATTAAAGGTAAAATGAGTTTGTTTCAAGTGTGGAGAGAAAATTCATCATTCATGTGAGTTTAAGGTAAATAAATAAACCACCAATGTCTAGTTTTTATACTATAAGGATATGGTCTGCTATGAAAATGAATTCCCCAAGCATCGAGTGAATTTATCTTAGAAAATTCTAAGTGAGGAAGGTTAAGCTTATGCAATTATTATAGCCAAAGTGGAAATACATTAAGTTTTAATAATATGTATCGTAAACTCATGTTTTATTTGATTCTATATCTATGCAATATTTTCATGGATAACGAATCATCCCTTGAAACTATGAGGGAATATTTATCAATCAAGATTCATAGTAGGATTTTTTTATCAAGTGATTTTTGTTAATATGAACAAATATTACCTAGTTGAAAAAATGGTTGTTATACTTATATTTGTCTTTGAAATAATCCTAATTTATGAGGTTTGTTTATTTTTTAAGGTTTAGGAATTAGTATATGATTCATAAAATAATATAATAAAAGTATATTGAAATAAAAAAATTATACTTTTACCTTCATTTATGATGAATTTATGGTTTTTTCATCCCTTAATGATTTATGGTTTTGTTGTCATTAACTTTCTCATGACCATGTTCTCTATCACTCTATATTAGTCCTAGAATGTTAGTTTTTTCCTCCATGTATATAATTTAACTTCCTAATAATTTTATTCTTATCTGGGAACCTGAATATGTTATATTTCAGGTAGCCTTTAATTTTATCACTTTCCCTTATAAAAATAAGTTTTATTATCCCTATGTATAATGTGGGTTTTCAATAAAATTTATTTTCAAATATTGAACCTTTGATGATTAAGATAAAAAAAATTGGGTGAAATTTATTTAATAGGATATAATTTAACACCCTTATATTTTAGTATATAGGTATCTATAAATAAATTTTATTACTTTTATATCTTTCTTTACACACAACACTGAGTTTAAACATGCTACGTTATACTATAGAAATATTATTATTTATTCTGACAGTTATCGTCTCACTATTGAATTGGAAGGTATGAATAAGATTAACTAAATTATAAAATATATATAAAGTTCTTAATTAATAAAAATGTATTAATTAATTTTTAATAAATAAGAACTCAACTTTTAGTATAGTTAGTTCATTCTTCAAAAATACCTTTTCTCAAAAATTGTTTTTATTGATTTTTGTGAGTGAATATTATAATTAATTTATGAAAGTTTATAAATTATATTTGATAAAAATGGTATCATTTTTAAAATCATCATATCAAAATTTTCTTAGGGTGAATTTTTGGGATTTCTCTAAAATGATTGATTTTTTTATTGAATAGTGAAAAATATTGATTTTTATTGAAAACTATATTTTTTCAACCATTTAAAAAAATTATTTTAAAATGGTTTCAAAGAAACATTATTTATATTATACTATCAATAATCCAATTAAGTTCATTGTAATCAATTTCATGGTTTAATTTGGTACAAAAACATTTTTATACTTAAAAAGAAATTTTCCAGAAAAACTATTATTCATTGTGTTTTGAATTTTTATCTTAAATTAAATTATACCAATTATGTGAATTGAATTTAATAAAACGGATTAAAAAATTTTAATCATAATTTCCAAATTGTTTAATGAGTTCAATTTCATTTTTAGTCGTAATGAATAGTAAAACAGTAAACAAAATATCACAGTTAAGGTTTAAATGGGTTTACTGAGAATTTAAACCAAGATATAAGGGTATGTCTTATATTTAAACTTATCTAAATACTATTGTATGGACATATTTTGACATAATTATATCCCACCTTTTAACCTCTATCCATTTGGAATCATTTTTCTTAATAATGACATTATAATATTTTAATCTTTTAAGAAATCCCAATTGTGTGCTCTCCTCACTTATAAAATGTAACCCCTATCCTCTATTATTTACACTATTTATAGCCATTTATATTGATTAAAACCAGAAAAAAAATTCCAATTTCCTTATCCATGATCTAGAGGTTTTGGTCTTCCCAAGAGGCCAATCATATGGTCCTTAAGAGGAGATCTAAAGGAGTTCTTTCAAAGAATTGGTAATCACCTTAACCGATAACTTTATTTTTACATCTTCCTTTAACTCATATAAATATATGGTATTTATCATAAAATAATAAATTATTTATCCTAAATTTACTTAATTTCTTTATTATTATGAAGCCACCATTATCTACCCTCTTTTCTATCAAAGGGGAAGCAATGGTATCGCGTGTGCGTACGTGTGGACTACCGCCTCCACGTAGCGATAAAATTCATTTACCATCATAATCATTCAAAAATGGTTATTATTATGGGTTTAATGATTATATATTATATTTATGAAATTATTATTCTTCTATAATTATAGTATCATATCTACCTTCCTACCTTCCCATCCATTGAAAAATGATAACATCGCTCATGCATACGTGTGAACTACCATCTCCACGAAATAATGTGATTCTTTTTTCATTTATACTTTACATAGATGGTAATAAGGATATATTTAATAAGTATATTTGATATATATTATATAATAATTATTCTATAGTGGTTAATTATTATTTACCTTTCTTTTTTTCCATCCATCTAAAATCGAAAACAATGTTCATGTGTACGTGCGGGTCATCATCTTCATGAATGGTGTAATTCATTTTTCTATATCTACATTTTATGGATGATTATATATATATATATAATTAATATATATTATATTTATATCATGATTAATATTTTTTAGATGATGTAACCATGATCAAATTACAAGGACTAAAACTACTAAACCAAAGCATACATGAAAAATGAAGTAGTTATCACCCAAAACAATGATTTTAATAAATAATTGTTAGTAAATTGATGATAAAAGGTTAAAATAAAGTCATATATGGTATTATATATATGATTATGGTTATTTAATAGATTTATATTAAATATATACTTACAATATAGGAGGTTCTAACACATATTAAGGAAGTCGGGCCTAAGCTAAGGGTTTATTTCACAATCTCATCATTATTAAAGATTGTTTATTTTTAAGTATATATAGGGGAAATTATTTGATATTTCTATCTTAAACCCAATATATTTTTTATCCGATGTTTATTTATGAAAATTATAACATTTCCATTCATTTTCCTCTCTTTAAGCACTCAAGATATCGAAATAATGTTTTTAAGGAAACCCTAATTTTTTCCTACTCGATCAGGAATATTTTTCTCTCATGTCCATATTTTACTTAAAAAATTTTAAATAATGTTTTTAATATTATCCAATGATTTTTTAAATACATTTTTACCCATGTTTTACTTTCTAAAAAATGTTTTAAAATTAATCTTCTAATCATTTTCTGAACGAGGTACTTTTGACTTTTTACTAAAAGGGATATTTGTTTTAACATTCATAGAATAAATGGAATTTCATACCCTCATGACCACCCAATACTTTTAATTTTACTTTAAGAGTTTCAAGGGTTCCTTAAAAAGAAAATTTTTTCCTTAATATCTGGGAAATGTTTAGATTTTAAATATGTGATTTTAAAGTAAAAAGTGTATTTTCCTCAGGAAATTTTCCTATGATTTTTTTAATTTAATTTCCTCAATATTGATGTGTGACTGATTATTACACATAAAAATGGATCATGGGTCATTTTATTATAGTATCAAAATAGTTTTAATGTGTTTTCTTAGTTTTGGGAATGACACGTGTCTTTAAAACTAAAATATAAATTTAAACTAAAAACAATCACTTTGAGATATTTATAAACTGAAGACACACACTAATAAAATTAAATATATTAAATAAATAAAAAATAGCACTATAAATGGAACATATAGTACCTGAGTGTTTTATCTTTGTTGAATACTTTATCAAGAATTTTTTTCTCCTAGAATTTTGTGCTCTTAATAAAGCATAAAATGGTCAGAGAAAAAATAATTCTTAATGAATTCATTTCTTCCAAATATATTTTAAAAACAACTAAATGATTATTAGATAAATTTGATAAATAAATTAACTAAAAAAGTAGATAAAATGATGAGAAAATTAACTAAATATATAGTAGTAAGTCACCTATTCGTGATGTATGCATACATTCTGACTCAATGTATTCTTCCCATTTTTTATGAACAAATCTATTTCCACTTTTGAATACATGGACTTTCAATAGTTCTAGAAGTATTAGAAAAATATAAATAAATTAATAATAAATATTTTAAATGAAATTGTAATTATCATCAGAAATACCTCTTTAGGATGTTTTTTTGTTGATGGAATATGATATATTTCATAAATTTTCAAATATAATAACCAAAATATTTTCTATTATTTTTTTTTCAGACACTACAGAAACATTAAAAAAATAATTAATTTGTTTTGATATATGTTTTAATAGTAAAATTTTATTATATATACACAAATGCTTATCCTCTTGTAAAAATTTATAGGCTTATTTTTCTCATGTAATTTGCTCATGACATTATTTTAATGATATTTAAACATTGTTCTATCATAATAAAATCTTCATTAAAACATAATATAAAATGTATATATTTTATTTTATTTTTAAAATGTTGTATATAGTGTATTACAAATTGATAAAGGTCATAATGTGTGATCGATTTTTTGGGTATTCATGCATTGAATCTAAAAAATAAATCATTAGAGTATCCAAATTGATTGCAATGAGAAAATAATGCTACCTAAAACAAGTAATAAGTAATTAAAGGAATGAAAATATATTTTATATGATTAAATTATAGAGTTTTACCCCTAAATTATGAGTATTAAGAAGATTTTGTCATCTTTAAGTTTTTTTTCAAACATTATGGAAAGTTTTTTCACTATTAATGGATATTACTCCTCTTCTAATGACCTTTTTTATATAGAATTGATGTGAGGACTAATGGGTCCAAATTTTTGTTCATAGGGTTTTCCCTTCAAATAGTACTAATATATATAATGGAAGAATGGGAGAAAATGATCCCAATGTTCTCTAACGATTATGATTTTGTCAGCTATACAATAATCTTGAACTAATTTTCTTATACTCTAATTCACTATGTTGGGTGGTAGGGGTGGTTTCCTTAAAATAAGATCAAGGAGTGAGATTAAGAAGCCTTAAAGGATCTTTTTTGTTTCTATAGATTTTTATGTGAATTTTTTGCCTCACTGAAAAATCAAATCTCACAAAAAATCATCAGAAAAGGATCCACTTTCCATGTATCAGAATATGATGGTTACATATATAAAAGGATTAATATATATAAGTACTATTTTACCGGTCATATTTCTCTATCTAAAGTTATGAAACCCTATAAAATAGTCGACCTAGTTTCTAGATTAGCTTCTAATTGAGTATTTTCGAAATTCAAATATGTTTCCATTGGTCTTGGATTATTCCACATATTATTATAATCTATAGAATTAAAAGTTAAATACTATATTATATGGTTGATCAACTTAAGGTTATGAACCTTGATGATTCACGATTGGAATTTGAATTAAAACTTTAATGGTCTTAAGGAAACTGGTACACAAGTATGGATTAAAATTAATGGTTTAAACTGGGTCTTATGGCATCTATAAATTTTATATGACATCATTTCTATAATTTTTATTCCAATTATTATGGATAATGTCACTGAAATGGTTAGTTTTGGTCACTTTGAAATGTTTTAAGTCAAATACGATCTAAGTTCTACCTTGATTGGTAAAGTTTTCCACTCCACATTGTAGGATGAAAACAATTTTAGAATTGAATATAAAAAATACCACCTTTATGTGATTCTTGTAGAATTATTGGTAACTCTAGGTCTATTTGTAGAGTAGATATTATTTGTTTCAACTATTAATTGAGAGTATATAATTTTCAGCACTGTCAAAAATGAGAAAATGAAGGTACTAACCAATGCACCAATAAATTTTCCAAAAATATTTTTAGGGATGAGGTTGTCTATACTACCACTTATTCTAACTTAAATTCACCAATAATGAAGGCACATGTTAAATATTAAGGATCTTCTCTAGGTACTCAAAGGCCTGATTCAATGTGCACTCCTCAGATGATTGGATGTATGGAAGGCCCTAATTTTAGGGCTGTTATTTCTCCTTGATATAGAGTTGTGTCTTCACCTTTTGACTAGCCTTATAAGCCCACCAAGTATTAGGATGAAATTGAAGAGATGATTCACTTGGATAATTTTGGGATTTAATTTAAGGGTGTTTTTTCTAGGGTCATTATAGATGATCATTATAATGACTAATCAGATGATAGTCAAGATGCCAAGGATCACTCTGTATAAGATTATGTGGATTTCATTTTGTAGTAGGATAAGAAGATGGTCAATGACAAGATCCATAAAGGGAAGGAAGAAATGGACATATCCAATTTAATTAAAACTAAATCCAAAAGGATTATACAAGATCAATTCAAATCTTCCCCTGAGAATGGAAGTGAAAAGGTCTCAGATCATCCTAGTCAATCCATCTCTTTTAAGACTACTAGATCCATCATGGGGTCTTTGGGTAGAAATTTGGTTTTTTAATTATTGTAATCTTCTTATACACTTCTTGATAATAAATAGGATGGTTATATGATGGGAAATATACCTTATTTGAGTACTATAAATAATCATTAAAATAGTTTTGACAATATAAAGCATCAAAAAACACCAGATACTACTGTCACTAGTGGCCTAAATGATCATTTAAGAACAAGGTTTCCTTTAAATCAATTTTGTGATAGGGAAATTATTCTTTAGACTACTATAATTCCCATGTCTCGGTGTATACTAAATCACCTAGGACATGTGTTGTTTCTTTTATCATCAAACAACATGCAAGTTCTGTTTTTTTCTTTTTTTGAATCAATTTCTCAGTAGGGACCTATTTTGGTCTCAGAACCTACTCTGGGTAAAAAGATTCATAATGAAACTACTGAATTATCCTTTTATTAAAGGTTTTAATTTTCTTAAAAGGTAGGGTAAAGTGTTTTGGATCTTCTTAGCAAGTAGGTTTTGGCCTCTGGGAATGACAGAGACAATCCAAGGATCCCAAAATT
This sequence comes from Viscum album, assembly GCA_963277665.1. Lineage (NCBI taxonomy): Eukaryota > Viridiplantae > Streptophyta > Magnoliopsida > Santalales > Viscaceae > Viscum > Viscum album. The sequence continues at coordinate 501,091,317 of OY728122.1, read as the reverse complement.
AGAGGTGCTCAAGTTGGATAAATCAAAAACTATTATTTCTTCAATGGGATCTGATCTTGTATAGCTTGTGAAGGATAAATCGAATATTAAGGGGAGTATTAATAACTCCTTTGATTGGTGTTAATTTGGAAGTAGTGAGGAGGATTTAAAAAATAGTGAATGTGTGTTTGAAGTAGTAGAAAGGTCGGTCACTGTTGATGCAAGGATTCTAGATGATGAATATAGGCCATGTTTGGGGTTCAAAAGACTGAGAAGGGGATGGAGTCCTTGTGGTTGGGGTGGTCACTCCTCTCACCACATCATGAGTACTCATTCTTTAGTTACTCTATTTTACTGGTTTTTATTCCTTTTATATTGTTCATGAACTTTTCATGCTTTGCATGTTCCTCCATTGTACATCATTTTTTGTTTTAATAAAGGGGTCATTGAGCCTCAACCTTTAATATATATATATATATATATATATTCCATAAAAAATATGAATAGTATTTAACTGTAATTAATATATTAGACCAAGTATTGGAAAAAAAAATTGGAAACACACCTCATGTGTATATTTTCATCTAAGACTCCTAGTCATCCATGCTTGATGAATTCATCTACATTATCAAGAATAAGAAAGTTTGTAATGTACACTCCATACATTTATTCATAAAAAAATGATGGTTATATCACCATCTTTGAAAATTGTATCTACATGAACTTGTAATGTTAGTAAATTTGGAAGTTGAATTGGAGGGGTTAATGTACTCTCTAAAGGTATTTTAAATAAATTAGTTGATCCCTTAGATTGTTTTAATTTGACCTTATATTTATCATTCCTTTTCTCCTTTTGTAATAATATTCCTAAATTAAAGATTTTTTTCATTAATTTCTAAATGATTTGTATAAAGAATAAATTGGAAATAAATAACTCATTTTTGACATGTATTTTTACAAGATCAAATGACCATGCTATAAAAGTTACAATAGAAAGTTTGATCATGTGAACATCTAGATCATCAAGGGGAATAGGTATCTTAGTTATCAGCTCATGAGAAACATGAATCCCCACTTTCATAGGCCCTTTTTGAAGTTTTTTTTGTGTAGAATATCTCCTTGGATATTTTAAAATATACCCCTCACAACAAGGAAATGGGTGGGTGTTAATCGATATAAATCACAGTCATTTTTAATGTGTAGAATATTAGTAAAATAAAGGTATCATTGTCTTCCTTATTCACATTTCACTAAAATAGTTGTGAAAAAATTGATTACCACTGGTAAGGTAGAATTTTAGGGGAATGTTTAACCTAAAAGCTGGGTAGATCTTCAAGTAGTGGTTGTTGTTGTGTTGTTTCTTCTCCTTTATGTCTTCCCATAACATTCTCTAACAACTTAGGCTAACAATTAAGTTTTCTTTATAGAGAAGTAATTTGTGTCTGTATCTCTTCCATTTTCTTATCTTTATCCCCTTGTGTATTTCTTTTCTCAAAATATGTTCAGGGTCACACTCCAAAAACTGCACCTTTGATATGGCCATATTTACCTATCTGCTTCAAGGCTGCTGAAAGTAGTAATTCAATGGGCATATTTGATGATTATTCTTAGTTCTAAACTGGATAAAAATATTAGAAAATAATTCATCATTATTTGATAATATCGATTTAAATTAGAACAAATTTATATTTTATCGTACTTACACATTCTTCCCATACTTTTTGTGTGTTTTCATCTATTATAATTCCATATTTATTTACATGATCCTCCTTCTATAACACATCATGGGGTGGTAGTGGATTTTTATTTTTATTCATAAAGATTCATATAAATAAATGAACAAGATTATGTTGTTGTTTCATGCCACATAAAAGTATTATTGTGTATTTAAAATACATAACAATTTTTTTTTCAAATGAAGCATACCACATACTTACTTTACAGTAGAGGTACATTGGTTTTATTGCATGATGATTATTTTCATCACTTAGTTTTTATTTCTTAAATTGACAATTCTTAATAAAAGTGATTAATACACATATTTTCAAGTAATTTATTTGCAATCACAATGTACCTGAAAATATACCTCCTCATGAAGACCAATAAATAAATTCCACATTTCTTAGTTTATCATGTGTGCATACATATGTTATGGGTGTGGGTTTACTTTCCCATTATCAACACTAAGACGATGCTTCATAATAATTTTCTAAAAGCCACCATGATCCTTTCTAGTGACCATTTATATAAATTTCATTTGGAATTCATCCAGTATAAATTCATTCTACAAGGAATAATAAAGAGTAAATTAACATTTTATTATTTTATTTTTTAGTAAAATAAAGAAATTATATCATAAGGTTATCCTAATATCTTCCGAAATTAGTTTCTTAATCATGGGAACATTATTGTGACATGTATATACATCAATCATAATGTGTATTTGAATGGTTTTCCTAATGTAACTAATGAAAATGGACTTATTGGGGTTAACATGCTAGTCACATGCATTCCATCAAACCTCAAATTTGATCTATTTTCTTCCCGAATTAATAAATTTTGTTAACACTATCACGATAAAACACTCCTATTTTTTGGGATATTGGTTGTTCATATTCTCCCATTTTCTCATCTTAAACACCATCAATATGTTGTTCCTCAGGATTAGTAGTATCGACATGTGAAGAAACTTGTTATTCCTCTGCATTGGGAGAGTCATAATGTTGATAAACCTATTTTTCATCAGGATTGAAAGCATCAGCATGTATAGAAGACATTATCTATATACATGGTTGAAAATTTAATTTATATTACGTAAATGAAATAGTGGATATATAATAATATGAGGTAACACAACGTATATAACAAAAAAATATAACCTTATTATTGAACTCTATTTGTTTTCTTTATAGTTTGAAGGGGTTTGAACCCTCTATCAAGTATATAAATCCCATCATTATGGTCTCCTCAAACATAAAATACCTCATCTACATTGGGAAAACCGTGAAATTATTGTGACAGTCCAATGAAAGGGTTGTCCTTAATTGAAGTAACATCTATCCCTTTAGTGGTTTTGGTCGATAACATAACAATTAAACACTTTTGATTTATAGGATATGGGACATAATATACTTGTATTATCTATGATTCCATTATGAATGGTTCATCCTTGTACCCTTACTTACTAAAATCTACTTTTGTTAATCCTAATTAATTGATTTTAACTGCACTCCTATTATCAACCCACTTGCATTGAAAAATAGACACTTTTAATGTTGTATAAAACAACTCCAATTTTTAATCAATGATTCAAAAGTATGACATATTCACATAAATTATATTTATTTCCTTAGTATCAGATACATGCATCACTTAATCCATAAGTGTAACACCGCTATTTTGTATGGTACTATGTTCATCAGGTTCCTTTATAGAAAATATATAACCATTATGAGATAATATATGAACACTTGGTCCACTGGCTAGCCATTGTAGTCATTATGAATTTGAATTGAGATTTACAGTTGAATCCTTAAAAATATGGACTCAAAGCCATTCTATAAAATATCAATTATGTGTATTTGATATCCAGGTTTAATCCCTTGATGGATTAAAATGAATATGAATTACTTTATGGGTTTCAACATATGGTGAAACCTCTAAACTATTATGTAAAATGTAAAGGTGATCCTTCTCCTATAATAGAAACTGCAACAATATCTATTTCAGAAATTCCTTTAACCATAAGTCACCTGATGTGATGATATTTTGGTAGACCAATGCTTTTCACATCATACAGGTAGTCGATACAAAATTTAACAGCTTCCTAAACAATATATCACTCTAAAATACAACCTTCTGACCGATTTTTTTTTTTGACATACCCTTTTAAAATATTTATATACAATTAATTGGGGATATATCCATCTATAATGTACAGGACTACAAATTCAGATATCTCTAACTAACCAAATCATAGTATAAAATAATGGTGGTGGGAAGAACATCTCCAATTCACATAATATGATAAAAATTTTCTTTTACAAAGTTGTAAATTTCATTGGGTCTATAACTTTATTGAATATATATTTGAAAAAGAAAAAAATCTTGGTTAATGTATAATGGACATTCTTAGGAAAAATGAAATGTAAAGATAAAATCATTAAATCTTGCATTAAAACTTGAAATTCGTGTGATTTATGGACCTTTGACTTTAAATAATCCATTGATATTATATTCTTGATATTTGATTAATACCCCTATGGTACAATTATATTATTCAAAAAGTTGAGAAACTGATATCTCTCTTTCTTGGAAAGAGTGTAAGTAGATGAAGGAATAAAATTCTATCTTTAACCCTTCATTGGAACTAACTCTTCCCATATCCCCATGTCAATCATGTTCATCCTATCCTTAATGTAATTTTTTATGGGATTGTTTAGTAACGTGTCAATAAAACTATCATATACATTTTTTCCACATTCATGATATCAAGAAAATTTTTGACATACAGAGAATTTCTATACATTAATTCCAAAAAAACTAATCTATTTTTCAAATTTATTTTCATAAGTTTTTTAGAAGAAACGTTAACAAAAGTGGTGGCCATATCCTTGACTTCCACAAATAGTTGATCACCCATTAGTGGAGATGGTGTTGTACCTTCTTCTAATTTTCCATCAAATTATGTTATCCAATATTAGTATTTATTACATCGGGGTAGAAATCTATGATTTCCAAGAAACATAGTATTTGATGGATGTTTAAACCTAACTGTATGTGTACCTTGTTCACAAATAGGACACCTTTGAGTCCTTTTAATGATATATCCTGAAAAATTTCCATAATTAGGAAATTAGTTTATCATCCCATACAACATGACTCTCAATGTGAAATCTTTATTTTTGTAAGCATTATAAAATGTAACACCTGAATCCAAAATTAATTTCAAATATTCAATCAATAGAGTCAAATAAACATCAATATAATTACCTAGTTATTTTGGTCTTGATATAAGTAGAGACAACATAATTGTTTTCCACTTCATGCATAACCATGGTGGAAAGTTATAATTTACCAATATAATTGTCCATGCACTGTGAGTGCTACTTTATAAACCAAAAGGATTAACTCTATCTTTAGATAGTTCAAGATGAAGGTTTCTCATCTCATTTATAAATTCAGGATACTCATGATCAATTTTATTCCACTAATAGAAGTTTTTATGGGTAACAAAGTTTACCATCTTCATTTATTTTATTTTTGTTCCATGTTAATTTATTTACAGTCTTCTCACTTCTATATAGTTGCATAAACCACGGTATAATTGGAAAGTACCATATAACTTTTTAAGGACTTGATTCATCTCTCTTGTATTGAGATGCACCACACTTTATGAAATTTTTAAGTGATTCATACTCCTTGAGAAATAGTATATAGTCATTTAGAAATGAATATATTCTTTCAAAAATCATAACCATTGAACGTAGAATTTGTTTAGCATCATGTGTTTGGTAAGGAATTTTGTTATCTTCTAATATCATATCATTCAAGAGATAAAGTAGTTCAATAAAGATGGTGTCACTCCATCTGTTTCTAGATTTTAAATTATATAAATTCAATATGTATAGAAATATTTTATATTTAGTACAACTAGTATATCATCATCCTCATGTAATTTTTTTCAAAGATAGGTAGCAATACAAACAAGGACCCGACAAGGCAGGCCGGGAAAAAACTATACTACATGGGTCTAAAGTGATGAAGACCTAAGGAATCCCCTATAATGATATTAACCCCATTTTACTTTAGGATTAGTAGGTTGTGAAAAAATAGGCTATCCTCAACTAGAGTATCCAATGATGTCAGGTAATCTGTTGCCTTATTCCCATCTCGCCAAGCGTGAGACACTTTAGTGTTGGAGTCAAGTATGCCAAGACACTTACGAATGATATAAGCAATAGACCAAGGAACCTTTATGGGCTCATGAAGTGCATTATGAACCATCAAGGAGTCTGTTTACACTTCCACAATTACCAAGCTTTTCTACCTACAAACCATGAGGCCAACCATCATAGTCTTAGCCTCAGCCAATAATGATGTTCCATGTCCCAACCAGATGGAGAACGCCAGAATGACTAATCTAGAGCTATCATGAACAATTCCTCCGCCACGCATGATACCTGAGACACATGAACCATTGATGTTGATCTTTAATCCCCACTTTGGAGGATTCCATCTAACCCAGAAGCCAATAAATGTACTAATGATTGATGAGGAACCATTGGACATTGTTTTAAAACATTGCAGTGTGGGAGCCTCCTTCAAGGAGTCGAATGCCTTGAATATATCAATAATAAAGTTATTGATTCTTGTAATAATCACGTATATAGACGAGGAAACCCCTTCATAGATCCATTTTTTCCATGACTGCCATAAATGCCAACAGACCACATTCAAAACCAAGGCGGGCACCCTTCTCTCTGGACCCTTCTCCCCTGAGCCATGAAGCCAGAAAATGAGAAATGGTTATTCATCCATGCCGCAAATAGAAAAGGTAGTGAAGTCACCAAAATACTACTAGACCTCCTTCGCCCATTCTCTCTCAAAGAATAGGTAACCCGAGCTCTCATATGCATGCCTTCTACAGAAGATACACCTAGACACTATATTCACGCTGCATCTCTTAATTTTATAGTCAGTGGGTATAACATTATAGAGAATTCTCCAAGTGAGGAAGTTATACTTTGCGGGGATAATCTTGTCCCAGGCCATCTTATTCCATTAATCCCCAACATCTAGGGTGAACATGACCTGAAAATGATCTTTGGATGTGAATGAGATAGAGGAAGATAGAGTGAACAGACATCTATCTGAACTCGCGGTCAGCTCAATGAGAAGGAATGCTTCCAGCTGATCCCAGTCTAGCACAACATTGATAAAAGAAAGATGAAGACCGGCCTCGTGGAAGGTTATGTCAGTGATGGGGTATCCTCGAAATCCAATGGGCTCCCCATACCAGTTTTCATGCCAGAAGGAAACATCATCAGGCCCTACGATTCATCGAGTATTCAGATGAAGGGAGGAAATGAGAGGCCCAACCACACTCTAGAGATGAGAGACGTGATTGTCCCTTATATCCCTACTGTTGGAATCGGGAATGCAACGGAAGCCCCAAATAGGTGGGTTTTTAAAAATTTCCCACCACCGTTCGACGTGAATTTGTTGACGTCAGTGAAGAGTAGCCCAGTCAAAGCTGAGGACCATGCGTGAAGGGTTTTAAGCACAAACATAAACCGTAAAATACCTGGTTTAGATCTGAAGCCGTGCATGACGCCTTCTCATAGTTGGAGATCGCTGATCAAAGAATCTGAAGCTGAATTCCTCTATATCATCCACACGTTCTTCAAGGAATATGTGGGAGGGTCATTCGTCATAGTTCAGGTGCTAGCGTGGAATACCAATGATACCTTCGATGTTCCAATGATCACTGCATCGCTTTGCTAACGATGTCTGAGAGAGAGCTCCATCCATGCTCCTTGGATCTAGAGCATCTCTCTCTAGATCCTGGGAGAGAGAAGAGGAGAGAGAATCCCCATGAATAGTATTTGGTAAATGTCCCTTCTCTTCTATTTATAGCGCTTAATTAAAATACCTGGTATAGCCTCACTGGCCTCGGATACTTAATGCACAATCAACGACATTTTATGACTACTAATATGAGTCATAAATATTATTATCACTCACTTATAATATATTAAAATATATTACATAATAATAATTGAGTCATTAACTCGACTCGTAGCTCCCATAAATATTAATTAAACCTTGAATAATTTAATATTTGTCAATTAATATTTTTCATGTATTTACTTAAAACTAATAAATACATTTAATAAATAAATTCAATACTCATTATTCTAAAATCGAATAATATGAATTTATTTATTGCATTGGTGATCGTTTAACTTTGGACAAATCCTAGACCCCTTTGGTGGGGCCCACCATGTCCAAAACTCCTATTCAACTGAATAGGGAAGATTATTGAATACACTATTGTGTGTGACCCTCTAGGCCCTTATTTCAACATCCATGAATAGTATTCACAAACCAAGAGCGGGATCTAATAACTCATCATGGCCCCTGAAGAAATACGGATTGTCACAGTAGCGACAACCAACCTACAAACATGCACTATGTAATATAATCTCTTTGTCTGTAATATCTCATAAAGTAGGACGCACTCACGTGTCATCATAATTTTCTTACATTATAGTTTGTTGATTTAACTGGACGGATTTACCCTTGACTGCCATGGCCATGGTCTTATAATGGTACTACCATCCATATCAACATGGCCTGAGATATATTACTTCCATAACCCAGAAGCGAAAAATCCTTTCATGACCATTCAACCAATGTCATGCCACCAACGATGAACCCAACACAAACTACCTCACTACGACTTCATTTCTATGGTTTTTTTCTTACATCAAAGTACACAATCAAATGACATACATTGGTAATGATCTCAATTCAGGAGACCATTACAAATGATCATATATAGGAACATCCAATGACACCTGAAACATGTGGTGTTCCTATTGGCGGGTCAGTCCTCATGATCTCATTACTAGAGATCACCAAGTGTGAACTTCATGAGAATAATTATAAATGCTTATGAGCCCCCATCACCTGATGGTCAAACATCTACTGTGTCCAATCAGTAAGATGTATCTAGACTATATAACAGATATTTAAGATTAATGTCATAGTATCTAGAGGTTCTCATTACAGCATGGGAACTGATATAACCTTTCGATATGACAATTAATCTTTGGACATTACCATTTCAATAGTGGACGCAGAAAAGTATTACACTATAATGGTAAGATGACATCATGCATAACTTACTACATACATGATATGGTAATCAAAAGAACTGAATAGTTGGGTCTAGGGCACCCATTATTTCAACACCTACCCCCCCCCCCCCCCCGCAGAATAACTATGCATGGTCCTCCCCTATAAGGTCCGTTGTTGCAGCACCTCCCACACAAGTTTTGAACACATGCAGGAAAGAGTGTCGTTAAGACTGTGCACGTTGATGCCTCCTTTGTTGATAGGTCATTCCATATTGTTCCATGAGTCCTAGTTCCTTCTACCCTTAGAACTCGGGTCCCAAATAAAACCATTGATAATTCTATCAATATTATGTATGAGACCTTTGGGAACCTTGAAGGAAGACAAAACATAGACAAGAGTGGCCTGTAATACACTATTCACCAGTGTAATCCTCCCCATGAAGGATAGATACTTATTATTCCAATTAAACACCCTTTCCGTGATTCTAGTGATGATATAATCAAAGTCCCTCATACAAAATCTCTTCAAAGATAGTGGGGCTCCCAGGTACATCATGGGAAGATCGAATTTCTGCATGCCCAATGAGAGGCTCACATCTAGAACCCATCCCATAGAGCACCTACTGGAAATATAGAAGCTACTCTTTGGCTTGTTAATAACCTGCCCACTCCAATAGATATACTCCTCCAAGACATTGTTCAGACCTCGAACGGACCTACTTGACGCATTGATGAAGTTGATTGAGTCATCTACAAACATGAGGTGTGACACACCTAGAAACGCATCCTTCTGCGATAAGAGAGGATCTCGCCCCTGCTAATGCTGTGTTGGATCAGAAGACTTATCACATCCTAAAATATTATGAAGATACTGGGGGAGATGGGATCCCCTTGATGAAGGCCTTGCATTGATTTGAATAATCTAAAATATTTACCCATGAACAAGATTTCCATCCAAGCAGAGCTAAAGCAGTGAAAGAGAAAATCAGTATTGTGAGGAGAGAGACCCATACCTTCCATAACTTTGTTGATGAAGCTCCATTAGACACGGTCGTAATCTTTTCTCATATCGAGTTTGATTTCCATGTTAGATCCTCGAGATTTGATGTAAATATCTCTTACCATTTCCTAAGCCAAGGCGATCACCCCTGGATGGAGCGCCCCCTCACAAAATCATGCTCCTCCATGGAAATCCATTTGGAAAGCTTCATAGATATCCGACCATTGATGATACATGCCAGGATTTTATAGGGGACGTTGAATATGCTAATTGGATGATAGTGTTCAATCAAATAAGGGGATTTAATCTTCAGTATAAACACAACAGAGGTATCACATACAACCCAAGGCATCACACCTCCTTAGAAGAAGTCTTGGATCTCCACTGTAAGATCATCTTTCACCGTCTCCCAAGATGCTTTGTAAAAGCCTCCAGGGAAACTATCCAGACCCACTGCACTATTTGGATTTAGGATCATCATAGCATTATGAATCTCATCCTCTTGAGTTATGTCCCCTAGGGAATTGTTGTAATGAGAAGATAAGTTGGACTAAATAACTCAAAAGAGATCTGCGTCACCTCCCGGGTACCCATTCGGAAAGTGCAAGTTGGGGCCCGTGAGTAGGTCCCAAAAGTGGGTGGCAGACATCTCCCCAATAACCTCTCTATAATCAGTACATGAACCATCCTCTAGAACTAAGTTCAGAGTCACCCATCTACTCTTTTCCTTTAAACATGCATGAAAAAAACCAATGTTATGATCCCCTTCATTGAGCCACTTGATCCTTGCATCCTCCCTGGCCTTGCGTTCATGTCTCAAAAGAATTTATACCAAGATCACTTTCCTATTGGATAGGTCCTCAAAATTATGATCAACCCATTCATCTTCAACGCACCTATCAAGTAGATCAAAATCCTACAAGATTACCTCCAGGTCGTTATCTGAAACATAGATCTCCTTTTCCCACGTCTGAAGCCTCGGTTTGAGACGTCTCAGTTTGTTATGAAACGCTAACCATGTATGTCTGTTGGAAGGATCGCTCCATGAGTCCTCCACCAGATCCTTGTAGCCTAGAGAATTAGCCCAATTCTGGTAGAAATGAAACCTCACATGCTGCTCTTTCCCAAAGGATAAAGAAATCAAGAGCGGGGAGTGGTCCAATATTCTACGCGGGAGGTGCGACACCTGGGTCATGGATAATGTGGAAACTGCATTCATGTTATCCATACATATATCCAAATGGCTCCAAGATCTATGATTCCCTTGATGGTTGTTTCACCACATAAAACAGTCGCCTAAGTATCCAAAATTCATAAAGCCCCGATCCTCCATGAGTTGAGAAAAATCAAGACTAACCCTCTTTTTAAAAGGTCCTCTACCCATCCTCTCTTCCTAATCCTCCAAAATATTGAAACCCCCCCCCCCCATGATCCATGGAGAGGAGCCCAGGTCAAAAGTACAGATATAATTCCACAGGGTCACCCTTTTCTAGGAATCACAGATCCCATAAACAAAAGAAACAAAGAATGATTGAAGATCATGAGTCACTTTAATAGTGATTAATTGGTCTCTTGACCAAGCCAGATCCACTGAAATCATCTTATTCCAAAAAAATCCAGATGTGCTTGTTGGTGGGTTTCCCATGCATATAACCCTAGAGTTTTATTCTCTTAGAGAACTTGCAAATATTTCTTGCATGATGTTTATGTTTGAGGATGGACACCATGTCAATCTTCTGTTTGAGAACTGTCGATGCCAAGAAGTTAGTTTTGATGCGAGCTCTGATACTGCGAACGTTCCATATGAGTAAGGGTATCATTGGGAAAAGAGGGATCTAGGATTGGCCCTAGAGTTCATGGACTTCTCAAAATGGGAGATTATCCTCTCCATTTGTTTCCTGGTATGGGATCACGTGCACACACCTACACTGGTACCCATGATCACTAACTATGGAGAACCAGAGCTTCTGGACTGAGCACACTGTTTCCTCCTCAGACCCGGAAGAGAATGATATTCCTTGGACCAGCCATTTGTATTCCATTGATGGGCCACTGAGAGGGTTGGGATAACCAGGGCTTCATTTTTAGACGGGGAACCCTCAAAGGAATAGACTAAAGGCACCAACTCCTGGGGCTGATTCTACCTTCCCCACCCATCACAAGGCAGATCCATGTAGTGGGGAACAGAGAGGACACAAGGAAGGGAAAAAGAGGGCCTGAGACCACTAGCTTGAACCCAAGGTAGGCACCTTAGCACATAAGACACTATGTCCATCCAGGACTGAAAACCATCCTTCATCATCGGTCCTGCAAACTTCTCGATGTCTGGAACCATTGAACCATCCTAGGAGAGTACATTCAAACCCTGAACAACCCCTGTGTGCATGCCAATGGGATCACCATGAATCGGTCCCAAACCATCCTCTATGATCTGAACATCCTTAGGCATACTCAGGAGACCATCCTGATGCTGACTACAACACAACTGCACTGGATGACCCTGAAGAAGGTAGTGAGAATAGAAGCTTGGAAAAATGGGGTCGGATATAACCTGAACCCAACTAAAGGATCCATGCACCCTAAGGTCAAGTTTATCTCGCACTGGGAGATATAGATCCAACTCGACACAAATTTTAGCCATAGAAACCTCCTCTCACTGATAAGTTCGGGAGTCCGAACACAGGAAACCACCGAGAGAATCACCAATGGCCTTGAGGAAAACTTAATTCTGGAATGGTAGAGGTAGCCCTAGTAGACGAATCCAGACAGCAGTAGACGGGATCTCTTTCCCTCAGTGAGCATACATAGACCACCTGGACAGGCTAAAACTCCACTGACCCCAGGATTGAGGAGCCCTAAACCAAGCCTGTATGAAGTCCTCCTATGAAGCAATAACAACACAGAAATAATGCCGATGGAGAACAGTGATCTTTACCAGAAGGAAAAGCTCCTAGGATCCCATGAATCACTAGAAATCTATGAGGGAGGGTTTTCCGCCCCAAACCCAACGATGAGAGTATGTTGCAAGAGTGTCGAAGCCTCCATGAAGGCCGAGGATGGAACATCCAGACCGATCTGGGGGCCTGCGCATGAGAAATGAGGCATCCCCATAGAGACTGACAGGAAGCAGGGTTAGCCGAAAGATGAGCCAGGTCCATAGAGAGTGTCACAAAAAGAGGGCTGGGAGCCGGAGCCAGGGACTAGGACATAGGGCGGGATGAGAGGCACCACCAGAGATTGAGTCACTGGAGAAGTCATCCGCTTAATCAGATCCTGAAGAGATTCCACACACTTAGGGATGGAGGAGGACAGATTCGAGGAGGAAGGGCCAGGATCAAAGGGAGCCTGAGCTGAGAGGGACACGACCGACCAAGCAGAGGAACCCACAATGATCATTTTTTTTTGAAAAGTGGGTGGCACATGTGGCGTGTACTCCAGGCATTTCATGGTTTCTATATATAATTCTAATCTAGTACAACCAGCATACAATGGCATTGTTTCACAACTCTTTAACTTCTAAAATGGTTTTTGTAAAATCATAAAGTTTATCTTCAACTATCATTGTCATTTCCTTAATATGATCTTCATTATCATTTACACCTGTAATCATATCCTCAATACAATCTTCATCATTGTTCATAATTGTAATCATATGATATGATCCATAAAACATAGTATTATCCCAGTCACTAGCTACAATAAGTTATTCTCCATATTTAGTCAAACATTTATAACTTTAATCTAATCAGTGATAAATCAAGTGTTCTTCCAACTCCTATGGACTAATTAGTCTTGAATAACAACATCGTAAACACAGAAACAAGATTTGAGATGAGTCATATGCATGATTTTTGAAAACTTGGTGAACTCTTTCACTCCATCTTCATACTCTTGTATCATATGACTGACATCCATCCATTTTAAATTCATATCCATCATATTTAATTCAGTAACATTCAAATTCAAAAATATAAATAAATACTTAGAAAGTATGAGATTAGAAACCTAAAAGAATATTCTTTATATATACACACATATAGTCATCATATCTGATATAAATTTTTATTTCCTCAAAAACTTGTTAGAACATATAAATACCAATAATTATATGAATTTAAAGTATTACAACTCTTATTTTTTTACTACAAGAAGTCACATATAATATATCATTCTATTTTTTTAAATGGATTCATCAAGGGAGATAATTCACTCCCTATCATTATCAATGCACATAAGAAACCTATGGATTTCTACAAGTGGATAAGTATTTGGGTATATATAATAATATTTCACTATCAAAACATATATCAAAACAAATTACTTATTTTTCACAATGTTTCCACAATGTTTGAAACAAATTAATCGCATCGATTATGGTTATTACATTTATAAATTTATAAAAAATATCATATGTGGATTTTTCCTTTGGTAATAATCAAAATAATAATTTTAATATGCCATGAGATTTTGAAAATAAACAAGATTTCAGGTAGATTGGAAAAAATGAATGATTTAGCTAAAATAACCCAAATTTTCAAATTTCAAATCCATGAACAGGATGTATTTAATCACAAAAACAACTTTAATGAGTAATGGAATTCAAAAAATAAACAACCTTGATTAAAAATATTGGGTGAATTATATTAATTATAATGTTAATTTTTAATTTATTTTAATTTTAAATATTCCTACACATTTTCATTAGTTTATCACATTTTTTGTGCTATAGAATATTTTGGAGTTAAATTGTTTATTTGATTAATTTCATGCTTTATATTGTTTTATTAATTTGAGAATTAATTTTGGTATAAGACTGCACTTTAAAATGATATTTTCATAGATTTTCAAGTGTAAATTGTTGCTGCATATTATTTACTAGGAATTTCATGGGTTGTGGATAAATAAAATTGGAAATCTACACTTATGTGTGATTAAAGTGAGTTCAGCTAACTTGCGTCATGTAAAACACACTCCCAGCAATTATGTGAGATTCTTTCATGATATTTAATCACATTTCCAAGTATCATGAATTGGAAATCTACACTCATGTGTGATTAAAGTGAGTTTTGCCAACTCACATCATATTAAACACTCTCCCATCAATTATGTGAGATTCACTCATGATATTTAATCATATTTCCAAGGATCTTATGGGATTAAAAGGATTATAAACTCAATTTTTTAAAAAACACAGGAAGGGTCGACTGATATTCCTTAAAAACAAGTTCAGAATATCATACTATCAGTTTTGAGGTTTGATTTGATCAAAACAATCGACTTCAGCTACAACAGACCCCCAGTTCAATGAGAGCTTGAGTATGGTTTGAGAAAGACACAATACTAGGGTTATTTTATAAAGAGGGTGAAGGGTTTTATCATCACTTACTAAAAAACATTGATAAAAGTGTATTTTATCAACACTAAAAATATAAGCGCTGATAAATACTACTTTTTTCAGCACATTCTTAGTGTTGATAAATCATAAATTTTATTAGCACTTATGTTTTAGTGCTGATAAAATACATTTTTATGAGTGCTTAAACTATTGCTGAAAAAAATGAAAAAATGAAAAAATAAATAATATTATTTATATAAGCAATAAAATTATGAAAATTAAATATATTAATAATTTAAATTACAAAAATATTTTAAAAAATGACTTTAAAAGAATTAATTATATAATTAACAAACAAATTGAAAATATTAAAACTTAATAAATAAATATGTATAAATAAATATTAAAAAATGAATAAATAATAAAAATTATAAAAAATTATAAATATTAAAAATTAAGAAATAATATTGAATGAATGAATATTAAAAATGAATAAATATATTTTAATAAATTACAAAAATATTAAAAAAAGTGAATCCATAGCATTAATTATATAACTTATAAACACATAAAAATGACTAAATAAATAATATTAATTATTTAAATAAAAAATTATTAAAAATTAATAATATTAACTATTAAAATTAAAAAATTATTAAATAAATGCATTTGATTAAATTAATTATATAAATTTCAAACATATTAAAAATGTTAAAACATAATAAAAAAATGAATAAATATTATTCATATAAATTATAAACATATTGAAAATATTAAAATATATTAAATAAATAGCAGTTGGGGGCTTACCCAAGTGGTAAAGGCTCCCAGTAATACTGCATCAAGCCCGGGTTCAAATCCGGGTGGGCGTAGGTACTGTTACAGTACTATGCAGGCAGTGACACAGATGATGATGCAAGCAGGTGGTGATGCAGACATGATGTTGACAGTTGGCGATGCAGGCATGATGCAAACTTGGTGATGTAGACATGACACTACACTGGGATTTTGGGTCATCCAATGGGTTTCATGCTCAGTGGGCCGACAAGCCATGTACTAAATAAGTTAAGGCTTGATTGGTGGGTTATCCCTTTGGGGGGTTATGGCCTGTCTTTCTAGAATGTGTGTGTGGTGTGTGTTTGAATGTAATTGTACCTCCAAACACCAAAATATATATATTAAACAAATATGTAAAAATAAATATTAGAAAATGATTAAATTCCAAAAAATATAAAAAATAATAAATATTAAAAATGAATATACAATATTAAATTAAAGAATGTCAAAAATGAATAAATAAAATTTAATAGATAACAAAACTATTTAAAAAATGAATTTGTAAGATTAATTACATAAATTGTAAACACATACAAAAATAACAAAAATATTAAAAAATGCCTTTAAATAAATTAATTATATAAATTTCAAACATTCTAAAAATATTTATTCTTAATAAATAAAATTGAATAAATATTAATCATATAAATTAAAGACATATTGAAAATATTAAAAATTGGTAAATAATTATGCATAAATAAATATAAAAAAATGAATAAATTCCAAAAAAATATTGAAAATTAATAAATATTGAAAATGAATAAATTAAAAAAAAAGTATTGAAAATTAATAAATATTGAACATGAATAAATAATATTAAATGAAATAATATTAAAATTGAATAAATTTCAAAAATATTTAAAAAAGTGAATTCATAACATTAATTACATGAATTACATACACATACATATACACATATATACATACACATACACATACACGTACACATACACATACATATACACATACACATGGATATGCATATACATACACATACACATAAATATGATTACATTCACATGAATGCACATACATACACATACATATCCATACATACACATACAACATAAACATACATACACATACACATACACATACACACATACATATACATAGACATGCATATATACACATACATGCACATACTTGTTCACATATATACATACACATAAACATACACATATGCACATACACATACACATACACATGAATATTCATATACATACACATCCACATATGTATACACATAGATATATATATAATTACATATATGTTCATGCACATAAATACACATACATATGCATACATACACATACTGCATTAGTCGACATACACATACACATACACATACACATATACATACACATACACATACACATACACACAGACATACGCATAGACATACATGTACACATACATACACATACACACATACACATACACATACACATACGCATACACATACACATACACATACACATACACATACACACACGCATACACATACACATACACATACCCATACACATACGCATACACATACACATACACATACACATACACATATACATACGCATACACATACACATACACATACACATACACATAAACATACACATATACATACACATACACATACACATACACACATACATACGCATAGACATACATGTACATATACATACACATACACATACACATACACATACACATACACATACACATACACATACACATACACATACACGTACACATACACATACACATACGCATACACATTCACATACACATACACATACACATATGCACATGCATACACATAGATATAAATATATATACATACATGCACATAAATGTACACATATACATACACACACATACACATACATACACATGCATGCATATACATACATGTACACATACACGAACACACATGTATACACATACACATACATACAATTCCATACATGTGTGCATACCTACACATACATATGCATACATACACATACTATATAGACATAAACATTTACACATGTCATATATATATACACATACAGACACATACACACACACATATATATATGTACATCGACACACACACATACATACACCTGCATATAAACATATACATATTCACACATACATACATACATGTACACACATAGATATACACATACATAAAACACACACACACACAACATAACACATGTGTACACATACATACATTCTGTTGACCTCACCTGTTTTGATAATCTCACTTATGTTTTAATATGTTGATAATCCCAAATATTGTTCATTTATATATTAATTACTATTAATTCTACATTGAAATAACTCTAACTCAATCAGGATGTGTTTTGCATAGAATAGATAAGTGTTAAGTCACTGATATGCTCAAAGTTACTGATACAGACCTACTAGCACTTCGTCTACCGATAGACATATTCACTGATAAGCAAAGGTCACCGATATACAGAGCTACCGGTATGTATAATTCCACCGGTAAGCACATGTCACTGATAGATCAAGTCTACCGATACAGATGAGCTACTAGTATGAAGTCCACCGGTATGCACTTAATCACCAGTACACCAGAGCTACCATTAGAGTAAGTCTACCGGTATAAGCAAGTCTACTGCTATGAAGTTTACTGATACAAAGAGCTACCGATACAAAGAGCTAACGATACAAAGATCTTCCGATACAAAGAGCTACCAATACAAAGAGAACCTGATACAAAGAGCTATCAATGCAAAGAGCTACCCATACAAAGAGATACTGATAAAAAGAGATACCGATACAAAGAGCTATCGATAAAAAAAGAGCTACTGATAAAAGGAGTAACCATTACAAGTCGACTGTTACAATCACTCTGCTGCTTAAACTTTTATGCCTTATTTAAATTATACTAACGGTCATATTTGCTCAATTTAATGAAAATTCCATTAATTAATGTGGGTTGTTGGCATGTCAGGGAACCATACCTCATACCTATGAAAAGGTAATCATTCCCATTACCAGAGATGAAAGCTATAAAAGGAAGGACAAATGTCGTGCAAAAAGTAATGCGAAATAAGGGCTAAAGAGTGCTGAAAAGTGGTGAATACACACAGAAAAGAAAGGCTACATCCAAACTGGAAGAACATTGGACATACATGAAGAAATTCATTTTAGAAGAGTGCATAAGCTTCATTTTAGCCAAGGAGTGAAGAACTACAATGAACTTGAAGAAAAACACCCTCTGTTTTCAATACAAAAACCAGAGAAGGACTCAGAAGCATTTCTCTTCAATCAAAATGAGTCCATAGATGCACTTCAAATCACTAGAGCATTCTAAACTCGTATATACTCTCTTAGTGATTCTTCTATTTACATTTTGAGCAGTGTTCATACTCTGTATATTTTATACTCACACTGTCTCCTATGCTAAACTGGATGATTTATAACTCCTCACACAAACCTTCTATAACTCTTGTGTATCCCACTGTGGATAGTGGTTGAGGTCAAGTAGGACCTAGACAACCAGTGTGCTATTGTTTTGTTTTCCCATATAGAATTATGGTAGAGGTATTTGTACCTATACAGTCTTTGTACTGTTGTTTACCCCGATCCAGGGTGTAGATCAAATTTATATAAATTGATTGAGTGTACTAAGTCTCAGATTGAGACTGAACCTCTTGGTTATATCTTCTGTGCATCTTAGATTAAGTTTAAAGTATATTATATATATATATATTGTATTCTGATGCTATTTACTTTGAAATTCAAGTTGATTTTAAAGTTACTTTGATAGTTATTCTAGCAAGTGTTTGTAAGTTTTGTAAATCAGTAGATTAGTTTCAAAAGATAATTTAATCCTATGATTAAATTAACTGAGACCTAATCAATCTTTTGAGAATCTAGTTGAACCTTTACAGAGTTACAAATTCACTACAGTTTAACTTGTTTTTAAATTGGGGGATTTTAATAGAAATATTTTTAACATAAATTTTAATTGGAACTCAATTCACCCCCCCTCTTGAGTGTCCACTCCGACCAAAATTTGGTATCAGAGGTTTTATTATTATTAAAGGATTTCCAAACACTCTGTTTTTATACTGTGATTTCAGTTGTATCTTGAAGATCTTAAATTTCTATTAGTTCTAAATTTTATCTCTTTAAATATATTTGCTAAAATATATCTATGGACAATAGATTAGAAGGTGTTTCTACCAACCAACCGCCTTTATTTAATGGTACAAATTATGCCCAGTGGAACCTTAAAATGAAAATTCATTTAGAGAGTATGGGATTTGATATCTGGATGGATATAGAAACTCAATATAAGATTCCAGAGATGGTTAGAACTACTTGGGATGAACCTACTAAGATATCTTACAATAATAATTGTAAAGAAATGAATACCTTGTATTGTGCTTTAGGAGATGAAGAATTTAATCGAATATCTACTTGTAAAACTACTTATGAAATCTGAGACACTTTGGCTATTTCCCATGATGGAACAACCAATGTCAAAGAAATGAGACTGAACACCTATACTATTAAATATGATAATTTTAAAATGAAGTCTGATGAACCTATTTCTGATATGTATCTCAGGTTCAATGAGATTGTCAACACTATGAGATCACTTGGAAAAGTGGTTCCTGCAAAGGATCAGATCTTGAGAATACTAAGATGTCTTCCAGAAAAGTGGAGGGGCACATCATTTTCAATTAGAGAATCATGTGATATTGGTACTTTTCCTGTTAATTAATTAATTGGTAAGATTATGATGTATGAGGAAGAACTCAAAGTTAATAAGGAAGAAGATGATGAACCAAAAAAGGAATTTAGTGGATTTTAAGTCTACTACCTTGAGGAGCAAGGATAAGGAGAAAATACACATACCAACTGAAATATCAACAAGTGAAAGTTAATATTCTGATAGTGATGCTGAAATGGGTCAAATAGCTAGGAGATTCAAGAAGTTCTATAGGAAGAATAAATTCTTCAGAAAAACAAATTACAAAGGAAAATATGACAACAAAGGTCATTGGAAGAAGTATTGGAAGAAGCCTGATAAAAGTGATGAAATTGTCTGCTATGAATGCAAAAGGAAAGGACACGTAAAAGTAGACTGTCCAAAATTGAAGTTCAAAAAGAAAAATGACTATAAGGACAACAAGTATAATAAATCTATGAAAGAAACTTGGAGTGCTTCATAGGAAAGTTAAACTGATTCTGATTCTACTTAGAATGAAAAATCTCAAAAATCTAACATGTGTTTCATGACAAACACATCTGACGTAACATTGGATACTTCTGCTTTAAATTCATATTATTCTGGAGTTGATTCTGCTTCTGAATATGAAAATATTTCTAGTGAAGAATTATTTGAATATTTTAATATTCTAGAAGAAACCTATAATGAATTGAAGGACAAGTATAAGACCTTGAAGAAATAGCATACTCTAACCAGCTCTGTAAAATCTGAACTTGATGTAGAAAAGGAAAAGAATGCTCAATTACTAAAGGAAAATACTGAACTAAAATTGTCTAATGATAAATTAAGGAAGGAATTAGAAAAATTCACAAATGGAAAATATTCACTTACACAAATTCTAGGAAAAAAAGTGGTACCAAAATATACCACTGGAATAGGCTATCATCCTAGACAGAGACAGTTTACTAAAACTAGATTTATTTCTAAATCTGGACAGAATGCTGCTAGTTCTAGTTCTGGAAATTTATATGCTTCATCTAGATACTCACATAGTTATAGATCAAATAAAGTTTATCTTTAAAAATATATTGATTCTGTAAATTATTTGAGACCCATAAGACAAATCTGGGTACCTAAAACTTTTCTTTTTAACCTATCTCGACCCAAGAGAATCTGGGTACCAAAATAATTTTCCATCTAAACCTATTTTGTAGGAAACTTGCTTGAATAGTTCCCATAAGAAGATATGGTACTCGGAAAGTGGATGTTCAAGGCATATGAATGTGGATTACTCATGTTTAAAAAGCTTAATAAAATTTGATGGAGGCCATGTCACCTTTGGTGATAATTCTAAAGGAAAAAATCATCAGCCTAGGCCAGATTGGTAAAACTGATTCAGTTTTAATTTCAAAAGTTTTATTTGTTGATGGACTTAAATATAATTTGTTAAGTATCTCTCATTTGTGTGATGATGGTTTCAATGTTAAATTTGAAAATGATTCTTGTAATGTTTTTAATTATAAAAATGTTCCAGTATTTTCTGCTTTGAGAAATGAAAATGTTTATGCTGTTGATTTGAATTCTTTAGCTAAAGAGAGCATTACTTGCTTAAATGCTTTTCATAAAGATTCTTGGCTATGGCACAGAAGATTAGGACACTACAATGTCTATTCACTTAGAAAACTGACTAGGAAAAACTTAGTTAGAGACCTACCTAAACTTGAATTCCCAAGTGACAAAGTTTGTAATCCCTGTCAAAAGGGAAAGCAACATAAAGTTTCTTTTAAATAAAAGAAAGAAGTTTCAACTTCTCAACCTCTCGAGTTGGTTCAAATGGACTTGTTTGGACCTTTTAGAGTTTCTAGTTTAAATGGGAAGCGCTATTTCTATGTCTTAGTAGATGACTATTCTAGGTACACTTGGTTATACTTCTTGGCTTACAAAAGCGAAGCTTGTTCTTACTTTATTAAGTATTCCAAGTCTATAGAAAACCTTAGTGGACTTAAGATTAAGACCCTGAGAAGTGATCATGGTCGTGAGTTTGAAAATCATGATTTTGAATCTTACTTCTCACACAATGTCTATATTCATAACTTTTATGCCCCTAAAACACCACAAAATAATGGTGTAGTAGAAAGAAGAAATAGAACCCTTCAAGAGATTGCAAGAACTATGATTAATGAGTATGACCTCCCAATTTATTTTTGGGTTGAAGCTGTAAATACAACTTGTTATATTATCAATAGAGTCCTGATTAGACCTGTTCTTAATAAGACCCCTTATGAATTGTGGAATAATAGAAAGCCTAAAGTTAGTTACTTCAGATTTTTTGGTTTCAAAGTCTTTATTCTTAATACTAAGGATAATCTTGACAAGTTTTCTTCCAAGAGTAATGAAGGAATCTTTTTAGGATATTCTTTAACTAGAAAAGCCTATAGAGTATTTAACAAAATAACCAAATGTGTGGAACAATCTGTTCACATCATGTTTGATGAAACTAATATACATGAACCCAAATCTTCTATTGAAAGTATTAAAGAAGACTTGTCTGTTCTGGACCTTAATGATAAAATCAATAAACCTATTGTAAAGACATCCAGTTCAGGAAACTTTCCAGAACCTACTTCTATTTAACCAGAACCTACAGATGAACCTGAAATTTTGAGTCCCACCTTTACTATATCAACAATAATTTTAAAGAATCATCCTTTATATGTTGTTGTTGGTAATCTTGAAAGAGGGACACAGACTAGAGATTCTCTAAGAAATAAGGTTGAACATCAAGCCTTTATTTCATAGTTAGAACTTAAAAATGTCAATGATGTAATCAATGATGAATTTTGGGTAATGGCTATGCAAGAAGAACTAAATCAATTTGAAAGAAACAAAGTTTGGGAATTAGTTGACAGACCTAAGGACACTTTGACCATAGACACAAAATGGGTTTTTAGAAACAAAGTTGATGAGTCTAGAAATATAGTTAGAAAAAAAGCTAGGCTAGTTGCACAAGGTTATGGTTAAGAGGAAGGAATAGACTATGAGGAAACCTTTACACCCGTTGCTAGATTAGAAGCTATAAGGATTCTACTTTCCTATGTTGCTCATCTGAATTTCAAGTTATATCAAATGGATGTTAAAAGTGATTTTCTAAATGGTTTTATAATTGAATATGTTTTTGTTGAACAAACACCTGGATTGACTAATCCTAATTTTCCAGATTGAGTTTTCAAACTTTCAAAAGCTTTATATGGTTTGAAACAAGCTCCACGATCTTGGTATGATAGACTTAGTAATTTTCTTATTTTGAATGGTTTTACTAAAGGGATTGCTGACCCAACTATTTTTATTAAAATAATTTCTAAAGATGTTTTGATAGTACAAATCTATGTTGATGATATTATTTTTGGATCTTCTAAACATTCTTTATGTACTGACTTTTCAAAGAGTATGCAAAATGAATTTGAAATGAAAGTTCACTGGTATCATCAATTCAATCAATTATGACTAACTCAGTGGCAAGTATTGTGTCTGAGAGAGCACCTGCAGTTGTGCCTGAAAATATTATCACTAGGGCTGATCTTGAATCCTTAAAGGATGAGTTGAAAGAGTCTTTTAGTGCTTCTATTTCTGAGTTGAAGAACAGATTTGTTGAAGAGATAAGCAATATGGAAAAGTCTTTTGAACTATCTATGGGTTGAAATATGTCAACCTCTATGGCACAGATGATGTCTAAAATCAAGGCTTTTCAGATTTAAGTATCTAGACTGACAAAGAGTGTTGAAATTATACAAAAATCTGTTATCTCTTTAGAATCTTATATGAGTTCTAAATCCCAAGCAGACAAAGACTTAGCTTATGTTAAAAGTGTTGTGAGCCAGATGGTATCAGTCTTTAAGGGATTTAAAACCTCCATGAAAAATCATGTCATCACCTAGGATTCTCAAGTGAAAAATCTTATAAGTGGGTTGACCAAAAACTTCAAGGAAACAGTAACCTTATCTATTGGTTTTCTTTCCTCCAGACCTTCAATAGAACTGGATCAGATTTGAGCTATGATGAAGGAGGAGCTTGGTTCAGCTTCAACCAGTAGCTCTGTGGACTCATCTTCCATGACCCAAGTGGTATCTACCACTAGAGATATAATGAAGATAGTCCAAGACTATATAAGATAATATTCTGCCTCTCAAAAGGAAGTAAAAGAAAAGGTATATTTTTATTTCCAAAGAGTCTACACCAAGAATCAGCTCAACAATCACTTTAAACTGTTGTTATAAAATTTGAAACTGCCCCCAGTAACTCAAGCCTTCAGAGAGCAAGTTAGAAAGCTAAGGGAATTGACTCTAGCCTTGGAAAAATTTATGGAAAACAAGGATGACTTTATTTCTGCTATGGAGAGATGAGGAGGAATCATTATGGATTTCAGAAATCTTCTGTTTCCCTTCTTGCATGTCGATGTTAGGCTAGTTATTGTACCTCCAACATTACCTTCCTCTTCCTTTACTGCTTCTCCTGCTCAGATGACTCCAGCCCAAGCCATTTGAAGCCTTACTCCTATGATCACTCAGAGAGCTACTCAGTACAAACCAAGAACAGTCTCAGTAGCTCAACCTCCTCTTATCATTTCTGGTGTTCCTAAGCCTCCACTTGCATCTCCATAGTCTAAGTTTACCTTGGATCCCAAATGAAAATCTCAAGTAGACATCCAGGAGGTGGATTGACTTATAGTTAATCCATTTGATAGGAATCCTTGTATTCTTTTTGTTTCATTTTTGTCTTCCTATATATCTTTTTGTCCCCATGGAATGAAAATTCTCTTATTCTCTTTTACCATTCTATTACTTTTCTCTGTGTTTGTTTCCTTCTTTTTTCTAATCATAAAGGGGGATAACAGAACTGAACAGAACTGATATGAATCATATTATAGGACAAAGGGGGAGAAAAATGAGCCAAATGAGAAGTCTTGACAAATATGAGCTTATGCGAAATATAATATTACCTCTGATACTTTTAGCTTTTCAAATATTCATTTGAAAATATCATTATTCCCATTGATTATTTGCTTTATAATTCCTCTGATACATAAGTCTGGTACTTTTTTTTATTATTTTCTCTAATACCATTGAATTTTATACTAAATCCTCCGATATGTTACTAATTATTTTGAGATTATGATTCAATAAGTTGTGATTATCAAAAGGGGGGAGATTTTTGACCTCACCTGTTTTGATAATCTCACTTATGTTTTAATATGTTGATAATCCCAAATAATGTTCATTTATATATTAATTACTATTCATTCTACTTTGAAATAACTCTAACTAAATCAGGATGTGTTTTTCATAGAACAGATAAGTTTTAAGTCACTGATATTCTCAAAGCTACTGATATAGACCTACTGGTAGTTAGTCTACCGAGATACATAGTCACCAATAAGAAAAGGTCACTGATATACAGAGCTACCGGTATGTATAAGTCCACCCGTAAGCACATGTCATTAATAGATCCAGTCTACCGATACATATGAGCTACTGGTGTGAAGTCCACCGATATGCACTTAATCACCGGTACACCAGAGCTACCGTTAGATTAAGTCTATCGGTATAAGCAAGTCTACCGCTATGAAGTTTACCGATACAAAGAGCTACCAATACAAAGAGCTACTGATACAAAGAGCTACCGATACAAAGAGATACCAATACAAATAGATACTGATACAAAGAGCTACCGATACAAAGAGCTACTGATACAAAGAGCTACCGATACAAAGATATACCAATGCAAAAATAGCTACCGATAGAAGGAGTAATTGTTACAAGTCGACCGTTACAAGCACTCTACTGCTTAAACTTTTATGCTTATTTAAATTATACTAACGGTCATATTTTCTCAATTTAATGCGACTGCCATTAATTAATGTGGTTTTTTGTCATGTCAGGGAACCGTACCTCGTACCTATGAAAAGGTAATCATTCCCATTGCCGGAACTGAAAGCTATAAAAGGAAAGACAAATGACGTACAAAAAGTAGTTCTAAATAAGGATTGAAGAGTGCTGAAAAGTGGTGAATACACACAGAAATGAAACCCTGCATCCTTACTGGAAGAACACTGGACATACACGAAGCAATTCATTCTAGAAGAGAACACAAGATGCACTTTATCCAAGGAGTGAAGAACTACAATGAACTTGAAGAAAACCACCCTCTGTTTTCAATACAAAAACCAGAGAAGGACTCAGAAGCATTTATCTTCAATAAAAAGGAGTCCATATCTACACTTAAAATCACTAGAGCATTATAAACTCTTATATACTCTCTTAGTGATTCTTCTATTTACATTTTGAGCAGTGTGCACACTTTGTATATTTTATACTCACACTGTCTCCTATGCTAAACTAGAGGATTTCTAAATCCTCACACAAACCTTCTATAACTCTCGTGTATCCCACTGTGGATAGTGGTAGAGGTCAAGTAGGACCTGGACAACCAGTGTGCTATTGTATTCTTTTCCCACATAGAACTGTGGTAGAGGTCTTTTTACCTGGATAATCTCTGTACTGTTGTTTACCCCGATCCAGGGTGTGGATCAAATTTATATAAATTGATTGAGAGGACTAAGTCTCAGCTTGAGACTAATCCTATTGGTTATATCTGTTATGCATCTTATATTATGTTTAAAGTATATTATATATATATATTTTTTGTTCCAATGCTATTTACTTTGAAATTCAAATTGATTTTAAAGTTACTTTGATAGTTATTCTAGCAAGTGTTTGTAAGTTTTG
This sequence comes from Viscum album, assembly GCA_963277665.1. Taxonomy (NCBI): domain Eukaryota; kingdom Viridiplantae; phylum Streptophyta; class Magnoliopsida; order Santalales; family Viscaceae; genus Viscum; species Viscum album. The sequence goes on along the minus strand of OY728122.1, from coordinate 501,063,815 downwards.
TAAATTAGTATATTAGTTTAAAAATATAATTTAATACTCTGATTAAATTAACTGAGACATAATAAATCTTTTGAGAATCTATTTGAATGTTTACAGAGTTAAAAATTCACTACAGTTTAACTTTTTTTTAAATTGGGGGATTTTAATAGAAATATTTTTAACAGAAATTTTAATTGGAACTCAATTCACCCCCCTCTTGAGTGTCCACTCTGAACAATACATTCATATACATACATACACATACATCCACATATATACACATGCATACATATACATACAAATACATGTACATATATTTTAAATTATTTAATATTAATATAAATACATAAATTAAAATATTAGTCACGTATTTAAATAAATATATTAATTTATATATTTAGATAATTGTTTAAATAAAATATTGATATATCATATTTATATAAATTATGTATACATTTTTTAATTAATATATATAAATATACTAGTAAAAATTATTATTGTTTAATATAAATTTGATAATTTTTTATATATAAAATTATGAAAATAATATTGCTAATAATTTTTTATCAAAAGTTATATAAATCATATTTATATATTATATTTACATATATATATTTATTATAACATACAAATTATTTAAAAATATTTATATATATTTATATATAAATTAAATTATTCATTGTGACCTTTATGAGTGCTTTTTTCATGAAATTAAAGGTGGAAATTTTATCAGCACTAAGAAAAACACTAATAAAGTGGAACTATTATAAGCACTGACAAAGGGTAATGTATTCTCAATGTTGTTTTTACACTGATAAAATTTTCCTTTATTAGTGATTTTAGTGATCAATCAAAAAATTCTTCCATTTATCAGTCCTTTTTGTCGAGTGCTAATAGAAGTTAGTGTTGAATATTGTACGATATGTTATAGTGATGGACTATGAATTTTCAAAACCAGTGTTTTGACTTAATAAATCATTGTTGGGTTTCCCAACAATCTTCTAATACTGAAGACTACTCTTGGGGTTGGGTATATTTCTAGCCTATTAATTAAATATAAATTATTGTTACATGGAATATCCCCAATCAAGGTGGTGCTAATATACACTTTGGGAAATAGAATAACACTTGAGGTTCAGTAATTTTGTAGCATCCCTACCATGCCTATAAGATTAGACCTTTGGAAAATCTACCCTAATATATTGGCACATAGTGAATACTATAAAGGTTTACTTTCAAGGTGGTTATATGGGTACACTATGTTATGACATTTTTGATGCACGTGATGTTTAAAGTTGTTAACTCACACTATACATGCTCTCACATATATACATGTTTATATTTGGGACTTGGTTTTTGGTTTCCTATGTTTTTTTCTCACATGCTTCACAACCAACTTGGTGGACATACATAACTAATATTAGTATGTAGGACCAAAAAAGGGCCCAATAATAGTTAGGTGATCTAGAGTATCTCACTAAGGATGAGGAGATAATACCAAGGATTGTCCATGGACTATTAGTAGTGTCACCATTATTGTGTGTTTTATATTTTTTATGTATACTCTAGTTTTTAAACCCATAAAGTGGTGTCTTTTTTAATTTATGAACTATATGTCATAAAATGGGTTTCATACATTATTATGTTGCATATGTTACTGATTATTGTTGGATTATCATCGCAATTCTACCTATTTTCCACCAATATTTATTCCAATTATTAATTTTTTTATTTAACTCTTATTATATGAAATGATGCTAATGGATTCTCTTTCTAATTGATATTGTAAAATAAATACCATTATTCAATAGTTGTAGAAATATGGGAATTTTTTATTGAGGTATGAATCACAATAGTTCTGGTTGTATAGATGAGTCTTAGACTAGGGATTTTGATAAAACATGATTTTATTAAAGATCCTATTTCATTTTCATTGATTAAAATCCCTCAATTCATGAAATTCTCCTTATGTTAATGATATTTTTAAAATCAGGTGTCTTTGGGGTGACTAAATAAAAATGATCCAAATTTTTTAACTTTAATGGTTAAAATATATTTGAATTATGTTTCTCATGATTGTTTTAATTAATATTGAACTAATTTTTGATTATTAGGGGATTGTTAGAAAATTTAATGGAAAATAATCATGTTGGTATTTAATGATGAAATTATTAAACAAAATTTTAATTATTAATCAAAAAATACATCTTTATCTTCATTTGATTTTTTTTTATTTTTATGTGAATTCATTAAAATCAAATGGTTACATAACCTTTTATGTTTATATTGATCTCTTGATATTAAATTAATTTTATCATTAGTGTTTTTAATTTTAAAAGAGGAAAAAATATATTTGAATTTAAAAATATATAAATTTGTTATTATTTGTTAATGAAGGTGATTTAAAAGAAACAAAAATGAGAAAGAGGCACAAATCCCAATAAAAAAGTGTGATTATCTATTTTATTGTAACTATTTGATTAAGTTATTAAGGTAACTCTACATTGTTATGGATTTTTAGGTAAATTATTTCAAAATCTTTGGAAGGGTTGACCATCCAAATGAATATCTCTCATATCTCTAAGAGATGATGTCAATATGGGTTCATGTTTCTAGTTTGGTTGTCTATAATCAAGCTACTATTTATTGTAAATCCACTTCTGTTGTAATAGATACTAAAAAATTAATATGGTTGTGTTTTTTCCATAACATGTTGTAATAGTGATCAAAGGTCAAGGTTGTTTGTACCTCCAATTAAAATATGGGTATAGTTATCTAATACAACATAGATGGATCGAGGGAGTTTGATTTTATGTTGTTTGGTTCATCAATGTATTGAATCATGAGTTATTATATGAGCAATGATGGAATCATGGGTGCAACTACAAATTAATTCTTGTTGTAGTTTTTTTGGCCATTGATGTTGTTTTTGTGGGCTTAAGTTAGTGTTATTCATGTTTTAGAGGTGGCTCAGTGTGGGTATGTTGTAGGTTTCTATCAAACATTCCAAGGGTCTATGCTAACCAAGTCATGAGTGATTAGAAACAAAATCCTTTTTCATTCATGTTAAAAAATGTGAAGTAACATTCACACATTGGAGCCTTTATAAAAAATCTTAAAAATTATCCTCAACATAGGCTTTGAGTTTTTGGACTATGTCTTAGTCATTATCCATAGTTTTCTAAAACCTAACCAATTGTGTGTCAATAATATCCTCAACATTATAAAGTTTCTCATGTTCTGTAGAAATAGAGCCTCTTCCTTATTCCAAGGCCCCCTTCAAGGATTGGTGAAGTTGGACCATTTATCCCTTCATGGCATTGATTTATCCTTGAAGGAGTATTATTTAGAGAGATTTATAGTTAAGTTGATACTGATATTCCACCACCTCCTTGGTATGATTGAGCTCATCTTTGGATAAAGTAGCCCTGAGATCTTGAAATTGTCCTACTAGTTGTTCCTCAGCCTATTGACACCTTTTTACCTCCTCCCATTTATATATAATTTAATTCATGTAATTTTGGATCATATGATAATCAAACATGTTGTACCCTAAAATAGTAAACATGGTTGGAAGTTGGTGAAGTCGTAGTGGTAGGTTTTCAAGAGTTGTCTCAGGCATTATCTTTCAGATGTCTCACCAGACCATATAGTATGAGGGGTGAAAATCATCTTGTGTCTCCAAGTATAAATTGGATCCACTATCAAATGGGGATATTTAGTTTGGAATTAGTGGACTCAATGAGTCACCCTATTCCTCTCCCTCTGAAATGGTGTTAGTTTTGCCTACTAGTATTGGCTGAATCAGCATGGAAGATACCTTCCCTGTCTCAGATATCAAAGTCAATGGAACTGGATAGAAAATGATAATTATCATCAATATAAGGGGGTTAAAAAACAACAAATGCAATGAAGTAACCAAAAAAGTTAATACCCTCACCTATTGATGGATTGACTATTGGTATTAATTCCTCTATGGTATTTTCAATTTCAATTCTCAAAATAAGTAAGTCCTAATAAGGATCATCCTCCTTTATTTTCCCAATTACTGGGATAGAGGGACCTTGTGGATATCCCACCTTCTGATTCTTAGCTATCACTCCCTTATAAATAGGGGTAGGATAGACTTAGAGGCCTCGATCATGAATTTACTTAGTGATGTTCTCTAAATAAAAAGTTGTACAAGTCAATATCTAGTGTAATACATTGAATTAAAGGAGGCCGACATTATTTGAAAATGAAAGAAAGTGAAAACTCATTTCTGTGTAATTCCCTACTAAAGTCCCAAAACTCCTACAAAGATACGAGAATATTAATATATTTTAACCTATCCTTAAGACCCATTAAGTTATAAAACATTGATTCCTGTCTTGCAACATTCTCACCAGTATGGGTATCCAAAATGCATGGATTAGGACCTAAATTGGATTCACCATCATTTATCTCTGCCAACCTCTAGGAAGGAATAACATCTTTTAACCCCACAGGGTTAGGATCAACACTGACACCTTCATCAAAACTATCTAAAATCCCTGTCAATCCATTCCAGAGTGGATACAGGCCCGGTGGTGGTTGTCTTAGGATCCTCCAATGTATGTGGAAGATCTAAAATATCACAAGGTATAAAGTCTGTGACTAGAACTTAACACCTTTTGATGTATATCTGATATTACCATGTCCCTCTCCCCCCTCTACATTAATTGGGTAATACACAGCTGCATCTCTTAATGATTCATCTTTCAAAGAGAAATATTCATTAACATGAGTTTTTACCTCTCTCAGAATGTCCCCATCGATCCTTAAAGGATCAATGTTGGACCCCTTGAAGGAGGAAAATGAAAAAAAAATATATAAAAGTAAACCATAGTCAAATGGATACTTTAGGTTAGTCATAAGATTAAAAATGATGGTGAAAAGACTTATTGTGGTGCATACATTGGTCTAACTTATCCACCCTCTTTCATTTATTGTCTTGAGATGTTGAGGGGGCCGAATCAGTCCTCTCAATAACAAGAACTTGAGGTGTTAGTCAAGAATACACTCCCTCCATTTACCCCTCCATTTTCCTTTGACCCATGTATAGTTCTGGGGATTCAAAAGATTCATTCTCTACTTCAATGGGGGGTTCCCATGGGCCCATATTTCTGCAACTCGAATGCCTTTTCTTCTAGTTCTTATTATTCTCCTCCAATCTACAAAATATATCTCTTCAAAATTAATTATGTTGGATGAAAGATAAAAAATATAATGGAGAAGATAGATATACATCATTAGGGTCAATATTTTCATCCCATTCCTCTTCATTGTGACTAGTTAACCCATTAATTGTTCCTCAATATAATATGTTAGATACTCAGTTTGTGGTCGGGATCGGATCATTAGTTTCATATATCAACATTTTCAACTCTCGAACATATTTCCCCACATCATTAAAATTACTATCTAGGTGAGGATCTTAGGGTTCTCATATATCTCCCAACTCTGGAATGTGTACACTATCATGGAGAAATAACCACATGTATCTGATGTTGCTAGTTATACCCTTCCAATCATGGATTTCCAGGGGTCACACATAATTTGGTGCTAATGTGGATGGCTATGAGGAAGACTTGACGTATTTTGACTTTGTATTCTTTTAGAGACTCTTTTCTATCATAGAATATCGTGTGACTAGAACCTGAGTCTCCTCCTAGTGATGAATAATATACCACCATAGACCAGAATATGTGGTTTCCTCAACCCTGGCCTACTATATGGCCCTTGACTGAGATCACCTTAAAGGCTTTGGAGATTTAGTATCATCACCTTTGGTATGGACCTTCCTGATGCACTTTCCACACCCAAAAATTGTCGTAGCCATAACTCAAGGGACACTTTTCATTAATTCCCCATGGGGGTATGAAGAAATCTGAGTGTAGGTATACCTAGATTCCATCCTGATTGATGCACCTGACAGAGACAATTTTATTGGACACCTCCATGGCCATTAGGATCCAAAATTATCAAGCCAGCATCATGTGTTTCTCAAGTCAAAAATGTGTGGGGAGGAAGACACTTGACTGTTTCAAAGACTTTAATTTGTGAGTTAATCAATATAGAGTGTATGCCTCATATATATTCTCATTGTCAATATAGGCCCCTAGTACATTGTCTCTAAATACAATCATGTATGACCTCATATCACCATTATCTTTTCCATTGTTGGTAAATGTGCCAGTAGGTGGATCACCATACAAGAATAATTTTAACTCTCCTGATACATTAAGAGTCCTCAATAATTCATCGTGTGCCAATGATAAAGGCTGGATACTGGAAATAAGCTGAATGAGTAGGAAAAACCGACCTTCAGGGTCCTTAAATCTTCTTATCATAGCATAAGATCCAATTTTTTCTTTAATCACCCCCACAACACTTTAAATGGCCCTAAAATTCTGAATAGGGCCTTACCGATGTATTCATATAGTAAACACCAATAGGTATTTTCCAGGATAGGGGCATCTAACCCTATATGGCTCCCTTCTTCTATTTTGGATACTATAACAAATTTACTTGGTCTTATGCCATTTTTGGGTTCACATAATGGAAATAGATAGATACTTATCCACATTTAAAGGAATCCATCTAGATGGGTCCTCTCAGAAACATCAGGATTAAAAATTTAACCCCAATGGGTATACTGGCCCTGGTTCAACATAGGCTAGAATCTACCATGAATGCTATGATTTTCTACGGTGGGGCATACCATAGGATACTGGAAAGTGGTACCTTCTACTTCTGGATTGAGGAAATCCTTAATCCAAACTTCAGGATGGATGTCACCCCTTAGATTAAGGCCTTTCTTATACACCTTATGACCCACCTTAAAAATATCATGGGCCAGATCTAGTGTCCTTTCAACATCGTCCCACATTGCCTTTAGTGGGATGAACTCTTCATACATATCCCCTAGAATAGGGGCTCCAAAAATCTTGTAGATGTCCCACAAGATTATTTATACTTCTCCATTCATTAGAAGAAAATAATTTTTATAAGGGATCCATCATCCCAGAAGTTCAGGGATGATGTCTGAGTTCTTGTAAACATAAGTTTTTTCCCACCCAAATAGCCTCATAAATGTTGATGTCTTGAAGATCCTTCTTGAATTATTCACAAGTTTGGCGTACCTAGTATGTCCACATCCATTCTATACCAACTCCCCCTCCATACAGGAAGTCTCAATCCTCCTTAAAACCTTGTGATTGTTTTTTCTAGGAAGTATATAATGTTGAATCACAGTAACTAGGTTTTGAATCTTGGGTGTGTGACTGTAGATTCAGGGTACAACAGTCGTGGTGGATGATATAAGCAGTGGGAACTATTACTTCCTTGATGTATACACCCTTAGAGGAGACTTTAGTGATAGGAAAATTTTTATTTTCCATGAACCAAGACTTTAGTAAGTAACTTTAAATGTTCAGGATGAGAGCATCCCAGAGAAGTCTGTGATTGTACAAGGGCAGATAGTCACTTTTTTGATACTTGTGATGATACCGTGTCAAGTGATTTTCCAAATCTTGTAGAGTGGAATCACACATGTCATAGTAATCTGAACCAATATATTTGATCATATATGATACACATGAGACATTTTGTTCATGATAATCCATCAGGGTAGCCATCAAAAACCTATAATAATACATCAAGATTTTTCATTAAGGTAAAAATATTGATCTAGGAAAGTTTAAAATTTTTGGAAAAGGAAGGTCCTTCATCCAATCCATCCAACCAAGTCCTTCATGCAACCCCCCTAACCAGGTGATCCCATGCATGCCCCTCGACTAGGTGATCCTTTGAAGAATGGCCGCTCAAGTGGTTGTATCATGTACATAAATGAGGAATTTCTTAAAAAGAATTGTGAAAATGAAAAGAAAAGTAAGGAAACATGAACAATCTATGCGATGGGATCCAAAGGACACAAAAACAGAAGAAAATAACCAGGAGGTTCAGTGGTATTTATAGACACCACTGGCCTACATATTGGTCCAAAAAAATAGACTTACACCCAAAACCTATGCATTGGACCTCCACACTAAACCTATGTTGTTGACCCGTGCGAGTAACCTTTATGCATGACCTAAAAAACCTTCAGAATATTTTCCTCCATTTACCTCGAGACTAGACCCTCTTTTTCTGATCGGATCCAATCCTGATGGGAGGATTTTTTTTGACACTATATTTTTTCACATGGGATGAAAATATTATGAAAAACACCACAAGTATCAAAATGGTGAAGACCTCAGGAAGAATCAAATGAACTTTCCTAAATCGGTCTACATGCACCAACCCTGCACACCAAAAGGTTCATGCAGCCCCCCCCCACATGGTACTAAAGTAATGACAACCCATGTATAGGGTACCTTCACCAGGTACCTACACCGGGTACCTGTGCGGGAAACCTCCTTAGACCAAGGTCCCAAATATTCTTATAAATAGGACCCTAGGGATCCTCATTTGAGATACTATAAAAATGGAAGAAGTATCCAAGCTCTGGTCACATATCCCCTTCACCTAGGTCCTAAAAATTTTCTTAGGTATCTCTCTAAAACCTAATATAATAGGGAATAAAGTGGGATAGCGGGATCAAAGTCCCTCTAGGGTCTGAAACACAAGACACCTATGTGAGAACCACTTACCCCCTAGTTGATAACTACTAGCATGAAAGTACCTTCTCAAACCCAAGACTTGTGTGAGCCCCTCAAAGGATATAAGAGGAGACCCTTCATTCCTATAGAAAGGCCTCCCTATGTTTCATCACTTAGGTGGTCCATTTCCCAAGGCACCTCTATCTCGTATAGGCCTACCCTTGCATGAATCATTTCTAGCTCCTTCTAGTTCCTGTGCGAAGCACCTCTTACATACCAAACCATGACCTACACGAGACACCTTCTAAGCCCTATTTCAAGACACGAATGGTAGTTATTTCATTTCTTTGGATCCCTTATCTTATGGGGAATAAATTGAAGCCTCCACCGAAGCCTTTTTACTTGCACAATCATGGAAATAGATACACCAGTGTGTCTCCCATTTAAATATTCATTACATTGGTCAGAGGTGTCTCACACATATCCTACCTAATGAGTAGGTTCCTTGATGAGCATTAAGATATTTATCCCATCATTCGTGAGGTCCTTGACCATGGTGGTGGTGTTAGGGAACTTCTGGTTTTGAATACTAGTGTTAGTACCATGTCCTTCCCTAGTGGTCTCTAAGACCAGGTACCCCCAGTTCTAGGTGGGGAGGGAGAGGATCACACTTGATTTTTCCTTTGAGGATTAGTGGATAATCCTCTTATATTATACATGAAATAGGAGAAGTTAATTCCTCATAGAGTAATCCCCAATCATTTTCTTATGGTCCATATTTAGATGGGTAGTCCAATGTGACTACCCTGGATATGAAATGGGAGGATACCAACACAATAAAGCCCTTTCTTCTTCTCCTGTATCCCAATCCTCTTCCACCAGTGTAAGAGGGGTCATGTGGTTTTTCAAATATTCTACTTACCCTTGTTTCTCACATCGAAGTATGAATTTTGGGGACTTAGAGGTTAGCTATGATCACGACGTCCACACATTCAGACTCATGTCTAAGTAGAGAATCTTTTTTCTAGATCTTAATTTCGCTTTCCTTTATAGAACCTCTATAGGAATGGGTCCTCAAATTCATGTATCTAACCACAAGGGAATCCACATAAATGGTTTAATCCCTGATAATTCCTTAATTATCTCAAAGGTACACATTCCTTGCTAGAAAAACCTTCATAGGGCCTCCAAAGGCATGGATCCTCACAACCGAACTATGCGAACTTTGATTCTCATCCAAATGGGATACATAGTAATCCTCTATGAGATAAAAACCTAATACCCCAAATCAACCCTAATTATCTATGGCCCACATTCCTAGTAGGTTCATATATAACTCAGAAACCCATATCCCTTCCAAGTTCCTTGGGTCACTTCGGCATAAGTCGTACACCAAACTTTGACTAGGAACCTTTTGCCTAGATGTCCTTATGGAATGACGTTAAACTACATGGTTTGTTCCTTAACATCTAAATTTAAAAGTTATGATGTTTTCTGTTAAGTGGAACCAAACTAAGTGGGTTCTGATACCTTTCACAAGGATACATAGTAATCTCATCTCATGGGTCTAATCCCAACATCAAAACAACTCTTGTCTCCCTGGATGATGAACTCCAGAGCACCCCACTACATGGATTTAAACTATAATAATAATAATGAATTACTAAAGAATGTATAATTTGTTTGAAATAGTGTACTATCAATGCATAAAATCAGATACATATAGATATATTTATTAATGAATAACCTCAAATACATATAGATGATTCTAAATTCCATACATGCTAAAAATTAATCATTCATTAAAGGGTGACCTACATCATACTTGGGATTCAATAAAGGATTTTCAAAAATTTCTTAAATATATAAGAGAGTATCATAGTAGGAAAACATTTCCCCCAAAAGGGTGTGATGAGCCTGACCACTCATCCTCTTGACTAATGTGAGTCCCTGAGAGTTTTTGGTCCACTAATCAATAATCACTGGCCTTTGGAAAGAAGGTTCATGAAACATCTCAAATAAGGAAACTATTGGTGTTTACATCTCCATGAACAACCCATTGTAAGATGTTCAAAAATGTTTAACCCAATGTGAATAATTTTGAATCCATACATAACCCCCACAATTGAAATTCGGGCACATTATTTTCATCGGATTTAGTGTTGTTTTTTGGGAGTTCCACTTTATTGGTTCATTCATAAAGTCAGTTTGAAAATAGATCTTTCCTTATTTTACCTTTCTTTGTTTTATTTTATTTTTAATATTTTCTTTCAAATATTTCATTTCCTCAACTTTGAAATTCAAAAATTTTAGGTCCATTATTCTATAATTAATTCTAACATATATTCCAAGATCTAGTGAGTATATGAGTTTAAAATAATGGTCGTGGACCATTCCCTAAACAAAATCACTAAATATTCTCTCTTCTCAAAGGTGAATACATAATAATTTAATCAATGTATATAATGGATGGATATAAGATAATTTAAAAAATATTTCAATTCAGGTCAACTTTAAATTCACCATACTAAGTTAAATATGGGGATAAAAACACCATAGATCTATTATCAGTCTTGGATTTTTACATTGAGAAGGAAGATTGAAGAGATAAAGAAACAAATATAAAATATCATTTCTACCCTCCAATAATACATATAGTGTGGAAAAAACTATTATAATATGAGCTACATTACATAGTATTTTCTGAAAAGGAATTTTTATAGCTATATAAATAACATCAAATTTTATAACTTATAAGAATCTCCTATCTCCTTCCCAAGGATTTTAAAAATGATCATTGTATTTTCACTAAATCAATTTATGGAGATGATTTTTACATGAACTAATTATGAATGGATTTTAATAAAAATTATTTGGATATTAATTCCCCTTGACTTGGTTTAATTAATTCATCACTTATGATTTCCTTTTTGATTAATGATGTAAGTAAATTAAAAACCATAACATAAGTGGTTTATTTTAATGAAAAATTAAAATATCCACCACATCCTATAACAACACATTATTAAGGGAAATTTCATGATGAAATAGGTCTATAAAAATAATAAAATGAATGAGATAAATTTATCATTTATTTATTTTATTTCATATTTAATAAATCTGAATTAAAAAATTTCCTCCTTAGTGTGGATATAATAGAATCATATTATGTTATAAATGGTTTGGAGGAAGGTAAGTAAAAAATCATAAAATAGTAGGTGGTTGACATGGAATGAAAACTAAAAGAACTAAATTTATAGTTCTATCTCACTAGGGTAGGGAATGAAGAATTTGAAATCACTATTTTTCAAATAATAACTGAAAAAGATATCCTTGACATAATTTATCCACTCTTGTTTTCCTTAAAAATATTGAAAGAATGAGTGTGAATGCCTTGTACATTGGATAATGGGACCTAAAAATAAAGAGTTCGATGGTTTTTGGTTTGGAAAAATATATCATTTCCTATCAAAGAATCCCAATCCACCATAAAATTGGGGATAACCCATTAACTATCAAGCTATGGAAAGTAAAAAAAACATCACCTATTTAGGGGTTTTAACACAATGTTTATTATAATTTTTGTTATTTTATATGTTTTATTTTATTATTAAAACATTAATAACAATTTCTTTATGTTTTTCAACATTGATTTTGAAGAATATAATATCTACATATTTCATTGGAATCAAAAAATGGTTACTACCTACTATTGAAAAAAAGAATTTAGATATATTTTTATATTTATTTTGACTACAATAATGAGTAATTATATTTCCTTTATAGGTGAAAATAATAATATAACATATGTTTAGTCAATTTAGATATAGTGTAGAGTTTTACATAGGATTTTAAAATTTAAATACTACTATAGTCATATTATATATTTCCATAATTGAATTATTTTAATTTTCATATCATTTTATGTATATCATACACACACATATTCCTGAATAACATTGTTGATAGTTGATATTTTTTAATGGGGAAATGGTCTTTTTCTTATATGTTTTATAATTTTTTTAATTATAATTTTCTTGATTTTTTTTTTGAAAATCACTAACCATATATTTAATATCTAATTTCAATTTACATACATGAGTTAATTATGAGGAAAATTCAATGGTTTATTGAAAAATTGATTCAAATGACATTGATAAGAAATTTTTCTCTATACTTAATATTTTCAAATAATATATAATTTTTAATGAATTTTTGAATCACATTCCTCAATATAACTAACAAATATTATTTTTTTTATTATGAGGAAATGTAAATGAATTTTGTAAAACTATTCCAAGTACCATCAATTCTTGAGTGAACTCATATTGGTTTTTATCATAAAATTTGATTTATCTATTATAAAATATTTTAAGAATAAAGAAATGTGCTAGATTGATAGAGCAGTTTCTTTGAAATTAAACCCTTTTTTATCTATAATATTAGAGCTCACAATCTCCCTTAGAATCCCTTAGTAGCCATATAAGACCTTATTAGTATCCACATTACAATAAAATTTCCCTACTAACCATTACTCTTGAATATATTGAATGGTAGAATTTTATTATGATTGTGCAGAAATCTAAGAACAACATTTTATATTTTATAAAGAGTTACATTTCATGTATGTATAATTTGGATTTATCATTCACAAAAAGGACCCTGGGTAAAATTACATTTAGAATTCATGTATTTCCTGAAAAAAGTAAATTTTCTTGAAAGAATAAAAAATTTGGATTGAATTATTTTTTAAGAATACATGTCTAAATCTTTACCATCAACAAAATAAAAATTTAATGACTAATATTTTATTAAGTATATTCATTTTTCATCCTATTAAATTATTGTAAAAGGAGATATAAATTCAAAAATTAAAAAAAAACAAGATCTAAAATCTTTCATTATACCTTTTTTATCATGATTTATTGACTTAGATGAAAAATGTAAATTTATTTTTGTAATTTATTTTTAAGATATATTTAAGTATAAAATTTTCATTAAATTTAATTACTTACTCATAAATTATATTCTAAGAGTAACATCCCTAATTTGAGGCCTATTTTATTATATTTAACACACAAACACTATACCTCGACATGAATCCATAAAAATAATCTTGATTGAAAAATGATTCCTTATCATCGATGTGGAGAGTTTTGATTTAACCAAGACATGGGTAAGATATACATGATTTTGAAATGATCATAACATTAAAAATATTTCACTCTTATGGCTTGAGTGACGTAAAATTTATTGGAAGTTGGGTTTTGATATGTTTCATGGGTGAATAAATGGATTTTAACAAATATAATAAGAAAAATTGATGCAAATTAGATTTTTTAAATAATTCATGATGAAATTAATTTTAAAATGAATATTTTTAATTTTCTACCTCTTTATTTGGGTATGAAATGTTAATTGAATATATATTTTTTCCAAGAATAATAAAAAAATTATGGGGGACTGATAAAATAAAATTTTATAATTTATTTTATTTAATTTTAAATGATTAAAATACCTCAATTTATGTAATTATATGGGAAGTGGTTATATTTTCACATTCAAGTGTGTTGGAGTGACTAAATAAAATTGAAATTAAATTTTTTTCATTAATGGTTGAAATATATTCAATAACTTTTTTCATTATTTTTTAAATATATGTTGATCACTAGTATATTCTTTATTCCATGTAGAGCATATTATGCTCTCAAGTCTAAGATGCATGAATTCATTCATGCAATTAAAATTTCAAAGATCATGGTATGGAGTAAATTATAGAGTGTAAGTGATTATGTTGTTATTTTTTAGGTTCTTTTGTGTGGTTAGACTAATTTATCTTGGAGGATTGCCTCTAAATGGGTGGCCAGCTTGGATTGCCTCTCCTCCATCAGTATGGTGGCGATGCATGTATATCATCATAGAATGTTCTTAATGATAGTTTATCTAATAAGGGATTCTCAATAAATTTATTCACAAGGTTTTATAGTATTTTATAGGATCTAGTTGATATCTATATAAGAGATTCCTATAAAACTTCTTCTATCTGAATTGTGTAATTTTTTTATTTAATAAGGTAGTGAGATATTTGTCACCTATACCCAATGTTCATGATGGTTAAAATACATGTTTTATTTATTTTGGAATCATAAAATTCAATTTATTTAATTATTAATGAATTTTCATTTTAACTTATATAAAAATGAAATTTAATTTTCACATAGATTAATGTATTTATATCAATTTATCTAGGTTATAATTGAAATGTATAAGAGGACCGGAGACCCAAAGATTAATTGAAAAGGATATGGATTAGGATATTGAAATTCAACCATTTTATCAAGTAATAAATAAATCTCAACTATTAATGTAACTTTCTAGGTTGGTAATTTAACAAGAAGGGGGATGTGGGATATCCAAATTAGTCACTCTCATTTCAATGAGTGGTGATTTTATGTTGGGTTTGAGTTGCTAGATTGTGTATTTGTGATAAAGCTACTGATTTTTAGAAAATATTTTTGTGTTGAGATATTTATTATAAATATGATATTTGTTGGGTTTTTTATTTATCTTTATTCAATAGGGATCAATGTTTTAGTTTATTGAAACCTTTAATATGAATATGGTTATATTGTATTGTTATAACACAAATGGTACAAAGGAATTTGATTTCTTTTATTTTTTTGTTTATTTTGTTATTTATTTTGTGAACCTAGAGTTATTATTATAGTAAGGATATAATCACTCAAACTATTGAAAAGTGCTACTAAGATCTAGTTCGGAGTTCACTGATATTCTCTATCCTAGATAAAGTTTGTTTTCTTCATGTATAGATAATGTCTCGATGTAGGTATAAGGTTGGTTCTGGTCAATCTATTTAAGGATCCATTTTAACTGATTTGTGTTTAATTATATAAATCTTGTATAATCTATACATGAATTGGTGTATTTTTATTATTTGATGAAGGTTTAATCTGATTTCATCATGCTTGACTGAGGTTACTTCATTATACAATCAGTGCTTCACAAAAATCATTTAATGGAATAATAGATGGGGGGAGAAGATATATTAGGTTATTGGATTGATCTTTAACAGGCCTTATAAATTTACACTTTCAAACCTATTGGTTAATGCTGAGGTTTGGGATTCTTGGTTTTTTTCTGGGTCCCCAGTAAGAAAGGGAGACAGTTGCTTATGGTGGCTAGGATTATGCTTGTATACCGCCTAAACCAAATTTATTAAAGGATAATTCTTGAAGGTAAAAAATTATTCTATAATAAAAATATACAAATGATCTATATTTCATTACAAAT
The DNA here is from genome assembly GCA_963277665.1 of Viscum album. NCBI lineage: Eukaryota > Viridiplantae > Streptophyta > Magnoliopsida > Santalales > Viscaceae > Viscum > Viscum album. The sequence continues at coordinate 501,047,904 of OY728122.1, read as the reverse complement.
AAAAATTTAATTTCACCTATTTGTATCCATATGGAAACTCAACTAGAATAGAATTAGAGCGTAAACTTTTTCTTACAAATACTTTTCAACCTACTTAGAATTAATAGTACCTTATTGGGGGACATTCTCAGAGATTCTAAATCAATTATTTTATATTTTACAAGAGAATGTAGTTTTTAATTTTAACAAAATTTATTTCTATTTAATTCTCATGTATTGTTACTTATTCAACTCTCTTATGTGTTTCATTCTTTCATTTATGTAGATTTATTCCTATACATACCCATTTTTATGTGTAATTATCCTTTAGATTGATCTTTGAGGGTGGTTATAGGTTCCTAAGTCCCCAATATCACTTTCATTTATTTTTTTCAATTCATCCTTAGTGTGGTTTTGAGGCATGAAGAGATTGACTAGGGAAGCTGCCAATCATCACATTAAAAATTCAACCTCATATATTCTTTCTTTATTTCAATTCTACCTCGTTTCTTCAAATTTACTCTACTTAATATGGTGAATAATGAGTAAATCTATATTTACTTAATTGGAGTGTTGGAATGGTGGCATGCCTTTCCCAAGGGATATTCATGATTTCACAGCATGAAGGACACATGGATCAGTGTGCCAAGTAAGCTTCCAAATAAGACTGAGTTCCATAATCTAAGTAGAATAGGGTAATTCACCAAGGGTTTTTTACAAGAAAATAGATAGATTAAAAAAATAAAAAGGATAATTAAGAAATTAACTATATAACCTTAAAGATTGACATATTGAATGCTAAATTTTGTGTCCTCATTGTCTTTTTTATTTTTATATTGAAAATTTCGTTTAATTTTCAATTTTATATTTACATGATTAAATTATTTTACTATTTTAAAAACAAAAAAAAATAAAAAATAAGTGAGATCTAAAATGTAACCACTAAAATTGGTACTATCAGAGAGACAATATATATTTATCCACAAGGTTACAACCCTTAGGGAATAAATTATAATTTTAAGAAGTTCTTGACATGTGACTATCACATGTTATAGTAAAACCATTAAAAAATTAATATATTTTAAATGGAATAATTTTTTTTCTATAATGACCTGATTTTTTTAAAAATCCATAATTTATATTTTTTAATTATATTAGAACTATTATTTTATCAAGACCATAATGTATAATAACCTAATAATTTCTAACAATTGTTTATTTTGATGGAAAAAAAAAATTTATTATTACTTTTTAAACCAACGGGAAAATGTTATCTTATTTGAATATTAAAATTATTATATTAAAAAATATTTTTTTAATAGTCAGTTTGAATTTATTTTTTATATTTTAATTAAATAATGTTATTAACTTTTTAAAAGAGTTCAAAAAATATGATGTTTTTAAAATTCATATTTTTTTTAAATGTTACATATTTTTTTAAATTGATTTAATATTATATTTTAGAAGTGTAAAAAAATGTATTATTTTTATCGGTATATAAAATAAATAAATTTATATGTTTTAATGAATATAAAAAATTATTACATTCTTTATAATACGGTGCATAAAAAATTATATTTATATTTTTGAGAAGACTAAAATATTTTATTTGAGTAATATAAACATTATAAAAAAATGTTAAATTAATTATATATATATATATATAATTATATTTACAATAATCAATTTATCTTGTTTCAAATGTAAAAAAAGTTATATTTTATATGAATAAATTATTTATTTTTTTAATAGTATAAGAATAATATAATTAGAAATATCCTAGAGAATTTGTCAAAAATCATGCTTTAAATTATTTAAAAAGGGAAGTTATACCATGAAAGGAAAAGTTATAAAGATATTACACCATTATAAAATTATAGAAACCAAAACAATAAACAATTTTGATTCTTCATATATGTTTCATATAGCAACCATCTCCAATGTAGTGGATCTTCATAGCCCAAGTGTCTCAACATCGTCTAAATAATTGATCATCCTCCAACACTGGTTTGTCTTCCTCACAGCTTCAAATTAAAAATTCTTACTACAATAGAATTCAAGTATACCTCCACAAAGCAGACCTAAGAACACAACTGAGATTTCCATAAAAAGGAAGAAATGATAATCATTTAATGTTGCAACATCAAAATTGAGGGGCCATGCAACAACCACAAGAGACAATCCATTTTCTTAGAGTATCTCTACTATACATGTAAGATTGTCAATGTAATTAGAAATTCCATCTGTAGCAGCTTCCAAATAGTTTCACATGATTTTAACTCCATGCCACACACAATCCCAACACCTGAATTAAAAAATGAGGAAAAAAAATATAAATAAGAAGTAAAAAGATTATGACATTTATACATTCATAGAATACAATTTCAAAAGACTATGTTAATGAAAAGACATAAATGTATGACTCTAAAGGAGAATAATTTCCATATAATTCCCCTAAAATTAGAATTTGGGTAACAATAAAACTCAAATTCCAACTTGGAGTCCATTTGTTCCCTAATGTGAAAATAATCCTCTATTGTAATGTCACATTAACTATACTTCATGAACACCTTTATATATTTATCATTAGTCCAAGAATCTAATTCCTTCCCCATATCATATTTTATCGTACGAACATTCCTTAACTTGGGATCAATATATTCACCAGCATTACTCTTTACTACATATATGGTCTTTAACAATGATAGAAATAGTCATCATCAATGCTAAAAAAGCACTGATGTTGTAAGAAAATTTAAAGGACGAAAACTTTTATCAGTACTAAAAATAGCATTGATAAAATGGATATCCATCAATGTTGAAAAAAATATTGATAAGTAGGTAATTTATCAATTATAGTTTGTGTTAATAAAGGGGACACTTTAATAGTGTGTTTTTATCACTAATAAAGTTATGTTTTATCATCTCTAGAAATAGCACTAATAAAAACCATACTACAATAGTGTGCTACAAAAATTACAGCACACTACATCACCAAATACATAATTTCATTGAAATTAAATTTATAACACAAATACTAGAAAAAAACACTATTTTATTGGATTTGGTGTTCTAGAAATAACTGTTTTTTACTTTGGATTACATATATATTTGAAGATTTTAATATTAATAAAACATCTTATTACATATTATTCATTGTTTTGTATAACTTTAATGTAATAATGTACAAGAGTATCAGTCACATTGATAAGGTCATATAAGTTCCCCACTATGATAAGAACCTTGAAATTTCATGATGAAATTATTAAATATAGTTCTATAGTCAGATAGCGTACTATGATGGGACACATATAATGTTAACTATAAAGTACATTTACTTGTAATCACATGAGACTTATTCTCATGAAGTTCACACTTTATGGACTCCAAGATGAGAGATTATAAGAACATACCCACCTATATGAATTATTCTTGTGTAAGTGTCATCAGATATTCCTACCTATAAGAATGTGTAATGGTCATTATAATTTAATATTTTTATTAATGAATGTAATGAATCATGAACTTTGATCTATTTCATAAACCATAATGATATAGTCCATGGTGAAGTTGGATACATTGGGTGTGTCAGGAATGATGTGTTATTAGTAAAGGAAGGATTTATCACTTCCAACTTTATAGAAGTTGATATCTTATCCCTTTGATTGAAATGAAAAAATTTCATTAAATTCCATGGTCATAGTATAATGATGAGATTATTTTAGATAATCAAAGAAAGGCGTATCAAGTACATAGGTTGGTGACATGTGTGTGAAACCTGCTTGATGAGATACTGTGACGAAGAGATTATATTATACAGTAAGTGTTTGTGTGTGGTTGATTATGTTATGACATTAATTTCTTTCACTTCAGTGCCTTGAACAATTTCTAGATAGTAATATTGGACATTAGACAATACCACCTAATGCTGATGATAGAAAATCCTAAAGGGTCACACACTAAGTGTCTCTATTGATCTCAATTAAATTCAATTTGAATTTAATTATTGGAATCAATAGTATTCTTAAGAATGAGGAATAATTTTATTCAATGTTTATTGATTGAAAATATTCTCAAGGTAATAAATAATTATTAATTACTTAATGAATAATTTATTTAATTATGTAAATAATTAATAACTATTTAATTTCCAAACTATGAATAGAATATTCATTTTATTTATTTAATATTTAATAAATATTTATTCTCTAGACTGTGAATAGAATATTTATTTTTGAATAAATATTTGATAAATATTTATTTGGATATTTTATAAATATCAAGGAGGTTGAGTGAACCAAGATCATGTCTAGTGATACATATTAATTTATAAGCTGATAAAATAAAATTTATCATTACACCAGATATCACACAACATAAAATAATAACGGTTTTCTCTCTAGATGTCTCCTTCTCTTATCCTCTCAATAATGATAAGAATAAGAGATAATCCTTTAAGCCTAAAGGAAATAGAATTAATTAAGATGAACAACACAATATGATCAATCTATCATGCTAGCACTCAAAATTCTATATGTGTTGTTCGGAGATTAAAGGATCGCATGTGGGCCACCTCTAGAGGGGATCTACTTTGGTTCTTCCCTACACAATGATGGTAATCCAAAAAATGTTTTCGATGATCAAAATATTCATCAAATAAAGATCCTAATATGAGGTAATATTTATTCAGATCTATTTAAATTAATTATAAATTTAATGTGTAAAATATTATCTCCAGGTTCGGGCTTTCTATGTCAATATTCTATGGAAAAATTCGATTGTTCATGAAATTTATGTCTTGCGCAATTGGAAAATGATCCATCGAATCTAGAAAAAAACCTTATTGGTTATTCACCCACTAATAACTTTCAATGCATCTAGAACCTTCAAGTGGTGTCAATCAAAGATTACATTTAAATGTATAATTATTTATTTGATTATAGATAAATTATTCCCAATAGCGGCTAGATCCTTCATTTATACATTATTAGTTCTTTAATTCATGTTTAATTAACATGGTTTTGAAAATTTATTATTATTCATTCAAGATTCATAATTTCTTAATGATTAAGAATAAAATGAAAATGACCAGAGATTCCATCGGGAGGTGCTAAATATTTTTTCTAGTAGATTGTGGTACACAGCGTGTAGCCAAAGTACATGTTGTTTACCCATGTTCACTGCACCTAGACATGTCATGGGATACATGATGTGCTAAATAGTTATTATACATGGTTCATTTATTATATAATTCATGATGATCAGGCCAACCTGGCACACAGTTTATCAAATTACATGGTGTGTAGTTGGGCATACACTTCATGTAGTCTACAAGGTTTAGTGGTGAAATTCATGCTAAACATGTGGTCAAATACATGGTTTCTAAAGATGTGATACTAACATCCTAGATAATTAATGAAACACACATTATATAGATGGTGTAGATGGTGTGTAACTCATTAATTCCCCTTTTCTAAAGAATACACTGAGTCATTCGGTTCATTGTAGAGACACGCAATAATAAGAACACATGGTGTATAGCCGAAGTATACATTATGCGATTTCATATCTAAATAACCCGCTTAGGCATCAGTGGGTTGTGTGGAAAAATGGAAAGTAGAACACATGATGTGTAGCTAGTTAGTACATGACTTGTAGTCTGACCAAGATATACACCAAAGCCCCGAGTATTTATCTCAGATACATAGCAATTAAGGAACATAGGGTGTATCTTATAAGTACACATTGTGTGGTGTCCCAATAAATTACAGAATTTAATTACATTAAAATAATTAATTGTAACATAAAAACTTAATTAAACTACTAACACTAGATGTGTTTGACTATATAATAAAGTTTTTTAATAATTGATAATTTCTAAATTAATTTATTATAATTATATTTCATTATTCATTATGTTTTTTTATTTTCCATGAATGCATTAATGATGGGTATCTCCAAGATAATTCATATGGTTATTAAGATAAATGGAATTAATTAATTAGTTAATAAAATTATATTTATCTTAATAATAAAGAATGAATTTAATTGAATGCTAGCCATTTTACTTTTACATATTTGTTGAATGTGTATAACCCTTCATGAGATTTAACCAAAATTGTGTACGTGTTATATTTATTTAATTTAATTTTATTACATGGTTTTTCAATTATTAATTATTAAATTAATTTTTATGGACCATGAGTCATCCCTCCTATTTTATTATGTAGAACCTTCATGTCCAAGGTTTTTTTGTATAATTATCCTTAACCAATCCTTTGGTTCCCCTAACTTGCATATGAGTTATAAACATATATAATAAAAAGAGTATCCTAAAGCACATGGAGGTGGCTAAAGAATTAACTGAGATGAAACCAACATAGGTGATACATAGGTGGACAAATGGAATGTTACAACTTGTTCCAAGACTGGTACAGTGAGTTTTCCCCTAGGGACATAGGTTGATTTATTGTCTGCTCAATAAATCAACTATTAGATAAGCTCGTGATTGGGTCATTTATTTAGTTATTTATTTCTTATGCATTTCTTATTTTATGGATGCAAGACCAAAAGCACATAAATAAATAGACTAGTATGAAAATATGGAATTTAAATAAATAGATTATGCATAATTTGTTTTGAAACATGGTTAATACCTTAAGTAAAATCTACTCAATATTAACAAGACATGTAAAGGATAAAACAATAAATATGTACACATAATAAATAAAATCCCTAAACTTAATATTAAGTCATACTAAGCCTTCCATCATCTAAATTTAGATGAAACCAATTTTAAAGTGCTCGTTCAGGATATATTCAGGGGTAATTTTAATTATCAAGGAGTTATAACTAAGATGATGGGTCAACTTAACTGAAATTTTATTAAATATAACAGCCATAATCTATTAAATACATATTTGTAGGTAAGTTTTGAGGAAATAATAATTAATATTTCTAGATTGGGGAGTCCACTCAGTGGTTCAAGTAGATTCCAGTTTGCAGTTGTCGAGAACAACTACCTAAATACATTCTTATGGTTTTCATGGACATATTTTGGATCATAAAGAAAAGAAATATGGATCCTTTTCACTATAATTTCTTGATTGATGGTACATTCTGAGTTCAATGGTGATGTTTGTTGCGACAAGATAAAATAGTGGGAGTCTTAATAAAATTTTATTAATTATGTCTCACATAAATTGTAATAAAGTTACATACTAATAATATGATCTTTTATAATTGTAAAATAAAATGAAGTTTTTCAACCACATTATATTTGTGATCAATTTTTGAGAAAGATCATCTCTTTACTGGTAGTCACTTCTAGGAATGGTTCAGACACCCATCAGTTGTGTTGTTCTATGAACAAAAATATTATGTGTCGAAATCCTCACTACCTAATCCACCTATAAAGGAGGCGAGTGATGAAGAGTTTTATGTCTATGATAAGTACTTGAGTGAAGTGTATGACGTTTAGTTTTTAATTATTTCATCCATTTCAAATGAACTCATGAAGTCACATGAATACATGGATGCATATAGAATTATCTTGAATCTTCATGGTCTATATCAAGATAGAGCTAGAAAGGAACAATTTGATATATCCAAGGAACTCTTTTAGAGTGATCTTGGAGATGGTGCACCATCTAGGTCTAACATAGTCAAACACATTAGCTACAGTGAGTGTCTAGAGGTTCTAGGGTTTAAATTTCTTGAATAACTACGCACAAATATCATTCTTGAATCACTTCCTCAGATCTTCTCTAATTTTGTTGTTAATTTTAATATGAGAAACATAATGAATTATCTTATGAATATTTTTACATTTCTTATCCAATTTGATAAGGTGAATAAGCATGAAAATTATTTCATCCTTATAGGGAATAAAAGGAAAGTATAGGAAAAGAGATATAAGCCCAAATATTCTTTGTAACACCCTGCCAAGAAGAGAAAGATCAAGAGGAAAAAAATGGAACAAGATGTTATCTATTTTTTTATGTGTTAAGAAGGTCTACTAGAAGAAAAATTGCACCCAGGTGAAGAATCAAGGGGAATATTAAAATTAATTTTTTATCAATTGCAATTTATCTATTGCTAAAAATTGGGTATTAGAAACAAAATGTGGTTCTCACATATATATTCAAATATATAAACCAAGTATATTCAAGAATATTGACTGAGATGAGGTAAATCTACAAGAAGATAATGGATCTAGACTTTTTATTTTGGATATTGGGGAATACTACCATATGTTATTGATGGGAATGATCTTGGTTTTAAAATATTGTTATTATGTTCCATATGTTTCCAAAAAAAATTATTTATGTATCCAAACATGATATAGATGGATTTATTTTCAAGTTCAGCAATAAATTTTTCTTCATTTATAAAGATAACATTATTTATGGTAAGTTATATTTATTTTATGTGTTATATTACACAAACTAAGTAATAGAAATTGATAATAAAATTACCTCACATGAATTATATGACACCCATCTATGAGATCACCATCTAGGTCATTTAAATGAAAATTGTTTGACTAAATTGTAATAAGATGGATATTTTTATCCTTTTAAACTAAAACCACTTGGTGTATTCCATGTGTGTTTACAAGGAAAAATGGATAAATCCCCATTTAGTGTAAATGTTTAAAGGGACAAGGATATTCTTGAATTATTTAATATCAATGTGTGTGGACTATTTCCAATTGAAATAAGGGTGGTTACTCATACTTCATAACTTTTACTAATGATTTAAGTAGATATGGATATGTCTACTAAATGAGGTATAAGTTGGATTCCTTTGATAGATTCAAGGAATATAAGAATTAATTTGAGAACCATTTTGGTATGATGATTAAGAAAATACATTCAGGTCGTGGTGGAGAATATCTTAATATAGACTTCATCGGTTATTTATAGGAGTTTTTGGATTCTTTGTCAATTCACTCCTCCTTATACACATTAGAGGAATGGCGTAATCAAGAGGAGGAACCACACCTTATTAAATATGGTGATATCAGTGATGATTCATGTGATTATTATATTATCCTTTTGGGGGTACATATTACAAATAGAGGTATACATACTAAACCAAGTGAAAAATAAAGAAGAAACTAGTATTCTATATTAGCTTTGGTATGGAAATAAACCTAGGTTGTCACATATAAGAGTGTGGGGTTGTGGAGAATTTGTTAAGTCCATTTATAGAAATTAACTTTCACCCCAAGGAACTATGTTTATCTTCATAGGGTATCCAAATGAAACTAAATAAAATTACCTATATGAACCTATAAAAAAGAAATTCATGGTTAATATAAATCCCACCTTTCTTTAAGGGGATCATATCTCTAAAGAGATAGTGGGAATGAGATAGACTTTGATGATGTCCAGACTCAAGGTATACATGTGTTGGAACTGTAATATATTCCACAAAGACCTATAAGAGAATAAGTTCTGAAGACACAAGTACTGTGTAAGAGTAACAGAGAGGTTAGATAACTTGAAAGATGTGGTTTTCTAGTTACTGAGGATGGTGACTCATTATTAGTTGATAATAATGATCCTATAACCTATAAGGAAGTAGTAAATGGCATAGATGTTTCCAAGTGGAGAGAACCTATGAATTTGAAAATGGATTCTAAGTATCAAAACCAAGGATGTATTTTAGTATACCCTCTATTGGATATAAATCTCATTGGTTGTAAATGGGTATTCAAGAAGAAACTGGACATAGATGGACAAGTCAGTACTTACAAGGAATAGACGATGGATAAGGGGTTCAAACTGTATTAAGGGATAGACTATGATGAAACCATTTCACCAGTTTTTAGGTTAAAATCCATCTGAATTCTACTTTCCATTATATCTTTCCATGACTATGAGATTTGGAAAATGGATTTCAAAATAGCCTTCCTTAGAAGGAACATTTATGGACATTTCTATATGACACAACCTGAAGTTTTTATGACTCCAAATGATGCCAATAAGGTATAAAAATTTAAAATATTCATTTATAGATTAAATGAAGCATCCAGGTCATGGAAAATTTGGATTGATGAATCCATAATAAAATTTGGTTTCATAAATAATGAATGTGATCCTTGTATATATAAACAGTTTAGACGGAGTGCAATAATTTTCTTAATAGTTTATGTTGATGACATACTACTTATTAGAAATGAAGTACCAATATTATAGTATGTTAAATCCTGATTAAATAAATTATTCTCCATAAAATACATAAGTGAAGCATTTTATATTATGGGGTTCAAGATTTATCATGATAGATCTAAGAGTATAACTCATTATAAGTTAAGGTATATACATTGACAAGATATTTAATAGATTCTATATGGAACAATAAAAGATGGGATTGTTTCCAATGTCACATAACATTCATCTTTCAAGGAAAATGTGTCCTCAAACACATGTGAAAATACATGGGATGTTAAGTACTCCATACACATCAGTGATTTGTTCAATCATGTTTGTTATGATATGTATTAGGCTAGATGTTACCTATGCCTTAAGTATAGTAGGAAGATATCAAGCTGACCCAGGTGACCTCCATTGGATAGAAGTGAAGACTATCCTTTCATAACTTAGGCATAATAAGGATATGTTCATGGTCTATAGAGGAGATGAGGAACTAGTCATTAGAGGGTATGCAGATGCTAGTTTCCAAAAAAAATCAAGACGGTCTGAAATCACAAACGAGATACATTGTCACTCTCAATGGAGGTGTTGTGAGCTGGAAGGGATCAAAGAAAGTTTTGGTCACAGATTCTACAGTAGAGTCTGAGTATATTTCATCTTATGAGGTAGATAAATAATTAGTTTTCATATGTAACTCTATCCATAATCTTAACATGGTACCTAGAATTAAAGATATTATCACACTCTTCTGATAATACTATAGTGGTGGCCCTTTCAAAGGATCCAAGGACACATCAGTATATGAAGAACATACTTAGAATGTATCATATTTCAAGGTATTTTTATCAAAGTGGTTGTTCGTATTGAGTATAATATCCATGTAATAAAATATGGTGGACCCCTTTATTAAATACTTAACTCAACAGAAACATGATTATCATGTGAGGTCTATCAGACTGAAAGATATAAATAGTTGGCTCTAGTCCAAGTGGGAGTCTATTGGGGTCATTGTTCTAGAACCCACTATTTATAATTTGGATTACATGTATATTAAAATATTTAATTATTAATAAAACATCTCATTACATATTTTTCATTTTCTTCATGACTTCTAATTTAATAATGGACTAAATTATTTATCACATTGATAAGGTCACAACAGTTCTCCGTTATGATGAGAACCTTGAAATTCCATGATGATATTCTTAAATATAGTTCTATGGTTAGATAACATATTATGACGGGACACATAGAATGTTGATTATAAATTATGAATAATTGTAAGAAGATGAGGCTTCTTCTCATGAATTTCGCACTTGGTAATCTCCAAGATGATAGATTATGTTAACAGAAACACCTGTAGGAATTTTGCATATTTAAGTTTCATTGGATATTCTTATCTATGAGTGTGTGTAATGGTCCTTAGACTTTAATATTATTATTAATGAATTTCATGACTCAAGAACTTTGATGTATTTTCTAACTCATGTTGATATTGTTCATGGAGTATTTGGATATGGTGGGTGCATCATGAGTGATGTGTTATTAATTAATATGTCTAGGGGAATTTATCCCTTTCATATGTATGGAAGTTGATATCTCATCCCTTTTATTAAAATCAAATTTTCACATTAAATTCCATGGTCATGGTGTATCGATGAGTTTATTTTAGTTAGTCAAATAAAGATGTAACTGGCGCATAGGTTGATGAAACATGTGTGCCACCATCTTGATGAGATATTATAAAAAAGGGATTATATTACATAGTAAGAATTCATGTTTGGTTGTCGATATTGTGATATTAACTTATTTCCCTTAGGTCTCTTGACCTGTTGATAGACAGTAATTTTAGACTTTAGTCAAGCCTACTTAATTCCAATGAGAAAGAAGCCTAGATGGTTATACACTAAGTGTTTCTGTTGATCTCAATTAAATTCTATTTGAATTTAATTATTAGAATAAATATTATTCTCAAGACTGAGGAATAATTTTATTTAGGATTTATTGATTGCAAATATTCATAAGGTAATAAATAATTAGTTATTTGTTAATAAATAATTTATTTAATTATATGAATAGTTTATAAATATTTATTCACTAGACTATGAATAGAATATTTATTATATTTATTGAAATTTTAATAAATATTTATTCTCAAAATTGTGAATATAATATTTATTTATGAATAAATGATTAATAAATATTTATTCAAGTATTCGATAAATGTCGAGGAGGATAATCAGACCAAGATATTGTCCGGTGATAAATATTAATTTACAAGCTGGAAAAAAAATATCATTGTGCCAGATTGCACATGCCATAAAATAATATTATTTTTATTATTATTATATGGAATGGAGTTAGAAAATGTTTCTTATATTATTTAAGGGTCATTTTGAAATTAAATAATGTTTTAACATAAACCCTAACCCTATAAATAGATTGATATGCATATTGTGTGGGGTTAATTAAGAATTGAGAACTATTGTGCACAATGATTTTCTCTCTAGATTTCTCCTTCTATCATCCTATCAATAATAATAATATCAAGAGATAATCCTTTAATCTAGAAATAACTAGAAGCAATCAAGATGAACCACACAATAAGATTGATCTATTGTGCTTGAACCTAGAATTCCATCAGTTTTATTGGAAGATTAAAGAACCACATGTGGATCACCGCTAAAGGGACTCTACTTTGTGTCCTCCCTACTTAGTGATAGTAATCCAAAAAGGGTTTTGGATTATAAACATCTTCATCAAAGAAATATCTTTAAAATGGTAATCTTTCTTTAGAACTATTTAAATTAATTATAAATTTAATGTAAAAAAATATCACTTTTGGGTTCTGGGCTTTCTATGTCAATATTCAATGGAAAATCCCATTGGTCATGATGTTTACATCTTGCACAATTATCAAATGATTCATTAAATTCAATAAAACCCATGATGTCTATTTTCCTTCCAGGTTATTCCATTGTTTCCAAAACCATTATATATTATAGACATTTCAAAAATTGTTTTGTATAATTATAGGTACATACAATTTATCACAAACATCAATAAATTCAAAAACATCAATGTTCTGGTATCTTTGACCCCCAACTCCCTCTCAAAAGAGCCCGATCATGCTACCAGTTGCCGAAAAAACCTCCACTACTCAAGAAAAAGATTTCATATATTTAAAAACAATTTTTATATTAGTAATACTATAAATAAATAATTTAAACATAAAATTGAAATGATAAATTAATAAAATGTCACTTTTAAACTAAAAGCATTCACTTCATGTCATACCGGGAACACCATGTGTCGGATTAATGTGTGGATAATTTCTACAAACAAAAAATTATTTATGGATAATTATCTTGAAGTTTCAAGATAATACTAGTGAATTTTATTAGTAAGTATATGATGTGTGTTTTGAACTAAAGTGTCAATTTTAAACTAAAAATATACAATTTGAGTCATATCGGGCACACCATGTGTTATATTAATGTTTGGTTAATTACTACATGTCAAAAATGATTTAAATATCATTTTCCTAAATTATCAAGACAATATGAGTACATTTTATTAGTTTTAAGTGTGTGATGTGCGTTTTGAACTAAATTTTCAATTTTAAATTAAAAAACACACTTTGAGTCACATCGGTCACACTGCATGTCATAATGACATGTGGTTGATTATTAGACTTTAAAAATGAAATAAGTATCATTATACTAAATTTTCAAGACAATATGAGTTTGTTTTCTAGGTTTTTAGTGAGTGATTCACATTTTTAACTAAAATTTCATTTTTTGAACTGAAAACATGAACTTTGAGTCAAACCAGTCATAGCACATGTTGGATAAATGTGTGGTTGATTACTAAAAATCATAAATGACTTGTTTATAATTATTCATAAATTCTAAAGACTATTTGAGTTCATTTTCTTAGTATGTAGTGAGTGGCACACATTTTAACTAAAATTTTATTTTTAAACTAAAAACACCAATTTCGAGTCACATTGGTCACACTGTGTATCATATTGAGTTAGGTATGATTCCTACATGTCACAAATGAATCATGTATTGTTTTCATAAAGTATCAAAACAATTTGAATGTGTTTTCTCAGTTTTGAGTATGTCATGAGTCTTTTTAACTAAAATGCCATTTTTGAACTAAAAACACACAATTTGAGTCACATCAGGAACACTATGTATTTCATTAAGTTATGTCCAATTTCTAAAAGTCACAAATGACTTATGGATAATTATCATAAAGTATCAAAAAAATATAATTGTGTTTTTTTGTTTTGATTATATGATGTGTCTTTTGAACTAAAATTTCAATTTTAAATAAAAAAACACACTTTGAGTCATATCATCCACACCATGCATCAGATTAACATGAAATTGGTTTTTAAACATAACAAATGACTTAAGAATCATTTTTCTAAAGTATCAAGACAATATGATCATGTTTTCTAGGTTTTTAGTGAGTTATACATGTTTTTAACTAAGATTTCATTTTTAAACTAAAAACAATCATTTCAAGTCAAAAAAGTCACACCATGTATCAAATTGAGGTATAATTGATTCCTACATGTCATAAATGACTTATGGATAATTTTTAGAAAGTATCAAATCAATATTAACGTGTTTTATAAATTTTGATTGTACCATGTGTTTTTTTAACTAAAATATCATTTTAAAACTTAAACCACGCATTTTGAGTCATATCGGTCACATAATGTATCAAATTGAGGTGCGACTAATTTATAAACATCACAAATGACTTATGGATCATTTTAATAAAGTATCAAAACAATCTAAATGCATTTTATTAGTTTTGAGTATGTCATTCTTCTTTTAAACTATAATCTCAATTTTAAATAAAAACACAAACTTTGAGTCATATCGGTCACACCATGTGTCAGATTAATGTTTGATTGAATCATATACACTAAGAATGACTTATGGATCATTTTTATAAAGTATCAAGACAATCTGTATGTTTTCTTATTTTTTGGTTAGTGGCATATTTTTTTAACTAAAATGTCATTTTTTAACTGAAAACACATATTTCAAGTTATACCGGTCACATTGTGCATCAGATTGAGGTACAAATTATTCATACATTTAAAAAATTACTTACATATTGTTTTCCTAAAGTATCAAAACAATAAAAATTAATTTTTCCTATTTAAAGTATATCATGCATCTTTTTTAACTAAAATATCATTTTTAAACTAAAACCACACATTTTTGAGTCATACCGGTCACATAGTGTATCATATTGAGGTATGAATGATTCCTATAAGTCACAAATTACTTATGGATCACTATACTAAAGTATCAAAATAATATGAACATGTTTTCTCAGTTTTGAGTATGTCACACGTATTTTGAACTAAAATTTCAATTTTAAATAAAAAAATTGAGTCATACTGGTCACACTGTGTGTCGAATTAATGTGAAATTGATTCATACACATCAAAAATTATAGAAGGATCATTTTCATAAATTATCAATAAAATATTATTGTTTTTTCGAGTTTTTCAGTGAGTGACACATGTTTTTAACTAAAATGTCATTTTTAAATTGAAAATGCACACTTTGAGTCATACTAGTCACATCATGTGTCGTATTGACATGAGTATGATTCCTACACATCAAAAATGACTTATGGGTTGTTTTCTTGAAGTATCAAGATAATCCAAGAACTTTTTCTTATTTTTTAGTGAGTTACACATGCTTTTAACGAAAATTTCATTTTTAAACTGAAAACACGCATTTTGAGTTATACCACTCACACCATGTATCAGGTTAAGATACAGCTAATTAATACATGCCACAAATGAATTATGGATTATTTTTCTAAAGTATAAAAACAATATGAATTTTTTTTCTTGGTTTTAAGTATGTCACTTTTAGTTTTTACTAAAATTTCATTTTTAAATTGAAACCATGAATTTTGAGTCATATCAGTCACACCATGTATCAGATTGACGTGTGTATAATTTCTACATGTAGAAAATTACTTATGGACCATTTTCCTAAATTATCAAAATAGTATGAATTTCTTTTCTTGGTTTTGAGTATGTCACATGTCTTTTGGACTAAAATTTAAATTTTAAATAAAAATAAAAACTTTGAATCATGCCTATCACACCATGTGTCAGATAAATGTACGGTTGATTGGTATACATAAAAAATGACTTAAGGATCATTTTAAAAACATATTAAGATAATATTAGTGTTTTTATTTTTCTTTTAGTGTGTGACATGGGTTTTTAACTAAACTGTCATTTTTAAATTGAAAATGCACACTTAGAGTCGTACTGATCTCATCATGTATCCGATTGATATGTGGCTGATTCGTACATGTAAAAAATGACTCATGGGTCATTTTCTTAAAGTATCAAGACAATAAGAGTGTTTTTATCAGTTTTCAATGAGTGAAAAACATTTTAAACTTAAATGACTTTTTTAAATTGAAAATAAACATTTTGAGCCATACTTATCACACCATGTATTAGATTGAGGTAAGGATAATTACTACATGTCACAAATGACTTATGGATCATTATCTTAAAGTATAAAAAATATGATTTTTTCTCATTTTTGAGTATTTCACTCATCTTCTTTACTAAAATGTCATTTTTAAACTGAAACCACCCATTTTGAGTCATACTAGTCACAATGTATATCAGGTTGAGGTGCGACTAATTAATACACATCACAAATGACTTACAGATTATTTAAATTAAGTATCAAAAAAATTTAATTTTTTTATAAGTTTTCAGTATTCCACGCATCTTTTAAACTAAAATTTCAATTTTAAATAAAAACACATACTTTGAGTCATATTTGTCACACCATGTGTCAGATTAACATATGATTGATTTATACATGTCAAAAATGACTTAAGGATAATTATCTTAAATTATCAATATAATATGAGTGGTTTATAGGTTTTTAGTGGGTGACATATATTTTTAACTAAAATTTCATTTTTAAACTAAAAACACACACTTTGAGTCATACTGGTCACACTGTGTTCTGAATTAACATGCAGTTGATTCATCTACATCACAAATGACTTATGGATCATTGTCCTAAATTATCAAGACAATTCAAGTGTGTTTTCTTGGTTTTTAGTGAGTGACATGTTTTTTTTAACTAATATGACATTTTTAAACTAAAAACATCCATTTTGAGTCATATTCATCACACTATGTATCATATTGAGGTACATATGATTTTTACACATCAAAAATGAATTATGGATCATTTTATTTATTTTTCAAAACAATATGAATGTGTTTTCTTGGTTTTGAGTATGTCAAGTGTCTTTTTATCTAAAATATCATTTTTAAACTAAAAACACACATATAAATTCATACCCGACACACCATATATCGTATTTAGGTACAGATGATTGTTACATGTCACAAATGACTTATGGATCATTTTTATAAATTATAAAAATGGTATAAATGTGTTTTCTCAGTTTTGAGTATGTGATGTGTGTTTTTAACTAAAATATCAATTTTAAATAAAAACACGCACTTTAATTCATACAGGTCACATTATGCATTAGATTAACATGTGGTTTATTCCTACACATTATAAATTACATAAGGATCATTTTAATAAAGTATCAATACAATCTGAACATGTTTTTTAGGTTTTCAAGGAGTGAAATATGTTTTTAACTAAAATGATATTTTTAAACTAAAAACATACATTTTAATTCATACCAGCCACACCGTGTATCGTTTTGAGGTGTGAATGACTACTACACATCAATAATGACTTACATATTATCATCCTAACGTATCAAAACAATCTAAATGTGTTTGATCATTTTTTGAGTGTGTCATGCATATTTTTAACTAAAATGTCAATTTAAAATAAAACATGCACTTTGAGACATTTATAAATGGAAAACACACACTACTGAACATAAACAGATCGAATAAATACTAAATAGATCTATGAATAGAAAAAATAATACTTGATCTTATTATGCTCATTAAATAATTTTTCAAGATTTGTTTTTTCCCAGATCGATCATTCTGTGCTCTTAATATAGTAAAAATTGGTCAAATAAAGTATAATTATTGATGAAGTCATTTATTTATGATCTCTATGAAAATTAACTAAATAATTATCAGATAAAAATAATAAGGAAATTAACTAAAAAATAGTAGATAAAATGATGATAAAGTTAATAAAATAAGTAGTATGAAGGCACCTCTTCATGATGTATTCATACATTTTGACACTATGTATTCTTCCCATTCGTTTCTAAAAAATCTATTTCATCTTTTGAATACATGGACTTTCAAAAATAATATTAGTTATATAAAAATATAAATAAATAAATAAATAATTGATACTTTTTTTAAATGAAATTGTAATTATTATCATAAATACATCTTTATGGATGCTAGTATATTGATGGAATATGATATACTGTAGAAATTTTCAAATGTAATAATCATAATATTTTTCATTATTTTGTTTTAGAAACTGTGGAAACATTGAAAAAAATAAGTAATTTTTTTTATGTTTTGATAGTGAAATATTATTATATATACCCTAATACTTATCCACTTGTCGAATTCGGTAGGCTTTTTATTCTCATAGACTATCCTCATTCCATGGTTTTGATGATATTTAAAATTTCCCCTATCATAACATAATTTTCATTAAAATAAAATATATAATGTATAACTTGGAGTTTATTTGTAAAATATTACATGTAGTATGTTAAAAATTGATAATTTTCATCATGTGTGGTCGATTTGTTGACTATTTCTTCATTGAATATAAAAAATAAATCTTTGGAGTATCCAAATTGATCACAATAAGAAATAAATTCCCCTTAAAAATAAGAAGGAATAAGTAATTAAATGAATGAAAATATATTTTATATGATTAAATTATAGAATTTTACCCATGTATCATGGGTATTAAGAAAAGTTTTTCATCTTTAATTTTTTTCAAACATTATGGAAAGTTTTTTCACTATAACTAAATATTCCTATTCTTCCAATAACCTTCTTTATGTAGAAGTAATGTGAGGAATAATTAGTCCAAATTTTTATTCATCGGGTTTTCCCTTTAAATAGTACATATATATACGCCTTCAAAAAATATGAATAATATTTAACATTAATTAACATAGTAGATTAGTTATTAGAAAAAAATTATAAAAACAAACCTCATGTATACATTTACAACTAAGACATCTAGCCATCCATGCTTGAGGATTCACTAATAGAAATTTAGGCTATATCTACAGACCTATAACCATGGTTTTATAGTTTTGTGGATATATCTTGTTTATATCCATGATTGAATGATCGGGGCGTGGATAAAATGTGTTGTCTCTTTTTTTCCTAAACTCATTGGGATCCTCCTCCCACCTCCCTAATACTCTCTACGCATGACACACTAAACCCTCAACCTTCACGGTGACACCCTCCTCCCCGATACCCTATGACCTTCATGGTGGCGCCCTCCTCCTCGATACCCCCTGCGCATGACCCTCCGAACCCTCAACCTTCACGGTGGCACCCACCTCCCCAATACCCTCTGTGCACTACCCTCCTACCCCAATGGTGTCCATTCCATCCTATCCTCTCTTCTCCCCAATCCTCCTCCACCAACGGTGCCCCTCACAACAGTACCCCTCGCGATGGTGCCCCTCACTGCCACCGAATGAGGAACCCCCCCCCCCCCCCCGCGAGCTCTCATCTCCGATCCTCTTCCCCCGATACTGCCACCAAATGTAGGACACCTCAACTCCCCCCACCAACGTTGCTTCTAGGTGGCCTACCCACCTCCTCTGATGCAGAAAACCCCCTCCTTGTGATCATCCTCCTCTTTGTTATGAACAATTATGTGTTCATTATTTTGTTATCTGTTATTCATAGCTATGTTGTATCAGACCTATATGATTTTTTTGACATTTCATGAAATTCCACCTGTAGTATGTCTTGCATAACCAGTTATTCTTGGATTAAGGTAGGTATTTTTGTATATTTACTTTAATTAGCATGTCATTTTGTTCTTGTTGTTTTATAAAACTTTTTTTCTCAAAGTAAATCAATATTTAATATATATATTGGGTTTAAAAAGTGTTATAAATGTTTTTATCTCTTCGAATAAAGGTTTTATAATGGTTTTCAAAATTTTAATTAATTGGTTTAAATGAAAAGTGTTTATGGGAATTCCTATATGGCTTGTTTTAAAATAATTTATATAAAAAAAGGTATTTGAACCCATTTGGGTATTTTCATGATTTTCAAGGATTTTTTGAAATATAATTGGTTTAATGGATTTTAAAATAACTTGAATTAAAAGGTAGTTGGTATTACAAATGATTTTAAATGTGGATTCACATATAATATTTATAAATAAGGTGATAAAGTCGGTTTTTAAATGGTTAAAATGACTTGGAATTCCTATTTGATTTCTGAAAAGGCATATTTTCACTTTATATAAGATATTTTTATAATTAGTATCATACCAGCCATTATTCCCCTTGTTTTGGTAATGCCTGATTTGAATTTTGGCCCCTAATAAGGGATGTTGTATTATATTTTTGATATGGATGAAGTGAAAGGGGTTATTTCTTGTGAGAGATTTAGAGTTGTAGGTGATATGAGATTTATTAAAGTAATTTTTTATCGATTCTTGTGATTATTTTGATTTTCCACCTCCACTAGATTGATTTATCATGGTAACTTAGGTAAATAATGGAAGGTATAGTGTAATGTGATTCTATCTTAGTGTATGTTAGCTGGATAGTTCCCTAGGATATTATCACCCTACCAGGGGTCTGTTTTATATGTGGAGAGACCTGAAAGGGGAAGATTAATGGGATGATCTTATTTCACATAGGGTCCTAATGAGTAATATGATGAACTAGGTCTAGTATCATCCATTCTAGAGCCTAATGAGTTTCCCATAATGTCTATAATTTATTGAATATTTATTAGCGGATCTCATCCCATGCCTTATTTGTATCCCCACTATTACTTCAGTTATTTCTTATTATCAGTTTCCCATTTATATCTTGGTGCATGTTATGTTTCTATATTCTATTTAAGTTATGGTTTTGGTTTATATTCAAACTGAAATGAAAAATAGTTTAAAAAGTATATTATTAAAGAAAATAATGATGTTTTATTTAATGGTTTGGTTTTGAGATATGGATTTGTAAAAAAAGGGAAAAAGGATTAGTTCTGTTTTAATGGATTTGAAACTCCTTTTTCCTAAGTCTGAAATCATTTCATTTTAAAATGAAAATGGAAGTTGTTTTATAAAAGAAGTTATGGCATGTTACTCTTTTTCTTTACACCCTTTTATGAAAAACCTATTCACTACTTATATTTTAAACTATCGTTAATAAAATGTATTTTCAAAGGAATTATACAAAATCCTTAGTGAAATCCTACTAGGCACAGTTTGGTTCACACTGTGCATACACCAATGGGTGTATGAAAATTTCGTGTTTACATTCAAGAGCCCAAGTTATGTTATTTTACCTTGGTTAATGTTCATGTTGGTATGATGATTGATGGTATAGGATGGTATGGGGGATTGTGAGTCATAAGGAGGTAGTTAGTAGTGATCTAGGTTTGGTCATATTTTTGGATGTTTATATATAATCCTTGTTGGCCCAGATGTTTCTTTTAGTTTATTATATACTTGGGATTCTTCTTATTACTTTATTACGTGATGATTTGATGATGTGATTTATGAACTTTTACTATTTCTAAAATATTATACTATGTTTGATTGTTTTTTTATATTAAAACTATTTATTTTGTGCATGAGTGACTGATGTATAGATGATTCATGTTGGATTTATGGGTGGAGTCTTTGATGTGGTTATTCATATTCAGAGGTTGAAACCATTACCAATGGTTATAATTTGATACCCTAACACTTGTCACCATCCAACAACAATCAAAGACATTATTTGGGACTTTTGGAGATCTGGGGGTGTCCTGGAGGGAGGGGGTCCAAGAGGGAGGGGGTGTCTAGGAGAGGGGGTCTATGAGGGATGGGGTGTCCAGGAGGGTGTCCGGGGGGGGGGCTATCCAGGGGGTGTCCAGGAGGGGGGTTGTCCAGGGGGGTGTCCAGTAGGGGGGTTGTTTGCAGGGGGAGGGGGAGAGTGCAGGTTGGGGAGCGGGCACAATTTAAGTATTCACTTGATCATTAATTTAGATTGTTCAAGGAAAATATTAGTGTTGTTAATTGTGTTACATAAAAAAATGATTCTGAATTGCTTCAATGTTCTATCTCACACCTAATTACTATTATTCACTAATAATCACTAAGAGGGATGTGCCATTAGTATCACATTTCAACATATCTCACCTATAAAAATGAGTGCCTCTATTATGTTATGAATGGTAAACTACTCAGGATAAGCTACTCAAAGACCTAAATCTGAGTCTCAAATAAATAGATTCATAGGTTGTATGTATCATAGAAATTTAAATGATGTTTACATAGTTTCACATGATGTGTGACCATTCCTGGACACCTGGGAAGGTCCTCATCTAGAACCATCATGGTAATCCTTGTGAAATTACATGGTGTTTACATGTAGAACATAGAGTATCTTATCTTCCTAGGGATATTCTTATGTACTCCAATCAATGCTTATGTATTCTCACATATTCTTGTGCAATCTATGTACACATATTTTATATCCATGTAAAAATACATGACATACCCCCTATGGTACAATTAATGTCTATCCACATGGTGTAATTAGTAAACATGCACCCTATATTAAATTGATTCTTACATCTGGTGATATTTTTTTCCATGAATTCAATTTTTTTTTGTAATTTATGATGCTTAATCATGTTTAATCCATTTTTATTACAATAGTATATACCAAAAAATTATATTTTCAATATGTTAAGTATAATCAATATTCATACAGGGTTTTGATCCTCCATACAAGGTGACATGGTGGAATAACACTCTATTTTAGAGAAATACAACATCATAAAATATTAGAGCAACGGTATATTTTTCAAGTAGTGGGTCATTTTATTTGTTTCAGTTAATATTTTATTTTACTTGTATTAAATATGAGTTGTGATTCATTTTTTAGACTGCATGTACTCTTATTAATAAGTGGATGGTTTATTTAATTTGAGCAATGGATATTTTTTAGACCATTAGAACATGTATTTTTTTTTGAGCAGTCGTGTTTTTTTATTGAGCAGTGGGTCATTTTTTAGAGCATTGGATTGTCACCATGTGAATGCACGTGCGAGAACCACTGTGGGGAGAGGGGGCTATCCAGGGGGCTGTCTAGGGGGGTGTCTACAGTGGGGGTGTCTCATCGGGGGTCTCTTTCTAGGGGTGGGGGATGTACGGGGGGGTCTGTGCAATGGGGGGTGGTCTATTGATTGCACCACGATTCACTGTTTCATTTTCACCCTTACACCATTGTGTTAAAATTGTTTTATATTAAAAATTATAAAAATAATAACAAATTTCATTACATTTTTGAATCATTTATTTTGTGTTTATCACTGTTAAAAAGGTAAATTTTACTTTTTTTTATGATTCCATTGTAGGAGGAGGTGATTTGGAGGCCCCATAGATGATCCAGAAGGAAAATGGGCCAAAACTGCATGGGTTCTATGAACACCTATCCACTATTTGGTATAGTATGAAAACTCCATGCATCCAAATGAGCTTATATTTTGTGTACTGTTCCAAAATTAAATTTTATAAAACTATTAAGAAGATACCCAATCCCTATTCGTCTATTAATGGGCCCAACTGAAGTGATCTGTCCAGGACACCGAGTCTTCCTGGAGTCAAAATTTGTGTGTTGTGTACTATCCATATCTAGAGTTTTAGGTGTCCAAATGAATCCAAACTTTAATTAGAGATATCAAATATGGGGGGTAACAACTTTCTAATTTTTTCAAAATATATTGAAGACTTTATGGAGGCTGAAAACAATGGGACAATTGGTTTCTCTAAATCAGGGTTCCCAAAACCACCTTCCATTTTGGAAATAAAATAGCACCTTGGGCTCCCCATTTGGTAGTTCGGCCACAGAGTGAATTGATACCAATTTATAGTTTCAGAGGAGTCCTCTACTCATCCTATAAGTTCTGGAGGCCCCTATCTTCATAAGGGGGTCAAGAATGAATAAGGAGTTTCGCTTGAGCTTCCTCCTCCACCCAATGTCGAGATAAACAGTGGGATTTCGTTATGAGGGAGATACACAAATTTCAAGGGAGTTCCATTGCATATATTAGCTACTGGTTTGGAGTAATTTGGGTGCTAAAACATTTATTTCCATGTATCTTACATACTTCCATATTTGAATGTTTTTTTTTATGTGTTCGAATGAGATGCTCTTAATTTCTAACCGATCAGTGTGAGGTTTTGAGTGTGTAACTTGTGTTGTTCCAATTAGGTAACAAAATAATCATTTTCGTACCTAATTTATTGATATTTAAATATTATTTGGAAGATCTTATTCTATTCATAATTTCTAGACCTTGACAGTGTGATTGTTATGTTAAGGTTTGGTTCTTTAAGCAATGAAATATAGGCTTAGGAATTAATCAGGATTCCAATTAATTTCAACCAAAAAATTACTCCCAACCTAAATTAATCTCCATGAATGATGAACTTTGAAGTATATAGTGAACTCAAAATGAACCCTTTTATCCCATATTTTTTAAAATCTATTTGGTTTCTCAACTTTTAAACTTTCAATTAAGTCATTTCATCCAAAAACAATTTTCAAAACCACCCCCTATTTTAGTACTTCTTATTAAAAATAGACACTCCAAACCCACCGAAACTCCTTGAAAGATGACCTAGGGTCTTCCCTAGACTATAAATCAACTATATAAACATAATAAATTTGACATTTAATGATGGCACGGTCAAAGTTTGGCTCCGTTGCCGAGGATAACTTTGGTTTTTAGTGCATGTTTTTGATCGATTTTTGTAAATTTTGTGAATATTTATTCATTTTATCTTCTAACTCTACCTATATTTTTGTGTTATGATTTATTTATTTTTTTATTTTTTGTGAATTACGTGTTCTAATCTAGGATATTTACCACCTTTAGAACTTTAATCAGAGAGGATCTTACGTTAGTGACCCCAAGACGCACAAGAGAACCCTTTGAAGGAGGACACACAAGACAACAACACTCTTCTGGATCATATATCTTATTCTTCTAGAACCAAAATCAAAACTTAAATAAACTTATATAAAATGGATGAAAACAATAGAATAATAAAATAACTAACATCACCTGATGTCAATATCCAACCTACATACATTTAATTACAAGGAGAGACACCCAATTTTGAACTAAAATATAGTTTAATTCATCTATTACCAAGATTCCATGGACTTCCTAGAGAGGATCTGCATAAGCATTTAAAATAATTTCACACTATTTGTTCAACATTAAAACCTGATAATGTGGATGAGGAATAAGTAAATCTTAGAGTATCCCCCTTTTCTTTAGAAGATACTGCAAAAGACTGGCTTTATTATGTTAATTCCCCAATAAGAGGTTGGGCGGACATGAAACAAATTTTTCTTGAAAAATATTTACCAACCTCTCAAACTGCAACAATAAGGAAAGAAATATGTGGTATAACACAATCTTAAGGGGAAACACTTCATGAGTATTGGGAAATATTTAAAATATTATGTTCAAGTTGTCCACACCACCAAATAAGCGATCAAATTTTGATACAATATTTTTATGAAGGTTTAATTATAATTGATCGTAACATGATTGATGTTGATGCAGGTGGTGCACTATTAGATAAAACCCCAATCCCTACAAGAACTTTGATTGAGAACATGATGTAAAACACTCAAAAATTTGATACAAGGTCCAGTTTACTCATTTAAGGTGTCCATGAGGTGCAAAGTACTGAATTTGAGAATAAGGTGGACACAAAGTTTGAAGAGGTAAGTACCCTTTTATGACAACTTTCTCTCTCTCAAGGGAAATCTCAATCTCTTCCTCCCAACCTTTGGGGAATCTGCTCTTCTGAACCCATTATTCTGACCAATTCCCCCAATTGAGATAAACTTCTGAGATTTGTGAGGAAATATTCCCATGACACCCCTATAACCAACCCTTTAGGAAAGAACCATATTATCCATCCAACTATGGGTGGAAAGAAAACCAATCTTATAGGCATGGGGGTATTCAAACCATCCTCATCAACCATGGAACCAACAAGGGCAATGTTTTCATCCACCACCACTACCCATAAATCCTCAACCACCCCAATGGCCTTTCTAACAACCCCTTATAAAATTCGATCCTAGACTTGAAGACAAGATGAATAAAATGGCTAGCAACAATATCCAATTCCAACAAACCACCCAAGTAGCCATACAAGACCTAAAAAACCAGTTAGGCCAACTAGATAACTATGTGGGGGAAATACAAAGTCATGGGTTGAGTAAACTACCCTCTCAACTAGTAGTTAACCCTAGGGATAATGGAAATGTTAGTTCCATCACCTTTAAGAGTGGGAAACAACTTAAAATACAAATTAACCCTCCATTAGATTCATCCACTCTGGAGGAAACCACCATCCCAACTACTGAAAATGGTCCAAGAGAAGAAAATCCTTACCCTGAGAGAAGCCCTTCCAAAGGAAAGAGTGTCTCTGTTGATGAGTCACTTATACCATCCATTCCTCTTTAATTTCCCCAAAGTTCCACCCAACCTAGGAAACAAAAGGAAACTTAACTTGATAAGGAAATATTCGAAACTTTCAAAAAAGTGCAGGTTAACATTCCTTTGATTGATTTTGTGAAGAAAATACCAAGATATGAATTTTTTTAAAGAATATGTGTACACATAGAAGGAGACTTCATGGTGATGAGAAGGAAAGTTTGTGGAGGAATGTCTCAGCATTGATAGAACCATCACTGGTTACAAAATGAAATGATCCTGGGACATTCTCAATTACATGCACCATAGGGGAGTATTCTTTTTCTAATAATATGCTTGATTTGGGTGCTTCTATTAATGTGATTCCTCACTCTATTTACTCCTATTTTTAGGTTGGTGAACTAAATCCCACTAGAATAGTCATTCATCTAGAAAATCAGAGTACAGAACACCCTTCTGGTGTGTTAGAGGATGTTTTTGTAAGGGTTCAAAATTTAATTTTTCCTTCTGATTTTTATGTGCTTAAAATGGAAGATGATATGATGAATGGACATGCCCCAATTATATTGGGTATACCTTTCTTGAAAACCACCAAAACCATAATTAATTCCCATAATAGAACATTATCTATGGATTTTGGTGGTGACATAGTCCATTTCAACATCCTTGATTCCATGAAGAACCCCTCATAAGAACATTCCTCTCTCTCTCTTTATTAATTAAATTGATGTAATACATTCCCTTGAAAACACTTATTATCATTCCCCTGATCCCTTTTCTATGTTTTCATCCTTGATTTAAATTCTTGGTAATGAATCATGCATTGATTTTTGTAGTGGTCTAGAAAATTTCCATGCATGTTTATTAATTAATAATTTCTTGAACATTGAGGATCCAATGACCATCGATAATACTACTAAGCTTGTAAAAGCTCATTTTTCATCTGAGGATGATACCGTTGAGATAAGATGAGATTAGTGACCTCTCACTTTCACACACACTCCCATAAATCCAAAATCCACCTAAATTGGAACTAAAACAACCACCTCAAGATTTAAAATATTCATATCTTGAGAATGGAAACAAGTTTCCCATCATCATTGCTAGTTCACTCCCTCCTGAGCATGAATTGAGAGTTCTTTAACTTTTTAGGGAGTATAAAAAATCTTTGGGATGGACAATTTCTGACATTCCTGGTATTATCCCATCAATTTTTAAACATCATATATTGTTAAATAACAAGGATAAACCAGTGAGGCAGGCACAAAGTTGACTAAACCAAAACCTCCTAGAAGTTGTGAAAAATGAGGTAACAAAATTATTATTTGTTTGAATCATTTACCCCATCTCTAACAGCCAATAGGTCAGTCCTATTTAAGTAGTTCCTAAAAAAACTAGCCTTATAGTAATCAAAAATGAAAACAATAAATTGGTTCTAACTCGTGTGCAGAATAGTTGGTATGTCTATATAGACTATTCCTGACTAAACCACTATACTAGGAAGGACCATTTCCCTTTTCCATTCATTGAACAAATTCTAGAGAGGCTAGTGGTTAAGTGCCACTAATATTTCCTTGATGGGTATTCTAGATAATTTCATATCCGTATTTCTTCTGAGGACTAGGAAAAATGGCCTTCACTTGCCCCTTTAGCACATTTGCATATATAAGGATGTCATTTGGTTTGTGCAATGCTGCAGGTACTTTCCATCGATGCATGGTTAGTATTTTTTTGGATTACCTGGAGAATTTCATGGATGATTTCACTATGTATGGATCTTATTTTGATGAATGTTTGAGTATTCTTGCTTCAGTCCTACATCATTGTATTGAAAAGAATCTCGTATTAAATTATGAGAAATTTCATTTCATAGTACGACAAGGTATAGTTTTAGGGAATGTAATTTCTAGGGATGGTATCTAAGTAGATAAATCAAAAGTGGATTTCATTTATTCCTTACCATTACCTAAAAATTTATGGGATATGCGGTCTTTACTAGGTCATACTGTATTTTACCATCATTTCATTCATGACTTTAGTAAAATTTCACTCCCCCTCTCTCGATTACTCCAAAAAGAAAAAGAATTTGTTTTTGATAATAAATTTGAGGAAGATTTAAAATGGAGTCTCACATCACCCCTAGTAATCTAACCACCTCGGTGGGATTTATCATTTGATCTCATATGTGATGCCTCTAACTATGCATTTGGGGAAATCTTGTCATAAAGGGTAAACTGAGCTCCACATGTCATAGCATATGCCTCACGTAAATTGGACCCTACCCAAGTAAAATACACCACAATTGAAAAATAATTCCTTTCCATAGTGTTTTACTTGGATAAATTTAGGTTATATATTTTAGGGTCCAAATTCATTGTATTCTCCAACCATACAACCCTCTGATATCTCTTTAAGAAACTAGAATCCAGACCACATCTAATTCATTGGATGATCCTCCTTCAAGAATTCAATCTAGAAATTAGAGATAAAAAAGGAGCATAGAATGTGGTGACCGACCATATCAGTAGGATCTTCCCATCCTCGTACATTGAATCATCCCCATGTATTCCCATTAATGACATGTTTCCTAATAAGAAATTATACCAATTAAAAGATGTTATTACTTGGTATGCTGAAATTGTAAATTATTTGGTAGCATATTGAATTCCTACTGATTTCAAAAAATATCATTCTAGTCATCTAAAACATGAGTCCCGTTGGTACATTTGGGATGACCCCTACCTATGGCATACATGTAGCAATCAGGTCCTTAGGTGTTGTGTTCCCGATAGGGAGTTTCAGTTTGTACTTAGATTCTTCAACACTCTTGCTTGTGGGGGACACTTTGGTCCCCAATGGACTAATCACAAGGTCCTTGATTCTGGTCTCTTTTGTCCAACACTTTTTTGGGATGTACAAGAATTTTGAAAATCTTGTCTTCATTTTCAAAGAATGGGGAATGTCTCTAAAAGAAATGAAATTCCACAAAAATCGTTGCTCTTTCATGACATTTTTTATGTTTGGGGAATTGATTTTATCGGTTCATTTCCAAATTCCTATGGAAACTTGTACATTCTTCTAGCGGTCGATTATGTGTCAAAATGGGTAGAGGAACAAGACACAAGGACAAATAATTCCAAAATAGTTGTGGAATTTTTGAGAACTCAGATCTTTTATAGGTTTGGATTACCTAGGTTCATCATTAGTGACTAGGGTTCTCATTTCTATAACCAAACAATGTAATCACTTTTGTGTCGGTATGGGGTTGGTCATCGAGTGTCTACTGCATATCATCCACAGACCAATGGTCAAGACAAGGTGTCAAATAGAGAGGTAAAACAAATTCTTGAAAAAATGGTTCAACCTAACAGAAAATATTGGTGTCTTATACTCAATGATTCATTATGGGTTTACCATACTACCTTTAAAACTCCCATTGGAATGTCACATTATAGGCTTGTTTTTGGAAAAATTTATCACCTCCCTATTGATATTGATCACCGGGCCTACTAGGCCATTAAACAATGAAATTATAACCTTTATGGAGTAGGTTCTCAAAGGAATTTATAGATTTAGGAGCTAGAGTAAATGTGTAGAGATGCATATGAGAACTCAAGGATTTATAAGGAGCGAACCAAGGCTGCCCAAGACTGCCTCATCCTTCATCATCAGTTCCACATTGGGCAGAAGGTCCTCCTTTACAATGTAAGGATGAAGTTTCATCCAGTTAATCTTTATTCCCATTGTATTGGACCATACACTATTACTAATGTATCTCTATTTGGTGTTGTTCTGGTTCAAAATGAAGAAACTAAGAAAACCTTCACTGTCAATGGGAAGTGACTAAAGCACTTCCATGAAGCCCTTATGAAGTTCCTAATGGAGGAACTCCATGTTCAAAAAGCAATATACCAATGACACCCACCTGGTTTTATCCTTCATTCCCACATTCTATTTTATTACATTGAAGACACTAAAAATTCTAGGTGTGGGGGTGGATACATTCCCGTGTTCATTAGGATTTTCATAGTCTTCCTTCTTTATTCTCTTTTTTTCATTCTTTATGGTATTTTCACTTTTCCCCATCTTGTTCAGTTATTTATGATTTTCATCATCTTTCTTATTTCTTCTCTTTTTCACCTTCTTTATGGTATTTTTACTCCCCCTTATGGTAACCAAATCATGGAACTTACTGAAAATGCATGTTGAAATTTTTGATTCCATGTTGATTTAACATTTGATGAAAACCTGACTCTATTATGGAATGAATGTTTGTGTGAATTTATCATTAGGGAGTTATTTTTAGTGAATTGGTTTTATATCAATGATATAAATGGTTGTATCTCTGTGAAACCTTTTAGATAATTGATGCCCATTGTGTGAGTAGTGTTTAGGAAAACCGTGTCACTAATATCTCCAAACATTTTTGCACCAAAACACAAAGTGTGAATATTTATTACTTAATAAAAGGTAAATATATATTAGGTTAATATTTTTCAGCTTAAAATGAAATTTACATACATTTGTTCCTTATCTGATATGTTTCATTACTATACCATGTGTGTGTACCTAATATCCAACTATTGTACGCCCTCAAAAAAATCAAAACAAAATTGGGTTGTCTCTTGGGAAGTTCAAAAACCACTCCTCCTCAACCTTTGATCTTGTTATAACTATTAAAATTAGTGTCATGAGGAGATCAAACAAAGGTTGAGGGATGAGTGTGGGATTTGTTACAAATGAAACTTCTGAAAAAAAACAAAAATAATAATTGAGGGGAGTGATCAAATGTGCAACATATGTCGATATCTAGGTCAGGAGCTTATGATTTGACTTCTAGGAATGCTTAAGTGAGTGTTTATTGAAATATTATTGCACAGGATGCAGGGAAGGTTTGATGAAAAAATAATTTAAGCTGAAAATTGTTAAAATAACCTATATTTATTAGATGGAAAGTGGAAAGAATAGCATGCAATGGTTTTCACACACACACATGGAGAGTTAGTGTCATGGTTGAATTATTAATTCCTTTATCAATTCGATATCATGAATCTCTTTGAATTTCACTATGATATGATTTATGAGACATCTTTTTCCATTTTCACTAGGAAGAACTCCTTGGTGTGGTTTATGCATTGATCACATTACTTTAATTAATTAAAATTTCCTCAAATGTTAAATCTTCATGATGTTGGTAATATCTACATGCATAATTTCTGAAAATGTAACTTTTCCTATGAGTGAAAATGTTTAGGTGTGGGGGTGTGATCGCACCGTGATTTACTATTTCATTTTCACCCTTACACCACTATGCTAAACTTGTTTTATATTAAAAATTATAAAAATAATAACAAATTTCATTACATGTTTGAGTAATTTATTTTGTTTTTATCACTGTTAAAAAGGGAAATATTACTTTTTTTGATGATTACATTGCAGGAGGATGTGATTTGGAGGCCCTGGAGCTGATCTAGAAGGAAAATGGGCCAAAACTGCATGGGTTTCATGAACACATGTCCACTGTTTAGTATATTATGAAAACTATGTGATTTAAAATGGGATGATATTTTGTGTACTGGTCTAAAATTAAATTTTCTATAACTATTAAGAAGCACCCAACCCTCAATCTTCCATTAAGGGGACCAACCAAAGTGATATATCCAAGACATTGAATCTGCATTGAGTCAAAAGTTGTGTGTTGTGTGCTATCCATATCTCGAGATGTAGGTGTCCAAATGAAGCCAAAATTTCGGTGGATATATTCAAGATGTTGGGGAACAACTTTATAGTTTTGTAAAAAGTTATTGAAGACATTATGGATGCCGAAAACAATGGGAGAAGTTGTTTCTCTAAATCAGGGTGCCCAAAACCACCTTCCATTTTGGCTATAAAATAGCACCTTGGGCTCCCCATTTGGTAGTTCGGACAAGGAGTGAAGTTCTGCCAATTTGGATTTCTATAGGATTACTCTACTTTTCCTAGAAGTTCTAGAGGCCCCTATCCTCATAGTGGGATATATAATGAATAAGGAGTTTAGCCCGAGCTTCCTCCTCCACCCGATGTCAAGCTAAACAGTGGGTGTTCATTGTGAAGAAGCTACACACATGTCAAGGGAGTTCCAATGCATATATTAGATATTGGTTTGGATTAATTTGGGTGTTAAAACATTTATTTCCGTGTATCTTATATACTTTAATATTTGAATTCTTGTTTTGATGCATGCGAATGAGATGATCTTAATTTATAACTGATCGGCGTGTGGTTTTGAGTGAGTGAATTTTGTTGTTCCAATTGGGTAACAGAAGA
The DNA here is from genome assembly GCA_963277665.1 of Viscum album. Classification (NCBI taxonomy): domain Eukaryota; kingdom Viridiplantae; phylum Streptophyta; class Magnoliopsida; order Santalales; family Viscaceae; genus Viscum; species Viscum album. Next base: position 501,014,739 of record OY728122.1, on the reverse strand, counting down.
ATACTTTTTATTACCAAATTTCTTGATATTTCAACATTCTTTGGAAGCTATTATTCCATGCATAAGTTCTGTACCTTGAAAATATGATTTTTATGTCAAGGTGTGGTTCTTCAAGCAATGAAATAAAGTCTTAGGAATTAATCGGGATTCCAATTAATTTCAACCAAATAATTACTCCAAAGATAAATTAATCTCCAAGAATAGTGAACTTGAAAGTGTGTATTGAACTCACAATAAACCATTTTATCTCATATTTTTTAAAATCCATTTTGTTTCTCAACTTTTAAACATTCAATTAAGTCATTTCATCCTAAAAATATTTTCAAAACCACCACCTATTTTAGTACTTCTTATTAAAAATGCACACTCTAAACCCACCAATGCTCCTTGAGAGATGGCCTAGGGTCTGACCTAGACTATAAATCAACTTTATAAACATAATAAATTTGATGTACCATGACAGTGTAGTCATCTATCTAGGGGAGTGAAGGGGGGGCTTTGGATGGGGAAGGGGTTATAGGGGGGTCCTGTCCAGGGGGTGTCTGCAGGGGGTCTGTCTAGGGTCTGTCTGGGGGGAGTGGAGGGGGTATTTGCATGGGGGAAGGGGTGCTACAGGGGGGGTCCTATCCGAGGGGGGTCTGTCCAGGGGGGTGTCTGCAAGGTGGGGCTCTATCCAGGGGTGGGGGATTCAAAACACTCTGTGAAAACATTATTGAGTCCTTGAGGTGACCTCTATCATATAATATTAAACATATAAATAAGATTCTCCATCCTTCTGTCCATATTCACCTGCATTAACCACTGTTAAAGCATCCTTCCCAGCCTTCCTAGATTCAACTAAGCAGTTAATATCAATACTAGAAGTACCACCATACAATTCTATACTTTGATCATCCTCATTCCTTGTATCATACTTATTAAATCCATAAACATAACTTTTAAAAAAGGAATTATCTCTAGAGATAAACTTGGATTTTTCCCAGTGTTTATATCTAACTTCCTCTGATATTGAAATAAAGGTAGAATTCACATATTTATCCCTCTTTTCAGACCTAATAGATGGAGTTTTAATAGGTGAATAGACATTTATAATTACAAGGGAATTCTTCCCCTTACCGGTATCATAACTCATGAAAAGTTTCTCCTATAAGTCAACATGGTCATCTCCTATACCCGATTAAAACTAAGCTTTATTTTGACCTCTTAAGTCCCACTGGTATTCAATAAATCCATCACCACCTTTTTATAAATCTATAATGAGATGCAATTTATTATCAAATTTCTCAGAACCAGAACAATGATAATCCACCCTCATAGTCACCCATCTACATTGTAAATATTTCCCTAGGGTAGCTATCTTTGTATATTTAAAAATAAGTAATGATTCAAAATTCAGGTAGTTCTTTTCAAGTTTATTCTACCTATATATCATGATTCTATTATCTATGATGATATTGGTAGATGTGTAATTTTAGCTACATTGTATGGTGAGGATGAGCTGGATATTATACTAAAGGATGATTGGGCTTCCATGAGAGTTACAATTGTTAGTGAGGATGTTAGTAATATCTATTTATCTCTCTCCATGTATCTCCCTCCATTCCCAATTTTATGTCTCTTCCCAAATACAATTTCTCCTACAGTTGAATCTTCTCTAGTTTTTATGTCAAACTATTTTAGTTCTCTAGATTTTAATGATGATCTACCAAGATATTAGAGGGTTTTTGAAGCTAACATTGAATCCAGTGGTGTGACCAATAGACTTAAGGCTAAGTCTCTATCTAAATGTGTGATTCCATCTAAACCAGGGTCATGAAACATGGAAGTAGGGCTACCACTTATATAGGGCTCTCTCATATCACCCTTTCCCATTACTCTCACTGGTAGCTTTAGATGGTGATTCTCATAGTTTTTTTATTTCTATATGATTTATACTTAGCAAGAAGTCTTTTTTTCAATAGTGATGTAATACTGATATTGTTCATTGTATGGAAATCATTACTATATACTACAAAGGAAACTCATATTTCTAAAAGGAGTCATTAAGAAATGGTCTACACTACATTATTCCTCAATTGTAGGAATTAAATAACTAGAACATAAAATAGATATACTATATAGAAACCTAAAAGACTCTTTGGATGATGAAAATTTTATGAATCTCATGGAAAAACAAAAGAATCTTGTGGAAGGATTCATAGAGGTAGAAAACAATTCTTGTGAAATGACTCAGGTATACTAGCTCTAAGATGGAGATAGAAACACCACTTATTTTCATGTTGAATCAAATAATGGAGTTCTATTAGTAAACATAATTTAAAAATGGAGTATGTATCATTTACCAATGACTATAGTGTCTCAGGTCCACTTATAGTATATCATTTTTATAATATTCTTTTTTATATTGGATTTGTGAACTAGGGTGGCTATACAAGAGAGTATACTAATGGGAATTTATTCAATATGATCCCTTCTATATCATGGTATTTTATCCATAAAAAAACATATTACACTACATCATCAGAAATGATTCATGGTAACTTCAATACATTGAGACTTAAAATTAATATGTTCTTCATCAAGTAGTCGCATACCAATGGTGGAACCTCAATGGTAAAACATCAACAGTATCACCCCAACACTGACTATAGTACCCCAACACTAACTGTAGTACCCCAACACTAATTGTCCAGGGGGGTCTGCTGGGGGAAGGGGGGGATGTCCAGGAGTGTTGTCCAGGGGGGGTCTGTAGGGGGGAGGGGAGGCTGTCCAGGGGGTGTCCAGGAGGGAGGGGGCTTTCCAGGAGGGGGTGTTGTCCAAGGGGTTCTGCAAGGGGGGAGGGGTGCTGTCCAGGGGGGCTATCCACATCTAAAGGAATTTTTGTGGCATGTACTTCTCTGAAATCATGATTGTAGTATACCCCAAGACATGGTGTCAACATGTTTATAATTTTTCAATGACACTATTAGTTTCTCATACAATGACTTATTTTCTTGCTTATAATTCTTACATTATTAATTCTGTACATATTTCCTTTAAATATCAAGAGAGCTCAAAATGGAGATTATTGCTACTATTTAAAATAAATCATGCATGATAAATATAAAAATTATAAAAAAATTGTACTTGGGGGAATTATTTACTGAGAACATTGAATGAGTTGTTCCTTGGTTTTATTATTTTATGTTAATATCTCATATCACCCATGTGTTTGTGTGACACTGTGTTGACTTTAATAAGATATTATTTTCCTGATGTCTTAATCTTACTGATGATGCTCCATATTGATGTTTTTATCATTATTACCTATTCTATTATTTCTTTTCTCACCAATCATGTTCCTCCCAATTCAATTTTTAGGTTCAATTAAAGATGATTCATCATATCACTGGCATTTTGTTAAAGTCTCTTGGGACCTTTTCGTGTGTGTTGCGGAAACTAAAGTCAAAGGCGACTCGCCGCATATGCATAGGTAAGAATATATATAATAAGTTCTCCCTTTATATGTATATCTTCCAATGGTAGCATGATTACATATAAGGGGCTAGGTGTTCTTATGTATATATATGGAAAATGCATATGTGGGTGGGTGATAACAGGCTTATGCATGTGAGAATATATATAAGTATTTTCTTTTGAGTGTTCAAGGCCATGCGAAAGCATACATAGGGGTTAGGGAGTCCTTATGTATATGCAAAGGTGAATATACCTAGATGATGGATGAAGCATCTTAGAGTTTTCATTGATAAAAGATTCAAGCACCGAGTGTGGTTTGGGTCCTTTGAGGTAAAGTCCCCCTCCTAGCCTCTTTAATTCAAGAATGTTTTAAATTACATTTAATTTCCTTCTTAATTCTGATTGTTTATATTAAATTTTAATTCTTTAATAAGTGTTGGTTAAGATAATTGTTTCGTTTGATAAACAAGTCATGGTTTTCCAATAAAACTCCTCCAATGGAGGTACGCTGTCTACAAAAACTCATAGTGGTATACCTTGCATGACATTATTTCATTTATGTTTTCCTTATACTTGATGTCATTGTTATTTGTAAATCACACATCGTACTTGACCCTTTTTATATCCCTGTATGGGGTTGCCCTCTTTTTATTAAAATGGTTGTTTAAGATGGAATTTCCCAAGTAAGAAAGTGATGTGATGACCAAGTCAACACCAAGTGACCCCCCTTTGATCTTATAAATGGAATTGCCATGTTTTAATGAATTGAATGAGTTAAATGGAACCGAACATGGTTAACTTGGAATATGAGAGGTAATGACTCATGTAGTGATTCATGTAATGGTTATGCCTCATTTATAAATTTTAATTGGATGGGGGGATTTCTAGGAGGGGGGCTGTTCAGGGGGGTGTCCAGGAGGGAGGGGGTGTCTAGGTGGGAGGGGGTGTCAGAGGCTTTCTAGGGGGGGTTTGCGGGGGGGGGGGGGGGGGGGGGTTACTTTAGGGGTGGGGGTGAAAAGGGGTGTTCAAGGGGGTGCAAGGGGGATGTCCAGGGGGTGGGATACTATAGGGGGTGCAAAGGGGGTGTTCAAGGGGGTGAAAGGGGGATGTCCAAGGGGGTGTCCAGGAGGGGGTGCAAGGGGGCATGGGTGTGCAGGGGGGTTGTCCCAAGGGGTGTAAGGGGGTGTCCAGGAGGGGGAGGGGGGTGCCCAGGTGGGAGGGGGTGTCCAGAAGGGGTGGTGGTGTAAGGGGGTGTTCAAGGGGGTATAAGGGGGCATGGGTGTCTAGGGGGACTGGTGTCTCGGGGGGTGCAAGGGGGGTGTCCAGGAGGGGGGGCTATCCAGGAGGGGGGGTGTCCATGTGGGAGGGGGTGCCCAGGAGGTGGGGTCGGGGGTATGGGTGTGCATGGGGTGTTCAAGGGGGTGTTCAAGGGGGTTTAAGGGGGGTCCATGGGGTGCAAGGGGCATGGGTGTGCAAGGGGGATGTTTAAGGGGGCTGACCAGGGGGTGCAAGTGGGTCTATGAGGGGGGTGTTGTCCAGGAGGGTGTCCAGGAGGTAGGGGATGTCTAGGTGGGTGGGTTTCTAGGTGGGAGTGGTGTCCAGGTGGGAGGGGGTGTACAGGAGGGAGGGGGTGTCCAAGTGGGAGGGGGTGTCCAAGAGGGGGGTAGGGAGCTGTCCAGGGGGTGGGCTACTGCTGGGGTGGGGGTGCAAGGGGCTGTCTAGGGGTGAAAGGTGGTGTAAGGGGGATTTCTAGGGGTGAAAGGGGGTGTCCAGGAGGGGGGTTGGGGTCTGTCTAGGGGGGCTTTGTAGGGGGTGGGCTAATGTAGGGGTGGGGGTGCAAGGGGCTATCTAGGGGGGTTGGGCTACTATAGGGGGGTGTTCAAGAAGGCTGTCCTGGGGGGTGGGTTACTGTAGGGGGTGAAAGGGGGCTACACAGGGGGTGCAAGGGGGTCTCCAAGATGGGGGTTAGGGGGCTATCTAGGGGGGCTTTTTAGGGGGTGGGCTACTATAGGCTTGGGGTGAAAGGGGACTGTTGGGGGGGTTCTAATGTAGGGGGTGCAAGGGGGTGTTCAATGGGGTCCATGGGGGCTATCCTGGGGGTGGGCTACTGTAGGGGGGTGCAAGGGGGTATCCAGGGGGTTTTAGGGGGGGTCCATGAAGGGGTTCAAGGGGGCATGGGTGTGTAGGGGGGTGGAAGGGGGTGTTCAAGGGGGTTGTCCAGGGGGTGAAAGGTGGGGTGTCTAGGAGGGGGGTTGGGGGCATGGGGTGTAGGGGGTGTTCAAGGGGGTGTAAGGGGGCTGTCCATGGGGGTTCAAGGGGGATATCTAGGGGTGCAGGGGGGTGCAGGGGGGTGTTCAGGGGGGCTATGGGGGTGTTTTTTTATGAAATGTGAAGGTCTATATCCATGGTTTTAAACTGTGGCTATAGGCCCTATGTGGATTAATGTTCTGGCATGGTTTCAAACCATGGATATAGGGCTTTAGCCACAGTTTAAAACTATGGCTATAGGGATTTATCCACAGTTTGAACTGTGGCTATAGAGCTATATCCACAGTTTGAACTGTGGCTATAGAGTTATAGCCACAGTTTCAAAATGTGGTTATAGGTCTCTCCCTATAGCCATGCCAATACCATACACGGTCTATTGAACTGTGGATATAACCTATAGCCACAATTTTTGGGATTATAGCTATGGTTTCAAACTATGGCTATAGCCTAAATTTATAGTAGTGATTTCATTTACATTCTCAAAACCAAGAAAGTATGTAATTGACTCTCTGTAAATTTTTTCTTCAAAATCAATGATGTATCACCATTTTGGAATGTTGTATCCACATTAAATTGTAATATTAGTAAATTAGAAGTTGAAATAGCAGGGTAAAGGTACTTTCTAAAGGTAATTTAAATAACCAGTTGATCCTTTATATTATTTTGATCTAACCTTCTGTTTCCCCTTCCCTTTCTCCATCAATAATAAAATTCATTGGTTAATGAATTTTTTTCATTAATTATTTAAGTTTTTTCATAAAAAATAAATTAAAAAGTAATGCCTTCTTGTCAGTATGTATTTTTACAAGATAAAATGGACATGCTATGAAAGTTCCAATAGAATATTTGACCGTTTGAACATCTATATCATCGAGGGGAACCTATAGCATAGTGTTCGGATCGTGATCTACACGAATACCCACACTCTCATGGAATTTTGGATATTTTTTGTGTAGAATTTCTCCTTAGATATTTTACATTAAACCCCTCAAAATAAGGCAATGGTTGAGAGATGATAAATATAAATTGTAGTCATTTTCACCTTATAAAATATCATTACAGGAAGAGTAACAATGTATTCTTATTCAAATTTCGCAGAAATAGTTATGAAAAAATTGATTACCATTGGTAAGGAAGACCTTTGAGGGGGTGTCTCACCTCAAATCTAGGGGAGGATCTTCATGTAGTGATTTTTTTTATGTTGTTTATTCTCTTTGATGCCTTCCCATAACATTATCTAACAACTCATACTATCAATTAATTTTTTCTTCTAGATTAGATATTCATGTTTTTATCTCCTCTATTTTCTTATTTTTATCCCCCTGTGCATTTCTTTTCTCAGAATATGTTTTGTGTGACACTCCAAAACCCACTCCTTTGATGCTGCCAGATTGTTTTGGATGCTTCAAGGACACTAAAATCATTAATTAATTGGGTACAAATGATGATGATTCTTATGTTTAAGTTGGATAAAAATATAATAAAATATGTAATTGTTGTTATGTAATACTGATTTAAAGCAAAATAAATATTTATTATGTCATTATTACACATGCTTCCCATACTTTTTGTGTTGTTTGATCTTTTAGTATTCTATATTTATTTACACAAGTCTTCTTCAATATCAAATGATGTGGTATGTATGTGGATTTGGATTTTTATTCTTCAATATTTTTATTAACAAAGGAATATAATTATGTTTTTATTTCATGCCACATAAAACTATTGTTGTAGATTTAAAATACATACCATTTTTTATCAAGTGAATCATACCTCATCATTGTTTTACCATATGGTTGCATTGGTTTAGTTGCATACTACTTATTTTCAGCACTCAATAGTTGTTTCATAAATTATAAATTCTTTATCAAAGTGATTAATACATGTATTTTCAAGTAATGTACTACCAATAAAAATGTACCTTAAATGATGCCTCCTCATGATGACCAATAAATCCATTCCATGCTTTTTGGTTTAGCATATGTTCATACATCTGTGATGGGTGTGGGTTTACTTTTCGTTCAGCATCACTGAGATGATGCTTTGTAAGAATTATCTAAAGGCCACTATGATAATTTCCAGGGACCATTAATTAAAATTTCATTCAACATTTATCTATTATAATTGCAATCTATAAGGGATAATGAAGAGTAAATCAATTTTTCATTGTTTTTTTAGTAAAATAAAGAAAGTATACTATAATTTTACCCTAATATCTTCCCAAATTAGTACCTTAACCATATTCACAACATTTTTCCACATATCAATATCAATCGGCACATATGTTTGAGTGGTGATCCCAATGTAACTAATGAAAATAGACATGTTAGAGTTAACAATATAGTCATGTTCATTCCATCCAACCTTGAATTTGATGCCTCTTCTTCTCACCTTAATAATTTTTGCTAACACTATCATGTTACCATGCTCCTATTTTTTCTGGGACTTAGGTTGTTCACCTTCTATCAATTTTTAGACTTCAACATTTTCAATATATTTTTCCTTGGAATTGGTAGCATTAGAATGTGGAGATAATTATTATTCATTTTCATTGGGAGCATCATCGTGTTGAGAAACTGGTTGTTCCTCAGGATTGGGAGCATTGGCATGTATAAAATCCATTATCTATAGAATTGGTTGAACATTTAATTTAGATTATGTAAATTCATTAGTGAATAGATAATAATATGAGGTATCACAATGTATATTACAAAAAAATATAACCTAATTATTGAACTCTCTTTTTCCATTTGAATTTCAAAGGGGTTTAAACCCTCTATTAAGTATTCAAATACCCTCATTGTGGTCTCCTCTAACATACAATACCTCATCTACATTAGGACCATCTTGAAATGATTATAACATCCCAATGAAAGGATCATCCACATTTTAATTGACATGTAACTCTTTATTGATTTTGGTTAATAATAGAACAATTTACCACTATGTGTTTACAAGATATAGAACATAAAATACATGCATTTCCTATAATTACATTATAAATAGTTCATCCTTGTACCTTTTCTTACTAAAATCCACTTTCAAAAAATTCAATTCATTGATTTTAACTACACTATTTTTATCAACCAACTTGCATTGAAAAATAATCACTTCGAATGTTTTACAATCAAACTCTCGTATTTGTTCAATGATTCCAAATTATTACATATTCATATAAATTGGATTTCAGTCCTTGGTACCATATACATGCATCGCTTCTGCCACAAGTGTAACTCTACTATTTTACATGGTACTAATTCATCATGTTTCTTTGTTTAGAATGTATAACCGTTAATTACATAACCATTATAAGATAATACATACACACTTGGTCCTCTAGATAGCCATCAAAGTAATTTTGAAATTGAATTCAAGTTTACAACTGAATCCTAAAAAATATGGTCTTGAATCTATCCTATAAACTATCATTTATATGTATTTGATATCCAAATTCTATCCCTTTATGGATACAAATGCCTAAGAATTACTTTTTGGGTTACAAAATATTGCATTATATCTAAACTATTATGTAAAATGTAAAGGTGATCATGCTACTATTATGTAATAGTAATTGGGAAAATCTATTTTAGAAATTCTTTTACCCACGAGTAACCTAATGTGATGAGATTTTTGTGGACCAATGATTTCCACATCAGGTAGGTAGTCGATAAAGAATTGCATGGTTTCCTCAAAAATATATCACTCCAAAATTAAACCTTCTAACCAAATTTGATTTTTGAGATACTCTTTCAAAATATTTATATAAAGTTTAATAGGGAACATCCATATATAATATACAAGATCACATACTTGAATCTCTCTGGCCAAGTAAACCATCAATTGAACCATTATATCAAGGAATGATGGTGGGAAGAATATCTCCAATTCACATAATATGAAATCAATTTCATTTTCCATAGTTTGAAATTTAACTGAGTCTATAACTTTATTGCATATAGATTTTAAAAATAAATAGAGCTTGGTTAATGTATGATAGAAATTCTTAGGAAAAATTCAAATTAAATCTACAGGCATTAAATCTTTCATCATAACATGAAAGTTATGTGATTTTAGACCCTTTAATATTCAATTAGGCATTGACATGATATTATTAAAATTTAATGAATACACATCCAAAACCTTTACATCATTCAAAAAGTTTAAAAACTGATATATCTCTTTCCTAGAAAGATTTTAAGCAATTATAGGAAGAAAATTATGTCATTCACCCTTCACTGGAACCAACTCTTATTGTATCTGCATGTCAATCACATCCAACCTAGCCTTAATTTCATACTTTGTTTTATTGAGTTCATTTAGTAATGTGTTAATGACACTATCACATATATTTTTTCCACATGTATAACATCAAGAAAATTTCTGATGTATAAATAATTCCAGTATCATAATTTTAAAAAAATGATCTATTTTTCTAACTGATTTGGGTAAATTTTTTCAAATAAGGTTTGCCAAAAGTGGTGTACATATCTTTTACTCTCTAAAACCAGTGATCACATGTTAGTGAAGATGGTGTTATACCTTCTTATGAATTCTCATTGAGTGATTTCATCCAAGATTCATATTTATTTCCTCAACATAGAAATATGTGATATCCTAGAACCACAGTCTTTGATGAATGTGTCAAACTAATTGTGTTTATTCCTTGTTCACAAATAGGACACCCTTGGGTTCCATTAATGACATATCTTAAAAAAATTAAAGTCATTTATCATCTAGTACAACATGGTTCTCAATGTGAAATCTTAATTTATGTAAGAATCATACAACATAAAACCTAAATCCCACACTAATTTCAAATCTTTTATCAATGGATCCAAATAAAAATCAATATCATTACCTGATTGTTTTGGTCATGATATAAGTAGAGAAAACATAGTGTATTTTTTCATCATGCATAACCATGGTGTCAATTTATAATTTACCAACATAACTATCCATGTATTGTGTGTGCTGTTTTGTAAACCAAAAGGATTCACTCCATCTATAGATAGTGAAAAACAAAATTTTCTCAACTCATTTCCAAATTCAGGAAACTCGTGATCAATTTTATTCCTCTTAGGAGAGTCTAATGGGTGATGATGTTTCCCATCTAGATTTATTGTATCTGAATTCCGTGTTAATTTACTTGTATTCTCCTCACTTCCATATAGGTGCCTAAATATTGGAATAGTTGGAAAGTAGCAAAAAAATTGAAGGACTTGATTCATATTTCTTGTATCAAGATACACCACACTTTTCTCATTTTTTAATTGATTCATGGTACTTTGAAAATAGTATAAAATCATTTGGATAGACATTTATTCCTTTAAATATCATACCCATTGAATATTGCATTTGTTTAGCATCATATATTCGATAAGGAAGCAAATTATCTTCTAGAAGCATATCATTACCAAGAGAAAGTAATTTAGTAAAGATAGTGTCACTCCACCCATTGTTAGACTTTACATTATATAGCTTCAGTATGGCTAACAATGTTGTATATTTAGTACAACTGGGATAAAATGGAATCTTTTCACAACACTTTAACTTCTAAAATAGTTTTGGACAATCCTGAAGTTCATCTTCAACTTTCATTTTCATTTTCTCAATACGATATTCATCATCATTCACACCTGTAATCATATCCTCAATAATCTCTATCATTTTTCACACTTTTAATCATATCAAATGAACCATAAAATGCATTGTTATCCCAATCACCAGTTATATTTATTTCTTCCCCATGTTTATTCCAATATTTATAACTTCAATCTATTCTATGATAAATCAAGTATTCTTCCAAATCCTTTGGACTAATTAGTCTTGAATAACAATAATGTAAACATGGACATGGGATTTGAGAAGGGTTATATGCATGGTATTTTACAAACTTGATGAACTCTTTCACCCCATATTCATGTTCTTTTATAATATGATTGAAATCCATCCATTTTCAATTTATATCCATCCTATTTGATTCAGTAATATTCATATTTAACAAAATAAATAAATACCTAGAAAGTATGATCTTAGACCCCTAAAATTTTATTCTTTATCTTCACAAAAATATAGTCATCATATTAGATATAACTTTTAATTGTGACAACAACTTATTAGAGTATATATAGACCATGAATTATATGAATTTAAAGTATTATAACACTTATTTTTTATTAAAAGAAGTAAAATATCATAAATCACTCTTTTTTAAAATGGATTCATCAAGGGAGATAATTAACTCCCTATCACTATCAATGTTCACAAGAAACATATAAATTTATACAAATGGATAAGTATTGGGGTATATATAATAATATTTCACTATAAAAACATATATAAAAAAATTACTTATTGATGTACATATTATATTCACCTGAATGTTTGGAGGATGATGGTAGAAAATAGAAAATCACATCATGTTATAAATAAGAAGTTTTTCTATGTCAAAAACAAGAGATGATTCAAGTCTTAAGAAGTGAAATGTAATTCTTAAAGTCTAAATTTTGAATAAATTCAACGTATATTGCAAATTTGGAAGAATATAAGAGAATGTTGATTGAGGAATAGATGGAATCAAAGGATTCCATTGTAAGAATGAATAAGAAATAAAAGGAATAGAATGATATAATTGAATAAATTTTTCATGAGATGAATTTAGGAATGGAAATGGAAAAATCCATGGAGCCTCAACATCTATCTTAAAAGAGTAGTGTAAAGAATAGGTAAAGATTGCACATAAGGAAAAGACTTCTCACCTAGAGAATTTAGATGATCAAATGAAAGAGAAGGATTTGAGGATTGAGAAGCTTGAGGGATATATTTATATTTTGAAGTATAATTCAAATTATTATGATTCCCACACGGAGACATTATTCTATAATAAGAATTAAGAAAATCTAGATTTAGAGAATATAATGATTAGTCATGCTAAAACCAATGGAAATGGCTCCTGAATTCATGGGTAAAGGAACACATATGAGGGAGCTACCAAAAGGTAGTATGGAGTGGTAATGATCGAGTGTCGGTAGTTCATGCCCATTATTATAAAATAGTATCCCTAGAAACTTAATTTTAGATATGATACATAGTTTTATCTATTTAAAACCAAAAAATGTGTTAGGCATAATGCGACCTTGGTACGCAAGCATAAACAAAGAAACAATAGGAAAAATGAGACCAGGGGGTAGTAAAGACTAGAAGGGGGACCACATTACCAATTATACAGGACATGCACACTTGTAAAACAAGTTCAGAATATCATGCCTTCAGTTTTCATGTTTTATTTTTCTAAAACAATCGACTTTGGCATCAGCAAACCTTTAATTTTGTGAGAGCTTGAGTGAGATGCAAGGAAGACACGATGCCAGGTTTCTTTTATAAAAAGGGAGAAGGGTTTTACTAGTGTTTACCAAAAAGCGTGGATAAAAGTGTATTTTATCAATGCTAAAAATATAAGCGCTGATAAATATTGCTTTTATCAGTGCTTTTTTGGCACTGATAAAAGTTACGATTTATTAGCACTAAGAAAGTGATTTCAAAATTAGCATTTGTTAGCACTTATGTTTTAGCATTGATAAATAAAACTTTTTTCAACACTTTCTTATCACTAATAAATAATAACTTTTATTATCAATAAAAAAGATCCGACCAAAGTAAAAATGAAAAAATAAATAAAATTTATTAAAAATAAAATATACAAACTATTTAAATTACAAAAATATTAAAAATTAATTTAAATTAATTAATTATATAAATTACAAACATATTGAAAATATTAAAACCTAATAAATAAATATGTATAAATAAATATTAAAAAATGAATAAATTAAGAAAATATTAAAAATTAATAAATATTGAAAATAATAAATAATAATGAATGAGTGAATATTAAAAATGAATAAATAACTTTGAATAAATTACAAAAAAAACTAAAAAAAATAAATTCATAATATTAACTCCATAACTTAAGAAGACATAAAAAAAGAATAAATAAATGATATTAATTATATAAATAACAAAATTATTAAAAATGAATAATATTAACTATTTAAATAACAAAATCATTAAAAAATGCATTTAAATAAATAAATTATATTAATTTCAAAAATATTAAAAATGTTAAAAGTTAATAAATAAAAACTAATAAATATTATTCATATAAATTGAAAACATATTGAAAATATTAAAATGTAGTAAATAAATATGTATAAATAAATATTAGAAAATGATTAGATTCAAAAAATATAAAATGAATAAATAATATTGAATGAAAGAATATTAAAAATGAATAAATAAAATTTAATAGATAACAAAACTATTTAAAAAATGAATTCATAAGATTGATTATATGAATTTTAAATAAGTACAAAAATAAAATAAAAAATGTTAAAAAATGCATTTAAATAAATTAATTATATAAATTTCAATCATTTTAAAAATATTATAACTAAATAAATTAAATTGAATAGATTTTAATCATATAAGTAAAAAACATATCAAAATTATTAAAACTTAGTAAATAATTATGTATAAAAAAATATTAAGAAAATGAATAAATTCCAAAAATATTTAAAATTAATAAATATTAAAACTAAATAAATAATATCAAGTGAAATAATTTTAAAAATGAATAATTAAAATTTAATAAATTACAAAAAAAAAAGAGAATTTGTAACATTAATCAAATGAATTGTAGACATGTAAAAATAAATAAAAATGAATAAATTGATAATATTAATTATATAAATAACAAAATTATTAAAAATGAATTATATCGACTATAAAAAATATTATAATTGAAATTCATTTATAGGAATCAATTATATAAATTTAAAAAATATTAAAAATATTAAAACTTAATAAATAAAAATGAATAAATATTATTCATATAAATTACAAACATACTGAAAATATTAAAACTTAAAAAATAAAAATGTTTAAATTTTAAAAAAATTAATAGATTCCAAAAATATTGAAAAATAATAAATATAAAAAATGAAAAAAAAAAATTAAATGAAATAATATTAAAAATGAATAAATAAAATTAAATAGATTATAAAAATATTGAAAAAAAGTTAAATCATAACATTAATTACATGAATTGTAAACACATAAAAATGAATAAAAATGAATAAAAATGAATAAATAAAAAATATTCTTATTATTGTAAATTATTGATGTATGCACTGTATTGATTAAATATAAAAATAAAATTAATTATTAACCTTTAGATTTTTTTAATAATAATTAAATATATTATTATTTAATTAAATGTATAAATATTTAAAAATGTTTAAATAACTATCAAAATTGAATATATTACAAAAATATTAAATGAATATATATTAAAAAGGAATAAATATTAAAAATGAATGGATTACAGAAAATACTAAAAATAGAGAAATATTAAAAATGAATAAATAATATTGAATTAACAAATAGACATACATGTACACACATATATACACATAGACATATATGTACAGATACATACACGAACATATACACATATATACCTACATATACACACACACATATGCATACATGCACACATAAACATACATTCAATTACATACATGTCCATGCACATACATACACATACATATGCATACATACACATACTACATAAACATATATATACATACACATACACATACACTCATACAAACACATAGACGTACATTTACACATACATACACATACACATACACATATATACATACACATAAACATACAAATACACATACACACATACATAAACATATACATGCATATGTATATATACATGCACATACAAGTACACATGTATACATACACATATGCACATACACATATGCACATACACATATGCACATACACATATGCACATACACATACACATACACATACACATGCACATGCATATACATTCAAAGACATGTATGTATACACATACGCAAACATATAATTACATACATGTGCATGCATGTACATACATATATACATATGCATACATACACATACTACATAAACATACATACACATACACATATACACATATATTCACATAGACATACATGTACACATACACATACACCTACAAATAGTCAAAGAAAGATGTATCAAGCACATGGGTTGATGACACATGTGTACGACCTCCTTGATGAGATATTTTGATAAAGTGATTATATTACATAGTAAGTTTTCATGTGTGTTTGTCGATGTTGTGATATTAACTTCTTTCTCTTGGATGCCTTAGCATGTTGCTAGAAAGTAATCTTATACTTTAGGAAAACCCATTTTATGACAACAAGAAAGAATCATAGAAGATCACACACTAAATGTTTCTATTTATCTTTATTAAATTCTATTTGAAATTTATTATTGGAATAAATATTATTCTCAAGAATGGGGAATAATTTTATTCATGTTTTATGAATTTTAAAATATTAAATAAATATTTATTCTGCAGACTATGAATAGAATATTAATTTTATTTATTTAATATTTAATAAATATTTATTCTCTATACTATGAATAGAATATTTTTTATGAATAAATATTTATTTGGGTATTCGATAAATTTCGAGGAG
Source organism: Viscum album (assembly GCA_963277665.1). Lineage (NCBI taxonomy): Eukaryota > Viridiplantae > Streptophyta > Magnoliopsida > Santalales > Viscaceae > Viscum > Viscum album. Next base: position 500,998,441 of record OY728122.1, on the reverse strand, counting down.
GATGAGTGGACTAAGATCATGTCCAGTGATAAATATTAATTTGCAATATGGTAAAATAATATTTATCATTGTCTGAGTTAGCATATTCCATAAAATAATAATATTATTATTAATATATAGACTGGGGTTAGATAAGGTCTATTATATTATTTAAGTTCTATTTTACAATTAAATAATATTTTATCCTAAACTCTAACTCTATAAATTGATTTTTATATCTATTGTGTAAAGTTAGTTGAGAATTGAGAATCATTTCACACAATAGATTTCTCTCTAGATTCCTCCTTCTCTAATCCTCTCAATAATGAGAAGAAAAAGTGAGGATCCTTCAATCTTGAAGGAACTAGAAGAAATCAAGATGTATAACATGGGAATATTGATCTTCCATGCTAGAACTCGACATTACATTGGTGTTGTTCAGAGATCAAAAGACCACATGTGGATCACCGCTAAAGGGGTTCTACTTTGGGGCCTCCCTATGTTATGACGTTAATACAAAAAGGGGTTTCAGTCGATCAACATCTTCATCAAATAAATACCCTAAGATGAGGTAATCATTCTTTTGATCTAATTTAAATTAATTATAAAATTAACATTTAAAATATCATCTATGAGTTCCAAGATTTCTATTTCAATATTCTATGCAAAAAAATTCATTAGTCATGATGTTTATGACTTACACAATTGAATAATGATCCATCAAATTTGATAAAAAAAAACATAATGCTTTTTCACCCGACCGGAGCTTCTGTTGTGTCTAGAAACTTCAAGTTGTATAAGAAGGGGAACATTTAAATTTATAATTATTTATTTGATTGTTGATCAGTAATTCTCAATAGTGGTATGGTCTTTCATTTATAGATTATTTTTTAATATTAAGTTTAATTAACATGCTTTCAACATTTTAATATTCTTAATTCAAGATTCATAATTTCTTAAAGACTAAAAATAGATGGAAGACGGTTAAATATTCTATTGAGAGGTTCCTAATATCTTTGGTCAGTAAATTGGGTTACATTGCATGTAGCCAAAGTATACATCGTATACCCAAGTTCACTAAACTTGGAAGTGTTACAGGATACATGTAATTTCATCCAATTATTACATGAAATTCATTTATTATACACTGCATGTTAACCAGGCCAACCTGACACACAATTTGTCAGATTACATGGTGTGTAGCTAACATACATGTCGTGTACTTTACACAGATTTTCAATGAAATTTTCACTGACCATGTTCTCAAATACACGGTTTCTAACCATGTGAGAATGAAATCTTGTATAATTAATGAAATACATGGGGTGTATCCAACATAAATGACATGTTACTCAATGATTCCCCAAATCTAAATAACACACTAAGTCAACGGTGGGTTAAGCGGACACACGGAAAGACAAAAAATGATGTTTAACTAGTTAGTACATGTCGTGTAGTTTGGATGAGATTCATGATGAAGACCTAGGTGTTTATCCTAGATACACGACAATCGAGGAACACGGTGTGTATCACATTATTACATGTTGTGAAATATTCTAAAAAAAGGATAGAATTAAATTACACTAAAATAATTAATTGCATCATTAAAACCTAATTACACTATTGGTACCATATATGCTTAACTATGTTACAAAGTTTTTAAAGAATTAATAAATGCTCAATTAATTTTTTATAATTATTGGTTATTGTGTTTTATTTATCATGAATGAATCAATTATGATTATATCCAAGAGAATTAAAATGTTCATTAAGATAAATGGAATTAATTAATTAATTAATTAATTAACATATGAATGTTTATCTTAATAATAAAGAAGAAATTTAAGTGAATGTTATCTAGTGTACTTTTTTCATAATTGTTGCATGTGTATGAATGATCATGAGTTTTGACCAGACCTATGTATGTGTTGATTTTATTTAATTTATTTTTTTGCATAGGTTATGTAATTATTCATTATTAAATTAAAAATGATGGTTTATGTGTCATCCCTCCCTCTTTTATTATATATGGCCTACATGTCCATGGTTGTTTATGTAATTCCCATTAATCAGTCCTTTTTTTACCCTCTTCTATGTGTAAGTTATAAATATAATAAATAAAAGGAGTATCCCAAGGCACATGGAGGTAGTTAAAGGCAGAGTTGAGACATAACCAACCCAGGTGATGCATAGGTGGACAGGTTAAATACTATAACTCATGATAAGACCAACATAAATTGTTTTCCCCTATGGTCATAGGTTGATTTATTTTATACTCAATAAATCAACCATTATATAAGCTCATGATTGATTCATTTATTTGTTTATTTATTTATTTTTTACACATTATTTATTTTATGGATGAAAGATCATGATTACATAAATAAATGGAATAATATGCAAAGATGGAATCTAAATAAATGTATTATTCATAAATGTTTTATCAAAATATGGTTAATCACTTATATAAAATCCACTTAATATTAAAATGTCATGTAAAGGATAAAATAATAAATATTTATGAATCATAAATAAAATCGCTCAACTTAATATTAATTCAGAATAAGTCTTATATCATTTAAATTAATATGAAACCATAGTTAAAGTATCAGTTCAGACTATGGTCAGAGGAAATTTTAATTATCAGGGAGTCTTAACTAAGATGATGGGATGAATTAAAAAAATATTGAATTTAATGGATATGGTATGTTTAATAAAAATTTGGAGGCAAGTGTAGAGGAAATCTTAATTAGTATTTCTAGATTGGTGAGTCCTATCAATGTTTCAAGGAGATACCAATTTTTAGTTGGCAAGACTGCATACCAAAATAACTTCTTGTGGTTTTCATGGCCATAATCTAGATCATAAAGAAGTTAAATATGGATCCTTACCACTATAATTTATTAAGTTAAGGGACATTCCAAGCTCAATTTTTAGGGTCATTGAGATTTGATAAAATAGTTGAAGACTTAATAAAATTTAATTTATTATATCTCACATAAATTGTAATCAAGTGAAGTGTTAATAATATTATATTTTATAATTTTATAACAATGAAAAGTTCATAAAACACATTATCATTATGATCCATCATGTAGAAATACCATCTTTTTACTTGTCATGACCCGTCCCTCGGGGCCCGTGTCGTAACTACCCCAAGCCCGCCTCTCGAAGGCTAGGGGCTGGAGACTAGAGCTGAAGGTGTCAGCTTACAAGTTGGAGGAATCTTCCTATGTACCTATATGAACATACACACCCAACCACGTCCCACAAACTAAAACGAAAAAACAAGTATATTGAAACAAGTGCTGAGTACAAGTGCAACTGAAAACAAGTGGGCTAGAATACAAACCCAACAAAAAGAACTGAAAATAGGAAAGAACAAAGGGACTCGGGTATCCAACCACTGAAAACCCCACCTGATGGTAAGATTAGTGCAGCTACTGGAAGACTAAGTAGTATGTCCTTTCCACCTGATCCTACTAGGTACTGCCTGGTCCTAGGCCACCAAGTCCTCCATCGAAGCGTAGATTTTCTGCACCAGACACAACACATGAAGGAGAAGCCCGTGCAGGGGTAAGTAAAAAAATACTTAGTAGTGGATCCCTAAAAAAAATTAAAAACCACAAATAAATCCTCAAATAAAAGTATGAAGAATAAGAATGAATCACAAGAAAGATTGCACTAGGTATACATCTAGGGTGGTGACATAAAAATCATCAATCACATCATCAAACACCTCAGCCGTTAGATAAATCCTTCACTTTAAGTACAGTGGGCCTACTAGGTCACACAGAAGTCTCTTCCCACTAACCTTGGACTATTGTGGTACTCATCCCTGATGATTACTATGGGTATTCTGAGTCACACAGTCTCGCTCCCACCATGGGCCTACCGTGTCACTCAGAGGTGCTTCCCACCTTGGACAACTGATGTACTCCTCCCCATAGTGTATCATGGGTCTGCCGAGTCACATAGTCTCACTCCCACTATAGACCTAAAAAGTCACACATAGGTGCTTCCCACTAGGCTATAGTCTAGTTAGATAGAGTTTCTTGTCAGCAGTCTTTAGGTCTCATCCAATTGTAGGGTTTCGTACGTAGCGTGCTTGGTAGAACTGATCCTCAAGACATTCATCACAACTCAACTTCCATGAAAGTATCCATAGATCATACCAAAATATCTGCCTTGTCGAGAGGGTCCCAACACCACAAATGGCTCATCAATAGGACGTTCAGTTTGCAAGTTATTATCATTTTAGTAAATAGGGGTCGGTTGCATCTGGGATCGGTCCGACCCAATCCGACTGAATCAGGGGTCCCACATACCTCGTTTTAATTCAATTAAATTGACTTGACCCAGTTTGGGTCTGGATCGGCCAGGACTAATGGGCCTCGCTGGAACCGGCCTAGTTTGGCTGAGGGTCCAGCCCACCGGGTCGCCCGACGACCCGGTCTCGTCCATCCCGGCCCGAAGGGTGTAGGTCCACCCTACCAATGCAGGTCTCACCCAACTAGCTAGATAGGGGTGCAACCCACCTATTGAGGCCATGTTCACTAGGGGCGGACTGGTGGTGCGCCTGGACAGTACATGGATGGATGTTTTGTCTAGATCCTCCGCTACCCCATGGACGCGAGGCCTCCCTCTTACCACGGTCGAGTGACCGCAGCTCACCAGATCATCTGGGCGACCCGGACGTGGTCTACCACATCCTCCTCTTCCACTGTTTAAGGGCCACGACCTCCTCCAGTGTAGCTAGAAAGGGCTGGCCGCCTCATCCAGCATGCGGCGCCCGGGGTGGCACCACCGTCGCCACGCCAGCAGCCCCTTCTACAGACCTCTGGGTCCACTCCGGTGCTTTGATCTCTGATCCATCTACACCTTCAGGCCTCTCGGGTCGTTGCCATCCCTGACTTGGTTCCAGATTCATCTTTCCATCGATTTGGGGATACAACCACAAAGAACGCACAAGGTGTAGGTAGTCGGTCCTTGTTTGTGTTGGCCCATTCCCTCCGTGTTAGGGGCTTAAAGCATGGGAAGGTCCAAGGATTTTAGTTCAATAAAAAAAGTGATAGTTTAAACCTGGATAAAGAAATCCCAAAAATCCACCCTCCCACAAGAACGCATGATCCACAGATCAACCCGTTCATGGGTTGATCCATGTTTGTCGTTGAATTTAAGAACGGGGAAAAACAAACTTAAACATAACCCCTACCTGGATTGAGGATCTGTTGCTAATGAGGGGTGAAGCTCTAATTCATCATCAATCCTCGATCCATTAGCATTCATCACCATTTTTTGATGGATTTCATTGTTGTTCGTTGATGTCATTCATCATTCTTCATTGGAGATGAAATACATTAGTGGTTCATGAGAGAATCATCTGCCGATTAATTTCCATCTCTCCAACGCATCAAACAAATAAAAAAGAAAACATATCACATCATTTTAGTTATGCTACTATGCCGCATCGTTACATTATTTCATTTATGAAACAGCATAGCTGTTACGTGTCCTTTAATGTGTCGTTACACTACAGGTTTTTGAGCCATTAATGAGTTCCATTAATGCGCCTCATCATTGCATTGCAGCGTTGTCGTGTCGCCGCTTTTCAGTTGAGGAAAAGAAATAAAATATCTTTTTAAAGTTATTTTATTTTTTTCTGAAATGTTTGAAATTTAAATTTTCTGTTCGTCCCTTACCGGCTGAAGTTAAGTCCTTTCTTGGTGAATCCTGGTGTTCTAAGTTCAACGGTGCCCTCATATTTTCGATTCAATCACTAGTTCAAAAGTTAGAAAAAACCCCACTCACACGTTTAATTAAATGAATTAAAAAAAGTTCAAAATTCCATTTTGGGATCACCGGGCCTCGGAATCACGTGTCATTAGAGCGTGTAGTCTTGAAATAATTCTATATAATTTAAAAAAAATGCACCGAAATTTCAGGACATTACATTCTCCCCACCATAGGGATTTATGTCCCTGAAATCCAAAATAAGGGCTAATCAAACAAATGGGGGTACTGAGCAAGAATCTGAGCTTCCCGCTCCCATGTGCTCTCTTGGAGATTCTCATGCTATCACCGAATGCACACTAGATGAATCAACTTCCCATGCATGACCTACTCCTATCAATCCTATATCTCCAGCAGTAATTCCTCAAACATCGCCCCATCATCAATGTCAAGCTCGCCCCAGTCGATGATGTGCGATGGATCATGCATGTATCTTCTTAACTATGACACGTAGAAAACATCATACACCTGGTGCATCTGTGGGGGAAGAGCTAGTTGGTGCACCACCTCGCCAACTCTGCTCAGTATCTGAAAAGGTCCAATGAACCTTGGAGATAGCTTGCCACCCCAGCCAGATCTATGCAATCCCTGTCGAGGTGAGACCCGAACACATGGTCTCCCTCCTCAAACTCCAAGGGTCTCCACCTCTTATCAGCATATAATTTCTGCCTGGTTTTTGCAGTCCTCATTAGATCTTGGATGATCTATACCTTTTCAATGGTAGCCCATACCAAATTTGGACTCATGGGTACTAACTCCCCTGGGTCTGTCTAGTATAGGGGTGATCTGCAAGGCTTCATATACAAGGCCTTGAATAGTTCCATGATAGTAGTGGAGTGATAGTTATTATTGTATGAAAAATCTACCAATGGAAGGTGGTCCTCTCAACTACAATCAAAATCTAGGATACAAGCACGAAGCATGTCCTCTAGGGTCTGTATGGTTCACTCCATCTGATCATCCGTTTGGGGATGAAAGGTTGTGCTCAAGTGCAGCTACGTCCCGAATGCCTCCTATAATACCTTCCACAACTGGGATGTAAAGAGTGCATCGTGGTATAATATGATCATAAAAATCACCATGTGAAGCTGCATTATCTCCTAGACATAGAGACATCCTAATCCCTATACCGGTCCCTGCTCTCATATGGGTAGGAAGTGAGACGACTTGGTTAGTCAGTCAATGATCACCTAGATAGAATCATGGACTTTATATGTATGTGGTAACCCTGTCACAAAGTCCATTGAGATACCATCCCATTTCCACTATGGTACCTCAAGTGGCTGAGCCAATCCTACTGGAACCTGATGCTCGGCCTTCACTTATTGACAAGTGAGGCATCATGAGATGAACTCAGCCACTAATTTCTTCATTCCTAGCCACCAGTACTGACGTCGAAGGTCCTGGTACATTTTCACCACTCTAGGATGTACCAATAAAGGGGATGTATGGAACTCCCTCAAAACCTCCTCCTACAACACCACTGGTAATATGGTTCACCCTCTGAAAAGGATGATGTACTCCCGACCTATCAAAAATCCATCAGGAGCATGCCCTGAGGATAACTGAGCACATCGGACCTTTTAGACAACATCCACCAGTTGTGCCTCCCTGACTCGCTGTAAGAGTGGGGGAGTAACAATCATCAACTGAAGGTAAGTTTCTCCATCATTATCCACAAAGGATATCTTCATCATGGCTAGCTACTCTGTTGCCTTAATCAGTAGTTTCAAACTGGTCCTCCTACTAAGCGTGTCTGCTACCACGTTCCCCTTCCCAGGAGTATAGACTATCTCAAAGTCATAGTCCTGGAAGAACTCAATCCATCGTTGTTGTCTTAGGTTCAGGTCCTTCTAGGAGAAGATATACCTTAGACTCTTGTGGTCAGAGTAAACTATAAACTGATCACCCATCAAGTAGTGTCGCCATATCTTCAAGTCAAATACCATTCTTTCTAACTCCAGGTCATGTTTTATCTAGTTCTTCTCATGGTGCCTCAACTGGCATGATCCATAGGTGATCACCACCCACTCCTTCATCAGGACACAACCTAGTCAGTTCCCCGACGTGTTATAGAAGACTACGTACTCAACGCCCTCCTCTAGTAGTCTCAATATGGGGGTACTAGTCAATCTCCTCCCCAGCACCTGGAAACTCTTCTAACATTTCTCCGTCCACACAAAGGGTTTTCCCTTCAATTTTAAAGCTGATAAGGGTGTTTCCACTCTGTAAAAGTTGGGCACGAACCTCTGATAGTAACCATCCAAACCCAAGAATCTCTATACCTTAATCACACTCTTGGGTGGTTCCCATGAGAGCACTACCTCTATCTTCACCGAATCCAGTGCAACTCCATCCTCTCAGATGACATTTCCTAGAAATTGGACCTCCCGAATCCAGAACTAGCACTTTGAGAGCTTACTATAAATATGGTTCTCTCAAAGTGTATCCAGGACAATTTATAGGTGTGTAGCGTGCTCCTCCTCCGATTTCGAGTACACCAAGATTTTTTCAATGAATTATACAAAAAACAGGTCAAGTTAAGGATAGAAAATCCTATTCATGAGTCCCGTGAACACTTCTGTGACATTGGCACACCAAAAGGAATCACCAAGAACTCATAGTGGCCATACCATCACCTGAAGGTTGTCTTCGGTATGTACTCATCCCATACATGAAGCTGGTGATAGCCTGATCTGAGGTTTATCTTAGAGAACCATCTTTCTCCCTTAAGCTGATCAAATAGGTCTTCAATTATAGGCAGTGGATACTTGTTCTTCACAGTCACCTAGTTTAGGCACTGGAAGTCCACGCACAACCTCAAACTCTCGTCTGACTTCTTGGAAAATAACACTGGGGGCTGCCCATGGGGAAACACTGGGCCTTATGAACCCCTTCTCATGTAAGTCCTCTTGATGTACCCTCAGCTTGCGAAGCTCCACAGGATCCATATGATATGCCAGTGTGGATATCGGTGTCATCCTAGGGTACAGGTCGATGCAAAATTCTACCTCTCTACAATGAGGTAGTCCCAAAACATCCTCTGGAAAAACATCCCCGTACTCATCCACCACTATAGGAAATCTTGGAATCCTCTTATCCACTGCACTAAGGGTTAGGCTAGCCAACTGGTGAGTGATCGGATGCACCCTCCTCTTAGAAAGTATGTCCTTTGCTGTAAGGGTTTACTTCTCACCATTGAAGAAAAATCGGTCCCATAACTGTGGACACATCACACTGTACACCTAAAACATTCAATCTGAGCATGGACTATAGATAACCAATCTATACTCAATATAACATATTAAGGCCTCAACTCCTCTACTAGGAGATCCCAGTCGAATCTCTCACCTCCTATAGTAATCTCACACTACCGGCATCAGTGTGTACTCATAGAATCCCCTCCCATAGGATTATTTAGACTTTAGAATAGAGCCAAAAACTCCATAGAAATATTTGAGCTCTGAATGAGAGTCATTTCAAGGAAAGAGTGACTAGCATCTGTGTTTATAAGAACTATAGCTAAGGTGGAGAAGACACAGATCGTACCTCAGATCATCTCTAGAGAACCGTGGTCATAAGCCTATGTTGCCTAAAGTTGAGCTCACCCATGTTTTCCTACTCCCTGAGGTCGGGGTGGACCACCTGGGGGTGGTGGAAGGTGTACCTCAAACTGTCTCTCACCACCTACTTCTCGACCTGCTCCCCTGCCACATCTATCACCCTACGAACCTCCTCGCTTGAACCTCTGCCTCTGTCTCAGCAGTCCCTTGACCATCTACTGGTTGTCCACATGGAGGTTTGGGAAGTCACATGTCATGTGTCCCTACTCACCACATATAAAGAAAATCCTATCTCCTGGATGACTCCCTCTGGTATGGGATCCCCACACTGCCGACCCTGAGTCCTGGGGTCATCCCCTGAAAGACCTGGCCCATTTGGCCCTTGTATCAGCTATCTGCTGCCTTCTGAAGACTCCATCATCTGGGGTCTGCTGGTGGATCTGGTTATTGGCACGTACTCCGTCAAGAATCTCTCCACAAGAAGGGCTTTCTCCAGCACCCCGACCTGGGTAGGGATGTTGAGAGACACCATCGATGCCCTAATTTCCCACCTGATTCCCTACTCAAAGGCTATATCCCTAAAGAAAGGTTATCAAACCATGTCTATAGAGTAGTGTGAAAGCTCTATGAACCTCTATGAGTACTCATCCACCGTCATGATAACCTGCTAAATGTGAAGCATCTCATGAATTTGCACATAGTGCAAGGTCGTAGGGAAAAACTCCTCCTAAAAAAGTTTCTTGAAGTCTGAATAGGTGAGGGTCACCTCATCATGCGTTTGGATAGTCAAACTCCACCATCTCCCTACCGAACCCTGTATAAGGCTCACCACCATGATTGCCATCTGGTCAAGTGGTATCCTCACTAAGAAGAAGACCCATGTCACTGCCTCCAGCTAGTCCTCAGTGACTTGAGGATCTGTATCTCCCCTAAACATGGGAGGTCTATATCTCTGGAACTTGTGAAAGGAGTTAATCCTACGTGCATCCTCTACCGGTAACTCTTGTAGTAACTATTGATCAACGAGTGGTGGAAACACCAGTGCACCACCCGGCAGGGCCATCTACAATATTGGTCTCTGAACTGATGCCTCATTGCTATGTGGGCTATCCACATGATCACGTATCGGGATCCTGGATGGTTGTCTATGTGGAGGCATCCTAAAATAGATCAAGATGTACCACGTTCAGAATATTATACCTATTGAACTAACTTTTATTCAAAAATAACATAAGGAGAAACTTATGCAAACGGTGTTTTCATGTTTAGAGAATAAAATCATAATTCAAGGTCCTGATGTATGGATAAGTCGACTGCCACACTAACACTGGACATCCCAAATCTAAAAGTCCAACTCGAAACACTTAACATTGTTTCCCCAAAAACAAAACAGCAGACTCCCAGTCTTAAAGGTGGAAGTGATCTCCCTATGATACCACTTTGTCATGAACTGTCCCCCGGGGCCCGTGTCGTAACTACCCCAAGCCCACCTCCCGAAGGCCAGGGGATGGAAACTAGCGCCAAAGGTGTCAGCCTTCAAGTGGGAGGCATTTTCTTGAGTATTTTTATGCACACACATTCCCAACCACATCCCACAAACTGAAAGGGGAAAACAAGTATACTGAAACAAGTGTTGAGTACAAGTACAACTGAAAACAAGTGAGCTAGAATACAAACCCAACAAAAAGAATTGAAAATAGGAAAGTACAAAGGGTCTCAGGTATCCACCTGCTGAAAACCCCACCTGATGGTAAGAGTAGTGTATCTAATATAATCTTAAGTAGTACGTCATATTTTCCTGATCTTACAGGGCCCCTCTTGGTCCTAGACCACCAAGTCCTCCATCGAAGCATCGATCGTCTGCACCAGACAAAACATGTGTGGGCAAAGACCGTGCACAGTTAAGTAACAAAATACTCAGTAGGGGACCCCAAAACACAAATAAAGACCAAAAAGAAATCCTCAAAGAAAAGAACAAAGTATAAGCATGAAGCACAATACATCTCACACCAGGTATACATCTAGGGTAGTGATAGAAGAATCATTAGTCACATTATCGAACACCTGGGCTGATGGATAACTCCTCCACTATGAGTACAATGGGCCTTCAAGTTCACACAAAAGCCACTTCTCACTAACCTTAGACTATTGGGGTACACATCCTTGATTAGTACTGTGGGTATTCTTAGTCACACAGTCTCGCTCCCACCATGGGCCTGCCGAGTCACACAAAGGCGCTTCCCACCTTGGCCAACTGAGGTACTCCTCCCCATCACGTACCATGGGTCTACCAAGCAACATAGTCTCTCTCCCACCATGATATTTTAAAGTTACATAGAGGTAATTTCCACTGTGCTATATTCGAGTCAAACAGAGTCGTTTTTCAGCAATCTTTAGGTCTCATCCAACCGCGGGGTTTCGTACGTAGTGCGCTTGGGATAACCGCTCCTCAATCCATTCGTTGCATCTCAACATTAATGAAAGTATCCTTAGATCATACCAAAAGATCTGCATCATCTATATATTCCCAACTCTACAAATGGATCATCAATCAAATGCTCGGTTTGCAAGTTATTAGTGTTTTAGTAAACTGGGGTTGGTTGCGTCTGGGCTCGGTCCGACCCGGTTAGACCAACCCGACCAACCCAACACGGGGGTCCCACATACCCCAGTTTAATTTGACTGACTTGACCTGACCCGTTTTGGGTTTGGATCAGTTCGGTCCGGGCTGGATAGTGGGTCAGGCCCAATGGGGCTCGCTGGACCAGACCCAGTTTGGCCGAGGGTCTAGCCCACCGGGTCGCCCGGTGTGGCGGTCTCATTTTGCCCGGCCCAAAGGGAGTGGGTCTAGCCTGCCATCATGGGTCTGGCCCACTGGCTATGGGTCCACCCCACCAGTTGAGGCTAGGTTCACTAAGGGTGGACTGGTGGTGAGCCTGGTCGGGACCCGGTCAGATGCCACGTCTGGTTCCTCCACTGCCCAGCAGATGTGGGATCTCCCTCCTTTCGCGGTCGAGTGACCACGGCTCGCCAAAACGCCCAAGTGGCCTAGATGCGGGCTGCCTCCTCCGCATGGTGTTAGGATGGATTCGTGTCCTCCTCTTCCGTGACCGATGGGTCGCGGCCTCCTCCACCGCGGCGCGCACGGGCGCACCGCCTCCTCTCGCTGGGTCGGAGATGGGTGGCTGCCTCATCCAGTACATGACGCCTGGGGGGTGCGACCTCCTCCACGAGGCCAATTAGGGTCGGTCATCGCCACACCGGCGGCACCTTCCGTAGGCCACCGGATCCACTCTGGTGGTCTGATCTCTGATTTTTCTGCACATTCAGGCCTCTTGGGTCGCCTCCATCCCTACCTTGGCTCTAGATTCATCTTACCATGGATTTGAGGATGTGGCCACAAATAACGCACAAGGTGGAGGTGCTCAAGGATTGTTCGTGTCAGCCCGCGTCCTCCGAATTAGAGGTTTAAAGTAGGGGAAGTTCTAGGGATTTTAGTTCAATCAAACAAGTGATAGTTTAAACTCGGATAAAGAAATCCCAAAATCCACCCTCCCGCAAAAACGCATGATCTGCAGATCAACCCGTTTTTGGGTTGATCTGCGTTCATCTTTGAATTTAAGAATAGGGAAAAACAAACCAAAACACAACCCCTATGTGGATTGAGGATTTTTCACTAATGAGGGGTGAAGCTCTAAGACATCTTCAATCCTCAATCCGTTAGCGTTCGTCGATGGTGTTCATCACCGTTCTTTGAAGGAATTTTTTATTCTTCATTGGAGAGGAAATCTATCGGTGGTTCATGAAAGAATCACCCGCCGATTAATTTTCATCTCTCCAACACGTCAAACAAATAAAAAAACACATTGTAGCATTTTAGTTACACTGCGATGCTGCGTCATTACGCTATTTCATTTATGAAACAACGTAGTTGTTACGTGTCATTTAATGTGTCATAACACTGCGGATTTTCGATCCATTAATGAGTTCCATTAATTCACTTCATCTTCAAATTGCAGCGTCTCCATGTCTTCGCCTGTCGGTTGAGGAAAAGAAATAAAATATCTTTTTAAAGTTTTTTTTGAAAGGTTTGAAATTTAACTTTTCCATTCATCCCTTGCCTATTGAAGTTAAGTATTTTCTAGGAGAATATTGGCATTATGATTTCAACGGTGCACTCGGATTTTTTGTCCAATCACCGGTTCAAAAGTTAGAAAAAACTCACTCGTACGTTTAGTTAAGTGAACTAAAAAAAGTTCAAAATTCCATTACGAGCTCACCAGGCCTCAGAATCATGTTCCTTCAGAGTGTGTATTCTTGAAATAATTCCATATAATTTAAAAAAAATTACACAGAAATTCTGATACATTACATTACTGGTAGTAAATTCCAAGAATGGTTCAGACGCCTACGGGTTGTGTTGCTCCATCAATAGAAAAATTATGTGCTAGAATCCTCACTACCTGAACCACCTAAAAAGTATGAGAGTGATGAAGAGTTCATTTTCTATGATAAAAAACATGAGTTATGTAGACAAAATTCAATTTTTAATGCTTTTATCCATGTCCAATGAACTCATGAAGTCACATGAAGACATGGATGCTTATACCATGCCCCAGCATCATTATGGTCTATATTAAGAGAGAGATAGACATTAATTATTTCATATATCTAGGAATATTTAAGAGTAATATTAGAGAAGGTTCACCAGATGGGTATCACATAGTCAAGATCATTGGCTACATTGAGTTCTTAGAAGTCCTGGTGTTTAAATTACCTGAAAAATTGTGCACTGATCTCATTATTTCATCACTTCCTCATAGATTCTCCATATTTGTTATCAATTTTAATATGAACAACATAGAGGATAATTCTCTTCTAGATTTTATTAAATTTATTAGTGAAGAACGATCAATTATCTCCTATATATTGTTTAAAGGATCGGTGTTCTGATAATGTGTGTAGTATCACTCGGGTCAAATCCTTGGCGATGGTACTTTTTTATAGTTGTTTTTTTTATTTTCTTTTTAATGGGGGGTTGCTTGCAGAGATTAGATGAAACGATTTATTTATGAAGATTTATTAAACTATTTGATAATTATTGGGGTGATTACATAATTAGGGATTCAATATTTTGATATCCTTGAGCTTTACTATATATTTCATTAAATTAACACTCACTTCACAAGACTATTTTTATGGGAATTACCAAGTGTCAAGGATTTAATCCAAGCCCTAACATAACTAGGGTTATAATATTAATAAATTATAGTTTATGGTAGTGTATTTATTGTTCCAATAATCCATGTAATCCATATGTTAAACAAATCATGTTAATAATCCATGAATATTTAAGTGGAACATATACGATGTTAACTTAAGGAATATTAATCGAGCAAAAGCTCTAAATCACTTAACATCCCCAGATTATGAATCACCCTAATATATGATTTAATCATAAATTGTGATAATTATTAATCTGTTTAATGGTTATTATGGTGATGATTTATAAAGAGAATAAAAATAATGGGAAAAAATAAGATTAGTGTGCCAAACACACACACGAATGATGAAGAGAATTAAAATGAACTTTTGATTGAATGATAAAGTGAAAGAAGGGAATAGTTTTCAAATTGATTTAAAAAAAATTAAGAACATTAATATTATGCTACAGAAGGTGGATGGTAATAAGAGATTATTGAGATACTTTAATTAATATTTAAAAAAAATTAATAAACGAACACTTACAAGATTACAAATAAAAGAAAACAGAAAAGAATATGAAAACAAAGAGCATAGGAAAGGTCTCTCAATTATAAACTTGAGTTTGTAAGGACATACTATGCCTTTTAAAATTCTATGGTTTTAAAAATGTTTCCTCTTAATCTCTAAATTTCCAACCCCTTACAAGGTGAGTAGGTGGATTTATTTATAGCCTAAGGTGATGGACTGTTTTCATTTAAAATCTTCCCCTCAACTTGGCTTGCCAATATGACCAATTAAATATCATAATATTGAGATATCTTCATCATTAAATTTTTATATAAAATTTTTAAATTTCATCCTCTAAATTTGGCAGCTAATTTACTTTTAGAACCAAAGTTATGGCTTTTTTAGTAAAACATGTGTTGCTGTCCATTTTTGTGTCAGATTTTTCTATAGTCTAAATGTGAATGCATTTTAGGCTAGTAAGATTCCCTCAAATACAAACCATTTTTTCTAAAAAAATTGGAGAATACATCTTGGATTTTACACACAAAAAATATCATCTAAAATATTTGATTGAATTTGGATAAATTCATGAATGTTGGACTATTTTTAATTCCCGAACAGAATTGTGGGCTAGACTTCAAAGCATCAGTTGGACCCCTTTTGGTGAATTTGGGACTAAAAATTTTTATTCAAGTTGTGTTTTGATATTCAAGAACATATTATGCAATTTAATAAAATTTGGGATTCTATATTGATTCCATAAATTATATCTTCATGGCGGGTCTAGTTTTCCTCACAGATTTGGTGGGCCTTCTTGTGTGGTCTATATAACCCTTTAAATGGATAAATTTTTCCAATATCCAGTTGAATGATTTGTAATAAATTGTATTATAAACCCAAAAAAATAATAATTACACAATTTGGATAATTAGGGTGATATTTATAATTAAAATATTAAATTGACACAAATCTGGATTAATTCAAATAATGCTCAAAATTTTTATTTAGTAATTATACATGGGGATTTCACAAAATTTATGCACTTTTACTTGAAAATAACTAAATAGAGTAGACCAAAAGTTATGAATAAATTAATAACATCAACTCCCCCACACTTAGTATTGTTCATGTCCTCATGTACATCAAATATAAAATATAACTAAATCATTTTGACCCACAAAAAAATATTAAAATTTTGTTTTCTCCAATCACGGGGTCTATAATAGTTCACTCATCCATAATGAATTCTATAAAAAAAATTACAGTATAAATGTTCCAAAAACAATTAATTTTTCATGCTCAAAATTAGAAATGGAAAATTTAGGCACTCATAATTCACTCCTCTCAAGATGATAAAAAAATTATGGAGGTTCACTCATTCACCAATAAAAAGTGAAAATCTTAGAGTTTGTAAGAATTCTTAGCTTCCATTCCCTATCCTAAAGTGAAAAATAATCAAGACGACTTTTTTAGGTTTTTTTAGTGGTTGTGGTATAGTAGGAATATAATGGACAAAAGATAGAAAAATAGGGGTAAAAAACCAACATGGAAAAAGAAATGCACAATTTTTATGAAATAACACGTGGAAGGAAATAGAAACACATATTTACAAGGGCATGAATTTTTGAAGGAAAACAAGAGATGGAAAAAATAAAAGGGGATGAAATGATAAAATGTGTATGGAACAAAAAACCTCTCCCAATAACATAAGAAAATATTATTTGAGTGTTCTTTTTTCTATTTTTTTAAATTTGAACTTGAAAAAAATATCACACGTATCTCCTAACCCTTGTTTTATCTCTTCAAGACACTAATTGTAATAGTCATAAAAAGATAAAAGGTTGAGTAAGAGTGATTTTTGACCCTCTTAATACACAGCCCATTTTTTATTTCATTTTTTGTTCTTTTTTTCATTTTATTATTTTTTTAACACTTTTCAATATCATTTGTAAAGGATGTCATAAACATATATACATTCCCAAAACTCACTAAATGTCAACCTCTCCTCCACACTTAAATGTATTCTTGATCTTAATCATATGATGAAATGAATAAAATAAAGGTATGAATACCCAAAATGAAATCCATTACCCCACACATAAATTTAAATAAATTAAGCAATGAAAATCCATGTAGGTATTGGGTGAGATAAGGTTTTAGGATTGTAATGTGGCTATCAAAAAAAGGTTTTCATAGGATTGAAGGGGATTTCAAAATTAGGATCAATTTAAGGGTAATGGTAGGATATTTATATATTTTTAGTTATTTTGAATGGATGAGGAAGGTGGGTATTTCTTTAGGTTTTTTCTATTTTTGATTTTTATGGGATGGTGGGTTTTTCTTTGTGTTTTTTTTAGAATTTTTTTTGGTTTATTTTTTGAATTTGTTTTGTTTTTTAAATTAAAAACTACCAAATACTAATTGAACCATCCCAAACAAGAACACAATTTTTAGTTCATACAATAATTGTATATTGATCGTTCAAAGGTCCGGTTCTTTTCTAATGTGTATAGCGGCACTCTGGTTGAATCATCGGCAACTGTACTTTTTTAGAGTCGATTGTTTATTTGATTTTATTTTTAACAGGGGGGTTACAGAGTTTATATGAAATGATTTATTGATAAATATTTATTAAAAAATTTAATAATTATTGGGGTGATAACTTCATTAGAGAGTCAAAATTTTAATATCCTTGATCTTTTTTATATATTTCATTAAATTAACACCCACTTCACAAGAAAATTTTGATCAGAATTATCAAGTGTCGGGGATTTAATCCAATACTTAACATAAATAGGGTTATAATATCAATAAATTATTGTTTATGGTATTGTATTTATGGTTAAAATATTCCAAGTAATCCATATGTTAAAAAAATGATGTCAATAATCCATGAAAATTAAAGTTTAACATACACGATGTTAACCTAAGGAATATTAATCGAGCAAAATCTCTCAATAACTTAACATCCTAAAATTATGACTCACCCCAATAGATGATTTATTCATCTATTGATATTTTTTAATATACTTTATGATGATTATCATGATGAGTTATAAATAGAATAAAAATAATGAGACAAGATAAGAGTAGTGCGCCGAACACATGCACGAACAATGAAGAGAATTAAAATGAACTTTTGAATGAATGAGAAATAGAAATAAGGGAATAGTTTTCAACTTGATTTAAAAAAAATTAAGAACATTAATATTAAACTATATAAGTTAGATGAGAATAAGATATGATTAATGTAATTTCATTAATATTTAAACAAAATTACAACAAAAACACTTATGAGATTACAAATGAAAGAGAACGGAAAAGAACATGAAAACAAAGAGAAAAGGAAAGGTATATAAAGTAGAAAATTGAGTTTTGAAGGTCCTACAAATAATTTTTAAAGGCTATGTTCATGAAAATGTATCCTATTAAGCTCTTAAATTCCAACCCCTTATAAGGATAAAAGGGGGTTTATTTATAGCCCAAGGTGGTGGACTGTTTGCATTCCAAATATGCCCCTCAACTTGTCTCACAAATATAAACAATTAAAATGAATAATGTCAAGATATATTACTTTTAAAATTTTTAGATAAATATGTTTCAATTTAACCCTCCATAATTTTCACTAAATGTACTTTTAGAACCAATGTTATGGCTGTTTTAGTAAACCATGTGTTGTTGTCCATTTTTGTGTCAAATTTTTCCCTGGTCTAAATGTGAATGAATTTTAGGATAGGAATATGACCTAAAATACGAATAATTTCCTCTAAAAACATGGGAGAATAAATCTTGGATTTCAAACCACATAATATTATCTTAAATGATCAATTGAATTTGGTTAAATGTCAATAAAGGTGGGTTGTTTTTAATTCCTGGACAGGATTTTGGGCTGGACTTCAAAGCATCAGTTGGGCCCCTTTTTGGAGGATTTGGGCCTTTAAATTTTTATCCAAGTTGTGTTTGTATATCTAAAAACATATTATGTAGTTTTATAAAATTTGGGCTTATGTATTGAGCCTATAAATTATATATTCATGGTGTTCTGGTTTTCCTCACATATTTGGTGGGTCTTCTTATGTGGTCCATATGACCCTCTAGATGGCCAAATTTTCCCAAGATTCAGTTGAATTATTTGTAGGAAATTGTATCAGAAACCCTAAAAAATAAGAATCATACAATTTGGATAATTAGGGTGAGATTTATAATTAATATAGTAAACTTACTCAAATATGGATTAATTCAAATAATTCTCAAAAAAATATATTTAGTATTAAAACATGGGTATTTCACAATAATTATACACTTTTACTTGAAAATAACTAAAGGTAGTATAAAAAAGTTTTGAATAAATTAATAAAATCACTTAGAAAATTTTAAAAGGATATGAAGTCCAAAAAATATTATATCCTTATGGGGAATAAAAGGAAAGGCTAGATGAAGATCTCTAAATCTAAAGATTCTTTGCAATGACCTTCTAGGGGGAGAAGGATAAAGGGAAAATAATGAGAATAAGATGTTGTCTATTTCGCACATAGCTAGAAGGGTAAATGAAAGAACAAATTTAACCCAACCAAAGAAGTGAGGGTAAGCTTCATGTGTGCTTTTTATCAAGTACAATCTATTTGTTTCTGAAAATTTGGTATTAGATGCAGCATGTAGTGCTCAAATATGTATTCAAATATAGGAACCAAGTATATTCTGAAAGATTGATCAGGGTGAGGTATATCTAAGATTATCCAATTAAGACATAATTTCTTTCATGTCTATTGGGTATTGTCATATTAAATTGTTGATATGTATTATATTGGTTTTAATCGATTGTTATTATGTGTCATCTATTACCAAACATTATTTTTATATCCAGACTTGATACAGATGAATTTATTTTCAAGTTCGGGAATAAATGTTTCTTATTTTATAAAGACATAATTTTTCATGGTAAGGCATATTTAAATAATAGTATTTATGTGTTTTATTATAAAAAAATAATAATGGAAATTGATACTGAAACTACTTCACATGACTCATACCACACCCAACTATGGAATCATAGGATAGGTCATGTAAAGGAAAAATATTTGACTAAATTACACCAAGATTGATATTTGGATTCTTTTTAACTAAAACCACTTGGTGCTTTTCACACATGTTTACAAGGAAAAATGACCAAAGTTCCATTTATTGTAAAAGGTTAAAGGGCCAAGGAGATTCTTGAATTAGTTCATACCGATGTGTGTGGACCATTTCCAGTTGAAGCAAGGGGTGGGTACTCACACTTTATAACTTTTAATGATGATTTAACTAGATATGGTTATATATAATTAATAAGTAATACGTTATATTCCTTTGATATATTCAAGGAATATAAGAATGAATTTGAGAACCAACTTGGTAAGAAGATTAAGAAACTCTACGTATACCATGGTGTAGAATATCTTTATCAAGACTTCATTGATTATTTATTATATTTTTGGATTCTATCCCAACTCACTCCTCCTTATACACCTCAATGTAATGTTGTAAGTTAAATGAGGAACCACACCTTGTTAGAAATTGTGATATCAATGATGATTCGTGCAAGTATTTCATTATCCTTTTGAGTATACACGTTACAAACAGAGACATACATACTAAATAGAGTTCCAAATAAAGTAGAAACCAATATTCTATATCATATTTAGTATGGAAATAAACCCATGTTGTTGATATAAGATTGTAGAGTTTTGAAGTGTTTTTCAAGGCCATCGATGGTAACTAACTTTCACTCCTGAGGCACTAAGTGTGTCTTCATAGGGTATCCTGAGAAAACTAAAGTATATTGCCTATATGACCCTATATACAAGAAAGTTGTGGTTAAAAAATGTCCCATTTTTTTGATGGGGTCACATATATAAAGGAGATAGTGGGATCAAGATAAACTTTAATGAAGTCCAGGTTTAAGGTACACAAGAGTTGGCACGGGAATAGATTCCAAAAATCCCCATGGAATAAAAAGTTATAGAGACACAAGTATTGTGTAGGAGTGAAAGAGAGGTTACAGAACCTAAAATATATGGTTTTCTAGTCACTGTGGATGGTGACTCGTTATTAGTTGATAATAATGACCATGTAACCTACATGGAATTAGTAAGTGGAATATATGTTTCCAAATAGAATGAATTTTTGAATTTAGAAATAGATTCCATGTACCAAAACCAATTCTGGAATTTGGTAGATCCTCTATTGGATGTAAATACCATTGGTTGTAAATGGGTATTCAAGAAGAAACTGGACATTGATGGAAAATGAAGTACTTTTAAGGCATTATTGGTTAAAAAAAGTTTCAAACAACATCAAGTCATAGACTATGATGAAACCTTTTCACTAATTTCTATACTAAATCCATTATAATTGTACATTCTATTGTGTCTTACCTTGAATATGAGATTTGGAAAATGGATTTCAAAACAGTCTTACTTATAGGGAACCTTTATAAATATGTCTATATAACACAACCCAAAGGATTTGTGACTTCAAATTGTTGGATTTGGTTCCCTATAACCAACTTTTGTGCACTTCAAGATAACTTGTATTCATAGTTTTGAATATTAATAAATTCTTTATCGCATCATGATTGTTCTTCTACATAACATAGTATGTGATAATTTCCCAAGAGTAGTTATCGTACTAAAAGGTCATGGCATTCCCCCAATATGATGAGACCTTAGAAGTGCTACAACACTATTCTTAAATATATTTTATATAGTTGTATGATATCATTTGAGGGATGAAAATGATACAAGCCATCAGGGGTAGAGACTCATAGGAATTTGAGGCATCTTTTCATGGTGTATACCCTTGGTGATATCTAATAGGATATTATGAGAATGAGACCTACCAATAGAAAATCCATATTTATATGTTTCATTGGATATTACTATCTATAGACATGTATATTGATCTTTAGACTTTAAGATTGTTATTAATTAATGTTATGAGTCTCATACTTTGATGTATTGACAAAAATTGTGATGACGGATATTCATGGTGAGGTAGGATATGTTGGGTGCATCACGAGTAATATTAAATTAATGAATAATGTGATAAAGGATTTGTATCATACATTATTTAATGAAATTTGATATCTCATACCCTTTCATGGAAATGATATATCCTAAATAAATCCATATTCATGGTGTTCTATAGGAAAGTTCAATTTCTAGGAAGTCAAAGAATGATACGTCCAGCACATAGGTTGATGGCACCAGCATGCAACCTACTTGATTTCAGATATCATTATAAAGGGATTATATTACACATTAAGTGTTCATATGAGGTATCATGTCGTTACGACATTAACTTCTTTCTCTATGGGTGCTTTGGAATGTTGCTAGATGTTAACCTTGGACTTTATACTGCTTCACCTAATGCCACTGAGAAAGAGTCCTAGAGGGTCACGCACTAACTACATCCAGAATCTCAGTTAAATAATATATTATTATTTATTATTTAACAAGTTGAATAAATATTAATCCTGGATGTTGTTTAATAATTATTCATTTATGCTTGGTCGCATATATTCTATCACCAGTTATTTGAGAGAATATAAAGTGAGTGGAATATTTAATAAATATTTATTTTATATTTAGTGAATATGATATTTATTTATTTATTTGTGAATAATTCAGTAATATTTATTTAATAAATAAATAGTCATTATTCAAGGCCCAATAAATATTATGGAGGAATGGCAGACTAATTTTAATGGTCCGATGAGAAATAATGAATACTGAATATTATTTGATTAAATGATATTTAATTTAATTAAAAATTTAAGCACATGTCAAGAAATAATAATAATATTATTATTTGACATGGGGTTCTACAGTGATTAAATAAATAGTAAAGGTAACTTGTACAATTATTTTGTTTTAACCCTAGAGATATATAAACCCAATTATATTATTTTATCTATAATCCAATTCATTTGTTTGGTTGTGGACAACGGATTTGGACAATCCTATCAAGCCCTAGAGAGATACCTTCTCTAAGAACACTCCCAAGAATGGATATAGATCTTCCTCTACCACCCACTCTCAAGTTTAGAGAGATCTAGTAGAACGCTTTGGAAGCATTTCTCAATGCGATCAAAGACGAAAAATTCAAGTGATAGGATCTTCTGTGCTATCACTTGGATATTACTACGATGACATTTAGAGATTTGTGGAACACATGTAGATTACCATAAGATGGAATCTACCCTTGATTCCTACAAAGAAATAATGGAACAACCCAAATCTATTATTAGATCCATCAATGAAGAAATAATTACAATAAGGTAATTCTTTAATTAATTAAATTGATTATAAATAATATGTGATGATCCTCACTCTAGTTCCAGTGTTATATCCCTTGTCTATATTCTTTGATTCAATTTCCTAGATCACAATTTTTATCATTGTGTAAATCTCTGATTGATCATCGATCATGGAAAAAAAGAAAAGTTGGGCATGAACTATTGTATGCTTTCACTACACCCAGAACCTACAAGTGGTATTAGAGTTGTCACATAATTATTTATAATTATTTAATTATTATTGATGATTTTCATATTTGTGATTTATTTTTCAATTCAAGTTTAATTGTTCTTTTAATCCGAATTTTGAGATCTTCTTCTACCTTTTTCATTTCTCATATATCTAATCGATGTGATTAATTTTGTGAATGAAATAAAATTGAAGAACTCATCTTGAAGTGACTAGGATTCTAGCTGGATAACATAAGATTACATGTCATGCAACCTAGGTTATACATTGTGTACTTGTGTTCAATGCATCAGGAATTAATTTGGAAATTAATTCAATGCATGTGCTTTGATGACATGCGGTGTAGTTAATTCTTACACCACATTTTAACCGAGCTAGGCTTCTGTATGGTCTACTGGAGTACATGTCATATATCCCATGTACACGACGTGTAGTCTCTTTGAGTCACAGACATTCCATGTGTATTATATGTGGCCTACCTGATTGGTTACTATGAAACTTAGAGTCCACACACCATGTAGTCCCTTTTAGATGTCATATACTCCATTTTTTATGAGGTACAGTTTACAAGACAAGTCTCTGGGCATGTATCTCAAATAGACGATGAGAGATGTACATGTCGTGTAGCTCACATGTACATGTCATTTACTTATACCCAATTACAAAAATTGAAAATTTATTTATTATACTATGTAAACCTTGAGACATGTTCTTGTGTGTGGTCATTAAGTTTACAGGACACGCCATGTGATGGGTTTTTAATATATATATGTTTAATTAATATCTGTGTAGTGTTTAGATCTACATATCATGTATGAGTTGTATTACAGTTGTTACTCTATGTGCATTAAAGCACAACACATGACCAAAAAATCATGTAATTCATGTAATCATTAAGTTTATAGTACACGTCATGAAAGTATGTGATAATTCATGTATTCTATATCACAAAAAAGTAAAATTGTATATGAGTATAATACATGTTGGGTGGATTTGAATGGGTATTCAACGTGTTGCCTCTAAAGTACATTTAATGTACACAGTTAATTTTAAATAAATTTATTAAATTTGTTTAAAATTATGATGGAAATGAATCTCAAGGAAATTCATATGAGAATTGAGATAAAAGAATTTATTAATTAAAGATAATAATTAATTTATTCGAGCACAATTTATCTTAAATAAGAACGATTAAGAATTTAATGGTAGTATTATTAAATGTGTAATTCATTTCATGTATTTAGATGATCATGAGAATAGACTAAACCTTTGTATGTGATTAGTTTAATTTAATTTATTATTAAATTAAATTGTTGGCATGCATGTCATCTCTCCTCTTATTATGTAAGGGTCTACGTGATCGTGGTTTCTTTTATGTAAACCCTTTTCCCCTCACCTATATGTGAGTAAAATAATATTTAATGGATGGAGCTCTCAAGCTAGTGGAGGTGGTTAATGTTTTAAGCCAAGTTGAAACCAATCCAAGAGAGATATATAGGTGGGTAGGTGGAAATCTGTAACACAAAATTTAATTGGTTCAAGGTGTTTTCCCCCTAGTTTAATGGTTATTTTATCAACCACTAGATAAACTAACCATTAGTAAAAGTTCATGATCATACCGCTTTATTATTTTATTTCTGTTAAGTTGCATGGTTATTTCATTATGGATGTTTTTGTTGCAATCACATGAATTAATGAAATTAAAGAGCATGCAAGATAGAACTAAAATAAATTAGATTATGTGTAAATATTAACTAATACATGGTTAATCACTTAAGAAAATATACTTAATATTAACAATCATGTGATAAAGATAATAATTGTAATTTTTTTCATAAAAGGATAAAATCCCTCAATAATATATATTAATTCAGTATAGCCTTCAACTACATTACTTAAAATCGAACCATAGTTCAAAGTGATTAACCAACCAAAGTTGGGGAGCTTTAAATTATCAAGGAATTATAACTTGAAGTTTTGGGTTTAATTAACTTAGTTCACATCAAGGGTTGACTGCCAAAGTAGGACTTGGTGTAACTAAGAGGCAAAGGTTGAGGAAAACCAATTTAAGTATTTCCAGATTGGTGAGTCCACTCAATAGATCAAGGAACTGTGAGTTAATGTATTTTTAAGTTGTAATTACTACTTAAAACCATTTAAGTTACTTGACCAACCAAATTTGTGGTAATGAGAAGGGGAATATGGATCCTTATTTCTAGAATATCCAGGAAACAGGATATTCTGAAGCCAATGTTGAGGGATATTGGGATTTGATAAAATAGTGGGAGAATAATAAATATAATATTTATTTATTTATTTGTCTTAATTTTATCATATAAATTACTAAAATTATGCTCATATTATTTGTAGAAACAACATTAAAATTACATCAAACATATTATTGTAATCCATACTTAAGAAGGACAACCTTCAAACCAGCAAAAATTTCTAAGAATGGAAAATGAGTTGATGTGTCATCCTTCTCCATGAAAGGAAATTATATGTGCTAGAAGAACCTTTTCCTAAAGTTCCTAGAAATGAGGATAGTGATGAAGAGTTAAAACTCTATGAGAAACATTTGAATTATTCCACAAATGTTCAATATATTATGATATCATCTATGTCCAATGATCTTTTAAAGAAATATGAGGACATGGATGTGTATAGAATGATGTCTCACCTTTGGGGTATCTATCAAGAGAAGGTGAGAAAATAGAGGTATGAGATATCTAATGATTTTTTTACAACTAAGCTTGGAGATTCTACACCAGCTAAGCCTCATGTAGTCAATCTTATTTTCTACATTTAACACTTAGAAATATTAGGGATTAAATTATTGGATGAGTTGTGTATAGATCTCATACTTTCATCACTGCCCAAGACCTTCCCTAGTTTTATTGTTAATTAAAATATGATCAATAATGAGAAGAGTCTTTTGGAACTTATTAATTTAATTCGCCAAGTGGATAAGTACATGGTCCATGATAAACCCTTGGTCCTTATAGTGAATAAGAAAAGGAAGAATAAGTAAAAGGGTCCAAAGACTCATAAATAGTCTAAATCTCCTGAGAACCATCCTTCCAAGAAGAATAATATCCAAATTCAGGTAAAATAAAATGATGCAGTATGTTTTTTATGTGGCAAGTCAGGCCACTGGAAGAGGAATTGCACCCAAAAGTAAGGGGAAGCTAAAGGTTCATTCATTATTGAGTGTAATATTTAAATATCTACACATTGAATATTAGATATATCTAGCGGGGCTCACATATGTATCCAAATATATGAAATAAGTAGATTTAAATAGATTTCTTGAGGAGAGGTGTATTTGAGAGTTTCTAATGGAGTGATGCTGGATACCCAAGTCATTAGTGACTACCACTTTTCATTACCAATGGAGATGATTTTGGTTTTAAAATATTTTTATTATGTACCTATGGTTACCAAGAACATAATTTCTATATCATTCCTAGATTCAAATGGGTTAATTTTTTAGTTCGGAAATAAATTTTTTTTCTTTTATAAGGACAACATATGTTATGGTATGACATATTTAAATAATAGTATTTATGTATTAAATTATGAAAACCAAGTATTGGAAATTGATAACGAATCATGTTCACATGACTCATATAACACCCAACTTTGGCATCACTATCCTGGTCATGTAAACGAGAATCATTTGAAAAAGCTCCGTTAAGATAGTTATTTATACTTATCTGAGCTAAAACCTCTGTAAATATTTCATGCTTGTTTACAAGGAAAAATGACCAAACCACCATTTGGTGGATAGTTTGAAAGCTCTACATAGCTTCTATGATTGGTACACACTGATGTATGTGGACCGTTTCAATTAGAATATAGAGTTTGATATTCTTACTTTATAACTTTTACTGATGACTTGAGTATGTATGGCTATGTCTACTTAATGAGGTAAAAGTATGAGTCCTTTTAAAAATTCAAGGAATTCAAGAATGAAGTAGAGAATCAACTTGGTAATAAGATAAAAAATATTTGACTGGATCGAGGTGGTAAATACCTTAACCAAGAGTTCATTGACCTTTTACGGGAGTTTTGAATTCTATCTCAACTCATTTCACCTTATATGCTATAGTGGAATGGTGCTAGTAAAAGAAGGAATTTTACCATGATAGACATGGTAATGTTGATGATGAGTCAGGTAGATCTTTCATTATACTTTTGGGAATATGCATTAAAAATTGTGACATACACATTAAACTGAGTTCCAATTAAATTGGAGAATGGAATTCCCTTCATGTTATGGAGTGGAAAGAAACTTGTTTGGTTGCATACATATGTATGGGGTTGTAGGAATTTTTTAATTCTTTCTCGGGCAACAAACTAGAACCCCATGGCACAAAGTGTATCTTTATAGGGTATCCCAAGGAAACAAAGTGATACTACCTATATGACATCTAAGACAAGAAAGTGATTATCTCTAGACAAGCCATCTTTTTTGAGAGGGATCACATCCTTAAAAGGGTAGTGGGAGAAAGATTGAATTCAACAAAGTTGATGCTCAATATAAACAAGAGTTGAAGTTGGAATAGGTTCCATATGTCCTCATGTAAGAAATTTTTTTAAACACAAGTACTATGTAGGATCAAAATATAAGTAAGAGAACCAGAAATATATGGTTTTCTAGACATAGAAGATGGCGACTCATTATTGGTTGACAATGATAAACTTATATCCTATAAAGAGTAAGTAGAGATATTAGAATATACAACATGGAAACAAGCCATAAATTATGAAATGGATTCCATGTATTAGAACCAAGTTTGGGTTTTGTTTGATATGCTAGTTGATGTAAATCCCATTGGATGAAAATGGGTATTCAAGAGGAAACCGTAAATGGATGGTAAATTAAATACTTATAAAGCAAGGATGGGTTTAAAAATCATCAAGGAATTGACTATGATGAAACATTTTCATTATTTTCCATGTTTAAATATATCATAATTATAATTTCTATAGAAACATACTATGATTATGAGATTTGGAAGATAGATGTCAAAACTGCATTCTTTAATGGGAACCTTCAGAAAGATGTCTATATGACACATCCAGAAGGGTTTGTGACTCTATGTGATTCCAAAAGGATTTTAAAGTTTTATAGATCAATCTATGGATTGAATCGAGCATTTAGGTCATGGAACATTTGATTCAATGAACCTATAAAAGAATTTGGTTTCATTAAGAACGAATGTGAGTTGTGTGTTTACAAGAGGCTTAGTGGAAATGCAGTCATTATCTTAGTAATATATTTTGATGACATATTACTTATTGGAAATGATATACCAGTATTAAAATCTATTAAGTAATGGTTAAACAAGTGTTTCTCCATAAAGGACTTAGGTGAAGTATACTATATTTTAGGGATCAATATCATTCGTGATAGATCTAATAGGCTTCTTAGACTAATTCAAAGTACATATATCAACCAGATGATAAATATATTTAGTATAGAAAAATCCAATAGGGGATTGGTTCCAGTGTCACATGGTTTACATATTTCTAAGAAAATGTGTCCTCGGACACAATAGGAGAAAGAGAGAATGAGAAATATCTCATACACTTCAGCGATAGAATCAATCATGTATGCCATATTATATACTAGACTTTATGTTGCCTATGCATTAAGCATGGTAGGAAGATATCAAGCAGATCTAAGAGAATAGCATCGGTCTGCTGTTAAGACTATCCTTAAGTACTTGAAAAGAACTAAGGATATGTTCCTAGTGTATGGAGGAGATGAGGAGCTGGTCATTAGGGGTTATATTGATGCTAGTTTTCAGAAAGATCAGAATGATCTAGAGTCATAGTTAGTATATTTTTTATGTCTCAATGGAGGAGTTGTGAGATATAAGAGTTCAAAGTAACCATTTTTTATTGATTCTATAGCAGAGTATGAATATATAACAGATTTTTACACATCCAAGGAATCCTTTTGGATTCATATTTTTTTTCAGGAGCTTGATGTGGTACCTATCAATAAAGCCCTATCACATTGTGTTGTGATAATACTATAATGGTAGCTCTTAAAAAAGAGCCATGGTCACACCAACAAACAAAGAATATAATTTGGAAGTATCACCTCTTGAGGTATTTTTATAAAAGGCACTACTGGAAATACCATTTTTACCAACGCTTATATCCCAACGGTTTGATAAACCGTTGGGAAGGGTTATGTATACCAATGGTTTTATTAAAACCATTGGTATAGAGGCTTTTATGAATAAATTTACCAACGGTTTGTAAAACCGTTGGTATAGGCCTCAATTAAGACACTTTTACCAACGGTTATACACTAACTGTTGGTATATGTTGGAATCTATGCCACCTTTTACCAATGGTTTAAAGAAACTATTGGTATGGGACTACATTCCCAACGGTTTTTAAAAACCGTTGGGAAAGTTTTCCCCTAAATCCAGTTCAGGTGTCCAGTAGCCCCTCCGCTCGATTGTAGTCCCCCTCCGCTCGACTGCAACCCTAAATTTAAGCTCTCCCGACGCTCTATCATTACCCAGTCTCCGAAACTCCATCCATCCTTTTTAATCAAACAATTTTTCTATTCTACACTTCAAATATGTAAGTTCTACCTCAGTTATAATGTTCTTCATCTATTTTTTTATTTTCTATTTTTATTTGACCTAAACATCTGGGATCTCTCTATACAAAGACTCAAAAACTCGTTCCACTCATAGATCCATCTTAAATCAAACAATTTTTTAGTTCTGCACTCTAAATCTGTAAGTAATACCTTAGTTTTAATGTTTTGCATCTATTATTTTTGTTTTCTGTTTTAATTTGGTATAAACTAGGTTGTGTTGTTTATGGAATGCGAAGGTTAGTGATGTTGAGGATGAATTGGATGTTGGTTGGGTGATAGATTGGAATTGTGATGTTTTTTGGATTAAGTTTAGTTAATTTTAAATGAATTATTTGGGGATTTCCTCCCTTTAACAGATCCCCCACTCCTCATGGACCCTGGATACCCCCCCTCTTGGACCCTGGACAGTCCCCCCTCCTGGAACTTGTACAGCTTGGCCCCCCTCTTTCCTGAAACTTGGACAGCCCCCCTCCTGGACCCTGGAAAACCCCCCTCCACCCTCCTCACAAGACCTTGTATAGTCCCCCTCCTTCCTGGACCCTAGGAAGCCCCCCACCCTCCACCCTGGACCCTGGATAGCCCCCCTCCTCGATGGACCCGGGACAGCCCCCCCTCCTTCCTGGACCATGGACAGCCCCTTCTCCCCTTCTCCTTGACCTTGGACAGCCCCCCACCCCCCTTCCTGGACCCTAGACAGCCCCCACCCCTCCTCCTAGACCTTGGAAATCCCCCTCATCCCCCCCCTCAACCACCAAAAACCCCCCCACTTCAAAACTTTGACCACCAAACTTGGACATGCTGGATTTTCTCTAAAAAGATAGATTTGATCCTCAAAACACCTCAATAATATCCTAAACAATGCTTATAATGTGGTTTTCACCACATAGCATCCAATTGTATTCCAAGTCACTAGTCTATCCTCCCTTGGCTAGATTTTACAAAAATCATTCAACCTTAAGGATCCAAATAAAAATAAATTGATATAAGACATTTGATAATGGATTAAAATTTCAAATTGGGATCCAATGAGGAATATTTGAGATATTATGCATCATGTACATGAGTAAATCCATTTTTATATATCCGATAAGTTATTTTTCACAATTTTTACACATTAATTGTTATTAAAAATGGGACAAACATTTATAAAAGTTCTAATATAAAAAATGAATCTATTTTTGGATGCAGCTTAACCAACAATGTCTAGCTTGTCTACCTCTTCCATGATCATCGATGTGCACGTCTCGTCACCATCTGACCTCGCACGACAGGTGACTCAGCGTCTGGCTGATGACGAGTGCCAGATTCTCTTACTTCCACACCATATTCACACACGCTATGCTCCTGAAGTGATCAATCCCACTAAGCGTCCCTGTGAGCTTGATGACACGGCCACCAGTTCTTGTAAGAGGCAGAGGAGTTCTGAGCTGATGGACCAAGACGATTGACCAGTGTCCATCCATCTGGATAAAGACATAAAACTTAGTGCTTCCTGGGAGGAAACCTATGTTCTAGAGTTTCATAATTTTTCTTTTTTTACTTTGTTTTAGGAAATAAACATGGCATGTATGCAACAATTTTTTAGCTGCTTCTAATCTGTATGTGAAATCAACAACTGACATATGGGAAATTGACAAAACGCATTAGGATTGTGTTGAAACTTTAGTAAAATGATCCATGGGTCATATGTGACATGTAAAATTCAACTCCGCCTCAATCTGATGCGCGGTGTGGCCGGTATCACTCCAAGTGTATGTATTTTGTTTAAAATGGACAATATTTTACGTACATATGCCAATCCAATCAAACATCTTTTTATTGTGTTGATACTTTTTCACAATGATCCATTACTCATATGTGTTGTGTACGAGTCAACCTCGCCTCAATTCGAGTCTTGGTGTGGCCGATACCACTCAAAGTGCCTCTGTTTTGTTAAAAATGGACTTAATTTTAAGTGAAATCAACAACTGACATACGGCAAACTGACCAAACGCATTCGGATTCTGTTGAAACTTAAGAAAAACGATCCATGAGTCAAATTTGACGTTTATGAGTCAACTCCACCTCAATACGAGGCTCGGTGTGGCCGACACCACTCAAAATGCCTCTGTTTTGTTAAAAATGGACTTAATTTTAAGTGAAATCAACAACTGACATATGGTAAACTGACCAAACGCATTTGGATTATATTGATACTATAGTAAAATGATACATGGGTCATATGTGACGTTTATGAGTCAACCCCGCCTCAATCCAAGGCACGGTGTGGACGGTACCATTCAAAATGTCTCTTTTTTGTTCAAAATGACTTTAATTTTAAGTGAAAACAACAACTGGCATATGGAAAACCGACCAAATGCATTCCAAATCTATTGAAACTTTATTAAAATGATCCATGAGTCATATGTGACGTGTACAATTCAACCCCGCCTCAATACAAGGCACGGTGTGGCCGAAACCACCCAAAATGTCCCTCTTTTGTTTAAAATGGACAATATTTTACGTACATACGCCAAACCGATCAAACGAATTCTGATTGTGTTGATAATTTTGCAAAAATATCCATGACTCATATGTAATGTTTACGAGTCAACCCTGTCTCAATTAGAGGCCCGGTGTAGCCGACACCACTCAAAGTGTCTTTGTTTTGTTAAAAATGGACTTAATTTTAAGTGAAACCAACAACTGACATACGGAAAACCGACCAAACGCATTCGTATTATATTGAAACTTAATTAAAACGATCCATGAGTCAAATTTTACATGTACGAGTAAAAATCGTCTCAATATGAAGCTCGGTGTGGCCGACACCACTCAAAATGCCTCCGTTTTGTTAAAAATGGACTTAATTTTAAGTGAAATCAACAACTAACATATGGTAAACCGACCAAACGAATTCTTATTCTATTTATACTACAGGAAAACGATCCATGGGTCATATTTGAAGTGTAAGAGTCAACCCATCCTTAATCCGAGGTGCGGTGTGGACGGTACCATTCAAAATGTCTCTCTTTTGTTCAAAATGACTTTAATTTTAAGTCAAAACAACAACTGGCATACGAAAAACCGACCAAATGCATTCCGAATCTATTGAAAATTTAGTAAAACGATCCATGGTTCATATGTGATGTGTACGAGTCAACCCTGCCTCAATCCGAGGCACGGTGTAGCCGGAACCACCCAAACTGTCCCTCTTTTATTTAAAATGGACAATATTTTACGTACATATGCCAAACCGATCAAACGGCTTCTGATTGTGTTTATACTTTTTAAAAATGATCCATGACTCATATGCGATGTGTAATAGTCAACCACACTTCAATTTGAGGCCCGGTGTGGCCGAAACCACACAAAGTGCCTCTGTTTTGTTAAAAATGGACTTAATTTTAAGTGAAATCAACAACTGACATACAGAAAACTGACCAAACGCATTCATATTATATTTAAACTTAAGTAAAATGATCCATGAGTCAAATGTGACGTTTAAGAGTAAACCTCGCCTCAATACGAGGCTCAGTGTGGCCGACACCACTCAAAATGCCTCTGTTTTGTTAAAAATGGACTTAATTTTAAGTGAAATCAACAACTGACATATAGTAAACTGACCAAACGCATTCAGATTATGTTGATACTATATTAAAACGATCCATGGGTCATATGTGATGTTTAAGAGTCAACCCCGGCTCAATCTGAGGCCTGGTGTGGCTGACACCACTCAAAGTGCCTCAGTTTTGTTAAAAAAGGACTTAATTTTAAGTGAAATCAACAACTGACATACGACAAACTGACCAAACGCATTCTGATTCTATTGAAACATAAGGAAAACTATCCTTGGGTCAAATTTGACGTGTAAGAGTCAACTTCGCCTCAATATGAGGCGCGGTGTGGCTGGGACCGCTCAAACTCCCTCTCTTTTGTTCAAAATGGACTTATTTTTAAGTGAAATCAACAACTGACATACAGGAAACTGACCAAAATCCTTCAGATTGTATTTACACTTTAGAAAAATGATCCATGGGTTATATGTGATGTTTAATAGTCAACCTTGGCTCAATTTGAAGTGTGGTGTGGCCGGTATTACTCCAAGTGTATGTATTTTGTTTATAATGGACAGTATTTTACGTACATACTCCAAACCAATAAAATGGATTCTTATTGTGTTGATACTTATGAAAAACAATAAATGACTCATATGTTATTTTTATGAGTCAACCCCGCCTCAATCTGTGTCCCGGTGTGGCCGACACCACTCAAAGTGCCTCTGTTTTGTTAAAAATGGACTTAATTTTAAGTGAAATCAACAACTGACATACGGAAAACCAACCAAATGCATTCAGATTCTGTTGAAACTTAAGGAAAACGATCCATGGGTCAAATTTAACATTTAAGAGTCAACTTTACCTCTATCCAAGGCGTTTTGTGGTCGTGACCACTCAAACTTCCTCTCTTTTGTTCAAAATGGACTTATTTTTAAGTGAAATCAACAACTAACAGATGGGAAACCGACCAAACACCTTCATATTGTGTTGACACTTTAGGAAAACAATCCATGGGTTATATGTGATGTGTACGAGTCATCCCTAGCTCAATCCGAAGAACATTGTGGCTGGTATCACTCCATGTGTATGTATTTTGTTTAAAATGGACAATATTTTACTTACATACGCCAAACTGATCAAACGACTTATGATTGTGTTGATACTTTTGAAAAATTATCCATGTCTCATATGTGACATGTTCGAGTCAACCCTACCTCAATTCGAGGCCCGGTGTGGCCAACACCACTCAAAGTGCCTCTGTTTTGTTAAAAATGGACTTAATTTTAAGTGAAATCAACAACTGACATACGACAAACTGACCAAACGCATTCGAATTCTGTTGAAACTTAAGGAAAACGATCCATGAGTCAAATGTGATGTGAACGGACAGCCCCTTACATCCCCCCCCCCCCCCACCCTCCTCCTTGGACCCCGGACATGAATAACATTTTCCTTTTGTACCACTGTGTATGCAAGTAAATGAGACTCTTATGACTTATGTATAATTCTATTACAATTTGATTAAATTTTATACCTCATGGATGATATGTAAATGTAGGCATGTTGATTTTACATGCCTTTTTTATTTCTTTTATCATGCAATGTTATTTGGGATTATTCCATTTTTTATGGTGTTTGAAGTCTATTTATAGATGTTATTTGTGATGTTTTTTATGAAGGTCTATCAAGTGGAGGCAGTTGTATGCAGGCTTCTGGTTTTTTGTGAAAATACCCAATACCAACGGTTTATAACCGTTGGTATACTTTGAGAATATATGAATATATACCAACGGTTTAGATAAACCGTAGGTAAAAAGCTATACCAACAGTTTTGAACCGTTGGTATAAGCTCAAAAATATGAATTTCCCAACAGTTTTAAACCGTTGGTAAATCCTTTTGCCAACAGTTTAGAGGAACCGTTGGGAAATTAAAACTTTCACCACCTTTTACCAATGGTTTTCCTTAAACTGTTGGTAAATTTATTTCCCAACGCCTTACTTCCCTATGGTTTGGGAAACCGTTGGTATATCTTATACCAACGGTTTTCTAGCCTATACCAATGGTTTTGAACCGTTGGTATTGTCTATATTTCCAGTAGTGAGGGTTGAAGTTCCTATAAGTAGAGTAATTATGAAAGATAACATGTAGTGACCCTTGAATAAAGTCCTATCATAGAAGAAGCATGAGTATCATGTGAGGGCTAGCAGACTGAAGGTTGTTAGCAGTTGGCTCTAGTGAAAGTGAGAGTCTATTAGAGTTGGTTCCCTAGAACCAACTTATGTATACTTTAAGATAACTTGTATTCATAGTTTTTAATATTAATAAACTTCTTATCGCATCATTATTGTTCTTTTATGTAACATAGTATGTGATAATTTCCCAATAGTAGTTGTATCACTAAAAGGTCATAGCAGTTCCCCATTATGATGAGAAACCATAAGTGCTATGACACTATTCTTAAATATATTTTCTATGGTCAGATGATATAATTTTAGGGACACAAATTATACATGATTTCAGGTGTGGAGACTCATAGGAGTTTGAGGCATCTTATCATGGTGTATGCCCTTGGTGATATCTAGTAGGATATTATGAGAACGATACCTATCAGTATTAAATCCACATTTATATGTTTCATTTGATATTACTATATGTAGATGTGTGTATTTATCCTTATACTTTAATATTATTATTAATTAATGTTATGAGTCATGTAGTTTGATGTATTGATGAAAACTGTGATGATAGATGTTTGCAGCGAGGTATGATATATTGGGTGCATCACAAGTAATATTGCATTAATGAATAATGTGAGAAAGGATTTGTCCCTTTTATTCTTTAATGGAATTTGATATCTCGGTCCTTTTTATGGAAATTATATATCCTAAATAAATCCATGGCCATGGTCTTCTATAGGAAAGTTCAATTTCCAGGAAATCAAAGAAAGAGACATTGAGCACATAGGTTGATAGCAACAACATTCAACCTGATTAATTTGAGTTATCATGATAAAGGGATTATATTACATAGTAAGAGTTCATATGAGGTATCATGTAATTGAAATATTTAATTATTTCTCTATGGGTGCCTTGGTGTGTTGCTAGACGCTAACCTTGGACCTTAGGTTGTTTCACCTAATGCCACTAAGAAAGAGGCCAGGAGAGTCACACAATAAGTGTATCTAGAATCTAAGTTAAATAATATATTATTATTTATTATTTAAAAATTTGAATAAATATTAATCCTATACATGGTTTAATAATTATTCATGTATTCTTGATCACATATATTTCATCGCCAGTTATTCAAGAGACTATAATGTGAGTGTAATATTTAATAAATATTTATTTTTTATTTAGTGAATATAATATTTATTTATTTATTGTAGAATAATGTAGTAATATTTATTTTAATAAATAAATAGTCGTTATTAAAATATTGATAAATATTATGGAGGAATGGCAGACCGAGTTTAATGGTCTGATGAGAAATAATAAATATTGAATATTAATTGATTAAATAATATTTAATTTAATTTTCAAGTTAAGAACATGTCAAGAAATATTAATAATATTATTATTATTTGATATGGGGTTTCACAAGTATTAAATAAATAATAAAGGTAACTTGTACAATTATTTTATTTTATCCCTAGCCATATATAAACCCAATTATATTATTTTCTCTATAAGCCATTTCATTTGTTTGGTTGTGCACAATGGATTTGGAAAATCCTATCAATCCCTAGAGAGCTCCCTTATCCAAGAACACTCCCAAGAATAATGAGAGATCCTCCTCTACCACCCACTCTCAAGTCAAGAGATGTCCAGGAGAATGCTTTGGAAGCGGTTCTCAACGTGATCAAAGGCAGATGACGCAAGTGATGGGATTTGTCATGCTAGCACCCAGAGATTCCTATGGCAATTTTCAAAGATTTTTGGAACATGTGTAGATCACTGATAGAGGTAATCTACCCTTGATTCCTTAAACACAATTATGGAAGAACACAAATCTATTGTAAGATCCATAAATGAAGAAAGAATTCCAACAAGGTAATTCTTTAATTAATTAAATTGATTATAAATAATATGTGATTATCCTATCTCTAGTTTCGATGTTATATCTATTTTTTATATTATTTGATTCAATTTCATATATCATGACATTTATCATTTTGTAAATCTAGTATTGATCATCAATCATGGCAAAAAGACAAGTTGGTCATGAACCATCGCACACTTTTGTTGCGCCTAGAACCTACACAAAGGATGTCAACAAGATATAAAAATTTAAAAGATACATTTACGGATTAAATAAAGCATCAAAATCATGGTAAATTTGGTTTGATGAATCCATAATGGAATTTGGTTTCATAAATAATGAATGAGATACTTCTTTTATAAATAGTTTAGTGGGAGTGTATTCGTTTTCTTAATAGTTTATATAGATGACATGCTACTTATTGGAAATTAAATACCAGTCTCACAGTCTATTAAAGTTTGGTTAAATAAATTCTTCTTCATGAATTAATTAAGAAAAGAAGCATATATTATTGGGATCAAGATCCATCATGATAGATCCAAGAGGCTTCTCGATCAAAGTCAGGGTATATATATTGATAAGATACTTAAGATATCCAATGTGGAATAATCTAAGGGGATATTGTTTTCAATGTATCATGGAATTAATATTTCCAAGAAAATGTGTCCTTATATACATGAAGAACTATAGAGGATTGAAAGGATTTTATACACATTGAAAATTAGTTCAATCATTTATGTTATTCTATGTACTAGGATAGATGTCACATATTCCTTAAGTGTGGTAGGAAGATATCAAGTTGGCCCAGGTTACTACCATTAGATAACAGTCAAGGCTATCCTTAAGTATTTTAGACATACTAAGATTATGTTCCTATTCTATAGAGGAGATGAGGAACTAGTCATCATAGGATATGTAGATGATAGATTCCAAATAGAGAAAGATGATATAAAATCATAGATATGGTACATCTTCACTCCCAATGGTGGTGTTATGAGCTAAAAGAGCTCAAAGCAAGATATGATTGTAGATTTTATAGTAGAGTCTCAGTATATTGTGGCTTTTTAGGTAGTTAAAAAAACATTTAGGATATGAAACTTCATTCAAGAGGTTGACATGGTACCTAGTAGTAATGGACCTATCAAAATTTATTGTGATAATATTGTAGTGTTGGATCCTTCAAAGGATCCAAGTTCACATCAGTGGATGAAGCACATACTTCATAAGTATCATATCTTGAGGTATTTTTCTTAAAGAGGTGATGTCATCGTGATAAAAATATCCACAAAAGACAATGTGGTGGATCCCTTGACTAAATCCTTAACTCAACAGAAACATAGTCATCATGTGAGATATAGCGAACTGAAAATCATAGGTAGTTGGATCTAATGAAAGTGGAAGTCTATTCTAGAACTAACTATTTGTAATTTTTATTACATTTATATTCAAATATTTTAATATTAATAAAATAACTTATTACATATTTTTTGTTTTTTTTTTGAATTTAATGTAATAATGTTCTAGAGTATTTATCACATTAATAAGGTCATAAAAGTTACCCACTATGATGAGAACGTTGAAATTTCATGATGATATTCTTAAATATATTTCTACGGTCAGATAACATATTATGATCAGAAACATAGAATGTTGACTGTTAGGTGTAAGTAATCATAAACATATGAGACTTATTCTCATGAAAATTTCACTTGGTAATCTCCAAGAAA
Source organism: Viscum album (assembly GCA_963277665.1). Lineage (NCBI taxonomy): Eukaryota > Viridiplantae > Streptophyta > Magnoliopsida > Santalales > Viscaceae > Viscum > Viscum album. The sequence goes on along the minus strand of OY728122.1, from coordinate 500,958,930 downwards.
GAAGATTATGATAACAAAACCACCTTTAGTAATTATTCATGTTTATGTGCCATCATATATTCCTATCTATGAGCATGTGTAATGGTCCTTAGAGTTTAAAAATATTATTAATGCATGTCATGGATTTTTCACTTTGATGTATTTCACAAAATATAAGGATACAATTCACAAAGAATTTGGATATATTTGGTGCATCGTGAGTGATATGTTATTAATTAATAAGTCAGGGAAGTATTTATCCCTACCATCTTTACGGAAGTTGATATCTATACTCTTTGATTGAAATAGAATTGTCACATTAAATTCCATGGTTATTTTATAATGATGAGTTTATTTTAGATAGTCAAATAAATATATATCAATCACATAGGTTCATGACACATGTGTGCGAAATTCTTGATGAGATATTATGAAAAATATATTATATTACACAGTAATCATTTTTATGTGGTTTTCAACATTGTGGAATCAAATTCTTTCACTTGGGTTTGTTGACCCACTACTAGATAGTAATCTTGGACTTAAGACAAGTCTGTCTAATGCCAATGAGAAAGAAGTCTAGAGTGTCACACACTAAGTGTTTTTGTTGATGTTGATTAAATTTTATTTGAATTTAATTATTGGAATAAATATAATTCTCAAGATCAAGGAATAATTTTATTCAAATTTTATTGATCACAAAATATTAAATAAATATTTATTCACTAGACTATGAATAGAATATTTGTTTTATTTATTGAATATTTAATAAATATATATTCACCATACTATGAATAGAATATCTGTTTATGAAAAGGTATTTATTCAGATATTTGATAAATGATGAGTAGGATAAGTGGACCAAGATTGTATTTGGTGATAAATATTAATTTGAAATTTGGTAAAATAATATTTATCTTTGTGCCAATTAGAACATGCCATAAAATAATATTATTATTATTAATATTATTATATGATATGTGGTCAAATACGTTTTATTATATTATTTTAGAACCATTGTGCAATTAAATAATATTTTAACATAAACTCTAACTCTATAAATAGATTACTATATATATTGTGTAAGGTTAATCGAGAATTGAGAATCATCGCACACAACAGATTTCTATCTAGATTACCCCTTCTCTCATCCTCTCAAGAACTATAAGAAAAAGATAGAATCCTTCAGTTTGAAGAAGCTAGAAACGATCAAGACGAATAACACAAGATAATTAATCCACTGCGCTAGCACCCAACATTCCATTAGTGTTGTTCAGAGATCAAATGATCACATGTGGATCACTATAAGAGGGATCCTACTTTGAGTCCTCTTTTGATTTACTAAAATCGTGTGCCACTCAATGGTTCCCCAATCCCTGTTGACCATATTTCCTCAACTGCATCCCCCCGAATGCCAGAGGCTTCCGGCTAATAGTGAGGGCCTAGGGTGTGTCCATTGGGAGACTATTCCCTAATTACCGGAGTAGAACATAGTGGATAAGATACAATAATGGGTAAAAATCATAAACAGTATGATAAACAAATGGAACGGTGGAAACATACAGTATAGACACTAGACCAGTAACCCGCCATATTGGAAGAAAACATGAATAATAAATAGCAAAATCAAATGATAAAAAAACTCAAAGATAGAAACAGAATCATATAAAAAATCTAATGATACATGTCATGTTTCTATAAAACTTGACTACATGGATACAAGGTAATAGGAACAAAATTCTATACAAAAGAATAAAAAAAAAGCCAAAAATATCCAAGCATCTTGAGTTCCAGCTCAGTCATCTTCTACCAAGCTCTATCCTAAGTAAGAAAATAATTCATGTGTCTAAAGTAGGATGCTTCCCCTTATCAACACCTGCATACATATAATCTACTCGAGTGCCAATGGAAGACCGAGTAGGGTGTGAGAAAAATCTAAATAGGCCACCACCATGTCATCTAAACCATCCAATTAATGTAATATAAATTGAAACAATATAAAAGAATTCATATATAAAAAGTAAAGTAGTTTAGTAATGTAAATACCCTAATACATGATTCAGTCTCAGCTGGAAATGTCTCTGAGAATGAGAACATTTAATTAGTTAATTATGTTCTAGATTATATAAGTAAGTCACACGAGGTATAACCAGCACTGACATCATGAAATGATAATAATAATAATAATAAAGGATCCAAGATATAACAAGGCATCCCGCAATGATAACAACTAGTACTCACCTGTGCATTCACACGATGATATAACAAAATTCTTAGATTATGCGTTCACACGATGATATGGTTTAATGATTTTTTTAAGAAAACAATACTACATTTCAATGTTAATAATGAACATGAATATTCAATAGTTTGATATCACAAAATAATGATACTTATTATTAGAATACAATTGGACAAAATATGAATACTTCATTATGAAAGTAGAATACCTTTTGGATAAATACATTTCAAAAGATGAAGAAGAATCTATATGAAATAAGAAATTATTTTCATCATGGATATTTTAATTAAATGAATGAAAATAACATTGAAATCGACATTTTTAATTCTGATAATTATGATAAATAATGTTGTAATTGAGGCCATAGTGATGTAAATAAGAAAACATGGAATAATTGATTAGATTTCAAAACATATTATGTTATAGTAAAATAGAATACATATAATTGGATAAAAATATTGAAAATAGTAATAAAAATAATGAACAAATAATATTTATTCCAATCCAACTCTCATGGAAGTAAATATGAGTATGTAGATCAGAAATACTTGATACAAATTAGAATTGGAGACAAACGTGCACATAATAAGTTCCTGTGGGAGAAAGTATAGACCTGACAAAGGACTGGAAAGAAATACAACATGTTCAATTACATGAGGTAGTACACCCTCAGCATCATATGGACACTGGTTAGGGTATCAATATGGACATTGATCCCCTATACATGGAATAGTCATTGGAGTCAAGACCAATGCTGGAATCTGAACCAGTGGATCATTCTGAATCAGTTTGAGTTGGTTTGTAATCCCCTGCACATGGAATAGCCATTGGAGTGAAGACTCAAGAAGCCACGGTATTTGCTTGTGTACCCTATAAGTAACAGTACCTTAACAACTGTGGATACGGAAAATAAAGAGTACCTTTATTTTACTAAAAATAGTATAGAGGTGCTCTCGATCATCTTGATGTATCGAGCATATCCGAACAGTGTCAACGATGAACTGGTGGAATGGTTCACCGATTTACTATTTATGAGTTTAAGTACGGTATAACCATGCATGAAATATGTATGTAAGAAGATTAAAGATCAAATTAAAAACAGTTCAAGAAAATAGAGTTATTTTTTAACTTGGACTTAGATTTCTTTGGAGTTTTTGTGGTTGAATAAGAGGTAATATTCCAGAAGATCACGACCTATAAAATCAGCCAATATGTCTATCTGCAGATACAAAAAATGCTTAAAATTAATAGTACATACTAATAAATGATGAAATTAATGAATGGAGAGATAAAGGGATGTCTTGCTTCAAAATAATACCATGAAATTATCCAATAGTGAACTTGGACTTCACCACCACATCAGGCTTTTCCAGTGTGATCTCCCCTTCATGAATTGACGATGCAACAGGCTCCTGGCATGGGACGACATTGCTGTAGACTTCTGTTCCAACCAAAAAAACACACTACAATGTAAACACCCCATGATTTAACATAATAAAACAACAATGACATGCAACAGGAGAACATAATAGTAGGTACAATCAAAATAATACCATTTGGAAAAAACAGCTGACATATCTATCTTCATATGCATATCTGTGACTTGATGCTGAATTGTAGCCCCAAACCTGAATGTTGCCTTTTCATTACACTCTTCTTTTATAGTAGAAAAAAAACATGACATCATAAAATTAGATAACATTTTTTTGAATGAAATATGTATAATCAGAAAATGGGAAATCTGGAAACAAACATAACTTTTTAGAAATTGGTTATTCTGTTTAACTGGAAGCGATCATAAGATTTCATAAAATGTGAATTCTATTTTACTGGAGGGAAACATGCCTAATTTAATTTTTTGTAATCTGGTAAATTGAAAAAAAAATGACATAATAAAATGGTATTTTGTTTTACAATAATCATAATGACAAATCGGCTTACAAAAAAATTGACTGAAAAAAATGCATAATCACGAAATGTAAAATCACTAATAATGGAAACAAACAATAGAAGAAATAAATTGGGTACTATATATTCTAAAACATTTTAATAAAATAAACATATTGGTTGTCTGAAATTAAACAATAATATAATAATGTCAAAATAAATATAAAGAACTAAACAAACCATGTATTGATAAATTTGATTATGGAATCCGAATTGTATTATCCAAGCACATATATGTATATGTTATTGTATCCATTAAAAGTTTCTTTGGAAAATGTTTTTTATAGTGAATGAACTACATATACTTGAATCATAATATATATATATATATTCATCATGTTATAATTAATTAAATTTTATAAAATCATAATAGGAAAATTGGTTGAAGTATAAAATGAATTCAATTATGTCAACTATAGTAGTAGAAATTTGGTACTGATTATTTCTTATACTTACCATGGGAGATTAAAAGAGGAGAAAATTTATTAACCATTGTTCTCAAAAGAAGGAACCATGCCTTGAACCAGAACTTAAACCTACATAAGTCCTAAGTGAACACAAGAAACACAAAAAATGGAAAAATGAAATAACACATGTGAGAATATAACCACTTTTTGTTGTCCTAGAACCAAAAGCTACATAAGTCCTAGACCTATATAGACTCAAATTCTTCAGCCACTCTATATCAAACATCTCTGCCCAAAAAAAAGTAAGCATAAGGCATTTTTATATACTTTATTTTTTAATGTAGGTTGTAAATAGTTCATTGAAATTGGATGTTGTCTAAAATAAATTAGTAATATAATAATGTCAAAAGAAATATAAGGAACTAAAAAAACCATGTATAGATAAATATGATTATGGAAAAGTGGTTGAAGTAGCAAATGAATTCAATGATGTCAACTATAATAATAGAAATGCAGTACTGATTATTCCCTATACTTACCATGGGAGATTCACAAAAGAGCAAATTGCTTAAGCTTTGTTCTCAAAAGAAAAAATCATACCCCAAACCAGAACTTGAACCTGCATCAGTCCTAAGAGAACACAATAAACACAACAAATTGGAAAATGAAAGGACACCTATATCAATAAATTTGATTCTGGAATCTGAATAGTATTATCCAAGAACATATATGTATATGTGACTGTATCCATTAAAAGTTTGTTTATAACATGTTTTTTATAGTGAATGAACTACATATACATGAAACATAATACATATATACATATATATATATATATATATATTCAACAAGTTATAATTAATTAAATTTTATAAAATCATAACAGGAAAACTGGTTGAAGTAGAAAATGAATTCAATGATGTCAACTATAGTAGTAGCATTTCAGTACAGATTATTCCCTATACTTACCATGGGAGATTCAAAAAGGAGAAAATTTATTAACCTTTGTTCTCAAAATAAAGAACCATGCCCCGAACCACAACTTGAAACTGCATAACTCCTAAGAGAACACAATAAACACAACAAATGGGAAAATTAAAGAACACCAGTATCAATAAATTTGATTCTAGAATCCGAATTGTATTGTCCAAGCACATATATGTATGTGTGACTTTATCTATTAAAAGTTATTTTGGAACATTTTTTTTATTATTAATCAACTATAAAAAACCCTATATTTGGGAGACTGAATGGAGTATTTTATGAAACCCTAGAACACGGATTTCAGAATAAGTGAAGTCAGAGTATCAAACATGAAATATTATTAACATACCCGCCACTTTATCAACTCACAAACATGAAAGATTATTAACATACCCACCACTTTAGGACTTCAGATCTAAGGGTGTTAACTTGTGTTTGTCCTGGGTAAACAAAATTTTTGTTGTGGATGTCAAATACATATGGAAAACTAAAAAACTATTAAAGAGTTCTTGAAATAAAAGATGGTTAAACTCATATGTATGTTTCTATGCATAATCAAAAGCAAATGTTATTGATTTTAATCCAGTAAAATGATTCCATGGTTTAAAAAAAGAAATTACCCCGACATATGAATTACAACATATGAAACAGATAACTTAGTGATTTCATAGCTTTAGAAATCAAGAATTCTATGAATGGATCACCTTAACATCTCCAATATGTATCCCTTGAGTATCTACATGAGCTCTCTTGAGATTCTCTCTCAGATCCCTATGAACATTATTTGATCTATTTATGGATTCCAAGTTTTTAGTAGTTATGAAAGGCATATAACCTCCAAATTCAATTTACCTTTTAACAAATGAAAGAGGGATGTAATCATGGGATGATATATGAACAAAAAAACTAAAGAGAATAAATTTTATTAAAATTTTATCAACTCACAAACATATAAGATTATTAATATACCCTCCACGCCAGGACTTAGTTCAGAGCTAAGGGTTGTAACCTGTGTTTGTCCTGGGTAAACTAATTTTTTGTTGTGGATGTAAAATACATATGGAAAACTAAAAAAGTATTAAAAACTATTGTAATAAAATATGGGTAAGCTCATATGTATGTTTATGTGCATAATAAAAAACATTTGTTATTGATTGTAATTTAATAAAATGATTCCATTGTTTAAAAAAAATAAATTACCTCAACATATAAATTAAAACATATGAACTAGATAACTTGATGATTTAACAGCTTTATAAATCAAGCATTCTATGAATGGATCACCTTAAAATCTCATATATGCATCCCTTGAGTATCTGTATGAGCTCTCTTGAGATTCTATCTCGGCTCCCTAATAAGTTTATTTGATCTATTCAAGGATTCCAAGTCTTTAGTAGGCCTGAATGGCATAGAACCTCTAAATTAAATGTACCTTTCAACAAATGGAAGAGGGGTTTCATTATGGGATGAGATATGAACGAAAAAACTAAAGGGAATAAATTCTATAAAAAAATTATCAACTCAAGAACATGCAATATTATTAACATACCCGCCACTCTAGGACTTAGTTCAAAGCTAAGGGTTGTAACCTGTATTTGTCCTAGGTAAACTAAATTTTTGTTGTAGATGGGAAATACATATAGAAAACTAAAAAACTATTAAAAACTGTTGAAATAAAATATGGGTAAACTCATATGTATGTTTTTGTTCCTAATAAAAAAACAAATGCTATTTCTTGTAATCCAATAAAATGATTCCATGGTTTAAAAAAATAAATTACCTCAACATATAAATTAAAACAAATAAAATAGATAACTTGATGATTTAGCAGCTTTAGAAATCAATAATTTTGTGAATGGATCACCTTAACAGCTTCCATATACAGCCCTTGAGTATCTGCATGAGCTATCTTAAGATTCTCTCTCGACTCCCTAAGAAGTTTATTTGATCTATTTAGGGTTTCCAAGTCATTAGTAGTCTTGAAAGTCATATAACCTTCAAATTCAATATACCTATAAAAAATGAAAGAGGTATTTCATCATGGGATGAGATATGAATGAAAATAATAAAGACAATAAATTTTATGAAAATTTTATCAACTCACGAACATGCAAGATTATTAACATGCCTACCATGCCAGGACTTAGTTCAGAGCTAAGGTTTGTAACCTTTGTTTGTGGAATATTAAAAATAGTAGGATCCATTATAATTTTTAATCTATAGTCACATAAAAAACATAGAGAAAAAAATATAATAGGAAACACATTTCTCATTGAATTAAAAAGCAGTGGAACATTATTATACAAAATATAATATAATTTGTAATGGTGGAAGGAAATTTCATTATTCCTGTAATGAAACACCTTTATAAAAATCATTAATCAAGAGTACCTACAATATGTGGGGGAGAAAAATAAATATATTGTCCATTCAATAAAGTAAGTTAGGAATACCTAAACTGAAACACATTTTGATGTGGTAAAATAAAGTGTGAACCATTAAAAAATGAATATATGAATAAATATCATCTTACTGAATAGAATAGTTATTCCAAATGATATATTGGAATAAAACATTTATTTTAATGACTTGAAAAAATCATAAGAAAATGGAAATACTAAAAATTTAATAGAAGAGATTAAATAACTAAATCTATGATACAAATGTTTTTCTGATTGTATATAATGAAGAGTGATGATAATAATACAAAGAAAATATGAATTTTAAATGAAAACTACTGCAAAAAATATGTTTTCATACATCAGTAAATCAATAGTGAAAATTAGATGTACCATTTTATCCAATGAAATGTTGTCATTGAAACATGATTACATAGATAAACTGATGAATCTTATTCACCTGAAATCACAAAAAACTGAGAAGAATCAATGAACTAAGATGATAGAATGATGGAAGTAAGTAATCATTTGATTGGAAAAACTAATATAAGAAAAAAAATATTAAGCTAATAGAAATACATAAAATTTAATATAAGAGATAAAATAAAAAATATATGATAAAAAAAATTTCTTAGTGTATATAATAAATAATGATGATAATAATAAATAGAGAATAATAAAATAGGTTTTCACAAATCCTTAACACTATTTTAGAAACTAAATGAACCCTTTTATCCACTGAAATATCATCATTGAAACATGATTACATGAAAAAAATGGAGATTCCTGTCACCTAAAAACACAAAAAGTAAGGTGAATAAATGAAATAAGATGATAGAATACTGAAGGAGGGAAACATAAATATGTCTATATATACTGTGTAGTGAATAAATTTATCTAGGAATAACTAAACTGAAACATGTTTTGATTTTATTTAAGAAATAATTGTGAACCATTCAAAATGAAGAGGTGAATAAATATTATCACTGAATGAAATAGAAATAGATTTTTCAATTGAAGAATTAAAAGAATATATGTACTATAATGACATAAGAAAAATTTGTAATTGAATAGAAGTACCAAAAAATTAAGAGAAGAGATTAAAAAATTAAATAATGTTTGAATAATTACAGACCTTATGCAGATGAATAGTGAATAAAGAGTAGTGAGGTGAATTCAGAGATGAAGCCAAAGGGAGGTGAACAAAGATGAGGAGGAATGAGTTCCAGAGGAGGAAGTGGTGAATAGATATCTGAATTGATAGGCCATATGGGTGGACCATTTAGCAGTTATCGCAGGTGATGATGGAGGAGTAGGTTGTCAATGGTAACCTGGATGCAAATGTAGAGGAAGTAGGTGAATATGGTCGACGGAGAAGGAGCAGTGGGAGGCGAGCACTAAGGAGTTGAAACCTTAGATTGGGGAGACCGAATGGAGAAGCTAGTTTGGGGATACTGAATGGAGAAGGTTAGTAAACCCTAGATTGGGGAGACCAAAAGACGTGAAGACGGATTATCAAGAAGTAGTGAAAATCCTAGATTTTAGAGACCGATGATGGTGAACACGGTGGATGATGAGGAACGATAAATGGTGGGGCTATGGAAATATGAGAATGGGTTGATAGAATTCTTGATGGTGAGAGGGCTCAGTCGAAGGAAAATAGAAGGAAGGTCATGGGATTGAGAAGGGAAAATAGAAAGTAGGTCACAAGATTTCGAAGAGAGGTGCTGAGGTGGTGACACATGTCCAGAAAAATGCTTGCTTTAGTATATATATATAATATAGATAGTGAAGAGGATCCAAGGTAATAACCAAGGCATCATTGACCTCAGGGGTCAAGCCAACTCAGTAGTAACCTATAGTTTGGCTATAAGGGGTCTGCATGTAATCCAAGGAGAATAGCCCAAATAATTCCATCGTAATATGATTCTAACCAAGTCCAAGGATCTCATAAAAGGTAAAATGTGATAAGAAATGGTTGTTACCAATGGGTGTATCCATGGTTCCAAATGTCCTTATATGTCACATTAGATCCAAGGATTGTGTCCAAGTCATCCTGTAATAATAATAGAGGGATCATACAATGTCATTTTGGGCATCCACTAATAGACAAGGATTGAATTCCAAGGTGGGTGTCTCCCTTAGCAGTCGGCATCCCTGAATCAGAATGGAATCCATGAGTGTTCAAGTATTTCCCTTAATAATCCAAGGATATATTGAGTTTAACCACTCATATAATGATAATTAGGTCCATATAAAATAGAAACCATATACTTATTTCATTATTAATTCCATCCAATTTATAATTGTGTCATCTTAATTAATAATTTGGTTTAATCCATTTCCTTTCATTAGTGTGACAAGGCATAATAGGTCATACAACCATTTAGTACTTAAATTACTTAATCATTAATTAGGTTAACTTTTTTTCCTTCCATAAGAATGGTAAGCTGTGTTACATACATGCAACCAAGTCAATAAATTACTTTCAATTAGGCCAAGTGATATGTATCAATATACTAGTCATTTATCATTTAAATATTCAGTGATTAGTTTGAAACAATTACATTATAAGGGTCAATTGGTACTATAAGATTATATCCATTAGAAAAACATAATTCATTTAATTAAAATAGGGATTACCATTAGCAGGGTCAATCCATACACCCAAATGGTGTCAAAAGTAAACTCACATGGGATTCCAAGGAATAATTGAAGAAACTACCTAATTCAGGTGGAAAGCATTAAGGTATAAACCTCAAATTATGTTATGATTCTATAAGGAAATGGATATATAATATGAGAATGATGAATATAAGAAAGGCACATGAATTTAAATAGGCATTGCCTGATGAAATTAGCGCGTGCACAATGGAAGTAGTTTATAAAATGGTGAGAATTGAGGGAAAATTAATATACCTCCTAACTTATACCTGTAACACTCTTCTCATGTATTATTATCCTTTATTTTGGCCTAGATTATAAGAAATTTGAATAACAGATCAATGCCTTGAAAATAGGGCATATGATCCTGCATCTAAATAACTCCATTGAGGAGAAGAGAAATGAAGAACATATCAAGATGAATGAAGAAATTACTTGGAGGAATATAAATATATTAATTGTGATTTGATCGGACACCGAATGAAGAAATAGAATAAAAACTCTCAAAGGTGATTTTGGGAGATCAAAAAGGGAGAGGGGGAGCTCTCTTATTCTCTGGAATGAGCCAAGGAGGAAGGGGATGAGTTTAATAATTCATTAAGTGAAATTTGTTCTTTTACCCCAAAATTTATTGGTCACACAATTTGTCTGCATGGTTTTACAAACCATGCACCAACTGTGTTCCCTTTCCTGCTTCAATGTGGACCATGCATGGTTAATGTGCACGATTTGACCGATTGTGCACAAACCGTGTGATATGTCTCTACTAAAAATTGAAGGTTCTCCGGCACGGGCATGCACCCATTGATACACAGTTTATTAAATTGTGTGCCTATAGACAGAGGCCTAGACCACTTCTCATGATTCTACCAAATTTTGCATCTTGGGTTACACGTTTACTACTAACCGTGTGTCCCAACTGATTTTCTCTAAAAGTAGGGTTTCGGGCTCTGAACAAGCACCAAACACCCTTTGGAACTTCCATAAAGTCATTGGTCGTCCATATTATGTCCAAAGAAAAGTAATAGACCAAAATTAAAGGATCTATGTCTGAGATAAAAACCAAGTTCTAATAGTCTTACCCCTTAAAAGAACTCATCCCCAAGTTCACCATCCAAGGGTGGAAAAAACTTCATCTGAGAACAAATCTGGCCACTGAGCACATATTTCGGCCTCCTGCTCCCAAGTATTATCCTATACATGGTAGTGTTTCTATAGCACATGTACCAAATGAACTTACTAGCCTCGGATAGCCTTCATTATCCAGTTAATGATGTGTTTAGGATACTCCTAAAATGAAGCATCACCATCTAACTCAACCTCCTCAGGATCAAAAGTATGAGACGGGTCAGTATGATAATGATGAAGCTATGAAATGTGGAATACATTGTAAATGATATGGTACCTATGAGGTAGTAGAAACTAATAGGCTACCAGATTGACTCTCTCCAATATCTAAAATGGCCCGAAAAAAGTGCGGTGATAGCTTCCCTTGTCTCCATATCCGTATATGCCCAAGCCTGGGTGATAATCATAGGAAAATATGATCCCTGACCTCAAACTCCATAGTTCAGTGATGGAGATAGGAATTAGATTTATATCTAGACTGATTAGTAGAAATACACTTCTTGATCAGATGAACTGAATTCAAAGTCTCCTGAATGAGATGAGGACATAGTAGCACTGCCTCACCTACCTCTAACTAGAATATGGGTGAACAGAACGGCCTACCATACAAGGCCTCAAAAGTATCCATCTAAATCATCTCATGAAATATATTATTGTAAGAAAACTTTACAAGAGGGATATGATTCTACCAATAACCATTGAACTAAAGGACACATGCATGGGGCATGTCCTATAACACCTATATCTTCTTTTCTGATTGGCTATCGGTTTGAGGGTGAAAATATATTCTCATAATCACCTGTGTACCCATAGACTTTTTTAACCCTTTCTAGAACCATGATATAAAACAATCATCCCTATCTGAAATGATAGTAAGAGGGACCATGTGTATTCAGATGATCTCACATACATACAGTCTTCCCAACTCATCAACTAAGAAAGTCTCCTAGATAGGAAGGAATTGGGATACTTTCATCATTCTGTCAATGATAACACAAACCGCATCACTACCGCAATATGACCTCAGTAATCTGACTATAAAGTCCATATAAACATCTTCCCATTTCTATTCTGGGACTAGAAGTGGTTGCAACAAGCTTGAAGATCACTATTTCTCTACCTTCACTTGCTGACAGGTGAAACATCTAGCGATAAAACCTATTATCTAATGTTCCATCCCAAGACACCAATACTAGCGTCGTATATCTCAATATTTTCTTAGAGAACCAAGACTTCAGGATCTGAAAAATTGCCTATTATTCACTATATCAAGAAGGGAAGAGGTAAATATCAAGGTTAAGAGGTAATATTACTCTTTAATTTCATGAAACTCCATATGTATCTCAAATAAGAGGGCCATAAATTTCCATTCATCATTGGATTCCTGCACAACCTATGCCTGAGATTTCTGAATTAATGCATTGACTACTATATTGCCTTTTCTAGGCATATATTCAAGATGAAAATCAAATAAATTAAGATATTTGAACCATATTTACTATTTGATATTCAATTCACACTACATAAATATATACTTGAGGTTCTTATGGCCTGTATACACCACAAAGTGCTCACCCAACAGATAGTGCCTCCAGTAATGTAAGGCATGGACAACTATTGTTAGCTCAATGTTGTGTGTTGAGTAATTCCTCTCATGGGGCCTCAAATACTGAGATTTGTATGTAATTAATCTATCCTCCTACATCATCACTACACCTAGCCCAATTCCTGATGCATCAGAGAACATTGTGTATCCTCTTCCAGGCTTAGAAAGAATCAGAATCAGTGCCGAAACAAGCCTTCCTTTCAACTTCTGAAAGGCTTTCTCACATTCTTCTGAAAAAAATAACTTAACAAACTTCTTTTTAAGATCATTAAGAGGTGAATTAAGGAATGATAAGTCATGTATGAAATTCATGTAATATCCATCCATCCTCAAGATACTTCATATATCAATCACATTCTTGGACTCCTCCCAGGAAACCACAACACTCACCTTCTTTGGGTCAACAGATACTCCTAATTTTGAGATAATATGACCCAAGAAGTGAACTATTTCAATCCAAAATAGGGAATTAGAAAGTTTGGCATAAAGATGATTCCCTCTTGGTATATTCAAAATGATCTCAAGATGTCGATCATGGTTGCTACGAGTATAATAATACAACAAGATGTTGTCCACAAAGACTATGACAAAGGAATCCAGCTAGGGTTAGAAAAACCAATTCATTAGAGTGATGAAAATGGTGGTCACATTCATGTGATCAAATAGTATCACGAGATACTCATATTGACCATACCTTCTACAAAAAATTTTATGAGGTATGTATAAAGGCCTGACATTCACATGATGATATCCCGATCTCATGTCCACCTTTGAGAATACCCTAGCTCCTCAGAGCTGGTCAAAGAGATCATCCATTCGAGGTAGTGAATACCATTTCATGACTGTAATTTGGTCCAACCATCTTTAATCCATACATAACCTAAGTGCATCATCCACCTTCTTGTCGAAAAGCATGGGTAAATCCCAAGAGGAAGTGTTGGTTCAGATAAAACCATTGGCATCTAAATCCATCAATTGTTTCTTGAGATCATGTATCTTAGTAGGTTCCATCCTCTATAGAGGAATGGACACTAGAGCTACTTCTAGAACAATATTGATTATAAAATCTACCTCTCTATTAGGAGTTAATCCAGAAAAATTATCAGGAAAGACATCCCTAAAATGATCTACTACGGGAGGATAATCTATATGAGGAAAACCCTACTATTCCTTATAAAGGATAGAAATATGGTGGGTCACTACACCTAGACCATGATGCTCTGGTACAACTCTATTATCCTAGACATCCCACTCACACATGTGTAGATAACTACTTCCCTATTGTGATGTAAATGATACTGACTGAAAATTATTTTTTATTTTATTATCAAATCACTTTTAAAGGGAAAGTGATAAACCCCAAGTCCATCAAACAACCAAAATAACAGCATAAAAGAACCCCAACAAAAATACTGTTCCTACATCTTCCCAGAAATTCAGCATTAAAAGGCCTCCACCAAAGCATGGGAACTTGGAAAACAGTCCCATGCAAAGATGCACGGGCATGGAACCAATGGCCAAGCCATACCCTCTCTTTCTTCTACTCCAAGTGACATGCAGAAGTGATGGCCTTGTGCTCTAAACCTCATCTAAGGAAGAACCATATAACATGCTGTAATTGAAACACCCAAATTCACCTCGGGACACATAAACTGAAGAAGAACTTCCTCATATCCAAACACATCAAGAAAAAGTGAGCAACCAAGCATTAGTCAAAAAATGGTAAAGTAACATCGTTGAAAAAACAATTTAACTCTTCCAGATACTGTATCCTTAAATAATCTTTAGGATATAGCCGATACCTGAGTATGTGAATCTCCCATTATCAGGTCTTCAAGTGAAGAAGTCAATTTATCCCAGACCTAAATGTACTCCTTGAGTCTGACTATCCCCTTATTGAAGCCCCCAACCAGTATCATGTCCTATTTTTCAACCCAAATATATTTTTCCTCATTAAGATTCACTTCAATGTCTCGTCCCATCATCTTGGCCGCTTCCTCTTCTGAGGTATTGAGAAATAACACATGCTTTGTCACCTTATCATCCGAACTTAAAATCAACTCCAAGGGTAGTTCAGACTGACCAGGTGGTTCCAGTTGACACTTGACCTCGTTGTCCAACTTCTCATCCATTTTATTTTTTACTGGACGAGTCTTCATAGGAGGTGTCAAGGATGAGTAGTCCTTCCTACCCATCCTCCTCCTATTTCTCCTATTGCTCATCGGACTAGACTCCCCTGCAGAGAAACCCTTACTATCTTCAATGGATTCTTCCTCCCCACTTCTAGTAGTACAATCTGGATAATCATGGTCAATGTTCCCAACTTCCATATTAATCCCATAGAGGCTCTTCCTATTAATTTCATCTCCCTTAACCGCAACAGGTGCTTCATCTTCTGACCCTACCTCCGTAAGTCCTTCAAACCTATTGCCCAGGATGAATGGGGTCTGAATTGAGGAGCCCGAACCCCCTGGTAGGTTGGAGGGACTTTCAAGGTCCTTCTGTAGCCGATTGACACATCAATAACCTTTGTATTGCATTCGTGTGTCGCGACTTCCTTCCCCGTGCCATAACCCACGCCAGCCTCCGGGCTGCGTTCCACTGCCTCGTTTCTGGTAGGTTTATCCACACCCGGTCGCAGTAACCTATCTTTGCCACCTCTATCGTCTCCTCTTATTTCCCTCTGTCCCATTCCAACCTCCTCACAAGTTTCCATAATCTTCCCCTAAATGGTGGCGGCCATCCTAGGTGGATCTGGGACCTCCCGATCAACCTTCAATTGTTTTTTATGTCCCCTGCCCACCTTCGATGGATACTCCCGAGAAAAAACTTCCATGGGATGTCCCATACAACCACATGAAAAGTAATAATCTATCCAAATCTCATAAACTACAAACTTCTTGCATCTATACTCCTCTTCAATCGTGATCCAAACAAATTAGAAGGGAACTCTAGACACATCAACCTCAACACAGACTCATGAATTCACAGGGTGACAAACTGATTCTGTACGTCTATCCGAACACATATACCTACCAAGAATATTACCGATAATTCTGATAACATAGGGATTCTAGAAAGGTAATGGAAAATTAGGGAAACTAACCCAAATTGCAGTGGAGGGCGATTCGTGTTTCATGTGAAAATCAAACGACCATCGAAAGAGGAATAACTGAAGACCATTGTAGCATCAAGGAGCCCTCGACTAGGTGCTGATGAGGTCATCCTCAGATGCAAATAGGATCATAATATGGTGGTTTTCAAGTAATCCCACTGTCACCCTATCTTGTAGATCCTAAGCGTCGAAGAAAAAGCAGTCGAAGGAGTCAACTAAAGGTCTTCTCTATTTAAATCGTGCCACCAGTGTGAGATTTAGAAGCATGGAGGTTTCCATAAACTCTACAAAGGCATGATACATGAATAACCAATTAATACCAAGAATGACATTAAAGCCTATCATATTGAGAACAAATAGGTCCCGCAAGAAAGAGAAACTACCTACATCAATGGGATAGTCCCTGCATTTTTGTATTCCCTCTGACCATACTTTCAATGGTGTATCCAGGGAAATTACAACATAGTAATGTTCAATTTATATCCTGATACATTTCACAATAGATAAATAGATGAAGGAGTGTGAATTACCTATATCAAATAAAGAATATACTATAGTGGAGGCTACTAGAATATTACCTTGTGTTGTACATAGTCTTGCACTCTGATCCTCAGGTATCGGCTATAAAGCATGAAATTGGCATGATCCATGGCCATGTGCTATAGCTGGACTATCCTGAATATGATCTCTCCACTGACACTGATGATCATAAGTCTAGATACCAGAACCATTACCTCCTCCTCATTTAGTCATGATAGTGATACTCTAACTCCATGCCAGATGTGGTGTAAAATACCCTACCCTGAAGGTATAGCTGGTGCTGATCCTCTTCCACTAGAAATAGATGTAAAGGTATGACAGAATCTCTGAAGATACCCCATACGACCACAAGCACAACACTTCATTGGTTCTCTAACACACTAAGGCTTAATATTACTCTTTATTCCACATTTATGGAAAACAATGGAGTTACCAGTGTAGTTACTATGACTGCCACTGCTCTAACATGAAACCTCAAAGGAATGCTTCCTACTATTGGAAGAATTACTAGTTTTCCTCAGAAATAATCCCATATGCCTGGTACTATCATCTTCTATCAGGTTTCACTCAACGATAAGAGCCTGGTTAACAATCCAAGATAAATTAGGTAGGTGAAAAACATTCACCTGAGTATGGATGGAATACTAGAGCCCATCCTTAGAATTTATAGAATGTGATAGTTCATCACCAGCTAGAAGTGGTGAAGATCATTATAACTTATTAAAACACATTGAATAATTCATAAAGGACATAACACTCTTATCTAGATGCATGAACTCTCTATTTTGGTCAAATCTTAGCATCTAAGTAAATAAGTGATCATAGAAGGCAGTCTGGAAGTTAATCCATACCATGCCTTGATGGTGACTAGCCTAGGTAATCACATCCCACCAACGCTTGTCTGAATCACATAGCATATAAGTATCAAGCTTGACCCTTTACTCTAGATGTGTCTTCAGATGCTCAAAGATAGATAGGATGGCCTCCATCCAAGACTCAATATCCTATGGACCGCCATACCCTGAGAAGGTGGGAGGATGCTACTATTATAACTCACATGTCAGATCAACCATAATAGGTGAGGATTATTGAGTACCTTTTATGGACTGCATTAGGCATAGAAAACTCTCATGAATATGAGTTTTAGTGCCTAAATCAGGTATAGAAGGTAGTACCTCATGTGGCACTCGATAAGATTGGAACATCAAGGCCCACCATCTCTGGAGCATGGTCATCTCCACCTGCCTAGCTCATGATAGTAGGATTTCATGCTAGCATAACTCTATAAATTTCAATAACATGCCTCAGAACAAGCTTTGAAGTAGATAGATACACTAGAAAAATCAGAACATAATAACAAGGGCTCACTACCTAAGGTATACTACCCCAACCACTGGCTTAGAAGACTATTTATTGGTAAGTGTTTGAGTTTAAATTAGAGAGGTTTCAGTAGGTGAAGGTTCAACTATACCCTACCTCTTCATTTACTGAAAAACATTTCATTTTAATTCAAGATTTACGTTTTACATTTAATTTTATTTAATTCATAAATAAAATTTTGATGAAAATGAATTTCAATTCCTAGTGAATCAGGGACCAAACACCTTATCATTGAAATCCACACCCATTTAATTTCATTCTAATGGCCTGACTTGATAAATTACCCATTCCGACCCATGAGGGTCCATACACCTCATGAATTGAAATTGTAAAACACTCAATCACAACCAAAGAGAAACACAAGCATATATATAAACAAGGATCTCTTGATAATCACAAGCAATATAGGAAAATTCAAAGTGATTAAATGCACCTATATGGAATGACATATGCATGGAATTTAAATTATAGGTGCCTATAATGATACATGATTTATGCTCCTTGAAATCATATCATAAATCCAAGGATAAAATGAAAACCTTAATCAAAATAATAATAATAATAATCACACAACATGTGTTCCACCCAACAGTGAAAGTTCATCAACTGTAATAAGAAAAAATAGAACAACAATTATCATTCAGGGAAATTGAAATTTACCCCGAACATGGGTTAGCTATGCCCAAGCATGGATTATAACCAAGTTAAAAAAGCATTCCTAATCTCCTATCTATTGTATCAAAATAGTAAAGTAAGAAAAATACCCTCCCTAATACCATATTGTGACTTCCTGAACCTAGGTTCCACTCAAAGGTTCCTCAATCCCGATTGGCCGCATGACCTCAAGCACATCTCCCCGAATGCCAGAGGCTGCTAACTAGTAGTGAGGGACTAGGATGTGTATGTGGGGATACTATGACATCATTACTATATTGGAACATATCATATAATATAGAATAATTTGTAAAAAGAATAATTAGTATGATAAACAGATGGCATAGTGGAAACATACACTATAGACATTGGACCAGTAACCCATTGTAGCGGAAGCAGACAAGAATAATAAATAACACAAGAAACTAATAATAACAATCAAAGTTAGAAACTGAATCATATACAAAATCTGATGACACATGACATGCTTCTATAAAACTGGAAAACATGGATACAAGGAATCAAACACAACATTCTATACAAAAGAATCAAAAAAGAAGGAAAAACTATCCAAGCATCCCAAGTTATATATCATTCATCTGCTACCAAGATCCATGCTAATAAAGCAAACAAGTCAGGTGTCTAAAGTAGAACTCTTACCCTTATCAACACCCATATACATATAATCTGATATCGTACCAATGGAAGCCCATATAGGGTGTGCGATAAATCTCATTAGGCCACCACTAATGTCGTCTAAACCATATAGTCAATGTAATATAAACTAAAATAGTGTGTAGGCATGAATTTATAAAAAGTAAAGTAGTGTGTTAATGTAAATAACTTGATACCTACTTTATCCTTAGTTGGAAATGTATCTGAACATGATAGAATTTAATTAGTTAATTATGTTCTAGATTATATAAGTAAGTCACATTAGGTATAACCATCACTGACATCATGACATGATAATAATAATAAAGGATCCAAGATATAACAAGGAATCCTGCAATGATAACAATAATAAAGATGATCCAAGGTAATAACCAATGAATCCTTGACTTCAACAGTTAATCCAACTTAGTAGTAAAAAATAGCCTAGCTATAAGGGTTCTATATGTAATCCAAGGGGAATTTCCAAAGTAATTCCACTATAATATGATTCTAACTGAGTCTAAGGATCTTATCCAAGGTAAAATGAGATAAGAAATGACTGGGCTCAATGGGTAAATCCATGGCGCCACATGTTCGTAGACGTCATTCTAGATACAAGGAGTGTATCCAAGGCATCCTATAATAATAATGGAGGGATCCTATAGCGTCATGTCAGACATACACTAGTAGAAAAGGATCAATTTCCCATGTGGGTGTCTCCCTTGGCAAATGTAATCCATGAATCGTAATGGAATCCAAGAGTGATCAAGGCATTCCCTTGTGGATCCAAGGATTTCTCGAGTCTTCCCACTCCTGTAATGATAATCAGGACCATATGCAACATGCACCATATACTTAATTCATTATTAATCCAATCCATGTGATACTCATGTCATTTTAATTAGTCATTTCATTCAAGTCATTGACTTTCATTAGTGTGACAAGGAATAATAATTAATGCAACCATTTAGTACTTAAATTACTTAGTCATTAATTAGGTCCACTCCTCTTCCTTCCATCAGCATGGAAAGCTATGATATGAATGTTCAACCAATTTAATAAATTAATTATAATTAAGCCAAGTGATGTGTATCAATAGACTATAAATTTATCATTTAAATATTTATTTATTAATTTGAAACACTTACCTTAGAAGGTTCAAGTGGTACTACAATATGTTATCCATTACCAATTCGTAATTAATTTAATTAAAAGAGGGATTACAATTAGAAAGGTCAATCCATACACTCAAATAGTGTTAAAAGTATACCCAAATGGGCTACTAAGAAATAATTTAAGAAAAATCCTACATGGGGTGGAAAATTTTGAGGTCTCAGCCTCTAACGGTTTTATGATTATATATTTCAAGGGCTTTAGAATACGAGCACAATGAATATAAGCAAGGAACATGAATTTAAATAGGCATCTCCTGATGAAATCAGAGTGTACACAATGAAGACAGTTTATAAAATGGTGAGACTTGAGGGATGAGTCATAGAACACCTACCTTAGCCCTATAACACTTTCCTTTTCTAGTATCAGCCTTTAGTTTAGCTTGGATTAGAATAAATATAAAGAACGGATCAAAACCCTAAAAATAGGGCATATGATCCTGCATCTAAATAACTCTTTATAGGAGAAGAGAAATGAATAATGGCTCAAGATGAATGTATAGATTACCTGGAGGAATCCAAAGAGACTAACAGTGCTTCGATCAGACACTAGATGAAGAAATGGGATAAAACCTATCAAAGGGGCTTTGGGGAGCTCAAAAAGGGAGAGGGAGAGATCTCCTGTCTATTGGAATGAGAAAAGGAGGGGGTTATTTTATCATTTCATTGAGGTAAATTTTGTATTTTTACCCCAAAATATATGGGTTGCGTGGTTTAGCTGCATGGTTGGCCAAACTATGTGCCAACCGTGCACCATTTCCTACTTCAAGGGGAACCTTGCACGGTTCATGTGCATGGTTTGATCAACTGTGCACAAACTATGTGATATGCCTCTTCTAAAAATTGCAGGTGCTCCCACATATGTGTGCACCCCATGATGCACAGTTTCTTAAATTTTACACCTCTAGATAGAGGCCTAGACCACCTTTCATGGTTCTACCAAACCATGTGCCTTGAGTCGCAGAGTTTTTACTAACCATGTGGCCCAGCTACTTTTCTCCAAAATTTTGGTTCTAGGATCCAAACAAGCCCCAAACACCCCCAGAACTTCCATGAAGTCATTGGGAATCCATATTAGGTCCAAATAAAAGGATTAGACTAAAATTAAAAGGATTTGTGCATGAGATAAAAACTAGGTTCTTACACCTCCCTACACAATGATGGTAATCCTAAAAATGGTTTTAGATGATCAATATCTTCATCAAATAATGATCATAATATGAGGTGATTTTTATTCTGATCTAATTTAAATTATTTATACATTTAACATGAAAAGATCCTCTCTGTGTTATGGGATTTTATGTCAATATTTGATGAAAAAAATTTGGTCATGACGTTTACATCTTGCACAATTGGCGAATGATCCATCTAATCTGAAAAAAAAACTTAATGGTTATTCACCCACCACAAGATTTCAATTTTATATTTAAAATTATGAAAATAATATTGATAATAATTTTTTATTAAAAGTAATATAAATCATATTTATATATTATATTTACATATATATACTTATTGTAATATAAATTTTATTTAAAAATATATAAATATGTATATATAAATTAAATTATTCATTGTACTCTTTAACAACACTTTCTTCACATTGTTAAAGGTGAAGATTTTATTAGTGCTAATAAAAGCACTGATAAAGTTTCATCTTTATTAGTGCTGAAAAATGGTACCCTTTTATCAGTTATTTTTTAGCCTTGATAGAAGTTTCATTGAATATCACTTTTAGAAAGAGTTGATAAAATTACACCTTTTATCATCATTTTTTGTTTAGTGATGAAAAAAGTTTTCACCGAAAATTTCTTGATCTGTAATAGTGACTTCCATGATTAGAAGATGGTTCTAACTCAATCTCCATTGATGGGATATTATAGTCTGTTATTCTAGAGAGATTTTTCTTATGATTTTCAACATTCCTATTCCAATCAATATGAATACTATATAATCTAGTAACAATAGTCCTTTTTATGTTTAAATAATGCTTTCTTGGCCTAGATATCTTCATGTGTGGTGCGATAAAGCAATTAGAATAAATAAAAATCTTTTTTTATTAGTAGGATATGCTTTAAAAAACTTATCCTTGACCTGTTTGACTTTTTTAGGTTAGGAAGCATGTACAACATCAAAAAAAATCACTAATATTCTTTGTCGCTGCATTAGACATTTTAATTTCCATCTTTATCCCTATCCTTAAGATTAGATATCTTAGATTGAGCCTTGAATTCTTGAACAACTGAAGTGTAGTATCAAATTGTTGCTTCCCCTTTTGGACCCAAATCATCATATATCAAATAATGGGGTTTACAATAAGACTATGAGTCTTCATGTTTTTAGAACCGCATGATTTAGTATGGTGACAAATCTTTTCAACAAGAAAAAAAAACATTATGGGAGATTTTCATAAATAATATATCGCCAAAACCTTGATTCAACATTTTGTATCCAAACAGTTGGTGGTAGAATCTTAGAAAGATCAACTTCAAAAAAATTATTTAAACTGAAGATCTGGAGATCTTTAAGGATACCGAATCCAATTTGAGAGGCTTCCCAGTAAGACTTACAATAGTAGTGAGGGCCAAAGGCTTAAAAAGATGAGTCAAAAGGCCCTTGAAACACAACCAAATAGTGGAAAAAGAAAGTTAAAAGATCACTTCAACACTTTCATGGGGAAACCAAAAAAATAACCAAATACCCCAAAACCAATATCTATAGTAGTTTTTCTTAGATTAAAAATAAAAATGGACATAAAAAGAATCTAGAAGCTCCAAATCAAAACTAGAGAAATAAAAAATTTCAAAATATCTTCTAAGAAAATTGAATGCGGGATGAATTCTATGAAACTTACCAATTATGGAAAATCAAAATTATGATGAGATTTCTTTAACATCCTTCTCTAAAAACACTATTATTGGAAAACCTTTGTTACTAAACAACATTAGAAGAAGGAAATTAATAAAAATTAGTGGAAAAATTAATATTTATTTTTAATGGAATACAAAATTAAGATAAATAAAATATTTTTTAATATAATATAAAGTAAATATCATTTTTATAAAGAAAATTTCTCATAAAAATTTTATAATAAAGGTTACGAGATTGCCATCTAGGATGGAGAAGTGTGTCAAGGAAAATTTGGAGTTCTTAAAGCAGCATCACACACTAATAACTATGTTGTGGGACTAGAAAGAAGATCCAGTAAGGATGGAAGCAATGAGGTATGATCCTAGTTTGAGTTTTGTTGAATATAAAGATATTGATCTTTATTATATTCCTTAAAAACCTTTTTCTATGGTGGAATCAAATTTTAAATTATCACTCTCTAAAATAGAGTAGAAAGGAAAAAATTATTGCATTATAAGATTTTTCTCACGATTCATGTCATAGTGGCACAATAAGCTATCAGTCTATAATATGCAGATGAGAATTCTCTTTGATGGGAGGAGGAACATAATGATTTAAATCTAGATTTATCAGAATATCATGAGTAACAACTGAAAGAGAAGTAGCGGTCTAATTAGTTCAAGATGAAAATTGCGCAGCAATAACTAATGTCGGTCCCCACTGTCATGACAGAAAGTCTAATGAAGACATGGTAGTCCATGTAGAAGAAAATATTAGTTGAGTCTTTTGACCAACACATACCTTCATATTCATCGATACCTTGGTCTATAGAGGATACATGACTGAGAGTTCTGACCACTGCTCTTGGTTTTTCTATCTGTCTCTCTTCACCTGTAGTTTTGAGTTTTATGCATGTGGTGTCCATCATGAAGTAGTAGTGTGACATACCAGTTTTGTTGTAAGATCCCCAAGAAATGTTCAATATTACACTGGGTCATCATTGGATCTGAAGTATTATCATTGTATGGGAGGCATACATGGTCTTTGTTTTGAAGGGAGGATTGTTGGGTGCAAACCTGATCCCACATCAGATTCCATCAAGGATGGTGGCTCACATATAATCTCATATGGGTAACTCCTCCTATGACCCATGGGTTTTAGGTTGGAACCCTAGAAGGGCCTATGTGTTGGTCCCATAAGGACCTGGGGCTGGATAAAATCGATCCTGACACTCTTCACCTATAGTTTTGAGCTCTGTTCATGTGGTGTCCATCTTGAAGCTGTAGTGTGACATACTAGTTGTGTTTCAGGAGCCCCAAGAAATGTTCAAGATTACACTAGGTTATTGCAATCATAGAATGATATGATCAATTCTCACTCAAGACTCTCGACTTGCATAAGATAGTAGCAAGGTGAGTAGACCTATATTTTTTAGTCGACATTCTTTTATTGGATTTTTGAAACTCTAACATGTTTTGGTCAGTCTAGAATGGTCAAACATGGTGAGGTGTGGTCTTATCTCTGGCATAGTCAAGATAGAAACTATTGTTGCGGTTATATAGAAACTGGAAGCTTCTGTGTTAGCAACCTCAATTCATTCTACCCAAATATTAGGCCTAGGGGATCATGAGCCACCACACCTAAAGGAGTAGTTTAAATCAAATTCTGAATAGTTGAAGGAGGTGTGTGAGTTGTGAACTGAACCTTTTCAAAATGTTAGAATTGTGGGAGTAAAAATCATGGAGAAATATATGTATGATAATTTTCTAGGGAAAATTACTGGAGTGGTCAATGTGAAGGTAATCTTGAATATTTCTTGGACAACATTAGGAAGGTTTAGCAGGGTGCAGATTGACTTTGTTCCTGCTTGGTAAAAAGTGGTAATCTTCTTAGTTATTTTTTATATAAGAGGAAAAATGAATAAATGGGGGTAGTGAAGGCTACTACAAAGGCATATTTCTTGGGAGTTCTATTTGGGTTTTATATATGGATATTTTATTACATAATTTTAGATGTTTCTAAAAGTACATGGGATTTCAATAATCATGTTCCTTTGGTCTTGATAAGGCTACATACCAGAGACCATTTTTTGAAAGAAAATGTTTAGAATTCAGAGACTACTTTATAAATAGCTAAATATTTTGTATTTTGTCTTCCACACCTTTCAGTTTCTAAACAAAAATATATATATTTGGGTCCTATCATGATCATGAAGTTTCAGAAGTTGTTTCACTAAGGATGTATTGGGAGAGAATATATGGAGTGTTCAATACTGATGCAATCAAAGAAGAAAGATAAGATCCTGAATAGTTGAGAAAAAAAAATTACAACATCACCAAGGTATTTTAAACGCATGGCTTACATTTTTCTTGGAGTAGTGGGAATTGTCATGAAAAAACACTTATTAAGATTAGATTTTTATGTTCAAGGTTATTCTCTCTATGAGCATCTCCTCATGAAGTTTTAAAATGTTGGTTTCCTAATTCACTACTTTTCTGAATATGTATCAAGAGATGTTTTTATAGACATGTAAATAACTGAAGTTCAAGTGGAAAGTGTTTTATATGGTAAGTATAGTGAAAAATATCTTTTCTATTTGAAACATTTATTGTTCTTCCATCCACCATGTTTCAAGGATTTTTAAACTTATTAGCACAACATTTTCAAAATGAAGTAAGGGATATAAAATTGGTTGATGCTTCTACTTATGGTGGTGTTTAGAGAGAAGCTATGAGAACTCTTATAATAGAAGTTTTTGGTACAAAGTAAGATCTTCTGAGTTGTTCATCAGTTCTCTTCATGTTATGTGGAAAACTTTATGTTATTAGAGGTCCTCCTAGGGATGGAAGTACTATGATGAAGGTCTATATTCTATTTTTTGGATTTGATATCACTCCAGCCACAGAACCAATGTTTTTTGGGACTCATTTTGGAATATGGACATATGTACAACAACATTATTCTATTCAATTAATAGAATCCTAGTACAGAAAATTGTAGCACTAGGATGAAGCTCTCAAGGATTTTACCACCATGGCCTCTATTATCGTGAGTTTATTACTGGGGGTTGATCGGAAGAGTTCTAAGGCATGCATATTATAATTTGTATATAGTTAGGATCTTCCTTATAAGTTTTTATATTTAATTTTTATGATGTTTATCCCAAGGTAATTTCCTCTGCATAGTCCACCAAATGTATTGCACACTAGAGGAGATAAGAATCCTTGTTCCTCGACATCACCATTAGCCTAAGAAGCTCTTATAAGAAAGTAAAACATGTAGAGATTTCCAATCCAGAAAATCGATGTTGTTCCAACGGCCATGGGGGAGATACTGACCTTGGAGCTCAGTTTGACCATGAGTAAATGGTGGAATTTTGGGTAGGTGGAAGTGATATGTATACCAATTTTTAAATAATAACAACATTGCCCATAAAATTCCTACCATCCATGGAGAATGATTTTCTATTCTATTATAATAATTGTTGATTAACATTCATAGTAATTTCAAAGAGGTCTGGTTCCTTTTTCCTACCCCAAAATAAATGGACATCTAAATATGTAAAAGTAAAATACCCCTCTTTGAAACTATGAAAATTCATCAAATGATTCTTCCTGATTTGATTGAATCCCTTGTAAAAGATTAATTACGATTTATCCCAGTTATTTTTTTCCCATATAAAGCATCATAATATTTAATGATTTATTTAATCCTTTCAATGTTTCCTTTAAAACCATGACAAAAAAGGTAATATCATCTACCTATATCAAATAATATGTGGAATTCATACCTCTTGCAGCTTGAATTGGTTTAATATTTCCTCCATTCACCCTTTTGTGAATAACCCTGATAGTATAGTCTTCAGAAATGTAGAAATATAATGATGAAAAAGGATCGCCTTACTATACCCATCTTGAGCATGAAAAATAGCCTTCAAGATAACCATTGATAAGAATTGAGATTCTCAATTATTTAAACAAGAAAAAATTATCCTAATAAATTGTCCACTGATAAAAAATTCCCTAACACTATGAAGATGAAATTACATTTCACTGTGTAAAAATTATTTTATATTATCAATCTTTAAAGAAACATTATAACCACTAGAATTTTTCTTTAACAAATTAATACACTCTAATGATATTATAATACAGTCTTATACTTTTTTAACATTGATGAATCAAAACAGATTATTGGAAATAATATTATTAATAAGCACTATGATCCTCACTTCTATTAGATTTATAAAGATTTTATAAATAGAATTTTCCATTGTAATGGGTCTAAAAATTGAGATCTAATGAACATTATTCTATTTATGAAATAAATAAAAACTATTAATTCAAAAAAAATATGAAGATTGTTATGATTAATGATGACCTCAATTAATTTTTCCACATCAAAATTCACAATTTCCAAAAAATATTAAAAGAATTTATTAATAAAACCATATAGATTAGGGGAAATGTGTGGGTTCAGAGAAAAGACAAAAACATTAATTACCTAATTATTAGGAGTTTGATTTATGTATTTGTTATCTTATTGTTAAAAAATATTTAGGATAACCTCTTCTAAGATACTCTCAAGATCATTATCATTATCATTGAAGAGAGACTTATAGTAATAAAAAATATAGTTACATGATCATCTTTATCTAAGATGGGGTTTTCATTATTCCTTAAGTGATTAAAACATCTACCAACTTCATTATCCTTTTGAATATTATTGAAAAAATAATAGTTATGATATCTATCTTTCATCCCATTCACTTTGTAATGTTATTTCAAAATATCCTCCTTATTATTCAATAATTGATTAAGATTATAGGTCTACTCAACCTTATTATTAATCAAAATTTCTTAAAAGTTACTATTAAGGTGAAACACTTGATGTTTATCAATATCCTTATCAATTACATAATTATCCTCATTAATCTTAAAGAAATCATTTTTTTTCTCTATGATTTAATCTTATGTTTAAAATCATCCAGTTTTGGGCTACAAGTAAAATGAAGATTACTATAGACATTGGAGTCCCATGTTTCCTTGATGATTTCTTTACACCGTTGATATGAAATCCTAGCATTAAAAAATTTAAAGGGTAGTGGATTATTTCCAAATAATTAATGAAAAGAAGTAACGATGGAATGATGATGAGAATTCACCATTGTGAGGGTAGTGAATTAAATATTATCCTAGTAGTCCATTATTAATAAAATATCTATATGGATTACTAGGAACAATATTATAAATATTCCTTCTAGACTAAGTATATGTTTCACCCAACAGATTAACTTCAAGAAAATTATTGATCTCAATACATTTCTTAAATTAATGACTAGGAGAAGAGTTGAAGAATGTAAAATTTTTTACATGTATAACTAAACAAAGATCTTAGAATCAGTTCTATAAATCATATCTAAAAAATATATTAATGATTATTTAAAATAGATTGGAAATTTGGTATAACCACTGCTATATTTTTTATATTTTTCAATTTTTTGGCAGCTAGTTTAAAATCACTACTGAATATTTTAAAAAATCCCCCCAACCCCTTGATTACCACAACCCCCCCCCCCAATGAACCTCCCCCCCAGTAGTGACCCTCCCTGATGAACCTTCTCCCTCGAAAACAACCCCCTTCCTCTTAATCCATGCTGCTCTGACCCCCCCCCCCCATGCCCCCATCAATACCAACCACGGTGACACCCACCCCCCACGATGTCCCTTATCCAATATCAGAAACCCCTCTTCCCCTCCCCCCTCCCCCGACAGCCCTTCTCCCCCTAGAGATGACCCTAGACAAAGGCCCCTCTTCCTATTATACTAGTGAATGTGACCACCAATAGTGGCACCATCCCTAACCCCCTCTCCCCACAATCTCATCCTCCTCCTCCCTCGACCTCGACCTGATTTCCTCTACCCATATCTGTCCATGATTCAGACTTCTCCATACTCATCTCCCTATCCCCCACATTTTCCATTGTTCTCTCCTCACCTTAGTGACATTATTCCATGACATCTGACCATGTTATTGTAAGGGGTAATATTTTTTCATTTATGTTGTTTTTTTTCATGTGTGATTGAATCATTTTTATGTTGAATTTTTTTTTGTTGAATTTGTACCCTTCCCTGATCAATGAAGAAGTTGTGTGATGTTAAAAATCGATTGTACTTGTCTGGTTAAAAATTTACATCTTTATGTTTGAATGTATAGGGATAAGAGTGGAAATACAATACCAATAGATAAAATTTGGTTTAATTTACTTCAAAACACACATTAATATGCCAAGGGATATGAATAATTTTTAGATTATGCAATTGAAAACCAATTAGTGAATGGTAGAATAAAATATATGTGTTCTAATTGTAAATTCAAGCAATGGTTGAATAGAAATGAAGAATGTAATCACTTTATATTGGAATAGTTTACTTCTCGATATTTTTGTAATATTTGGCATAATAAATCAAATTTTATGGAAAGTTAAAACAGTGAATATCTTGTCAATGAAACACAAAGTGACCCACCAAAGGAGAATTCAGTTAGAAACTTGATAAATGATATCTTTGGATTTATAGGATACAATTCCTAAGATTTTTATAGATCAATATAACCTTTAGTTGATTCTGAAAATTTTAATATTGCTCAAAACTCTAGTGACCAAAAAAATGAGTTTTATGAATTAGTTGAAGAAAGAAAACAAGAACAGTATAAAATGTGTGCCAAGTATTCAAAGTTGTCTTTTCTACTTAAATTGTATCATATCAAGTGTATTTGTGGAATTATTGAAAAAGTAGTTTCTATGATTTTAGTGTAGCTTCATGATGAATTTAGTGAAGTTAAGATTCCTACGTAATTCTGTGAGATTAATAAATTTATCAACAAACTTGGACTTGATTATACAAAAATACATGAATGCCCTAATTATTTCAAGATTTATTGGGGAGAAAATTATGATAAAGAAAAAATAATAAGATTTCATACAAGTAGAATGAATTCAATGAGAAACAATGAGAGTGAAAAGCAATGAAACACCAAAAAATAAGTGGAAGAAGACAACTTTGGTAAAGGTATTTTGTTACTTTCCTCAAAAAAATGCTTTAAAAGATTATTCATGTCATCTAAGACTGCATACGACATGAAGTGTCGTGATCAGGATAGTAACAATGATGACTTTATTAGACATCCAAAATATTCAACATTATGGAAGGTGTTTGATTAATTATATCCAAATTTTTCTTTTAATTCTAGGAATATATGTTTGGGGTTGTCTTCTGATGGTTTTAACTCTTCGTAATTATAATAATTATAGTATATAGCTAGTTATTTTGATCCCCTACAATCTACCTCCATGGATGTGTATGAAGAAAACTTATTTCATTATTTCAATGATTATTCCTAAAAATAAAATGCTTAAAAATGATATTGATGTATACCTTCAACCTCTAATCAAATAATTGCAAGAATTGTGGGATGATGGCATAGAAACATATGATTATTCAATGGGAAAAAATATATAAATTTCATGCTTCTTTAATGTGGATTATTTGTGAATTTACTAGACTAGAAAACATATCTGGTTAGAAGACTCACACTAGTTTTTCTTGTCTAGTTTGTAATTTTTATTTTGAACCACAATGATTAACTTATAGTAGAAAATGGTGTTTTATGAGTCGTTATCAATTTTTGGATGCTTCTCATAAATTCAGGTTTAACAAGATACATTTCAATAAAGATATTGAATTAAGAAAGTCATTAAGGGTGTTATCTGGTTTAGAAATCTTGGGATAATTAATAAATGTCACTGTAGAATTTGGAAAATGTAATCAGTTTAAAGAAAGAGGAAAAGGGTACAAGGTACAATATCTAAAGCAGCTGGAACATAACAGTGGAAGAAAATGAGTATATTTTTCAAACTTCCTTATTGGGATTTTAATTTAATACTTCATAATCTTTAAATAATGCATATTGAGAAAAACATTTGTGATAATGTAATTTTTACATTGCTTAATGAGTAGGATAAATCAAAGTATCACTTTAATGCTCGTAATGATTTTGAATCAATGAATATAAAGAAATGTTTGTGGAAAAATGAGAATGGAAAGTGTATTTTGAATGTTTTTACAATGAAAAATCATGATAAATATGTACTCCTTAGAACATTAAAGAATTTAAAAGTTCCAAGTAGATATTAAAGTAACATTTCAAGGTGTGTTGAAATAAAAAATAATAATTTACATGGATTGAAAAGTCACAACTCACATATTTTTATGGATCAATTATTCCCATTGGAATTTCATAATATGTTACCTTAAAAAGTAATTTTTGTTCTAGTTGAGTTGTGTACCTTCTTCAGATAGCTTTATAGAAAAACTCAAAATCCAACTAATCTTCAAGAAATAATTATTTTTTACTCTTTTTCATTTGGAGATGTTATTCCCCCATTCATTTTTTCACAGTCATTATTCATTTGACTATTCATTTAGTTGAAGAATATAAACTTTGTGGATTAGTTTACTATCAATGGATGTATCCAATTGAGAGGTACATTAATATTATTTTTATTTTTATTGATTAATTCAATCTTATTAAATTGTTATTAATTTTTTTTAATATGTTTATTATTTTTTCATCAGGTACTTAGGTCATTTAAAATCATATATGAGGAAACAATCTCAACTAGAAGGCTTTTCTATTGAAGGTTACATATCCTAAGAGTGTTTGACCTTCTGTTCTAGGTATTTGAATGGTATTTGTACTAGATTCAATCATGTCGGGCATGTTTATGACATCTCCACTAATTCTCCTTCTGAAAAATAGTTATTGGTATTTCCAAATATTGGATGACTTGTTGGAAAGGGGTTAAATTTTAAATTGGATGAATTAGATTTAATACAAGCACATAGATATGTGATACTCAATAGTATTATTGCAGATCCATTTATTGAAGAATTGATATTTCAAACAAATAGAAAACTAAGGGGTCGATCTCAAAATGAGATGGAATTAACAAAAGTTGTTAATATGGATATTGTTGAATGCTTCTCCTGTAGTGTAATTATATACACATATTCATATTATTGATGTGTGGTTATTTTTTCTATGTTAAAAATAACACCTTATAACTTCTATGTATATATGATGAATTTTTAGAATCAATCTGAAATATCAAAAGATTTTAAGTTTTTGGCTCGATTCCGACTAAGAGATTCAATTACTACAATATCCATAGCTTCAAGTTTCATACAATTTATTGTTAAGAGGCTTGAAAACTTTAAATAGTGGTGTATTTACACTTACAGAGGTGGGATACTATAGAAATATGATTGATATAATTTAATTAAACTATCATGGTCAATTTTTAGTTGTCTTATTCAAATGAAAGTGGGTCAAAATTGATAGGGGTGTAATGAAAGATACATTAAATTTTACTTATGTAAACTTATCTCACTTGATATATACCAGTGAGCATGTAGATAATAATATATTTATCTTTTCTTCACAAGTGAGATGGTCTATTGTGTAGATGATAAAATACATGAAGGTTGGAGTGTTTTTGTACACTTAAAATAGAGAGACTTGTATGATATGGTCGATGAAGGTCAATTGGTACTTTGTGATAGTGAACCTCATCAACCAAAAAACATTAAACAGTTTTTTACTAAAGATATTGAAACAATAAAACTTTCAAGAGAGAGTTAAAATGAAGTAATCATCATAATGGAGGTTGATAACAATGAAAACAATGAATATGAAGATAATAGAATGTATAAATTGATAATAAAACTATATTAAAATTTATCATTTATAAGTATTTTGTACATGTATACATTGTTCTATTTTTTATTTTTATTTTTGTTTTGTAAAAATATTTTGATTCGACTTTTTTTATACATTGAATATATTTTGAATTATTTGAAATGCAGGAATGCTGAGAACAAAAAAAATCAAGATCCTAACCGATCAACATCTCAGGGCACACCACTACTACCGTTAGCTTTAGTGGATCTGGGTTATTTTATTATACCAGAGGCTTCTAGAGAGCCAGCAGTTTCCCCATATCTTTTTGGTAGCCCACCATCTAATGCACCTCTAAAAATATATTATATTATCACCCCTCCATCTAGGGGATATTGGTGAGTTTCCATTACTGATATGTATATAATTGCACAAAAAACAATATATTTTATAATTTGTTTAATACATTTGTCAAACATATAAATATAATAATAGAAGATATATAAATATGAACACAACATGTGTATGAGACCTAAAATACTTCAAGATTATCATTTTATTTGACGAGTTTGGGGTGCCTTTCGGTGATGCTGCCATAATCTATGGACAGATTCCTGGGAAACTTTCTTGAAAGACGATGAACATAACCATTAATTATAAAGATTGAAGTCATATTCACACAACTTGAAAAAATGAGGTGTTTGATATCTAAGTAAAGGTAATATTAATTTAATATTCATTGATAAATAATTTAAAATACATGAGTAAAATTATTAATATACTTATAAAGTATTATGTTTTTTATTTATAGAATGTTTTTTCATTTTGACATCTCTAACTCCATTTCATGCCCAAGGACCCTGAAAAATTTGGAAAGAAATTAAGAGATATTAAATGGAGATTATGGAACTATTTTAATGATATATCTATGAGTTATCAACAAATGTATGAGAAAGTGTCTGAAGGTGTGTCTCGTGAGCAGTGGAAGATGTTTGTCGATATTAATAGAGATGCACCTCATGAAGTAATAGTATATTTTATAGTATCTTAATAACATAAACACAATAAAATTATAATTTTTATTAATTTTAATATTTTTTATAGGAATTATCTAAAAAATACTGTGAATCGTGAAAAACAAGTAATTCCTCATATCACTGGGTCATGATGCTTTTCTAGAAAAAGAACAATCTTAGTTATATTTTATCCATTATTATTTATATTATATTATGAGAACAGAAAGTTTTTTTCTAAATTATATAGTTTTGTATAAAGGCTAATGAATTAGGTCACTCGATTGGTTGGACAGAGATGTTTCTTAAAGTTCATAGGAAACCCAAGGACATTTTTGTGAGGAACCTACCAGAGATTTTAGAGTAAGTACTTTTCATTACTATTTAATGTTATTTAATTACTATAAAAACATAATAATGATAAATAAATTACAATAACAAGTTGTCACGAACCAACCCGGTTCGACCCTGAACCAGTCACCCGAGCTGGTCCGCGACACGGCCCGAGAGGTTTTCCCGATCCTTCAGGCTAGCGACAAGCCCCAGGGCATCAACAGAGGCTGTGGGAATGATTTCTCACAATATAAATAAATAAGACAACAAAAATAATACAGAGCGGCGTAGAAAAGATAAACCAAATAAAGTGACTACACAGGAATAGAAGAAAAATAAAACTGACCAAACACGACGTCTGAACAAACTCCGTGCAACCTCGCAGGTCGCTCTCCGACTCAACGATCAAGCGCCGCCCTAGGCGAGCACACTCAAGCTATAGCCTGCACAAACACTAAAAACAGAAAAGAACTATAGGTGTGAGTATTAAAACTCAGTAGGCTAGCCCGATATCTATTCCCAATTCACTACCTTTAAAATAAAAGAAACATCATTTCAAGTTTGAACTACAATTTATAAAAGTATGTTTTTCTAAATATTCTACTTAAAAACAAAGTACGAACCATTGCCCTTAACCATTTCCAAATTTGGGTTCAATTCATTAGTGTCAATGACATCTTAGGAAAAGGGAAAGTGATATTTATATTTTCAAATTTGTACAAAGAGGATTAAACACTTTCATTTGAAAACCATTTTTAGAAAACTAATCAAAATCAATTTACCACTTTCCAAGGAAAAAAAATACACTAGAATGCACAAAGTAAAACACACAGCAAGGGCAATGTAGGTATACATGTGAGCATCCTAATCACTACTGCAAGAAAAAAAAGCTGAATAGACATGGGTGAACCTAGGAGATCGAGAATAAACCAGAAGACACCAATAAATGAGAAATCATCCTTATCGACATGTCACGATGAAATCAAAATGCACAATATGCTCAACCATCCTCTCTCAGGCAGGTCGAGGGAAAATCCCATAGTAATAAACCTAATATATCCACCTACTATGGGCCACTGGTCAGAACCATAACCTGCCAGTGTAGCAATCATTCTTAGAATATTCTCTCAATATTCAAGATTCCCATGTCTCAAGTGTTTAAAAAGGGGGTGAGCCAACCGATGCCAACCGAGCATCCAATCAGATATATCTATATATAAAGCACAACAGGCATCACCCCGAGCCACTCCATGGAACAACCTCTTGCATTTAACTACTCAAGTACTCGGGAGCCTCTAAGCACGGCCTCCCAAACAATCAATTGCAACCAAGGCAAGAGAGTTACCCTAGGAGGGTTTTTATCAAAACATTTTCATCGTTTTCTGTAAAGTGCCAAATGGGCATTAAACACCTTTCACAATCACCACACACACAAAAAAAGTACAACTTCTTTATAAGACCAAAACCAGTTTAAAACCATTTAAGGAACCACCAAAACACTACTTCACAGGCAGACAATATTTTTATAAACCAAACCAAACCAAAACATTTTATTTTTCCAAATAAACTTTAAGAGCCAACCAGGCAACTTCTCAAAAGAACCAAATTACTTTTTCACGCTTCAAAAGAAATCATTTCTCATTAAAACAGAACTCTATTTTACATTTTGTGAATTATGTTTAAAATCCAAACGGTCATTCATTCATTATTGGGTATCCGCTCGTCAAAAAAATATTTCAAGCATCCTGTATAAAATAAACAGCTCTTTTTACACTAAATAATCATTTAAAGATTAACTATCTTATATTAAAAATTAATTGACGTGTATTATCTCACATTATTTATAATTAATAAAATATTTATTTTGAACAATTAGTGTGCGCAAATAGCAGGAAATAATGTAACTTAAATTTTAAAAGCAGTGCAAAGGGAACCTACCTCGGATACACGACGCGATGAAACGACGCACGTTCGAAAATGCACGGTAAATTCCAATGCCCTATATAATAAAATTCAAGGACTCAAAACACATAAATAACCCCATTTATAGTATGTGAAACCAAGCGGAGGGAAGAAACACTCACCTCGAAACTAAAGCGCGACGACGACGGAACCTCAGAAACAAGGCGCGGTGATGGCTCTCACTCGGAAATTCCCTACGTGGGTCCTAAAAATCCTAAACCAACAAATAAAAACTCACTATCAATTAAAACCCATAATCCAACAAGAGTACGATGATAATAATAATAATAATAATAATAATAATAATAATAATAATGAAAATAATAATAATAATAATAATAACAATAATAATAATAATAATAACAACAAAATAATAATAAGAAGAAGAAGAATAAGAATAATAAGAATAATAAAGATAATAATAATAATAACAATAATAATAATAATAATAATAATACTAATAATAATAATAAATAATAATAATAATAATAATAACAATAATAATAACAATAATAAGAATAATAATAATAATAAATATAATAATAATAATAACAATAATAATAAAAATAATAATAATAATAATAAGAACACTAATAATAATAAAAATAATAATAATAATAAGAAGAAGAAGAATAAGAATAAGAATAAAAACAACAACAACAATAATAATAATAATAATAAATATAATAATAATAAAATGAAAGAAACATTTCGGGTCGCTGCGCACCTAGCAGGAGAGGGGGCGAGGGATTCAGAAGGGTTGTTGGGCGAGGCCGAAGCAGGTCGGGTTGCTAGGAAAAATAGGAGCGGCCCAGGTTTTGGCCGATGTTGGGCGCCGGTAAAGAGAGGAGAGTGCGGCTGGGTTACTTGAGCAGGGGCCGAGGTGAGGGGGACGCAGCGTCCGCAACGAGCTGCTGAACAGAATTCGGAGGGGGAAGCCGGCAAGGGTCCGCGATGGGGGAGTGCGACCGGCTAGGGAGGAAGGTCGGCGCTGGCTGGATTCATGTCCAAATGAGTGAACAGGGGCGTGTCGTGGGTCGTGCGGGAGAAGAGGAGAGGCGCTGGCTGGATGCATGTCCGAAGGAGCGAATATGGGGGTGTCGTGGGTCATGCGCGAGAAGAGGGGAGGCGCTGCGTGTGCGGGGCGAGGGGAAAGAGAAGGGCGAGATAAGAGAGGTGACGGCCGAGAGAGAAGAGAAAAGGAAAAGGGAAGTGGCGGCTACAGCGTGAGAGGAGAAAAAAAATGGTCCGCGCTAGGGTTAGGGGGAAAGAGAATAGAAGAAAAAAAAGTAACATAAATGAAAATAAAAGAAAAATAATAATAATGAATAAATAAATAAATAAATCATTAATCTATAAATATACCTCCATAAAAACCTCAATAATTCTAATTTTAATAACAAAAATTTAGTAATATTAATAATAATAATAATCATTATTATAAACCTCATTAATAACAATAATACTAATAAAAATTATGTAAAAAAAAAATTGTGTCAAACTTTAATAATAATAATAATAATAATAATAATAATAGTAGTAACCACTAATAATAAAATGATTATAATAGAATGAATTCATATCATTTTAATAATAATGAAATTAACGAGAGGGCCACACAGTTGCATGGGTGAAGCCGCGCGACGTCGCGCTCCACCCGTGCGTCCAACGATGTTGAATCCAAATGTGAGTTTTTTATCAAAGACTCAGAAATTTAGTCCGGGACTTACCTCAGACCCAAGAAAAATAATTTAAAGTAAAAGAAATCATAAAATAAAATAAACACACGGGTCGGGGTGTGACAATTCTCCCCACCATAACGCTTTCTTCCCCCGGAAAGCCACCACACTATCCAGCCGATCGATCAACACCTAAGGGTTCCACACAACATCATCCAACCTCTTATCCGAAGGACATCACAACGACTACCAGCGGGACTGAACCTCATTGCCCGAAGTAAATCACCAACAGAGGGGAGGCCTGAACGGGCTCCCCACCATAAGAACTCAGCTATAATTCGATAATGACTTAAGGGAGAACCCAAAGAGACCCATGGTGGGTCTCCCCACCATAAAGGACCGATCTACTAACGACCAGACGGAAAAACTAGCTTAGACGTGCACGAGGCCTTACTCAAGCTAGAAAAAGCACAGCAAGGACCTTTAAACCACTTACTATCGTCCGAAAGGGATAGAATTTGATCTGAAAAGTTTGTGCAAACCAAAATCCCTTACCCCATGGGTGGGGAGGGAGGGACCAAGGATTGGATCACTGAAACTCAGACAGAAAACTACTCATGTCCCACCACTTAGGGATGGACACAAACCAAAGTCGTAGCCGATTCACATCGGTGGCCCACGCGAGGTCATTGATTAGCAAATTACATCCAAAAGGAACAATTACTGATATTGCATGAGGGATAAGTCCATCACGCACTTTATGGCAAGAGTAAAATTACAACGACAGAGAAACCAAAGCAGAAATGCTAAAACTTTCTCACCGCGAAGATAGAGGCACGACTTTAACCAGACTCCTTAAAATTCCCCGGGGGTTCCTGAATACGTGTTGGATTCACTCCGACACCTTTTGGATGGAGCTCTGATGGATGAATCATCTTCTTCCTCGCATTTAGGTTCTGATAATCCCAACGAGAAACATACATATTTTGATTTGACAAAAGAAAGGACAATATTTTGAAATTTACAAATATACCATCATTAAAAGCCGAAGTTCGTCAAAAGACCCATGACATTACCATACGTTTCAAACCCCAAAACACCATCAGTACAACGGAAACGATAAAAGATCACTTACACTGAAAGTAAACTTACACCGGAAACTTTGAACAAAGACCCAACAACACATTACTTTGGATAACTTCCTCTGCGACACTTTCTTGCAATGCCCTGACAGAATTGTCGCAAGTGACCCAGGCGTCCACATGCCTGGAAGGGCTTCAGAGCACTTGGGCACGATGGCTTCTTCTGACCCCGCTTGCCACACTAATAACACACAATAATCTCTCGCTCTAAAGAGGTTGATGAAAGATCCCGATGCCTCTTGATTCTACGACCTGCTCTATTCACTTCCATTTTCTTACTCATATCCTTTCTAGAATCTTCACCACTGCTCATAGGGATCAAAGGAGGGAGGAATACTTCGAGCACTCCAACCATTGTGGCTTCGACATGAAAGTCTTGTCTCGCCGCATCGAAAAAAGAAGTTAGGTTGGACTCTGTCACCTTCGACTGTAGATCAGGGCGGAGACCTGCCTCGAAGCATCGAGCCTTCATGGGTTCATTCATGGCATACCCTGAATCATAAGGTACTAGCTCCACAAAGCGCTGGAAATATTCCAACACGGGTCTGTCGCCCTGCTGCAGACAACACATATCCATCCCCTTTTTCACCCTTTCTTCCTCAGAGAAATACTGACGAATGAACAAATCCTTGAAAAACTCCCAGGTAAGCTCTTGACGGGGCTTGTTCTGAGACACTGGATTCCACCACATCCATGATGAACCTTCAAGCATGAAGGTCGCAAACTTAACCTTCAACGACTCGGGCAACTCAACGAGGTTAAAGTCCCTTTCAATCTTCCACATCCACTCCTCCGCTACGGAAGTTTCTGCTTGACCATAAAAGAGAGGTGGATCCAGCTTCCGAAACTCATAAAATCATTAGGTTGATCAACCACACTACGATCACTCATCGAAGCTTCAAGGGATAACCGCTGGACAAGTAAAGTCAAAAACACATTCAAGTCCAACTCAATAAATAAAAATCCTCAAAAACCAACACCGCATATATGAGAGTCTCTAAACACAATAAAACAAGTCATCATAAAATCAAAACATTTATTTTGAAAACATTATTAATTTAAAATAAGCTTGGTGGGTTAAACCCTTACCATTGGTATCCTTTAGAGTCTCACTCACATGCATGTATCCGTGCCACCCAAGGCATCCATCCATCATACCAAAAATCCGATCACATTTCCAACATACCACTATGCATGTGCGAACCCATAGGAATACCAATGCCAAAACAAAGAAACTTCATTTTACAAAAACAAATCATTCATAACACTTCTTTTAAAACAATTTACAAATTAAACATGTCATTTCAAACAACCCCTTTTTTTAAAACCAACTTTTCTGATTCAAACCACTTCTAGAAATCAAATGAAACCCAAAACAACTCAAGCAGGGAACTAGTGTCAGTGAGTGACTTGACCATATGGTTGGTGGCCATATGCCAAACACATCACCGACACAGAGAGCCTTCTTGGACCATGCCCCTAGTTCTGCATGGCTTGCCAGGTCG